>CM077081.1:23460999-24098656 GCA_039513925.1 Platanthera zijinensis | reverse complement strand
ATTTTACAAGAGTTTTTATAAAACAAAACAGAGATATACCATGTAATTATGTGAATTCCCACAAAAAAAAGTAATCAGTAGTTAAAAACTTAATAAGAAAATAAAAACAAGACAATATTTGCTATTTTGCATTTATAACAAAAACTTATAAACATAAGCAATGATACAAGTATACCCTCACCATCTTCAAACATCTAAAACCTCCCTCTCACTTTCTAACAACAGAATTAAGATTCTCGCCGGCAATATGAGCATGACAGGAAGCGGGGATGGCGCTGCATCATGGAAGGGGATTTGATAGCGGATGGGTAGATATAAAAAAACCCGAGGAAGACGAGGAACTACCCCATGGTGTCAGCAGTGGCTGCAGTGAAATCAGCGATGGAAATCAACGGTGAGATTGAAATTGTCGGAAAACTCCAGTAGGAAAGTTCCATACTGTTTTGAGAATCTCCTATTTCAGTGCTGTTAAGAATGGAGGTGCAGGTATACTCATTCGCCAGAAGAGTTGTGCTCTGAATGCTTAGTTTCAAAAGACAAATTCCTAGTGGAAGTTTTGTGGATATTAAATACAGGGAGAATATCTTCAGGCCTGTGTGCTTGGGAGGGCGGGCGGGCGAGCTAGGCGAATCAGGGTGGAAGGAGTCCTAGCTGCGAGGAGGAAGACGCGTGCTGAGATCGTCGAAGCAGGAGTGCCGTTGTCGTTTTGGTAGCTGGAGCCCCAGCAACTGCATATGGGATCAGTTATCAGGAGAGGGTACAAAAGAACTGATCGAAACAGCAGAATGTGATTTCCTAAATAGCTGAACATGGGAGGGGACCCTGCAGTTCCAGCACCTCTAAATTTCGTTGTCTTACACATTTTTTCCACCGCGGAGCAAACAAATGAATATATTGTTGGCGCGGCGGTGGAAAAAGCAGTGGTGAGAAATCAGTGATGGCGCATTAGAGCTGTTTAGAAAATTGTTTGAAAAAGATATAAGTGTTATTCAAAAAGGTATTTATATTTTACAATTGGAAAGAACAACTTTTTAATAATAATTGTTTAGATTTTTAATAATTACAAGTGTTTTATGCTATTTTTTTAACGCATAGATAAATAAATATCATTGTTGCGGTCTAACTCGGCGCTCCTAAACCGACCCAAATTCAACCGTCTTAGCCCGGGAGCGGTCGAGCGTGCGCACAGCCAATGAAGTAGATCGATCGTACATGTTAACCCAGAAATCGGCGATCCCTCCCAAGGTGGCTAGCTCGCAAGTCGCGGACTACTCCGTCTCATCCGGGGGGTTCGCGGCCTATTTTCCAGCTAACCGCGCGGATAGACTTCTCTGTCCGTGTGGCTAGGCTAGCCGTCCGGTAGTCCCAGTCTGCACCATCAGGTAGCGCGGTTAGCCGAGCGGGTAGCGATCTCTTGTCCAGCCCGCCACCAGTTCGCGGACTCTCCTTCAGGTCGCCGCAAGCAAGAACTGACCTAGACCAAGGCTCTTCTTAAGTCCGCCTGCGAGAGGCGGTCTCGCGCCCAAGTCCACGACAACCTTGTTAACAAACTGCTTTATAGTGGACCGCCTAAGCATGGGGCGGACTCCACCTCAGTCTGCTAGCAGTAGGCGGACTCAATCCTAGCTCCCCCAAAGGTGGCGGACTCGGTCTCAGTCCGCCAACAAATGAAGGACACTCAACCCGCCAGTAGGTGGCGAACTCGCCTCTTCCCAGCAGTAGGCGACTTGCCTCCAGGTCACCCAGCAGAAGGAGGGACTTCAGAAGAAGGCGACCTGCCTCCTCAGCCCGCTTAGCAGGTGCGACCTGCTCCTTCTATTCGGCAGAAGGTGGCAGACTCGGTCTCAGTCCGCCAAAGGGAGGTGGACTTGCTCCGCCCTCCAGCACTCTTCATCAGGCCGCACGACCCAGAGCAGACTCAACGCCAGCCCGCCAGTAGGTGGCAGACTCGTCTCATTCAGCAACAGAGGCGGACTCCCTGTCCGCCATGTACCAGGAGAACTCTTCGCGCAGTCCGCCAGAAGCACTTCGGCTCTCCAGCATCGGCTTCTCCCAGCAATAAGCGGACTACTCTTCAGTCAGCAGCATGTCGCGGACTCGATCGCAGCTCGCCCGTATCATTGGGGTGACGACATCAAGCCCAGTTCTGGAAGATTCCTCCTCGAGCCTATAAATAGCCCCCCATACCTCTCATTTGGAGAGGACCTCAGAGGACCCCCGAGGACAAGCATCGGGGAGCAACATTGGCAGCAAACCCTGCGGATACGAATTTCTGTCTGCCAACCCTTCTCGCGGACTGACCGCCTGTCCGCACGGCCTCAGCGGCTAAGCCTTGCGGTTTAATCCATGAACTTGGCTCAAGCAGCCTGTCCCAGCGACCTCAATGGTATTCCCTGCCTGATTGCGCAGTCCCTCGGCCTAAGGTAGCGAGTTGCGGGATCAGCAGACCGCGCGGTCTGTCGACCTATCTGATCAGTCCGTGCGGCCTCTAGCAATTGCTTCCTTCTAGCCGTCAGCTTCCCTCCATGTACCCTTATGTTTTTCCATGTAAAGGAGCAACTCAAGCTGTAATATTGATTCATAATCAAAGGAAAGCCCGTCGCAGGAGTGACATTTAAGCCGCGGCGGGCGAACTCTGTTGTTGTCGCTGCAAGCGGCCCCTCTCTTCTTCCCTTCTCCCTTCTCTCGGCCTCAACCGTCAATCCCTAACCGTTAAAGTAACCGGCTGCTCGACAGTTCCTCATCAACCTCCCACTAACCCCGCAACCCGAATCGAACGTGCTCCACTCTCGAGCGTGCAGAGCCATTTTCTGCATCAACAGTACACACGAAGTTTTAACGTGAAAAAACCCCTCAACTGGGTAAAAAACTATGTGACCAGGACTACGCCGGTCGAAGTTCACTATTTCCTTGTTGTTACAGCTTGTTCGTTGAATCGAAAGCGACAGACCGCTCCTCGTTACAATTTGGAGATGAGAGAACGCTTTAGCACTCGGCGGACAACAGGTCGTCGCGCCCGGCGTTTGTTACAAGTTGCGCTTTGCGGCGATAGGCTTTACTGGGCGTCACGTTGGCACTAAACGCGGGAGCGGAGCACTTGAGTTTCCGGTCGTGAAGACCTCCCCGAAAGCGGAGAGATAGGGCTTCGTCAGGTGACTTTAAGGTGGCTTAAACGTGCTTGGAGATGGCTTAAATGTGACTCGGGAGCGGCTTGAGTGCGGCTTGAGTGCTGCTCGTAGGAAAAATTTGGCAGAGCTTCGACCTGAGGAAGAAGAAAGCTGAGAGGAGAAAAATGTGAGACCTGAGGACGGCTGACATCCGGAGATGACGTCGTCCGCTCGACACTGGCGAGCTTAGGTGGTTTCGCCATCATGCGTAGTGGGATCGGTGCGCGACGGGATCAGGTGTGGTAATTGCGTGCGCGGTCAAACCCATGATCCCACTAATTTTGGTGGAGATCATGGGGGGTGCCGGCTATGTGCACACCCATGCTTTTAAATGAGGATCTCATCCCTATCAATCATATAAATAGGTGACAAAAAGTCAGCGGCGAGAAGCAAAGATCGCGAATGAGTGAAGAATCGCGAATGGGAGAAGAAACTTTTGCATTGCCGTGAAAGAAGAAAGGCAAATCGTGTATGGTTAGGGCATGTCTTTAGCAAACCCTCAAATGGAAATGAGAGAGCGGTTTTTAGAAACCCATGTTTGGCCGGCTGCTCAAAATGCCCCAAAATACCATTGAAAAAACTTCTCATTCAGAAAACCTAAAAAGGGTGGTGGCGGTCGGAATAGAGCTTCTCTCACTGCGACAACTGCCCCAAACAGAGCATAAATAGCGGGATGTAACTTTTTCCACACCCACTGCCGTCTCAAACAGAGACATAATTAGAGAGATGGGAATTATCTATCTAATTAGTAGAAATTAAAATCTAAGATAACTCATGCATCTTTTTTATATTAAAAATATTGTATATATTAGAGAATTCAAACAGCTAAAGCATACTTTTAATATAACCAAACTGTAATCAAAACCATTAAATTAAAATCCTGCTTTAATTTGATAATGGAGTGATTTCAGAGAATTTCATATCCTGAATAACCTGAAAAAAGAATTTCATCCTGGCCTTGAACTCTGAAAATTTTGAAAATCCTGAGCTTAAAATCCAGAGTACAGCAGAGGGAAAAACATGAGAATTACTGAAAAAAAATTGATTTAAGCTAAATGAATATATTGTGATAAAAATTACAAACCAGATATGGAGCAGATACATCAGCTATCTAAATTAAAATACTGAAAGAAATAGCTTTGGGCTAAATCGTGGAGGAGGAGAGACATTGTGTAAAAAACCGAGTAAATGAAAAACCGAGTGAAGAAATGGGCTAAATCGTGCGGCCGAAGCATGAAAACCAATGGCCCGGACGCTCATGGGAGGGGCTGATTTAGTTCCCATTCAAACAATTGAGTCTACAGATGTGTCTGGATGGCTGTTTCAACCTTATATCATGAATCTGTTTTCTATTTTAGTGTTTTATGTAGTGTTGATCATGACCAATATGAAGGCATGTTATGAGCAGTCCATATTGATCGTCTTAGTCTTCGTTTCCTAAATATTGCCTGGTACGCTAGATGCAGCTATCAAAAGCTTGGTTCAGAAATTCTCAAGCCGTCCTCACGGTGTGATTACTAGGTTGATTTTCTTCCCTCTGTTGTCTTCTGACACACACACCGCTACTCTTCCATGACCATAAATCCCCGCCCCGCCCCTGCATCCACTGCAGCCCAAACACACACCGATTCCCCCCTCCCCCCTCGCCATTCGCCACCGCATCTCCAGCCTTGCCACTGTCTTTCTCCGATCCCGCTTCCCCAGCCCGATACCTCTTATTCAGTGTTCTTGTGCCAACTCCTCTCTCCACGCCGACATTGACAACCACGACAACCCACCCCACCGCCAGCTTTAGCCCCGCATCCACATCCTCCCTGCCGCCACTCCCATACCAGCAATCGCTTGTCTTTCCCCTCTCTTGAACCCTTTTCAGCAAGAATCACTAGCGCCTCCTGGTGCTATTCCAGCCACCCAAGCCAGCCATGTCCCAAGCTACCTTAACTTTTGTCTCTACATACACGCACGTAAGTCATTATTTTGATGTTATCGTCATTTTTCATAGTATATTGGACTATACTTTGTGCTCGCTCATATGCGCACCTAAGATCAATCTTCCGAATCAAAGTTTTGTTATTATCTTGTCATTATTGCATAAATTTACAATCATGCTATTACTTTACAGTAATATAAAATCGGGCTTGTCACTATTCCATGCTTCATTTAGGACAAGATATTGAATCATTCCCCCCCCCCCCTCAGTTGCATCTAGGGTTAGGGTATTTGTCCTCGATCATCCTGCATCACAAAAGGTGTGCAGTAGCTCAAAATCCTAGATTCGTAAGAAATGAAAACAACGACACTCAAACCTTTATCCTACTATAGCGGGGTCGGCTATATGGATCCTTTGTCGGCATTGTGTCCTATCTTTAGTCATAAATCTCACTAACGCCTAAGTACATCATGTCATTTCTTATAGTTTCATTCCAAGTCATTATTGGTCTACCCCTCCCCCACTTAAGATGCCTAGTGACTATATTCTCACAACGCCTAACAAGTGCCTCTAATGGTCTCCTTTGTATATGTCCAAACCATCTTAGTTGAGCTTTTCGCATCTTCTCTGCAATTGGTGGCACTCCTGTCTTATTCCTGATACATTCATTCCTAATTTTATCCAGTCGTGTGTGTCCACACATCCACAGAAGCATTCTCATCTCCACAACTGACATTTTTAGCTCATGTAAACAATTCACTGCCCAACACTCAAAATCATAAAACATCGCCGGACTAATTGTAGTAAGATAAAACCTGCCTTTAAGTTTTAATATTACTTCACATAAGATCCTTGAAACGCATCTCCACTTCAACCAACCTTCTTGGATTTTATCCAAGATATTTAAAGCATTCACTGCGGAAAATATCTTGATCACCCAACTTAATAACGAAGTCACCATCCTTCTGAAACTGCTAAATTTAAGCTCCATATACTCCATCTTTGCTCTGCTCAACCTAAAACTCTTCTTCTTTAAAGTGTCTTGCCAACATTCAAGTTTCGTGTTTACACCCCCGCGCATCTCATCGACCAAAATGATATCATTCGCAAACAATAAACACCAAGGTATTTCTTGTTGTATATGTCTGGCCAGCACATCTATGATAAGGGTAAAGAGAAAGGCTTAAAGATAAAGCTTGATTTAAGCCAGTAGTGGTAGAATAGAGAATTCTTGTGTTAATCCTCCAGATTTTCACACCATCCTCACTAAATTTGTATACATATCTTTGATTATGTCTATGTATGATATATTTACACCTTTCTTTTCTAAGACTCTCTATAAGATCTCTCTTGGAACTCCATCATAAGTCTTCTTAAGATCAATAAACGACAAATATAAATCTTGTTTTCATACTCTATAGTTGTCAATGAGTATCCTCAATAGATGTATAGCTTCTAAGGTCGACCTCCGTAGCATGAATCCAAATTGATTCTCTGAGATGCTAGTCTCGTCTTAATCTTCTTTCTATTGCTCGTTCTCATAGTTTCATGATATGACACATTAATTTAATTCCTCTATAATTAACATAATTTTGCATATCTTATTTGTTCTTATACAAAGATACCAAGATACTTTCTCTTCATTGGTCTGACATTCTCTTTTAGTTCAGTATCATATTGAAAAAATATATAAGTCACAAAATTCAGTTTTTCCTAGATATTTTCATACTTCTATGGGTACATCTTCTGGCTGAATCGTTTTCCATTTTTTATCTTCTTTAAATGATAATTTCACCATTGATACTTGAATTTTACGATAAAACTTTATATTATTATACTCCCCTGATTTATTTAAGTCTTTTAAGTTTTTCATTATCTTTTATTTCATTATAGAATTGATAAAAGTAATTTTTTCATCGTTCTTTAATAACCACATCATTCATCAAAACAGAATCTGTTTCATCATTTATCTATTTAACTTGGCTTAAAGATTTTGACTTTCTCTCTCTAGCTCGAGCAATTTTACATATGTCACGTTCTTCATCTTTGACATCTATTCTCTTATAAAAAATTTCATAAACTTGACTTCTTGTATTACTATGTTTAGCTTCTATCTTTGTTACTTTATACCTTTTCATCATTTTTACAGACGTATAGTGTTTTATAGCCGACCTTCTTTGCCCTTACTTTATCTTGCACTTACTCTTTTCACTACCAAGATTCTTTATTTGGGAGCACACGACTTTTTAATCTTCCAAGTATGTTTTTTTACATTTATCCTTAAATGAGAAGACATAACTTCTCATGAGATACTAGGATCAACATAAAAGTCACCAACCAGTTGTTACTTTATCTTGCACTTACCTTTTTCACTACCAAGATTCTTTATTTGGGAGCACACGACTTTTTAATCTTCCAAGTACGTTTTTTTACATTTATCCTTAAATGAGAAGACATAACTTCTCATGAGATACTAGGATCAACATAAAAGTCACCAACCAGTTGTTACATAAGTGTTGTCATAAAAGTAACATGTTTAACCATCTTCACCATCGAATTCTTGGCAATACTTTTGTCCTTAACTTGAATTTATTATATTTAATTATTAGCACGTCCAACACCACTAACATATGTTGTGTTGTCAAACTTTCTCCTATTATGACTTTGCAATTCTTACAAACCATTTTATATATTTTGCGAGTTATAAAATAATCAATTTGTGATTTATTTATAATTGCTCCGCTTTTAAACGTAATTAAATATTCTTCACTTTTCATGAAAAATATATTTGACAATTAGCTCATATGCTATGATAAATTTTAAAATGATTCTTTTTTCTTCATTTTTCTCCATACCAAAATCCTTCATGAACGGTTATATGATCTGTATTTTCCTTCTCTATATGTCTATTTAAGCCACCTCTTATGAAAATCATCTCTCTTTGTAGGATTTTTCTTACTAAAATATCTAAGTCTTCCCAAAATTGTGTTTTAATAGCTTCACTTAATCATACTTGTGGCGCATAGGCACTAATCATATTAATAGTTTTCTTTTATATAACCAATTTAAGAGCTAAAATTCTATTATTTTTCTACTTACCCCAACAACTTCATCTATTTAAGTAGTATCCACAATAATACATATTTCATTACATGTTTTATTTTTTTCCTGTATACCATAATTTAAAACTTGAATTCTCTAAAAATTTAGTTTTCTCACTGACTCATTAAATCTGTAGCATGCATAAGATATTTAACCTTCTCCAAATCATCTTATCCACTACTTCCATCATTTTTTTTCGTTAGCGTACTTATATTACAACTTCCAAAGCAAAGAATGAAAACCAATTAAAAAAACTTTGAATAGAATCTACTAAATCCTAATAGAGAGACAGTTGAAATGCCTAGATCCTGAAGATGGAGAGAGACGTGAAACTGTTGATCCATAAGATAATAAATATCTCAAAAATCATATATATTAAGGGAAATTACTAAAATGGATTATTTTTTGCATCAATATTGTACCTATTATTTCAGGCGGGGAGCCTTGGCCCACCAGTTGAGGGCTTGTCATATGACCTTGGGGTCACGGGTTCGAGTCCTGGAAACAGTCTCTTGAAAAAATGCATGGTAAGGCTTGCCTACATTTCACCCTTGTGATGAGACCCTTCCTCGGACCCTCACTACGCGGGGATGCCTTTGCACCGGGCTGCCCTTTTTTATTTACCTACTATTTCAATATAATTATATTGAATTACTAATGGAATTTGCTAACCATAGTGTCCCTGCTAGATTGAATTATTTAATATGATTTTAATTGGGAATGAGAATAATTATATAATATAAATTATTTAATTAGAAATAAAAACAATTTTATAAAACAAGTGCTAAAAAAATAGATTTCGATTTCATTGGTTTGTGTTCAGATAAGTGCTAAAAAAACTCTAAATAAATATAAGTATTTCAGTGATTACTTAAGCATTTGACTACCCTCTCCCTCCCCTAATCTATTGCTTCTGCTGGATTCCTCTCTTTATAGATTCTCTATGATGAGTTAAGAATTCAAATATTAAATGTTCTAATGCGATTTCAAAATGATGCATCTTCATGAAATTGATGAGGCAGAGAACATGTAAGAGGGTGTTATACAAGTTCAAGTGGTAGTTAGAGGCAATGTAATGAGGCACTGCATCAAAGACTGTTTATTACAATCAAGCAGTGAAGAAACTACGAGTTTCCGTGGCATGCTAGCAGCTTAAAGAATATATTGCACCCTGGATAATCAGAAAATGAAAGAACTTTTGGAAAACAAATTCAATCTACATCATATCATTGGGGAAATCAAGATCATGTATGAATACTCGGAAATGGGATGAAGAATAATCCTGAAATCCAAGTCTGAATCCAATACTAGAAGGGAACCATGAAGAAAAGGGGATTACTACAACTACAAATAATTTGAATGAAAAATGTAAGAAATCTTCAAATCAGAAATTTCACGAGCCAATGATAGTTTGAGATCAAGTGATACACTGGGCTGTTAAACACCTATAGTAGTAGAATCATATAAGATCAAATTTCAACCTATTGAGTAAAATGTGATTGGTAAACACTATACCATTGATGAATCAAACATAGAAAATGATACTGTAAATATAACCATAGAATATAATGTCAAAGTTTCCGCATACCAGGTTTATGATATCTTGGCCTTTACCACTAAAAAGGGGCAGCTCAGTGCGCAAAGCATCCTCACACAACGAGGGGGGTCTGAGGAAGGGTCCACCACAAAAGTGAAATGTAGGTAAATTTGGTATTTCCCACTATTTTAAAAAATGGTTAAATACCAGGTTTTAATCCTCAGATGAAAGCTTTGATTTCAATAGTAATTTCAGTGATTTCGATTTAGGTCATGTTCGTTTGGGAAGAATTGAGACAATGGAATTGGAATTGGGTTTTCCAATTCCATTTCTGCAGCTCGTTTGGCCTTGTTTTCAGGTGGAATTGGTTTTCTCCCAAAACCCATGGGTTTGTTTTTTTCAAAAATGTCCTATTCCCAAAACTGATCACTTTTGGTCGGATTTGGGGGAGAGCCCTCGGCAGCGAGAAAGAAACAGGGTGAGGGGATTTCTGCGGGGAAGACGTGATTTCCTCCTCTCCGGCGACAACAGTGATTTCTGCGAGTGTTCCTCCTTCGTCTCCGTCGTCTTCTCTAGCTTAGCTTCGATTTCTCTCGCGATTAGCACAGCTTTTTCTAGAGTAGCATGTTGACTATGGCTTTGAGAGGATCAACGAAGAGGCCGGGGATTGGATTAGGGGTTTGAATGGCAGGCTCTCTCCCTGGTACATGAGAGGGAGGGATAGTGTGGTTTGGCTGAGGAGGTTCTCTCATGGTTTTAACTGTGATTCCCAGCATCTAGTGGCAGTTCATTCCATGATTCTCGGAGTAAGTAGGATGATAATGGGGCATACGATGCAGGAGGAGAGGATCAATTTTGTATGTGAGGACAAGGAGATTATGATAGATGTTGGTCTATCTAAAGGGGGTTCAAATGGATTGCCTCAGGTGATCGAGATTAGTGGTGGATTGGAATTGAAAGTGATAATTGCAAACACAATGTATGATCACCCGTAAAAGGTTCCTTTGGTCAGGGAGGAGGAAAAAGAGTGGCTTGCGCTTCTAGTTAATAATAGCAAAATGAATGAAGTGAGGTCTGCAGCTTAGGAAGGTAAGCTGATATTGACATGTTTATATGAAGCAACTGGATGGAAGAGTAGACACCATGATTGTCCTACTGTATTCAAGGGGTAAGCTGTTGTTACCAGATTATGACCTCTGTGATGTTAGCAGATAAGAGATGTATATAGTCAATTAAGCATTAATCTAGTATATAAGTTGTAACTCAAACTTAATTTATTGAATTGACTGTTGCTATCTCACTATCTCAGCTCTGCAAAAGGCATGTGTATATTAAAGTGAATTTCCACACTAATATGTTGTCATAGCATTATAATAATGATGGTATAACAATTCAATCGGATTAAGATTTGCATTGGTATGCCCTCACTCTCCTTAATTTGATCCAAGTGTTTAGGGCTGGGATTGTTGGGATGTTGAAGTCGGGAGAATGTCTTATGATATTGAAATAGGATTAAAATATCAATTCCTATCTCTCTCTAAATTCTATCCTACAACCGAACAGAAAAATTGGCAAATTCAATTCATGTGCTTGAAAACCTTCCTGGAAACGAACAAAGGAATTGATTTTGTCCCAATTCCAAAACCTATGCGCCGTAGGTTTTCAGCCAAAACCAATTCTTGTCAATCAAAACCTACCAAACGAGCCTTGGCACAACGATTAATGAGATTTAATGATTGTTGGCCGAAAGATGAGAAGGATTCCAATAAAGACTACTAATGTTTTTGACATTTTAAAAAACAATCAAGTAAATTGAGACAGCGATTTTTACAACTATCATAATTGTACTCTATATATGACTGACGCAATTAAAAATACATTATGTTTTCTATGTTGCGCGGGGACGGGATAAGCGATACAACATGATACGGATATGAGAAACGTGATGTTCAAAATACTTCGGATACAGGATACATTTTTAAAAAATGTAATTATTTAAATATAAGTGCAGATTAATATGAAGGCATGTGTGACATTCATATAATCTTTATTTTTTTCATCATTATATCTGACACATCATATATTAAATGAAAACAAGATTTTTGTCGCAAACATGTATCACACCCTAAATAGGAATCATGAATAAAAGCATGCGATCAATTAAATCTCATCAATTATCATTCCACAATTTTTTCTTACACGTGTCTTTCACGTCACTATTGCAAAACACATCATTTTTGGGAGCATACTCAGATGTATTCGGTAATATCTAAAAGTATGTGTGAGTATCCGAAAAAAATTTATATCTAAAATAAAAAGGGGGAAATTCTGAGAGTTCCAAGGATGGATTTCCTAGAGTTTCTAAAAGTTTAGGAACTCCGGAACATTTTAGATAACACACATAGGGCCATTGTGTGTATTTGTGTTTCATAGTATGTTTGCATTGAAGGGGAGCCTTGGCGCACCGGTTGAGGTGTTGTTGTGTGACCTTGAGGTCACGGGTTCGAGTCCTGGAAGCAGTCTCTTGCAAAAATGCATGGTAAGGCCTACCTACATTTCACCCTTGTGGTGGGACCCTTCCCCGGACCCTCGGTGCGCAGGGATGCCTTTGTGCACCGGGCTGCCCTTTTTTATATAGTATGTTTGCATAGGAACCTAAAGAAAAAATCTCAAGGCCGGATATGCAATTTACAAAAACAATCTCAATCAACAAGCCATCCAGTTTGCTTAATTAAAATTTTCCTTCACTTTTTTTAACCAAACAATTACATTTACTGATGAACAAAAAATTGGACAAACCAAAAACACTAAGGCTCCATTTGTGAACGTGGTAGTTATGAACCGTCGTTGGTGAACACCCGACCTCACCTAAAGAACTTCAATCACTTTTATGTTCAAAACTAGTTTTCTTTTCATGTAGCGGTTATCACTGTTGTTATGTCAAACATAAATTCTATGATGGTGGCATTTTGTCTAAACTCACTGGACAAAAACACCCCCGCCAAACGGAGCCTAAAAAATATCATATTAAGAATTAAAAAGGCTCAAAGATATAAAAAAGAGATCCACAAAAGCATTCTCGTACATATTTTACTATAATAACATCACGAATATATTTTGCAAGCAGCAGTAATCAGTTATCAGGTTCTCTAAGAGGTTGTTATGCACGTTCAAGTGGTGGTGAGAACACCGCATCAAATCTTGATAAGTTTTCTAGAAGAGAAGCAGCGAGAACAAGGCATGCCAACCAAAGCCTGCATACAGTTTGAATAAAAAATGAAAGACATTTCAGGGAAGTTCAAAAGCAAATGATAGTTTGAGATCAAGTAATAAACTGGAAGAATCATCAGAAACTCCATAATAATTAAAAACTTCTTATGCACAGGATTACAAATATTTTATTGGGAATACACAAAAACTGGCAGAATTATTAGAATTTTCTCAAAATCACCATAAACATACTGAAGGCAGGTTCATTTCCAGCCACTGAGATGCCATTCGTATTCAGAAATAAGATAAGCAGTTGCTAGAATAAACTAACAGCACATTGAGATTTCAATATTAATTGTTCATTACACAACAAACATAATGAAGATCTACACTGGAAGTACAAACCATACCTTCAAATCTTTCCATGACAATGCTGCTCTGGAGGCAAAGCTTTATCATTGAGGGCATCTCATCGTCCCCTCTCGAAGGCAATCCGACTCCTTCCTGAACCCCCTCCATCATAATCATCTCTCATCGAAGACCCTGCACTAGCTTTCATCGTCCCGCCTCCACCAATCTTATCCATTGCCTTCTTACCCTTCTTCACCTCCGTCAAGAACTGATCCAAACCGAAGGGATCATTCTCTTCCTGCTTATCAAACTCAACCGGCCTATCTCTCTTGCCGCCAGATGGTCTATCCTGAACGCCGGAGAATGATTTGTCCGGCTTAAACCTCTCAGTCTTCATAATCTTCTCCATCTGCTCATCAGCGCCTCCATACATTTCAGAATCTGCGTCTTTCTTCGGCCGGTAGAGAGTTGATAATGTAGGCTGCGCTGTGAAAAGACCCTTATCATAAATGTTGTACTGGTCATCAGCGGCAAAGCCGGACTCCATTCCTTTGTCCTGGTTGAACAGCCGCTGGTCATACATAACCTCGCCTCGTGAGGCCCCAGTATTCGCCATTCCAAGAGCAACTTTTTCGCTAATGTCGCGGTCCCTGTCCCTCGTGATCTTACTCTTCTTACCCATTGCAGCATCTTTGGCCTCCAATCTCCTCTCCCGCTCCCTCTCGCGCCTCCGCTCTTCTCGAATCTTATCGCGTTGGAGCCGCTCTTCCCTTTCCTCCCTAGTCTCCTTACGAGCAGGCTCGTTCCGTTCAAATTCCAAATCTTCGTCGTCGATCATAGCTTTATCGGAAGGAACATGAGCAGCAGGAGCAGGTGCAACGCCCGTCCTCTCTGAACGCGCCTTCTGAGCTAAAGCACGGAGTTCTTGCTCCTTCCTCTCTTTCTCCTTCAGCATTAATTCTTTCTGAACCTTTGATCTCATTGCGACTGCTTCTCTAGCCTTTTGCTCAGCCACATACAAAGCCTCCGAAAGCTTTGCGAAATTATCATTGATCTGCACTTCCTGAAGACCCCTTCCATCTGCGGCAAGACGCTTATCCAGTGGAATTGTGTAACCTTTAGGATTCTTCCAGTTAGAAATGCAAGGCGGGATCTTCCAGTCCTGTTGATCTTTTACAGTGACGGGCCTGGGCGGGGAGTGCATCACGGGCACCGGAGGAGAACCTGACGCCTTCGGAACCCTCTTGTGCTTGAATTTTGGTGGCTCGAGAGGATCGACGGGCATTTCCACCATCCTTATGATCCTCTCCTTAGCTCCCGAATTAAAAGCGGCAGATTGCTGGGAAGGTTTGTACTTGATGTATTTTGAATCCTGGGACTGAGTGGGAACATTCTTCGGCTGAGCTGCACTTAACCTGACATTAACAATCTTTTCGAGAGCAGCCTTTGTTCGCTGTGTGGTCTCTTCGATCTCCTTCTGAAACTCGCCAGATTCTTCATCTGATACTTCTTCTAAAACCACTTTGGGAACAAGGTCTTTGTGCTGGGAATACACAATTTTGGAGGCGTTTTCGTTCTGCTTCACCACTGCGTCAAAAACAACTTTTCCCTGTGAATCGACGGTGAGTGGAAGAATTTTGGCGCTGGGCGTCTCATTTTTTCTGCCCATTCCGAGGGGGTACTGAGCTACGTGAATCTCCGGGAAGGCGCCCCCATCTCCAAAGTCCTCAGGCCTTCGAGGAATGAAACCAGACCGCTTTCCATAGGGAGGAGCAGGTATTGGATTTGGGGCAGCTGCTTGTGACGTGTCAGATAGAGAAGAGCTAAACCTCTCCTTGAACCATGAATCCTTCGAGTGGTCATAGTAGGAGGAGGCCGTAGATTTCGCCGGAGGTAGGAGGTCCTTGAGGGCCGACATGGCCACTTAAATCTCTGTGAAACGGAAAAACACTAAAACAGTCAGCCAAATAAAGAAGTAAATATGTTTTGATTTCTGAGTAAAGAAAAGGGAATAGTGAATCAATACCTAATCAAAACAATATGTTTTGATTTCTGAGTAAATATATTTGACGGAATTGGAATTGAGAACTTAGAAATCAGTCAATTCCTGTAAGATTTGGAAATGGGCTGAATTTCAGTTTTGTTTGGTTGCAGGATGGAATTGAGTAACAGGAATTGAAATTGAGCAATTCTATTGTTCAGTTGCAGAAATCAAATCACCCACATGAATTGAAAATCAAAATTTCAGTTTTGTCTTAATTTAAGCAAAAAAAAAAATTTATTTACACTTGAATAATGATACCAAAACCTTACATATTAATCTCTAGCAAAATGATTAATTAACATGATAATAGCAAAGTGATTAATTAACATTGCAAGGCCCATGAGTTGAAATTCCCCTACAGAGAAAATGATATTTAATGAAAAACTTTCAAGTCCACTAGATGTTGAAAATCTTAGAAAAATATCTTTATAATCAAAGCACTTATATTATAAACAGAAAACTAAAAATTAAATGTGAATGTTCAAGAAAAAATATATATAAAGATCTCTGTGAAAGTAATCAACAACAAGCATATTAGAGCAAGCTGCCAAAATTGTTTGTTATATAACATATGCTTTGTGAATACAGGTGCAAGATTACTTGGTGAGATTATTTGAAAGCAATCTGGTGGAGACCAGCCCCAATCAGGTCGTCGCAAAAAGACCCGACGCCGCACCCGACCGGACCTCTATCGGCCCTGAGTTTTACATTTGCAATTTGAGTAATTGTACTTGTATTTTGTTTTGTTTGTGTGATATATATATATATATATATATATATATATATATAACTATAAATATATATATATAAGTTAATTTGGTTATATATATATATATATGTGTGCATATAAAAATATATATATATAGATACTTAAAGTTATAAGTTAGAAGGCCCGGCTCTTCTCCTCCCGGTTCTCGGTCCAGCACTATTCTTCTTCCCGATCTCCCGGTTCAACCATGGTGCACATCTAGGGCTCGGCGTCAACTACTCCCAGCCGCCCCTTCTCCGACAAAGGCGTTAGCTCCGCACAACCTCCGCTCCACGATCCAGCCAAGGCCCCTCTCCGACAGTTTGGCCACGGTTCCAGCCATGAACGCTGCCATGATGCCTCTTCCTGGCAATTTCAGCCATGGCCGAGCCGCCTCAAGCTGGTGGTTACTGAACTTTAAGGTTTTTATGATATTTTTTTCTTTTTGCTGTTTTTCTGTTGATGCCCTATAAATGGCAAGGAAGATGAACAAATAGGGGTGGAATTGATGAATGTATTGAGTTGATATTGGAGTACTGTGCTTTGCTTCCGTGAGAAGTACTTGTGTTGCTGTTGTTGAATGATTTGTGATTATTTGTTTGATTCCTTCCACTTCTGTTGGTAGTAGGAGATTAGTGTTTATTGTTGTTTAATTTGGGAAAAAAGATAAACAGTAAGATTGATTTTACTATTTGAACATTGTTTCCTATTGTTGAATTGGAAACTGTGATGTGCTATTTTGGATTGCTTCTGTTGAAGTTTTGTTGGCGAGAATTTGTTTGAGTATGTTGTGTGTTCTTGTGGCTTCACAAAATAGAGGAGTGTTTTGAGATTTCATGGAACTACCTTGTGAGCGAGTGAATTTTATTCCGTGGTGCCCGTGTGCGACAGAAGCCGACCTCGGAGCGGGAGATCGAAGGTGACGAGGAATTTCTCGCGGGATCACCGATGACTTCGAATACGGAAAGACGCCTCTTTCCGTGAGTAACTTGTTTCTTTCTCCTCCTTTATGTGTGTCTGCTTTTTCTCTTAGGATAATTAGACTCATTTTTGGGTTTTCGCCCGAACTTTGTCAGCGGACGCTACGTCAAAAACTCCAAACATAAACATATTTGGAGTTCACGATTTCCATTTTGCTACGACAAAAGGAACGAAACAAAAGTTGCGAACTTTATTCCCGGATTTAGAATTGAACCTTTTTTTCATGAAATTTCATTTTAAACAAAAGAGTGATTTTGTGTTTTTTTTACAAAAAATCTAGTTGCTTCATTTCTTAAAGTTCGTGCAACGTTCACTCAAATCACAATTCTTCATTGCATGCATTTAGGGTTTCCTAGAAAAAAGCCGACAGGCGCGCAAACCCTACGCACTGTCCTGGATCAATTTGGTGAAGGCCCGACTCATCTCCTCCTGATTCTCGGTCCAGCACTGTTCTTCTTCCCGATCTCCCGGTTCAACCATAGCGCATATCTAGGGCTCGGCGTCAACTAATCCCAGCCGCTCCTTCTCCGACAAAGGCGTTAGCTCCGCACAACCTCCGCTCCAAGATCTAGCCACACTCCCTCTCCAACAGTTTGGCCACGGTTCCAGCCATGAACGCTATCACGATGCCTCCTCCTGGCAGTTTCAGCCATGGACGAGCCGCCTCAAGCCGGCGGTTATCAAACTTTAAGGTTTTTATGATATTTTTTTCTTTTTGCTGTTTTTCTGTTGATGCCCTATAAATGGCAAGGAAGATGAACATATAGGGGTGGAATTGATGAATGTATTGAGTTGATATTGGAGTACTGTGCTTTGCTTCCGTGAGAAGTACCTGTGTTGCTGTCGTTGAATGATTTGTAATTATTTGTTTGATTCCTTCCACTTCTGGTGGTAGTAGGAGATTAGTGTTTGTTGTTGTTTAATTTGGGAAGAAGATAAACAGTAAAATTGATTTTATTGTTTGATCATTGTTTCCTATTGTTGAATTGGAAATTGTGCTGTGCTATTTTGGATTGCTTCCGTTGAAGTTTTGTTGGCGAAAATTTGTTCGAGTATTAGTTGTGTTATCTTGTGGCTTCACAAAATAGAGGAGTGTTTTGATATTTCGTGGAACCACCTTGTGAGTGAGTGAATTTTATTCCGTGATGCCCATGTGCAACAACGGCCGACCTCGGAGCGGGAGATCAAAGGTGACGAGAAATTCCTCCCGGGATCGCCATCGACTTCGAATACGGAAAGACGCATCTTTCCGTGGGTAACTTGTTTCTTTCTCCTCCTTTGTGTGTGTCTGCATTTTCTCTTAGGATAATTAGACTCATTTTTGGGTTTTCGCCCGAATTTTGTTAGTGGACGCTACGTCAAAAACTCCAAACGGAAACGTATTTGAAGTTCACGATTTCCGTTTTGCTATGACAAGGGAAACGGAACGAAAGTTGCAAACTTCCTTCCCGGATTTAGAATTGAACCATTTTTTTCAAGAAATTTCATTTTAAACAAAATAGTGATTGTGTTTTTTTTTACAAAAAATATAGTTGCTTCATTTCTTAAAATTCGTGCAACGTTTGCTCAAATCACAATTCTCCATTGCATGCATTTAGGGTTTCCTAGAAAAAAATCGACAGCGCGCAAACCCTACGCGCCGTCCTGCAACACAATCTTTCATAATAAACTAGTTAAATTTCTAACCCAAATGTTAAATAAAGAGCCCGCACCTGGATTAACAAACTAATCCCTTTGTTTTCAAACTAATCCAACATCAACTTACTGATATAAATCACATAATGAGCCACAAACTTTAATCTGCAAAATAAAACTGGAGATTAATATGATCAAGAGACGCTAGAGTTTCAAACTTGGTGAAGTGATGCAGCGGAATTTCAAGCTTGGCCTTTAATCTACAATATACACTCAAACGTTGACAATTATAGGGTTTCAAAATCATTAGAAGAAAGAAAAAAACTGCCCACCCTTTCGATAAAGTAAGAAGAGGAGTACCTAGAGTTCAGTAGAAGAAAGAAAAAACTGCATGAAAATGAAGAGAAGCAGCAACGGAGGTGTGGATCGGCATTGATCTACAATAGAGGAAAGGAAATGGTGGGAACTAGGGCTTTGATGCAAGTCACCCCCTTTCTCCTATCTTCCAATTCTTCCAAGTATTCTTCTTCCTCCTTCATCTCTCCACGGATTTCGACGCCACCATACTTCTTCTGCCCACCCACCGCTCCGTCTGCTTGCAAGCCGCCGTCGCCGCCTTTACTCCATTTGTGTGAGGAGTCTCTCGTCTTCAACTGAACATTCCGCCGACCACCACCGTTCTTCCTCACTCCCGGTGAGATCTATCCTAATTATCGGGTTCACCTCTGCCTATTTTGTAGTAACTAACCTAGTTTTTGAGAGAAATTTATCATGGTATTTTTTTTCCTTACTTTTCTCGACAAATATTTTGTTACTTTGGATTTTATTGATCGTCGCATGATTGCCATTCGTCGGATATTTGTGCCGCTAAATAAATTAAATAGCTAATTTTGCGCAGGTTGGGCTCCAAATTTGCTTGTTAGATCTAATGTCGCTTTCTTGATTTAAAAACTGCATAAAAAATATTTTTGCATTCCATTCATTTCACCTGGTTCGACTACGAGTGCATCAAACCATTAAGGCAATGCGGGACTAATTATAATATATAAAGAATAAGACTGCACATTCAAGTGCTCGTAATCAGTTTTAAGTTCGAGTTAAATACAATTCTTAAAAACTAGACTATATAGCATCCTTAACTAACCCAAGATACAAATAAATTGCCAAGATATTGCGCATAGATGAATAAAACATTGAAACATAACATCATGAGAAACATATAAATGTAAACATACACTCTGTCCTACAATAACAGAGATCATTTTACAAATCTATTTCCCGCTAAATCCACTTACTAATTGGCACCACCAAATTTTGATGTTCTCAAAAAACTTTGGATGCTTTCCACAGCTATATTCATGTTCATCTGCACTGATAGATCCAAAAGTAGTCGACATGTATGAAATCTAGGAACAATTTCTCGATCTATCATTTCCTCAAAAATAAAATAAGCCCATTCAGAATTTCGAGCACCACATAAGCCATGAATTAAAAGTGTATATGTATCGCGGTCTAAACTCAAGCGATGTTTTGTTGCTTCGTCACTCAATAAGCTCTTGAGATGATCACCTAGCTTTCCCATTCTAAAGCATAGTTTGAGTAGTGGATAGTATGTATGCAAAACAGGTTTGCAAGAACAGCATTCCATCTCCTTCAAGACGCTCAGAGAATCGGGCTCCTGCTCGTGTTCACAAAACAATGAAATCAAAATATTGCAGGTCGATAAATCGGGGCTGACCCCATTCCTCCCCATCTCAACATCAAATATATGGAAGGCAAACCAACCGCCGGGCTTTTCCAAGAGTATTTATCAACGTATTATAAAGACAAACATCAGGTTTACATCCACATGACTTCATCCTCTCAACTACATTCAACGCCTCTTCAATAGTTTGGGACTTAGCGAGCGTGTTTATAACAATGGTGTAAGAGACAACATTTGGTGGGCAACCTTCTGCAACCATCTGATCAAAAAGCTCGTACGCCTTGTGAATATTTGATTAATTAGAATACACCTTAAGAACAGTCGAATATGTGATCACGGAAGGGAGAAGTCAATGGCCTCTCATCTCTTGAATTGTCCATAATGCCTCTTCTATCATGCCTACACTACACCAGCCATGGAAAAAAATGTTGTAAGTGTGAGCATCTGCAGGGATTTAGGCCTTGAGCTCCATAAACACTTCACAGGCAAGTTTGACCTCTCACTTTGCAAAGAGTGTCGAGCAAAAGATTTATTGATTCGGTGTCCTTGGTGAATCCTATTCGCTCCAAATCATCAAAGAAATTGATAGCGTTTCTACATCTCCCTGAACCTGCAAGCCTTCTCATGATCTTAGCAACTGTTTCAAGGGTAATGAAACTTTCAATTCTCATCTTCTCAACCACATTCCACATCTGATCCATCTTCCTCAGTAAGTCCACAGTTTTGTTATAGGCATGTGAGGTATTCTTATACTCTGGACAAAACTAGACCATTGGAAAAAACCTAGGGCAGACTTCCAATCATCCCCAAATTTCTGGAGCAAACCATCCACAACATTTGACGTAAGTTGCATTTCATTGCAATGGTGAATGCTCTGTAGAGCCTGCACAACATCATCAACATTCTGGCCATGCAGATTTAAGATGGCCATCCTTAAATTGTGGGCAAAAGCATGTTCTTCTGGACCAAGAACAAAGTCATGTATCTTTGTTGCCAGCTCTGATTCTTTATAATCAATGGTGGGCTTCATGGACTCTTTTTGTTTTTCTATAGCTGGTAATAAATTAGAAAACCAGCTAAATTTGGTCTCAAGGGTTCAAAAGACGGGTGAATAAGTTGAAAAGGTAAAGAGAAGAGCACAAGAGCACTACTAGATCGAGAATCCGTCCTTGCAATAGTGGCATGAAGCAAAGAGCGGGTGGAGACATCAAGAAATCCTTGCATCCCAAGTAAACCTCACTGAAGCAATCGAACAAACAAGTTCAAACATCATATGGATACGGTATAGAAGGAAAGAATCTATACTAAGGCAAATGAGCACAAGGTGGTTTCTGAGCTTAATATCCATGAACATTTAATAGAGCATAATCTAATGAAAAAATTATGGCAACAGACTTAAAAAGGCAATCAACAATGTATGAATTTCTGAGAAAGCTAAGTAAAAGGAGATTCAGGTCGATCCATGGTTCAAATGAGAAAAGGGAGAAATGATTTCAGATCATACCTTACCGCGGAGTCTCATTAATTGCGATCCGAAAAGGGGAAACGTGGGGGAGTCCAAATAAGCATTAGATCCTCAAGCCAAGAAGCGTGGGGCCGGTTGACTGCACAAGAAATGTGAAAAGGATGGTAGGATTGTGGACAATGGAGGCCGGCGGAGGGCTGCGGGGGCGAGGAGTATAGAAGAGTGGCTTATTAGACACCGTGCCTGAAGAAAGCTTGAACCGCGGCAAAATTATTCAGTCAAGTCCCCAAAGTAGCGGAGCTCTTAAGAGATCATTCTGAGCGATCGCTAGAAATGATTCCGAAATAGGCGTTTGATTGTTGGAATGATTAGAGGCTTCAGCCACTCAAGGCTTTGTTTGGTTGGGTTGTTGATGGTGGAAAGTTGTTGATAGGAAATGGAGTTTGAGAAAAGTGTTGTTTTTGAAAAATAGAGTTTTGATAAAAAAATTGTTTTTGTGAAATAGAGTTTATAAAACAGAGTTTTGGAAAAATAGTTCGGAAACAAAAGAAAGTTTTTGGTGAAATTTTTTTTCATAAAACGATAACCAACAAAAAAATATATAAAAAAGGACATTTTTGTTTTCATAATAGAGTTTATAAAACAAAGTTTTGGAAAATTTGTTTGTCAAGAATATATAAAAATATATATATAAAAAAAACATTTTTGTTTTCATAATACGACACCTAACAGAAAAATAATGTTTGTCAAGAAAAAGATATATTTTTCCTTAACAGTTACCCTCGCAATCTCAGTATATGTTCTAGATTCATACTGTTGAAACCGAAAAATCGGTCTCTGAGGAGTTCGACCCTTGGGGAAGGGGTGATCGCACACTTACTTCTCTCCTCACGAGCCCAAATGACAAGGGAAAAGGACCAGCACGGAGGTCCCACCACACACCCGGAAGATCTTAGAGCGCTTCCCCTCCTTAGCCAAGTGCTGAAGCTAAGGTACCTCAGAAAGCGCTAAAAGACCGGGCACAAGAAAGCGTGTCCTTCTGAGATACCCCTTGGGTCCTATTTATAGGAAAAGACGGTCTGCAAATATCCAACTTTCACTGTCTTCGAGAACTATAGGCAGTCCGAAGGGGGTAACATGGTAAAAATACACCACAGTTGAAGGGCGAGCTGGCCCTGAGATAACGTCCACTAGGCAAGGGCGGCGAGTACTGGAGCGGGAAAGCTTCCCCCCACGCCGAGGTAAAAGGCGGTGAGGGCGCTCGTCTTACTCAACGCCACGGGAGAAGGCGTTGAGTGAGCTCGCCTCTCTCAACGCCACAGGCCTGGCTCGCCTCGCTCAACGCCACGGGAGAAGGCGTTGAGTGAGCTCGCCTCTCTCAGCGCCACAGGCCTAGCTCGCCTCGCTCAACGCCACGGGAGAAGGCGTTGAGTGAGCTCGCCTCTCTCAGCGCCACAGGCCTAGCTCGCCTCACTCAACGCCACGGGAGAAGGCGTTGAGTGAGCTCGCCTCTCTCAACGCCACAGGCCTGGCTCGCCTCGCCTTGGGCCTGGGCGAGTTGACCCTGAAGCCCCTGCTCGCGGGTGACAGGCGTGTCGGCACTCGCCCACCCCTTGGCTCTGGGCAAACACGTACTCGGCCGGATCTGCTCGCCCGATGAATTGACTTCCGCCGGGCTCAGCTCTATGAACTCCGAACTCAGCCCGACGATTGTCGAGCCCGTACTCGGCACGCTGGGCTCGGCATGTTCTGCTGAACTCGCCTGGGGTGGTCTGAGCCAGCCGGTTTGGCTCCTGTTAACCCACTCGCTGGATACGGGGTTGTACACATACAACTGATCCGCTATAATATCATGTAGTGCGATCACCTCATCCACACCATCTGCAGTATCAGAGCATGTTTCTTGCCTCCCTTGTAAGCCTACCCCATCATCTCGACCCCCTTGCTTGCGTAAGTATTTTCTCTTAGCTTCGCTATATCAGAAATTTGGTACCAATAGAAGACAACAAAATCATATAAAAACTAAAATTGTTAACTCATTGCTTCGCTATAAAATCAGAAATTAACAATGAAAAAAATTCTGAAACCAGAAATTTGATACCAATTGAGAAATTAACATAACAATGAAGAAATTTGGTAACATTGAACTTAACAGCGATTGTTTTCTAAACTTAACATTAAAGAAAGAAATTTGGTAACTTATACAAATTACCAGAACTTAATTACCAGAACTTATACAAATTTGGTAGCATTGAAGAAATTTGGTATTGTTAACTTGCATAAATTACCAGAACTTAATTAACAGAAAAAATTAGCAGTAATTAACAGAAGAAATTAACAGAACTTAAATACTTAATTAACAGAAGAAGAAGAAGAAGACCTTGAGGCGGCGGACTGCGGTCCTTGAGGCGGCGGGAGCGGCGGACTGCGGATGGGAGGCGGGACTCGGGAGCAGCAGCGGACGGGAGGCGGGACTCGGGAGCAGCAGCGGACGGGAGGCGGGACTCGGGAGCAGCAGCGGACGGGAGGCGGGACTCGGGAGCAGCAGCGGACAGGAGGCGGGACTCGGGAGCAGCAGCGGACGGGAGGCGGGACTCGGGAGCAGCAGCGGACGATCGGGAGATCGGGAGATCGGGAGAAGCAGCGATCGGGAGCAGCGGCGGGAGATCGGGAGTAGATCAGCGGGCTAGGGCAAATTCAGAGCGCGAACAGGCGAATATGCGATAACCTCTCGCCCGATGCCCAGTGAAATCCGCGATAATTCACACCCGGCACGTGCCCGGATGTGTGAAGTTGGGTCCGCCCATGAGTCACACGTACACACACAATAAACACTCACACATACACACACAATAAACACTCACGGATACACCAAACATGCATACACAGTTACACACATACACAACAAACACTCACACACACATATAAATAGGTATACCTTCAAACACTCACACACACATACACATATACAAACACACACATATCCATACACACCCTACAGTTATAGCTCTTGAAATAATGAAATCAGTAAACATTCAATTGAAATCATGGGTACACATTCTTTCTAGCTAATAATGAAATCATGATTTCTATACATTATGATTTCATTATTTCATGAGTCCATCAGCAGGTATAGCTAGTAATCAGAAATTTCATAACTACTGAAACATTATTTCTGGTTATTAAATAAAATTCCTGAGATCATTTGGCATTACTCCAGACAAAGTGTCCACCTGAACAATACAAAATGATGAAGAGAAGACAACTTGGCATTACTCCAGAGATTACTTTTTTCCCCGAAAATGAATACCTAACCTGCTACTCATGAATAATTAACCCGCAGTAATAAACAATGATCAAACAAGGATAGAAAGCCATGATTGATCATACTCTTCCTTCAATATCAGCATTATTAGCATGAAATTCAAGCCTCAATCCTAATTTTATTTTCTTAAAAAAAATGAAGAGGAAGAAGAAAGACTCACAGAATAACTTCTGCTTTCATTTCTAGTAGACCTTGTTACATTCTATTCTGATTTCAATATGATTTTACTAGCAGGTATAACTAGTAATCAGAAAGCATTAGTAACCATTCTATACAAAAAAATTCTGATTATTTCAAGCTAATAATCAGAAATTTCTGAACTCATGAGTAAGCTTTCAAGCGAATAATCAAAAAATTCTTGAAAGAAAAGGAGGAAGGAGGATACCTCACGAAAGAGAAGGAAAGACTTTGTGGGAGATCAGAAATTTACGCCGTCGTCTGAGAAGCAAAACGAGGGTCTCAGAGCCGTCGTTGATAAGTAAAATGAGGAGATCCAGCTGCTACGGTTTCGTCGTCGTCGTTGCTAGGGTTTCTCCGTCGTCGCTAGGATTTGTCCATCTTCTCTCACCGTCGTCGTTGCTAGGGCTTCGCTTGGGAGGAATCGGGAGGGGGAGACCGCGGCAGCTGCAGTCGAGACGGGGATCAATCCCGCGGTTGGAAGAATACCTATATAAATGGCGTTTATTAATAAACGAGGTTTCGCCTGTCAGCCAACCCAAAAGCTGCTTAAAGCAGTCGTTGCGCGTTCTTCCACGGCGACGTCGCGCTCAGATGTGTTTGCCGACGAGAGAGCTTTGCGGATATTCCGGAGCTCCGCAGATCTAACAAGGCGCGGCAGAGAATCGGGATTTTGCAGTGGCCTTCGACGCCGACAGCTTTCGCAGTCTGACCTAGCAACTAGCGCAGCGGAGAGTTGACTCGGCAATATGGCTCACTTCTCTCACCGTCGATTTGTCGTCGTTGTGGACGCAGAGCTCGACGAGAAGGCTAGGGGAATCCGCTCGGGGGAGATCGGGAGGGCCTGCCGGAGTTTCGGGGCGATTTTAGCCGGCGACGACGGCGAAGTGGTGGGGATCGGGATTTCGCACACACTCGCGAGGGTTTCGCGAAGGAAGAAGTGACAGCACCTGCTGCCGGAAACAGCTTTATTGAAATAATCTGTTGCAAACCCAGTTTATTGCCATAACGAAGGTTCGGCCCAACCGCAGCACAGGCCATCAGCCTAATGAAACGCCATCTAAATACAAACATATGATCGCGATTTCATTGATATAGATTTTATTAAATCATAGTACAAATATTTTTCAAATATGATCATATTTAAAAAATACAGTCGTATTTTTCAGCGAAAAATCTGCACCGTTGATATCAAAGATCATATGGTGGTATAGCATGTATTTGCTCTCGCACGATCAAAAATAGGCGCGCATACATATCAAAATAAATTTCCTGTTTTGGGCACTTGCTCATCAAAAAGGAGTTCATCCAATATAACTAGGGCTCTATTTGTTTGGGCGTTTCGCTGCTCCGTTTTGGGCAAACGCCGTCGGAAGGAGGGTAAACAAATGAACCTCCGGCGGCGTTTGCTCGTTTCCACCCGCCCGCCTTGAGAAACGCCCCAAAAAGCTCCGTTTGGAGCAGCCACCTCCCCCCTCCGGTTCGAACACTCCGTTTCCATCCGCCGGTTCGACCCGCCACCGCCGAACCAAATGAAGCCTAGAGCTCTTTGAGAAACAATAATGAAAAAACTAGAGGCTGTTTGAAAATTTTGTGCATTAGTGTTGATCAAATCTAACTTTTTCATTTAAGTTATTTGATTAAACAACTAGTTGAAATCATATTTTATATTATGTAAAAAATGAGATCCAAAGTGCAAACTGTAATTATGTAAAATTTCATAAAATTTGAGAAAAAGCAAATTAACTATGAATCTATGATCTGAATATATCTTCAATATATGAATATATCATTAAACAAAGTATTCAACACTTTTTACACAGCTTCACCATAACCACAAATCAATTTAGAAAAACATCTATTTACACTTCCTAGATGAGCAATGGAAACTTGAATAAAACTGGTATCCTTCAAAAAAAACATCTATTTACAGCAAAAAAAAAAACAGGTACTTGCCAAAAACATGCATCTATCAAAGTTTTGTAATATATAGTTTGATAATAATGATGGACAGAGATTTCTTATAAATTAATAAAATCAAGCTACCTGAATGCGGCTGGCGGAGAGGTACAAAGATTCGCAACTCGACGTCGTTAGAAAAATATCCACCAGACCAGCAATCGGAAACCACACGATGCCTCCTCCTATTCATATTATCAAACTTTGTTTTGAGGACTAGAGTTATTTGTATGAACTTTGTTTTGCATGCCTTGACTATTTTTTTATGTGTGTATTTTTTTTTGTCATTGAAATTTTCATATATTTTTTGGAATTAGTTTTTCTACTCTATTAATTTAAATTTCATGTTTAAATTTCATTGTACAGTCGAACAGTAAAATTGTCAAAATCCAATTCTTGATGCTGAATTCTGCACAGCAATCAAACAACAGAATTAGAATTCAGTCAATTTCAATTCCTCCTGAATTCCAATTAATCAATTCCCAATAGTATTCACACCCCAGATTTCAAGAGTTATCAACTGATTGTATTCACACCCCTGATTTCTGCCTATAATCCTATTCATATTCCAAAAATTAGACTAAAGTCCTCTTTTTAATCGCAGCCCCATCATTTGCAACGATACGTGGATACAAAATTTATATACATATGTACGAACATCAATAGTACTATTACTAAATACTATGCAATGAGGATATCAAGTGAAATAATGATATAAGCGTCGCCTCGCACTACATAAGAGACGCGAGTAAAATCCATTGTAGTGTCGAACTCTCACGGGGAACCCACATGTACTATCACTCATATTCTTAATATTAATATGTAATACTTAATCACTATTAAAAATTATTATACTTACATAGCTACACTCCCAAGTAGATCTCTCATTCTCACTCTTTCCCATTCACTTACGAAGTTCTGGTTTTTGAGCTCCTCTACCCCTCTCTCAAATAGTATCTCATGCTCAGTCATCTCTAGTCTTCTCTTATTCTCTATCTTTATCATGTTAAATTCCAATTTTGACTTTTGAAGCTCTCCTCTAGGGCTTTGTTTGGAAGGACTTATTTTCACCGGTCAAGCGGTTACATGCGATCGTAACCGCTAGACCGGTGAAAATAAGTCCCCCCAAACAGAGCTCAAGTCTCTCCCCTAAAGTTTGATACATTATCTTCTCCCTTTATTGCACAAAATCTACAATGGTCTCCACTTTTCCTCCGGACTTCAATTATCTACCCTTTTCCCACATTTGCTGTTGATGCTTACGCTTTCCTTTGCATCTTTGATACAGGGTCTAATGCATAAGTTTGCTAAATTAGAGGTTGCGCTCCTCTTACTTTTAAAATTACGAAGAAAAAAAAACTCCAACTAAGAGTACATTTCATAACATCCATGAACAAAAAAACCCTCCTTGAAAATTTACGCCAAAGGTATATTTTTGTGCATGGATGTTCCCAAATGTGCTCTTAGAGGGGAGGTTTTTTTTATTTTAAAAATATGAAGGGTGAAACCTTTAATTATGCTAACTTACAGAAGAGCTTTTGGTAATTATTCCTAATTTTAAATAAACTAAAGAAACTATAAAAATATGAAGTTAATAAATAAAACAAAATAAATATGTTATTATGGATGATGGGGCCTTACCTCTTACAGTGTATATATAAAATATAAAAGAACTATATTTTTTTCCATGTAATGCTAAGGTTTGCAAACTCGAGGAAGAAGGGAGACTAGACAATATACACACACACACACAAAAAAAAAAATCTCTTATAGGAGTTTGTTTATGGGTGCAAACACAGCCAGACACCCGCCACATTAGAATATTGTGTGTTGTGTTCATTCCACTCCTGTTTGGGAGGGCAGTGGTGGTTGGAGATGGAGTTGCTACAGATGAAAATGAAATGGCGTTTTTGAGAATCCGCAGTTCTGTGTGGCAGTCGAGCAGGCGCGTCCCATCCGTGTCCGTGTTTTGAGCTGTTACCACAATCTTGCAAACAATAGTATGAAAGCTAACAACTTGTGAGACAAAAGGGGCACTTATTCCTCTAGGCCGAACTTGGAAATACATTTTTTGAAATAGTAGAAAGTGAAGTCAGCATAGAGCACACAAATTGGCCGTCACATTGAACACGCCCATGGCTCATTCTCATGGAGGCCGCCAATGAGCATGGGGCGCAGTCTTTTCTTCAAACACATCTTTGAACCAAACACCGAACCGGCGCTGCTGTTGAAGGTCAAGCAGCTCTCCACGGAGCACTCATTCGTCTGCTGAATGACTCCCTGGTCCCCGCATTTCTCTTCCCCGCCGCATGATCCTCCTGCTCGCTCCAATAGGAAGGGAAGCTGAGACTGAGGCGGCTCGGCCGAGAAGCCCCCGCATTCATGGATTATTTCGCCGTTGGCCAACTCCGGGGACCGATTCCTGCTTGAGTCCATCTCGTTCGCCGCATGATTCGGATTCATGACGGCCCTGCAAGCTCTTTCCAGAATACTTTCAAGGTATTTCCCCTGAGCTTCTATCCGTTGCTGAAGACTCCTCTCCACCTGGATAGGATCCAATGAAATTCGGGCTCATTTGTTTCCATTGAAATTAAATATATATATATTCAATAAAAAAAAAGAAAATCAGTTAAATTTCATGTCGTATCAGTCATTAAATTGGATGATGAATAGAAATCAACATGCATATTAAACTGCATTTATTTCATTTTCAAGCACATTTGAGTGAAAAGAAAATCATTAGTTTCTAAAACACATCTCCTATCTATATTCTACAAGCAATCAAATGAGCACTTTGCTCCATTTGGCTCAGCGTTTTTGCTCCAGTAGTCTGGATAAAAATGCCACAGCCATAGAATGTGTTTGACATAACAATTATGACCCCCCCCCCAAAAAAAAGATAACTAGCTTTGAACATAAAAGTGTATGAAGTTGCTTAGGTAAGATTGGGCGTTCTCGAACGACGGTTCAGAACCACAACGTTCACCGTCGCCACAGCCACGTCAAACAGAGCCTTAATCTATTTTGTTGTTTGACATTGTGAAATTCGTTTTGGAAACTGAAAATTTTCAGTTTAGTAATCAATATACGTTTTAGGCCCCTGCTCTTACATCCCTTTTACAAGCCAAAACAATGAAAATAGAACACACACACGCACACGCGCACACACACACACACGGAGCAGGCCCCTACGGCCAACCGCGACAGCACCTCGATCGCGATAGTGCACGGGGCAGGCCGCCAATGCCCCACATGACAGTACTCCGATCATGGCATTGCCCCAACGTGGCAGCTCTCCCGCCGCTCGCAAACCCCTGAATGCAATACTCTGCCGCCGCTCTTTTTTACCTTGCGCATGAGAGTTTGCGAGCGACGGTGAGAGCACATTTTTTATTGTAGGTAAGAGATTTTGCCTATATAAGAGCACATATTTTAAAATTAAAAAATCATATAGATTAATGAGATTGAAAATTTTGTAATAAAGAGTGGAAAAATCGGAAAGATGAATGTTTAATCAAATGATGTTTTTCCTTTTTAATATAGTATATATATACATATACCAGTCAGGAATAAATTTAATTACCAACGGTTCAAGAAACTAACCTCGAGTTGTTCATGCAACCTTCTCTGAAGTTCCATTTGGACTCTCATTGCCTCATTGCACCCACTGCTATGGAATTAAAAATTAGATGCCTCATGTGAGAATTGAAAATTTGAAAAGGAAATGATTATGAAAAAACTCCCCCCTCCCTTGAATTTTGCATAATTAATTGCAGGGACCTTCAATCCTACAAAATTACCAAAATCTCCTACCCATACTTTTTCTGTGCATGCATTTTAACAACGTAAACTTGGAGTAGAGGTTTTAGTAATTTTGACAAATAGAAAGGAGGTCCCAGTAATTGTGTAAAGTTTGAGGGGAGTCCCAATAAATGACCCTTAAAAAAAAGCTGAACTTACTCGTTAAATTCTTGAGTAGCTTGTTTAGATGCTGCGCATGTACTTGCCTGATTTTCTACAACACCGGAGACTGCATGCAGTATACCTAAAAAAAAACCTACTAATGTCAACATTTCTGCAATGGAATTTGGGAAATTCCGAGGCCGCTAATGAAAGAATAGAAGGAGCCAGTACGGAAAACATCATATAACCTCAGAGCTGACTGAATTCATCTATATGATATTATAATTGACTTTTACCTAACATCGACCCTCAATCTTTCTCATTCAGGCATCAAGACTGGTAATAGCATACTTATCAAATCTGCTGATCCTCATCCTCAAATATCTTTTTCACTTATGTTTTCCATTGATGGTCGGTTTTGTCACAAATTACAACCTATCAATGGTTTTGTTTTCCTTGGACTACTAGCAAACATAACTGAATCACTTGAAAAATCATCGTTCTCTCCTTTATCAGTCCGACCATGAAACTACGAATCTTCAATCTCCCGAGATTTATAACTATATCAACAATCAAATTATTTGGCTTCTGTTTGGCGAAGTGGTGGCGGTTGTGAACGCGGTGGTTATGAACCGTTGTTTGTAAACGTTTGTCCTCACCCAAGGCACTTCATCCACTTTTATGTTCAAAACTAGTTTTATTTTCTTGGTGGGGGTCTGTTGTAATATATAAACTGTAGGCTAATATATAAAGCCTTTTGTAGCCCTATAGAAATGAGGGCCTTTTTTGTAACTTGGTATCAAAGCAATGACGCACGCTTCCGCGACAAGTTCGTCTCACGCAACCTCAAGCAGTGCGTCTTCTACGACCCGTCCGTCTCCAGTTTCCTCCAGCGGCGCGTCACCCTCTCTTGGCAGTGCATCTCCCCGACTTCCCTATCATTGTGAGGCGACTTCAGCCCTTGCAGGCATGCAGACGCTTCTAGCGGCTGCAGCGTCCCTGGCTGCCAGTAGGTTATTGTTTTCCTTCTCCCTTAAGCTAAAGCTATACAAGGAACTATGAGATGAAAGGATCTAGGGCAGGAGGAGGCCTTGCTTGATTGATGTGATGATCCGTGAGGAAGCTGATCTGTGGCGCCGAGGGTCGGTACAATGGAGGAGGTCTTCAAGATGTTGGGTCCAAATGAGTTCCGTAATGTTGAAGGTGTTGGGATCATCGCACCGACCGACTAAGCTGGAACTTCCACTGATTGATTTGAAGTTTGATGGACCGACCACCTACCTGAGTTGGTCACGTCGTGTGAAGAAAATCCTTACAGCGAAACAGGTTGGGGACTTCCTGACGGTGGCGTTGAAGAAACCAGAGACTGATGGAGATAAGTGGAAGTTGATCCATATGACTGTGTTTATGTGAATTGTCAACTCGGTTGTCCCATCAATTGTCGCCATGGTTGATGTTCTTGAGACGGTCATGAAGGTTTGAGACAAGATGAAGAATACATATGATGGCATGTGTAGGGAACACTCCGCGGATCTTCCAAGTGAAGGGAGAAATTGATGACATTGTTCAAGAAGAGACGACAGTGCAGGAATATGCCTTCGAGTTGGAACGTTTATGGGTGGATTACGATCATGCCTTTGAAGGGATGTGTTGCAGGGACTCGCAGTGTCGGGCTTACAAGATCATTGTGGAAGAGGACGAAGAAGTTCCTAACGGGCATAGATGGCAAGCTTGATGAGCGGAGAGCCCTGCTTCTTTCTAATACGAAGATTCTTACACTTATCGAAGTCATCTCTTTCATGATCCAGGAGGAGACAAGTCTCAAACTTTAGGCAGGGGCATTGGCAGTTGTTAGCCATGGTGTTACTAGACATAGGGAAGAAACCCATCATTGCTACAACTGTGGGGAGGTGGGCCATCTGAGGCTTGCCTACCCCAAGCTACTCAAGGAGAAAGATTTGGGTAGTGGACGGGGACGTGGTCGTGAATGTGGTCGGGCTCGTGGTGGCAGAGGAGGCGATCATGCCAAATTGGGCATGACTGACAGTGCGAAGGAAATCAGCATTCTACATACAGAGGCGGAGCAGACCCTTCTGAGCATGATGAAGGGCATCAAGGGAAAACAAATAGGCGAGGAGAGCAGGGATGGAGCTAGGGGGGTCGCTATGTATGCCTATCAACCTAATGGATCTCTTTTTCTTGCATCTATATCTTCCTCTAAGACATCAGATTGGATCATTGACTCAGGAGCTTCATGTCACGTAACAAGAAATGCACGTGATTTTTCCTCATACAATCGCTTAGCTATTGCAAATAGCATTCGGACAACGGATGGTACATTCCAACCAGTAGTCGGTAAGGGTATTGTTAATTGTTTAGATTCAATAAAACTATCCAATATTTTGCATGCTCCTTCTTTTCCAGTTAGTCTCTTATCCATTAGTACCATAATTATCCAACTGCGATGTATTGTTTCTTTTGATATTCCCAAGGTAACTTTCCAGGAGAAAGAGGCGAGGGAGATATTTGGGGGCATGACGGACTATGGTATCTGGATCGGGGAGGATTCGACGCATCTCTTGTATCTGTGGTAGAAAGGACAGTAGTTAGAGGACAGAAGGTGGGTGCAGAGGATACTCTGGTACTTCATCACAGGCGGTTGGGACACCCTTCATTTGGCACTATAGCTAGGTTATTTCCTGCTCTGTTTGAAAAAGTAAATAAAGCTAAATTGATATGTGATGCTTGTGATTTAGACCAGTGTTGTGGAAATCCTCCGACATGGCCAACATGTCAGCCGACATAAAGGTTTTATGGACAAAACGACATGTTTCCAATATTATTTTGCAAGATATCATTTTGAAATATATCCTCTGATATGTCTACTATTGACTAGAGGTGTCCAAAAAAACGGGCTCACCGGGCCGGCCCGGCCCGGCCCGGTGAAAAGCCCGGTAGGCTCGGTCCCGGGCCAAGCCCGGCTCGGGCCCAGGCCGGGCCATGGGGCCCTTCCGGGCCCCAGTATAAGGCCAATGCCCGGCCCGGGCCGGGCCGGTCACCGGGCTTAGCCCGAGCCTGGAAAAGCCCGGGCTAAGCCCGGACTAGCTGGAACCAACGGCTCTTAGAGCCGTTGGTTGCCAGCACCAACGGCTCTAAGAGCCGTTGGTAATAGCAGCCACTTGGGCTGCTATTTGCAGCCCAAGTGGCATTTTTTTTATTAAAATTAAAAAAAAAATTAAAAAAAATTAAAAAAAACTATAAACCCCCCCTCCTTTCTTCCTTTCACCCCCCCCACCCTCTCTCTCTCTAATCTCTATTTCTCGCGAACATGTCGTCAACGCAGGCGTCGTCTTCCTCATCCGTCGCTCACGAAGTGGTGGAGCACAAGCGTACGGCGGCAGTTTGGGAATATTTCGACTTAGTATAAGTTGGCGCGGAGCAAAAGGCGAGGTGCAAACAAAGCTCGAAATTACTTTCGACCGCTGGCAACTCGACACTCGCAAGACACGTTAAGTCTTGCGCAGCCAAACAAGCTCCTCCCGAGTCGACCCAGGCGCAATTATCGGCATCCGGACAAATCTGGACGTACGATAAAGGTCGGCAGCGAGAGCTGCAGGTGAAGAATATCATCAAACGCGGGTTGACGTTCAACCACTACGACAACGAAGAAGAGACTGAGTACATTCACCAAGGGCTACAACCCAAATATCACCAAGTAAGTCGATCTTCTATTAGACGCGACGCGCTTAAATATTACATAGAGGCAAAACAAATTTTAATAACTTTTTTTGAAAAAATTGAGGGTCGAGTGAGTTTAACGAACGACGTTTGGACAAGTAGTATAAAATTAGGATTATCATATATGTCTATAATGCGTCACTGGGTCGATCCCGTTTCCTGGGATCTAAATAAACAAATAATTTGTTTTGAAAGTTTCGAAGTCCCGCACACCGGTGAGGCGATTTATCAAATAATTTCAAAATGTGTGCGCGAATTTAAAATAAAAGATAAAATTATGAATATTTCTTTCGATAACGTCACAAATAATACAACCTCAATTGAGTGGTTAAAACGTGATTTGAAACCTATGTTAAACGGCGCCTTTTTTCATACTCGTTGCGCGTGTCACGTTTTAAATTTAGTAGTACAGAATAGTTTGTCCTATATGGAACCATACATTAATAAAATACGTTTAATGTTACAATTTATTTATAGTTCTAAACAACGACGTCAAGATTTTAAAAAATTTGTAACCGGTCAAGGTCACAAATTTTTGAAACCTCTATTTGACATGTCAATTAGATAGAACTCTACATATATAATGTTAAAACGAGCGATTCGCTAAAAAACACTATTAATAGAATTTTATACTTTATTAGGTCAACATGAATTAACCGAGTCTGATTGGGCAATTTTAGAAAATTACATGGATTTGTTAGAAGTTTTTTATACTGCGACAAATAGTTTATCGGGCGTATATTATCCTACTAGCCCGCTAGTTATTGAAAATATTGTTAATATTTCACAAAAATTAAATTATTTTAAATAACACGCCGGATGAATCGAATTAATAAAAATAATGGAAACAAAATTTTTAAAATATTATAGAGAAATCCCAGTTATGTTTTCATGCGCCGCCGCTTTGAATCCTCTTTTCGGCGTAGACGGCGTAGAAAATTTTATTGAAGAAATAAATAACAATATAGGCGTAGATTTAAGTGATTCAGATTTAGATAATCTGAGTCTTTTAAATTTTAACACTATTTTTACTGAATGTTATAATTATTACGATAATTTATATGGGTCGCGACCCCGAGAAGATGTGTCGCAACTCAAAATATTTAGTAGTTTTAAAAATAAAATGTTAGAGTTAGCCTCTAAGAAAAAAACGCGCACAACATCTAGTAGTTTAAATGAATTAAGGTTGTACATAAAAACACAATTTCGTGATTTTATGTCCACGGACGAATTAGAAAATTTCGATATTTTAAAATGGTGGAAAGGTAAAGTAAATACCTATCCTATTATGGCCTATATGACCCGAGATTTACTAACGATCCAAGCTAGCACGGTAGCTTCAGAGTCTGCTTTTTCTCTTAGTGGCAGGGTTTTAAACGAGCGGAGAAGTCGGCTAAGCGAAGAATCGCTCGAGATCTGCATATGCTATAAGGACCACCTGGACGCGATGAAGAGAAAGCAGCATATTTCAGCGATCGAGGATAGCTCGTCGGATATGGAAGACGAGATGGACGCGATCAATTTAAACTAGGGTCACTAGGCAACGTTTGTATTTTTGTCATTTGTAATTTGTCATTCACAATTATTATTTTTAGCGTTATTAATTTAATAATTTAGAATTTTCAAATTTCTGTATATTTGCAAATTTCTGTATATTTTCAATTTTTTAAATTTGTATAATTTCGTTACATTAATAAAAAATTTATTTTTCAATATTGCGATGTGTTTTTTTATTTTTTTTGTAAATTCTATGCTTTGATTTTTTTTTTATGAATAAAAAAACATTTTAATTTTTTTTTAAAAAAATTTAACCGGGCCGGGCCTAGCCTGGGCCCGGCCCGGCCTGGGGGGCCTTACCAGGCCCCCCTGGTAGCATAGCCCGGCCCGGCCCGGACCGGTTACAGTGCAAAGACCGGGCCGGGGTCGGTTTGGAAAAGCTCGGGCCCGACAGGCCCGGGCCCGCCGGGCTTTATGCGCACCACTACTATTGACCGATATATTCGTCGATATATCCCGATATTTTATCGATTGGTTTTTTAAATTTATTTTAATTATTGTTTATGGTCTAATAGACAATAGACAAAAATTGTTTCATTGTTTAGGTTGTTTTTTCCCTTCCTTTGACTTTATTCTTCCTTGCCCAAGTCCGTCATCAACGTCAATTATGTATGGTTTTTAAATTCTGGACTAAAGATATTTTATCTTCCATTGTCATTGACAACTTCCAGACATTCTACTTCCTCTTATTTTATTTCACGTGTTATACCCTTATTACTTATGTAACACAAAATGCTTATATTAGTTTTATAAATTTAGGAGTTCAATAAATATCAAATTATTAATATATTAATCAAGCTTTTAAAAACCGGACCGGACCGGCCGGTCGGACCGGTCTAACCGCGAACCGGGGGCACAGCCGGTCCGATCCAGGTAAGGAAACCGGACCCTCCACGGACCGCTCAAGAACCGCGGAACCGGGCGGGCGGACCGGTGGGCCGGGAACCGAGCGCGGTTTCACAAAACCGGGCGGGCCAAAGCCTGCTTTTAAATTTCAAAAAAAATGTTGGTGGGGGGTTTCGAACCCCCACCAAGACCAGAGTATGTTAAGGGCTGACCACCTGACCATCTTGTTCTTATTATTTTACTATATAATATATTATATACATATAAATACTTACGTATATATAAAATAAACATATATAATTAATATGCATATCTATATAAATATTAATTACATATTTTTTTAGATATATTAATATATTAAATTATTTTTTAAAAATTAAAGATTGACACGACGATGGTGGTCATCAACGTGGTGGTTATGAACCGTCGCTCTTGAACTTCCGACCTTATATAAGAAACTTCGTACACTTATATGTATATATATATATGTATATATATATGTATACATATAGATATGTATACACATACATATGTATATATATGAATGTATACATATAGATATGTATACACATACATATGTATATATATATGTATACATATAGATATGTATACACATACATATGTATATATATATATATATATATATATATATATATATATATATATATATATATATATATATATATACATATATATATGTATATATCTATGTAACGGTTCGACCCCGGTTGGACCGGTTCAACTTTGAACCTTTCCCTCCACCGGTTCAATGTCCGGTCCGGTTTTCAAAACCTTGATATTAATATATATAAATAAAAATTGATTAAATTTATAAATAACTACACATATAAATAATTAAATATTTAAATCCGATATATGATATATCCCTCGACATATTAAAACCGACATGAAAAAACTAAATTGGCGTGTCTCCGATATCCGACATCTATAACCTTGATTTAGACAAGCTTACTAGAAGTTCATATGTTAGTAAGAGCCGGAGAAGCTTTTTTGTTTTTGATGTAATTCATTCTAATGTATGGAGACCTTGCATCATAAGCTTTTTGAATGGTTATAAGTACTTTATCACATTTATTGATTGTGCATCTCATGTCACTTGACTATATTTGATGAAAAATAAGAGTGAGGTATTTGCCTGCTTCCGCGATTTCCATAAGTATGTTCAAACACAATATACTGCAGTTATTAAGATACTACAGTCGGATAATGAGACAAAATACACTAATAGAACAATGAATGAGTATTTATCAGTCCATGAGATATTGCATCAGACCACCTGTGCATACACACCAGCACAAAATGGAGTGGCGGAAAGGAAGAACAGACATCTTTTAGAGGTGGCAAGAAGTATGATGCTCAACATGAAGGTTCCTTAGAGTCTGTGGGAATATGCGGTGTTGATAGCGACACAGCTGATCAACGGGATGTCATCACAGATCCTGGGGCGGAAGTCGACGTGTCAGCTTTTACAGGGACATAATGGGGGGATCCTTCCTTTGAAGGTATTTGAGTGTGTGCTTCGTGAAAGACAACAGACCGGGTATTGGTAAGCTTGATGCGAGGGCAGTCAAATGTATTTGTGGACTACTCTCGTACTCAGAAGAGGTATGTGTGATGGAGTCCAGTGGATAAAAAAAGCTTTGTGAGCATGAACGTTCACTTTAAAGAGATAGAGCAGTACTACAGACAGGAGAGAGTTCTACTTACACCAGATTTGTTAGATACCAAAGATATGAGGTGAGAGCGGGAGAGGTTGGTGACAGATCTGGGAGTATGGCAGGGAGGATCGGCGGAGGAGTAGGAGAGTGATGAGCAGCAGGAGAGTTGTTGTTCTGTTCGCGCGGTCTGCTCATTGTTTTGATCGCCCGGTCTGCTCGCGTGGTCTCCTCTCTGATCGTTGCTTGTCGACCAGCGCGATCTGCTTTCCGCGCGAACTTTCTCTATTCGTTGGTCTATTCGCCGCCGGTCAAGCCTCCTGACCGCCTTGCCATGGGGTCTTCTCTTGATTCTACCAGACAGGCGGCTTCCTCTCCTGCAGACCGCCCGACCCTTATTCCTAAACTCCTTGGATGATCGGCAGTCAACCCGTGGTTTTTGTACCTATTTTGGAGGCCATCTTATTACCTGGCGGAGTAAGAAACAAGTCGTGGTTGCTCGATCCTCAGCTGAGGCAGAATACCGATCGATGACACTGGTTGTCTCTGAGCTCACATGGCTTAAAAGTATCCTCGCTGATGTAGGAGTAAAACTTCCCTCACCAGCCATCCTATTATGTGATAGTCAAGTGGTTATACACATACCAAAGAATCTGGTCTTCCATGAAAGGACGAAACATATTGAAGTGGATTGTCAATTCATTCGGGAGAAAGTTCAAAAGATAGAATTGAAGCATGTTCCGGGTACTGAACAAGTTGCTGATATTCTCACGAGGCCCTACCAAGTACCATATTTTATCAGTTCCTGTCCAAGCTGGGTGCCTATGACTTGTACGCTCCAGCTTGCGGGGGAGTGTTAGAAAAGCCTATGTAAAGAGGCCCATGATGGAGCCCATTTGTTTATTTTTCTTCTCTCCTCTTTAGTACCACATCATGTATAGGGATCTCTTCTCTCTTTCTCCCTCCTATAAATGTGTATTCATACCTTGTATTTGATTATTGAGAAAGTATATACAAGTTTCGGTTTTTCTCAACAATTATCATTATTCATAGTGAATATATGGAAAACCCTTTATTCTTATCATGGTATCAGAGTCTAGATTTTCTTCACGAGGGCCCCCTTCCTAGAACTCATAGCGCTTCCGCTCCCTGTTCCATCCTCATCCCAAACTTATTTTTGATTGTGCCTCGGTCTTCTCACGCTACGTCAATCCGCAGAAGAAGAAGCAATTGTTTTCGTCAGTCTTCCCAATCGCGTCTCCGTTTTTCTTGCCGCGTCGATCCCGTTGACGAAGACCGCGTCTCTCCCGCTTCTGTCTATCGGAAATCGATGCTTCCCATCGTTTGGAAATCGCGTCTGTACAGTGTGTTTGTGTCGATCCTAACTTTCTTACCGTGTGGATCACGCTAACGAAGATAGCATCTCTCCTGTACCAATCAGAAATTGCAGCTTCCCATCGTTCTGCCGATCAGAAATAGCATGTTGATGTTTCTTGTGGCCTGTCGCTGATTTGCGATTCCTGGAGCTTCTCCCTAGAGCCTCTCCCGTCTCATCTTGCCCTGTTGGAGTCCTAACTACGGTGATGGAGACGACGGCCCTCAACATATTGAAGACGGTGACGGCGTGCTTACGGAAGAACTTTCCCCGCCTCCAAATAAAGATTTGCGGCGTTGTGATGACCATGTGGAGCGTCGCCATAATATCCACTCAGGGCGCAAACCAATTTATAATAATTATTAATAATTATTAAATCATTTTTATGTTTTGTTTTATTTTGCAATGTTGATGTCATGTTGTTTTTAATTCAATATGTGTGATGTATTTTTTTTAATGTTGGGTTGCATATAGCCAAAGTATGATGTAAGCCTATATATAGGCATGCAATGTTCTCATTTTGATTAGTGAAGAATGAAAACAAATTGAAAACCCTAATTGGTTTCCCCCTCCTCCCCTCTATTGAAAATTTGGCATTGCCCCTCTTCCGCTCTTCTAGCCGCCCCTCTTCCTCTCCCTCTTTTGGCAACTTTCAGCCACCACTCCTCCTCCCCTCTCTTTGGCCGTCGGCCACCCCTTATCCCCTCCCTCTATTCGGCCTCCCATCTACTACCACCTCCCACCCCTTTCATCTCCATAAGGATACCCGACCCCCCTCCTTGCAACCACAAGTTCGGCCACTTCCATCCACAATCCCGGCCCCCCATCACCCTCACCAAAACCGACCCACATCCTCTCCCAAACCCGACCACCAACAAGAAAACACAACCAGCCCCCATATCCATTTGTGGTGGAAAACTCGGCCAAGACTCAAGATCATCCCTTGTGTTTCCAACTCCGGCGTGAAGCGACGAAAGCGGACAAGTTTCCTCTCCTTCCGGCGAGACTCCGGCGGAGCCGTTGAAGAGCAACCCAAGTAGAGAAATCGGAATCATCTATTCCGGTTGGGTAACGAAATATTTCTACTCTGTGTGTTTCCCTCTAGTTAATTCTCGTGGTGGAATTCTTGTCGTTAGGTTTTGATAACATTGAATGTTCTTGGATTTCTTCCATTTGATTTTGTGGCACATCTTAATTTATTTAAGTTCGAGAGGTTTGACGAACCTTCGTTTTCTTTTGTTGGGAGGTTGTACCAAAAGAGATCTACCAAAATAACGATTCGGAAACGGTAGAGGTTTAGCGCTCCTCTGCCTTCGCACTTCCACTGATGGCTTCTGACGCCTTTATCTCACAGCCGGTTGGCTCCGCTCATGCAGATATCTCCTCCTCTGGCTGGTTGCTTGACTCCGTAGCCTTCTTTCACATGACATATGATGTTACCCACCTATTATCCTGTCAGTTTGTCTCCTCTGCCCTTAGTATCATGGTGGCATATATCACCATTCACCCCATCACCAGCCGTGGTCTCCTTCATACCAGCCACTTTAATGTTTCTGATGTTGCTTACATACTTAAGTTATTCATGAACCTCATATCCATCAGCCAGCTCACATTCCACGGTTGTCTTGTTACTTTTGATGAGTTTACTTGTTGTGTGCAGGATCATCTGATTTGGGCACTCCTTGGAGCTTGTCGTCGTCATATCGAAGTGTATGTTCTTGATCGTCTCCATCTTCCATCCACTTCCTCGTCACCGACAACTTCTACCCTTTATCTTCCTTTAATGAGCTTCTCTCAGTGGCATAATTGTCTTGGTTATCTTAGTGGTACGTGTCTTGCAACTCCCATCATTCATGGCTTCCTTGGCCGTATTCCTGTTGATTGGTCCCACTCGTATACGGGTTGTAAGCTTGGTAAACGGTCTCAGCGTCCTTTTGATCTAGTTCATTCTGATATATGGGGTCCCGCGCCTTTTGTATCCAAGGGTGTACACCGGTATTATATTATTTTTGTTGATGATTATTCTCGTTATTGTTTAGTGTACTTTATGCATTCTCGCTCTGAGTTTTTTCAGATTTATGTTACTTTTTTTGTTATGCCGCGCACACAGTTATCTGTTTCCATAGGTATTTTTCGTTCTGATTCGGGGGGCGGGGGGCGGGGGGGCGGGGGGGTACTTATCTCATGCTTTTTGAGATCTGTTAGCTACCCACGACACTCTTGCTCAGGTAGTCTGTCCCGGTGCTCACGCGCAGAATGTCACCGTTGAAAGAAAGCATCGTCACATTATTGAGACAACCCACACCCTTCTTATCTCCTCTCACGTTCCTCCTTTTTTGACTGAGGTTGTTTCCACCGCAGTCTATCTTATTAACCTGCAACCTTCCACTTTCCTTCAGGGTCAGAGTCCTGGTGAGCGTTTGTACTCTCAACCCCTACGTTACACTCATCTTCGTATTTTGACTATAGGTGTTATGTTCTTCTCCCTCCACGTGAGCGTACCAAGCTCTTTGTTCAGTATGTTCTTTCTACCTTTCTTGGATACAGTATTGAGCACAAAGGAAATCGATGTTATAAACATGATGCATGTTGACTTCGCATCTCACGTGATGTCACTTTTGACAAATCCCACCCTTTCTTTGTGTCTTCTGTTCCCTCAACCTCACACTCATCTGTTACTCCCTCTGACGTGTAATTTCTCACTTTTCTCATCTCCCCACCACATGTTTTCTCTCCTTTGGTATGTCCACCTCCTCTTTCATTGTCGTACTCTGCTCTGTCATCTCCTCTTCCCTTGTTGCAGTTTTCTTTATCACCTCCTCACTCCTCTCCCCCGTCCCACACTTCTCCCACTGATGAGTTGTCAACTTCAGACCGTGTCTCTCATCTTCCCTATCACTATACTAGTCATCCTCCTCCTATCTCCTTGCCTCCAGTGCCCCCAAACTCAGTGTCTGCCTCCTCCAATGAGTGTCATGTAGATGATCCTGCTGTGCGCCACAACCCACCTCGTGAGTACTCCAGTGCCCCAGACTCAGTGCCTTGCTACCCTACCATTGGACCCACCTGCCCTTCCTGCTACTGCATGTAGTACTCCAGAGCCGACTTCCTACCGTGAGGCTGCCCAGATACCTGAGTGGCAAGTTGTTATATCTGCAGAGTTAGAGGCGCTTGAGCACACTCGTACATTGGATCTTGTTCCTCTTCCACCTGGTGTTCTTATTATTTGCAAGTGGGTCTTCAAGTTCAAGACTCGCTTTGATGGTTCTGTGGAGACGTACAACGCTCTGCTAGTTGCTCGTGATTTTTAGCAGGAGCATGGGAGAGACTATGACAAGACCTTTGCTCCAGTCGCTCACATGACTATGGTTCGGACTCTTATTGCAGTTGTAGTTATTCTCCACTGGTCCCTGTCACAACTCGATGTGAAGAATGTCTTTCTTTATAGTGATCTTCAGCATGAGGTATGCATGCTTCCTCCTCCAGGTCTATTCTCTATTTCAGGCATTGTCTGTCGCTTGAGGCGATCTTTTATGGGCTCAAGCAATCGCCCCACGTGTGGTTTGCACGTTTCAGCTCAGTCATTATAGTCGCGGTTTCCAGCAATGTCCACATGATCCAGTCTTGTTCGTGCACTCCTCCTCTCATGGTCGGACCCTTTAGTTACTTTACGTGGATAATATGATTATTACTTGTGATGATACTTCTCATATGACTTTCATCAAGTAATCACCTTCAACAACAGTTTCAAATAACTGGCCTTGGACAACTAAGCTACTTATTGGGTTTTGAGATCAGCTCTACAGACCGCGGGTTTCAACTCTCTCAGCAGCGTTACACATCAAATCTCCTAGCTCGGGCTGCTCTCTCTAACCTCTCGCATAGTGGACACCCCTATGGAGCTCCACCTTCAGCTACGTCCGGATGATTAGGTTTTACTCTCTGATCCTACTCGGTGTCGTCACCTCGTGGGGAGTCTCGTCTATCTCACCTAGAGCTGTCACTTAAAACCGAAAATCAAACCGGAACCGAACCGGAACCGCAAAGAACCGAACCGAACCGTTCGCGAATTATTTGAGTTCTGGTTTGAATTTTGGAACCGTGAACATCATTGGTCCGGATGTGGTTCTTCATTTTATTATCCGGACCGAAACCGGAATTGGAACCGCAACATATAAGTCTCAAGCGGTTCCAAGATTTTTAGACCCGATCCAAACCGGACCGAAGCAGAACCGAACTGCAACCCGTTTATTATTATAATTTATTAATAATAATAATTTTATTATATTGTGATTTTTTTATAATCTATCTATAATATCTATACTTACTAGTATGAGTGAAACTGACGCAGTTTGATCCAAACCGCAATCATACTAAAAGAGGTTGGTTTTGGACTGAACAAAATCACATTATACCAAAACTGTGCAATGTGGTTTGACATTGGTGCGGTTTGGAGTTGGTTTTTGTGGTACAGTTTTGATTTTTACACTATTATATAATGTATTTTCAATTTTCCTCATACATTTTCCTGAAATAATTAAAATAACTTGTGCTTATTGGCGATGATTGAAAAATCATGGCCTCTCGAAGAAAACGATGCGGCACGATTTTGTCGATTTTACACCGCCAAAAAATGAATTGCAAACTATGTTGTTTTGCAATCAACGAAGTCACTCTACAACCAAACCATTTAGTACGGTTTAAAATCGGCGCGGTTTAAGATCAGTGCGGTATTGTGCAATTTTGTGATTTCAGTTTTTAACTTTCAGTGTTACTTACTATATTACACAAAAAAGTAATCTCACTTGAGTAATGCAAAATTCCTACGCCCGGACCCCGGACTTTGAAGTCCTTGCAAAAAAACCGAACGGATTTACATTTCTCCTCCGATTTTTTTTTGACCTCCCCAATTCATTTCGCCAAATTTAGTTTTGGTTCTACTTGAAACTGATTGGAACCGGACCGAACCGCATAGAATCGAACCGAACCGTTAGTGATCGGTTTGGTTTTGGTTCTTGTGGAACCGTAACCGAAACCGTTTACATGACGGTTCTAAAAATTATTCAGAAACCGAAACCAGAACCAGAACCGGTCAAACCAAATAAGGTTTTGGTTCTAATTTAAAGAACTGTTAACTTAGCGGTTCGGTTCACGGTTTTAGTAGAACCGGAACCGAACCGAAACCGTGACAGCTCTAATCTCACCATTACTCGGTCTGACATTGTTCACGTAATTTATGTGTTGAGCTAGTTTGTTAATGCGTCCACCTCTGTGTATTATGATCATCTTTTGCGGCTCCTGCGCTATCTCCGGACAACGAATTCTCGTGGTCTCTTCTTCTCCAGCAGTAATTCTCTACAGCTCCATGCTTACTCTGATGCTATTTGGGCTAGTGATCCTGTTAACCGGCGTTCCGTCATTGGTTTTTGTCTGTTCTTGAGTTCTTCACTTATTGCATAGAAGTTCAAAAAACAGACTAGTGTTTCTTGTTCCAGCACTGAGGTTGAGCTTCGAACCATGGCTACCACCGCTGAGGATATTATTTGGCTCTGTTGGCTTATTGAGGACTTTGGTGTCTCTTCTTTAAATCTCACTCTCCTCTACTGTGATAACACCGGTGTCATTCAGATTACTCTAAACCCGGTAAAACACTCTCTCTCTAAGCATATCAGGATGGATGTTTTTTTCCTACATGAGAACTATGGTTGTGACACTCTTGCTCTTTCCTTTGTTCCTTCCGAGCAGCAGATTGCATAATTGACGACAAAGCCGTAGACGAGGACTCGACATGTCTATTTACCGTCCAAACTCTCGGTGTGTTATCTCCCGTGAGTTTGTGGGGGTGTTAAATATGATGTACATTCTTAGTGGTAGAGTTAGCTTAGAGTCACCTCAGGTGTTGGAATCACCCTCCCTTGTACATGTATATATATTATCATTGTTCATAGTGAATATACAGAAAATCCTTTATTCCTATTAATTCTCATGGATACACATAAAATTAGCTTTAATCCTTATGAGAGGAGAAATGTTCAAATCCACTAAAATCAAAGAATAATAGAGATGGTGTACAATAAAATGTATGTCAGTCCTTGCAAAAATTCAGAGTGCACTTATCTCTTATCTCTCATAAGAGAAGAAAACACCAAAAAAAACATGTTTCATAACTCACATATGATGGAAGATCACAGAACACCAAGATCAAATCTAACTTCATATGAGCCTGCCAATATTGTTGTTTTGTCGTCTATGGACATCCAAGATAGCACACAACATGCCAAGAAAAAAAAAGAAAAAAAAGCACAAAAATTTACCCATATCAAATTGCTTGCAAATGGCACTTTTCGTTCTTGACTAAAATGAAGCATACTCCTTAAAAATGGCTTTTCCCATTTTAATAATCAATATTTTCTTTAATCTCTCTTGAATTCATTGTTCATGCAATTGAAACAACAAAGTACCTATTCTTACCCCGATCATTTGTCTGTTGTTGCCTACACCTGCAACCAATCACCTATATTGCAGGAGGACGGGACGAGATACAAGGTAGAATACGATTTTCAAAGACCTAAGTAAGATATATTATACATTTTTTAATTTATAATTTATAAATGCAAAATTAATATAAAGACGTGTGTGACATTCACATATTCCTCAGTTTTTAAATTATTATATCTCAGATATCATGATATAATAAATGAAGATAAGATTTATTTGTCACAAAATTGCTTTATATCACAGTAGGAGGCATAAATGTACATTTGTAATCAATGGGCACGCATGGCTTATCCTTCGACATATTCTCTTTCACATGTCTTTCTCCATATCATCGCCACTATATGCACAACCTTTTAGCATACCCACACATATACAAGAGTATCCAACGGAATCCCAAGGTATCAGATTTTTTTTATTTAAAATAAAAAGAAAATTTTTGAGAGTTTCATGGATGAATTTCATAGAGCTTAGGAGAACTTAGGAGAGTTTCGGAGAGTTTCTCGACTTTGAAACATTTCAGCTATACGCAAAGTCGTTGCAAGTATTTGTGCTTCTTAACCAATCACAAACCATCCTCAATGGCTCCTCTAAATTCTCTCAACTTGCATGATCTTTCTCAAAAATTAAATTATTTTTTAAGTTTATCCTCAAAATATAATAAATAATCCCTACTATAGAGAAGGAAAATTCCACCTTGTATATATGTTCACTTGTCTTGAATACAAAGAATGAGTACAAATATATAGACAAGAAGAAGAGAGAGCAATGTCCTATACACCATGTGGGACTAAAGAGGAGAGAGAAATAACAATAGAAAAACTAAATGGGCCTAGTTAAGTGGGCTTCTCTAACATTCTCCCGCAAGCTAGAGCGTATAGATCATATGCACCAAGCTTGGGCAAACACTGATAGAACAAGGTGCTTGATAGGGCCTTCGTGAGAATATCAGCGACCTGATCAGTGCCCGGAACATGCTTTAACTCAAGTTTCTTCATTTGAACTTTTTCTCGTATGAAGTGACAGTCGACCTCGATATGCTTCGTACGCTCGTGAAACACCGGATTCTTCGCTAGGTGTATGGCCGCTTGACTATCACAAAAGAGAACAGCAGATGAAGGAAATTTTACTCTCAAGTCAGCAAGAAGGCTCTCAAGCCATGTGAGTTCATAAACAACCGATGTCATAGATCGGTATTCAGCTTCCGCGGAGGATCTAGCAACCACGGCTTGTTTTTTACTTTTCCAAGTAATGAGATGGCCTCCAAAGTAAGTACAGTACCCACTGGTCGACCGCCGATCGTCCAAGGAACCAGCGTAATCGGCATCAGAATAAGCAACCAATGTTGGAGCCGAGGTGGAGGTTTTGTAAACAAGCCCTTGACCTGGAGCTGCCTTAAGTTACCGGAGAATCCGTTCAACAGCCTGGAGATGAGAAACCCGGGGAGCATGCATGAAACGACTGACAACCCCAACAACAAATGATATGTCAGGCCTCATGACGGTTAGGTAGATCAACTTTCCGACAAGGCGTCTATAGTACTCCGGGTTCTGGATAAGCAGATCATTATCAGAGGCATGTGCACAGAGCTTGTGATTTGCCTCCATCGGTGTATTAGCTGGCTTACAACCTGACTGGCCAGCATCTTTGAGGAGATCGAGACAGTACTTCCTTTGGGAGAGTACAAGCCCATCCGGTCGTCGTGCAATCTCAAGACCGAGGAAGTAGCGAAGATGCCATAGGTCTTTGATCTGAAATACGGTGCTCAGATGTTGTTTGACCGCTTGGATCCCCTGTGAGTCATCCCCAGTAAGTAGGATGTCGTCAACATAAACCAACAGAATGACAGTTCCCGTTGCCCGGTGTCGGGTGAAGAGGGAGAAGTCAGCAGAGCTCCGAGTGAAACCCATATCCTGAACCACCTTGCTGAATTTGTCAAACCACGCCCGGGGGGATTGTTTGAGACCATAGATGGACTTCTTTAGAAGACACACATGAGACTCCCCCGTGGTCTCAAACCCGGGCGGTTGGCGCATGCAGACGGTTTCGTGAAGATCACCATTCAGAAAGGCATTCTTGATATCGAGCTGATGAAGGGGCCAGTGGCGGTGTACAGCTACGGAGAGAAGCACACGAACGGAGTTGAGCTTGGCCACCAGAGAGAAGGTTTCCTCATAATCGAGGCCCTGCTATTGAGTGAAGCCACGAGCCACCAGTCTTGCCTTTAAGCGGGCAATAGTACCATCCGGGGCATATTTGATGACAAACACCCATTTACAGCCAACCGGGTGCTGACCGGGAGGCAAAGGGACCAGGGTCCAGGTCTGGTTGGCCCAAAGGGCCGTCATTTCTTCCTTCATGGCAGCCCGCCAGCCAAGATGTTGTCGCGCCTCCTACATAGAGTTAGGAATAGAAACAGAAGATAATGAAGTGGCAAAGTGGCGAAGTGGTGGTGAGAGGCGGTGGAGAGAGACGTAATTTGCCATCGGATGAGCAGTGGAGGCAGGAACCGGAGCAGCAGGTGGCAGAGCATCAGAGGGCGAGGCCGACTGTAGTGGGGCATCGGGAGGAGAAGAGCGACGAGAATAGACCTGAATAACAGATGGAGTCGGACGGACCGGAGCCGGGTCAAGAGGAGGAGGAGATGATGAGGAGCAGGGAACCGGGATGATAGGACGAACGACATCCGGAGCAGAAGAGAGGGGAACCACATCAGGAGTAGAAAAGAAGGGAAGATCTTCCCGGAAAGTAACGTCCGCAGAGACGGTAACCTTGCGGGTAGTAGGCGAATAGCACATATACCCCTTCTGAGTGCGAAAGTAACCGACAAAGATATGTTTAGCCGCACGGGGATCCAATTTGTCGGTAGGAGGGCCGAGATGATGAACGTAGCAAGTACACCTAAAGATACGAGGAGTCACAGGGAAAGGTGGGGTGGAAGAAAAAAGGAGGCTGAACGGAGTGACATTCTGAAGAACGGAGGACGGTAGACGGTTGATAAGAAAGCAGACGGTGGAGAGCGCAAAGTTCCAGTATGGTTTGGGAACCTGCATTTGAATCATAAGGGTCCGAGCCACATCAAGAAGGTGTCGATTCTTGCGCTCGGCGACACCATTCTGTTGCGGAGTATACGCACAGGAGGTTTGGTGGATAATGCCGAACTCAGAGCAGAGGGTCGCGAAGTCATGACCAGTGTACTCTCGCGCATTGTCGGTACGAATAGTGCGAATGGGCGCAGAGAATTGAGTACCAGTCTCAAGAATGAATGCCCGGAAGACGCGGGGAAGCTCAGATCGATCGCGAAGAAGATACAACCACGTCATGCGCGAATAATCATCAATAAAGGTAACGAAATACCGATAGCCAGAAATACTAGTAATTTTGTACGAACCCCACATATCGGAGTGTACTAAGATACAAGGAGCGGAGCTCCGAGTACAATTAGAAGGAAATGATGCACGTGGTTGTTTGCCAAGAATACATGTTTCACATTGAAAAACAGGAAGAGATACATTCGGGAGAGCCTTCTGGAGGACAGGTAGAGGAGCATGACCAAGACGTCGATGCCAATCGGAAGATGATACAAATGCGAGGAGAGTAGGAGAGTCGTCAAGAAGGTAGAGCCCGTTCTGCAGTCGCCCCTTACCAATGATAGTCCACGTCTACTGATCCTGCATCAGAAAAGAAGAAGAAGTAAAGGTAACTGAGCAACGTAAATCAGAAGTCAGGCGATCAACAGAAAGTAAATTGAACGGAGAGCCCGGAACATGAAGAGCCGAGCGGAGGTGGAGAGAAGGGGTGAGAGAAATGTCAGCACATCCAGAAACAGGGACGGAGGCGCCATTAGCCACAGTAATGTACTTCGGGTGAGGGGAAGACAAGTACTGAGGTGGCCGACCAGAGGTGATGTGGTGAGTGGCACCCGAGTCAAGGATCCATCGCGGGCCAGAGGAAAGGCAAGTGATACCTTCATTGGAGATGGAGGCAGCGGAGGCAACTGAGGCTGGCGGGCGGCTGAGCAGGCCATGAAGATGCTGAAGCTGGAGGCGAACCTCGTCGAGGCCAGGATGAGTGGGAGAAGAGTCGGTGGTAGCAATAGATGCCTGCGGACGAAGAGGGCGACCATGCTTGTGATAACATGTGGCTTCAAAATGTCCATCTTTGCCGCAGAATGAGCACTTAGGCCGAGGCATTCCCCCTCGACCACGTCCCCTATAATCAGAGCGGCCGCCACGGACGGAGGAGGGAGGAGGCAGTAACGGTGGAGGTACCTGCTGGATAAGAACCGGAGAAGGAGGTCCAGACACATCCGGAGGCGGGGTGACTTTGAGAAGCATGGAGCACACATCTGAGAATGACGGAGTAACAGCAGAAGAGAGGATGTGAGCCCGAACACTGTGAAGGTAATGGGGTAGCCGAGCCATCATCATGGCTATACCCACAGCTTCCTTTTGGACACGTTGGGCAGCAAGGTCGCCAGTAGGAGGCTGATGTTGGATCCATGCCTCGACTAAAGATCGAGCCTGAGCAACAAAGGATGTCAGATCGGTCGTACCACAGCTATCGAGGGCCTGGAGAGCAGTTATAATGTCATACAGATGGTGAAGTCTATCCTTGCCGGAGAAAAGGGTATGGAGCTCATCCCACATTCCTTTGGCCATCTCATGGTACATGGTCAGGCGATAGGATTCGCTATCAAGAGAATTAAGTATCCATGTCTGCACACGACCATCATTACGTAACCAATCATCAGTAGGAGTACTGGTAACCACCTGGGTCAAGTGATGAAGAAACCCCTTGGACTGCAGGACCCGGTGAACAGAATGTGCTCATTCAACAAAATTCTTCTTGCCAGTCAGAGAGATAGTCGTAATACGAAGTTCATCCCGGATTTTTGGAAGAGAGGTCGGGCGGTCTGCAGGAGGAATCGCCGTGCCAGTTGATTCAGCAGAAGAACCCATAGAGGAGAAGCGGCTAGGAAAGCAAACCGGCAAGAGAGAGGAGTCCGGGCGACTAGAGACAGCAAGCGGTCAGAGACAGTCCGCCTGGTCACGATGTAAAGACACCAGCGGCAGGAGGACGTCGCGACCAGAGGCGGATAGAGACCAGCGGACAGAGACAATCCACACTGATAGCAGGAGAAGAAGACCGCGACCTAAATGCGGGAGGCAACAGTCTGCACGGTCAGGCTGAGCACAACAGCGGTCAGAAACGGAAGCGACGAGCGGGCAGAACGAAGAGACCGCGAGTAAAGAACACTCAAGCGGAAGGAGAAAAAGGGTCGCGGCGAGCAACAGTGAAGAGGCCGGGAAGGAAGACGCCAGGGGGGAGCAGACCAGGTCGTAGCAAGAAGAGGCAGGCCGCTGCGAGAACCAGACCGCAGCAGATAGGACAAGATCGAAGAGAGCAGTCAACGGCGAGAAGAGGCCACGGCAAGAGGCAGGCCGTTGCGAGAAGAGGACACGTGGCGGCACGAGAAGAGGTAGGCCGCTGCGAGAAGAGAACCAGGCCGCGCGGTCACACCAGCGATCTAGCAGATCACGACCAGAATGCGGAAAGGGAAGTCTGCACGGTCAGGTGGACAAGGTCGCGGATAGATAAGAGGCGGGAAGGAGAAGCCGGGAGAGGAGGTCGCGAGTTACCACTCAAGCGACAAGACGGAACAGACCGCAAGGGAAGAGAGCCCGCAGCGGATAGGACACGGAATAGTGGGGAGAAGAGGGCCCCACAGGACAGAGCAGACAGAGGCTATAAGAAGCCCAAGGAGGAGGGTGGAACCACGGAGAGGAAGATGGAGCAGAAACTGAGGGACAGACCGCCGGAAGCTGAGCGGCCAGGGAGAGGAGCGGACAGGAGAAGAGTACCGCAGAGACCGCCCAACGCAGGCGGTTAGAAACAGAGAGGCCGCCCAAGGAGGACCTTTTGCTCTGATACCATGTAGAGAAGGAAAATTCCACCTTGTATATATGTTCACTTGTCATGAATACAAAAAATGAGTACAAATATATAGACAAGAAGAAGAGAGAGCAATGTCCTATACACCATGTGGGACTAAATAGGAGAGAGAAATAATAATAGAAAAACTAAATGGGCCTAGTTAAGTGGGCTTCTCTAACACCTACAATGTTCAATACTCTCCTCAAAATTCATCATCGAGATAATAAAGGAAATTGGTAAATTTAAATTAGGATAAATCAGGAAATTTAAACCTTACATGTCTAATCATAATTAACTCCAAATTTGAATAATAAGAGAATTTAAAATATATATATTGGAAAGTTAAGATGAAAGTTTTTTTACTTGTATTTTATGAGAGTGAACAAATAAATATGGAAAATAAGATATCCTCTACAAATTTTGTTGTAATGTAAGTGCCCAAAAATCTCAGAGAAAGTAAAAGTGAGCAATAAGATTAACATTGGAGTAAATAAATCTGTAGAGGAGAAAAAAAGAACCTTGTATATATGTTCACTTGTATCAAATACAAAGAATGAGTACATATTTATAGAAGAGAGAAAAAGAGAGGAAGGTCCTATAAATGATGTGGTACTAAAGAGGAGAGAAATAACAATAAAAATACATAATGGGCCTATGTTAAATGGGTTTTTCTAACACTCCCCCGCAAGCTGGAGCGTATAGGTCATATGCATCCAGCTTGGACAAACACTAGTAAAACAAGGTACTTGATAAAGCCTTCGTGAGAATATCAGCAACTTGATCAGTGCCCGGAACATGCTTTAATTCAAGTTTTTTCATTTGAACTTTCTCTCGAATAAAGTGACAGTTTACCTCGAAATGTTTCGCGCGCTCGTCAAACACCGGATTCTTTGTTATGTGTATGGCCGCTTGACTATCACAAAATAGAACAACAGATGAAGGAAGTTTTACTCCCAGGTCAGCAAGGAGACTTTCAAACCATGTCAGTTCTGAGACAACCGATGTCATCGATCGGTATTCAGCTTCCGCGGAGGATCGAGCGACCACGGCTTGTTTCTTACTTTTCCATGTAATAAGATGACCGCCAAAATAAGTACAGAACCCACTGGTTGACCGTCGATCGTCCAGGGAACCAGCATAATCGGCATCAGAATAAGCAACCAATGTTGGAACAGAGTTGGAGGTTTTGTAAACAAGCCCTTGACCCGGAGCTGCCTTAAGGTATCGGAGAATCCGTTCAACCGCCTGGAGCTGAGAAACCCGGGGAGCATGCATGAACCGGCCGACAACCCCAACAGCGAACGATATATCAGGCCTCGTGACTGTTAGGTAGATCAACTTCCCCACAAGTCGTCGATAATATTCCGGGTTCTGGAGAGGCAGATCATCATCAGAGGCATGAGCACATAGCTTGTGATTTGCCTCCATCGGGGTATTAGCTGTCTTGCAACCAGACTGGCCAGCGTCTTTGAGAAGATCGAGACAATACTTCCGTTGGGAGAGGACAAGACCATTCGGTCGTCGTGCGACCTCAAGACTGAGGAAGTAGCGAAGATGCCCCAGGTCTTTGATATGAAACACGGTGCTCAGATGTTGTTTGACCGCTTGAATCCTCTTTGAGTCATCCCCAGTAAGCAGGATGTCATCAACATAAACCAACAGAAGGACCGTTCCTGATACCCGGTGTCGAGTGAATAGGGAGAAGTCTGCAACTCCGAGTGAAACCCATGTCCCGAACCACCTTGCTGAACTTGTCAAACCACGTCCAAGGGGATTGTTTGAGACCATAGATGGATTTCTTCAGAAGACACACACGAGACTCCCATGTGGTCTTAAACCCGGGCGGTTTGCGCATGTAGACGATTTCCTGAAGATCGTCATTCAAAAAGGCATTCTTGATATCCAGCTGATGAAGGGGCCAGTGGCGATGCACAACCACGGAGAGAAGGACACGAACGGTGTTGAGCTTGGCCACCAGAGAGAAGGTTTTCTCATAATCAAGGCTCTGCTGCTGAGTGAAGCCACGGGCCACCACGCGGGCCTTCAGTCGGGCAATAGTACCATCAAGAGCATGTTTGATGACAAAAACCCATTTACACCCAACAGGGTGCTGACCGGGAGGTAAAGGGGCAAGGACCCAAGTCGGGTTGGCCCAAAGGGCCGTCATTTCTTCGTCCATGGCAGCCCGCCAGCCTGGATGTTAAAACGCCTCCTGCACAGAGTTAGGGACAGAAACAGAAGATAATGATGTGGCAAAGTGAAGAAGTGGCGGTGAAAGGCAATGTAGAGAGACATAATTTGCCATAGGATGAGCGGTGGAGGCTGGAGCCGGAGCAGCAGGTCGTGGAGCATCAGAGGTCGAAGCCGACAACAATGGGTCAAAGGGATGAGGAGAGCGACGAGAATAGACCCAGATGACAGGTGGCTGTGGACGGACCAGAGGCTGGGCAGGAAGAGGAGACGGTGGGGAACGAGGAACAGAGATGACAGGACGCACGACGGGCTCTGGAACAGGAGCGATATTCAAAGCAGAAAAGAAGGGAAGATCTTCCCGGAAAGTGACGTCTGCAGAAACAGTCACCTTGTGGCTAGTAGGCGAATAGCACACATAGCCCTTTTGAGTGCGCGAGTAGCCCACAAAAACATATTTGGCTGTACGGGGATCCAACTTGTCTGTGAGGGGCCGAGGTGGTGAACATAGCAAGTACACCCAAAAATTCGAGGAGTAATAGGAAAAGCCGGAGAGGAGGGAAATAGGAGGCCGAATGGAGTAGCATTCTGGAGGACGGAGGATGGTAGACGGTTGATAAGAAAACAAGTCGTGGAGAGCGCAAAGTTCCAGTATGATTTGGGAACCTGCATTTGAAGCATAAGGGAGCGGGCCACATCAAGAAGGTGATGATTCTTGCGCTCGGCGACACCATTCTATTGTGGGGGTATAAGTACACTATGTTTGGTGAATAATTCTGAACTCAGAGCAGAGGGTCGCGAAGTCATGACCAGTGTACTCGCGCGCATTGTTAGTACGAATAGTTTGAATGGGCGCAGAGAATTGAGGGCGAGTCTCAAGAATGAAGGCCCGGAAGGCGCGGGGAAGCTCAGAATGATCGCGAAGGAGATACAACCATGTCATGCGAGAATAATCATCAATAAATATAAGAAAGTAATTGTAGCAAGAAATACTATTAATCTTGTACGGACCCCATATATCAGGGTGTACCAAAACAAAAGGAGCGGAGCTCCGAGTACAATGAGAAGAAAAGATGAACGTGACTGCTTGCCAAAAATACATGTTTCACACTGAAAAGCAGGAAGAGATATATCCGGGAGAGCATTCTGGAGGACTGGGAGAGGAGCATGACCAAGACGCCGATGTCAATCTGAAAAAGAGACAGATGCGAGGAGAGTAGGAGAGTCATCAAGAAGGTAGAGCCCGTTCTGCAGTCGCCCCCTACCAATGATAGTCCGCGTCTGTTGATCATGTATCATAAACAAAGAAGAAGTAAATTTCACAGAGCAATGTAAGTCAGTAGTAAGGCGACCAACAAAAAGTAAATTGAAGGGAGAGCTCAGAACATGAAGAGTCGAGCGTAGGATAAGGGAGGAGGCGAGAGGAATATCAGCACAGCCCGAAACGGGGACAACTGCCCCATTGGCCACAGTAATGTACTTCGGGTGAGGAGAAGACAAGTACTGAGGTGGTCGAACAGAGGTGATGTGATGAGTGCCACCCGAATCGATGATCCATCGCGGTCCAGTGGAGAGGCAGACGATACCTTCATTGGAGATTGAGGCAGCGGAGGCAACCGAGGTCGGCGGTCGGCTGAGCAGGCCATGAAGATGTTGGAGCTGAAGGCTAACCTCGTCGAGGTCAGTACGAGGGGGGGAGGAGTCGGTGGCAGCAACCGAGGCCAGCGGACGAGGAGGACGACCATGCTTGCGATAGCACGTGGCTTCAAGGTGTCTATCTTTGCCACAGAAGGAACACTTAGGCCGCGGCCGGCCACCCCGACCATGTCCCCGAGAGTCAGAACGGCCCCCACGAGCTGAAGAAGGGAGAGGTAGTAAAGGTGCAGGGGTCTGCTGGATAAGAGCCGGAGAAGGGGGTCCAGAAAAATCCGGAGGCGGGGAGACCTTGAGAAGCATCGAGCACACATCCGAGAAGGACGGAGTAACTGTAGAGGAGAGAATCTGAGCCCGCATATTGTGAAGGTAATGCGGGACCCGAGCGATCATCATAGCGATGTCAACGACTTCTTTCTGGGCACGTTGGACAGCAAGGTCCACAGTAAGAGGCTGGTGTTGGATCAAAGCTTCGACCAGAGACCGAGTCTGGGCAACAAAGGATGTCAGATCGGCCGCCCCACCACTGTCAAGAGCCTGAAGAGCAGTGATGATGTCATACAAATGATGAAGACTATATTTGTCGGAGTAGAGGATATGGAGCTCGTCCCACATACCCTTGACCGTCTCGTGGTACATGGCCAGACGATAAGGCTCGCCATCAAGAGAGTTGAGGATCCACGTCTGAACCCGACCATCGTTGCGTAGCCAGTCGTCAGTAGGAGTATCGGTAACGACCTAGGTCAAGTGATGAAGAAACCCCTTCGACTGCAAGACTCGGCGAACCGAGTGCGCCCATTCCACAAAATTTTTCTTACCGGCCAGAGAGATAGTTGTAATTCAGAGCTCATCACGAATATCCGGAAGGGAGGTCGGGCGATCTGCAGGAGTAACCGCCGGTCCGGTAGAGTCGGCAGAAGACATCATGAAGACGAACAACAGCAAGGAGAAAGGAACTGCAACAGAGGAGTCTGCACGGGTAGGGAGTCCGCGCGACTAGAGACAGGCCGCGCGGACAGACTGCAGGGGAGACCGCACGGTCACGGTGTGAAGACACCAGCGACAAGGAGGGGGGCCGCGACCAAGGTGCGGAGGCTGGGAGATGGAGATCGCAACGGGCAGAGCCAACCCGCTCGAGGAGACAACCGCGGATAGAAACAGGCAGCTCGGATAGACGGGAAGAGCCAGAGACCGAAAGGGAAAGGAACGCGACCAAAATGCGGGAAGACAATAGCCCGCACGGTCTGGGAGGGCACAACAACAGTCAGAGAAAGGGAGGTCGTGAGAGGAAGCGAGCGGACAGAGAGAGAAAGCCGCGAGTAGAAGAAGAACTCGAGTGGATAGTGAAGACAGCGGGAAGAGAGGCCGCGAGACGAGGTCGCGAGTAGCAGAACTACAGCAGCAAGAAGACAGCGGATCGGAGAGCAGAAGCAGTCCGCAGCGAGCAGACGCAGAGGCAGTCCGCGGATCGGCGAGCAGAAGAAGTCTGCGGCGTGCAGAGGCAGTCCGCAGCGAGCAGACGCAGGGAGAGACCACGACGGACAAGAGAGACCAGCAGTGGACAGGAAGGAGCAGTCCGCAGCGGGTAGAGCGAGAGCAGGTGGGAGAGGTGGTCCCCACTGGTCAGAGCGGAAGGAGGCTATAAGAAGCCCTTGGAGGAGCGTGGAACCACGGAGAGAAGAGGAAGCAGGAATAGAAGAGAGACCGCAGGCAATGTTGTTAAGATCTCGATTTAGATCGGACGATCTTACGAGTTTTACGGTGACGAGCTAGGCTGGATCGAGTTCCCTGCAAAATCGCTAGGATCGGCGTTTAAGATCGTAGGATCGTGCGATCCTACGATCATTTTTGATCCAGCGTAATCCCGTGCATCCTTATTTCTTCCCGATCGGCATTCAAAGTCATCCCGATTTCGTCGCTTCCGCGGCAGTCCCGATTCCGTCACTCCCGCAGCATCCTGATTCCGTCGTCGCTCCCGCGGCATTCTAGGTCACCCGATTCCGTCGTCTCTTCTTCTTGGAAGAGGCAGAGCAACTGATGGTTGAAGGAGATGAAGATGCTTTTTGGAATGTAATAATGTGATGGTATGGTATGCGAGTATGCGACTATGCATCTATGTCTTTTATATTAATATTTTGATGTGATGGTATCATTGGTAATTTGGTATGGTATGGAATATTATATTTTTATTTGATGCTATGTAGATTAATATATATTTCGCATGCTTTTGATTTAATTTTTATTAAAATACGATTTTGTGATCCGTGTCGATCCTACGTTTTACGATCTTAGGGATACCTCCCGATCTTAGTTAAGATCTCGATCTTCACAACATTGGCCGCAGGAGACCGGGCGGCAAGGGCGGGCAGCGGACAGAAGAGGCAGGCCGCAGCAGGCCGCGGGAGGGGAAGGAGACCGCCCGGGATATGCGGTTAAGAAAGGAGAGTCGGTGCCTCTGATACCATGTAGAGGAGAAAAAAAGAACCTTGTATATATGTTCACTTGTATCAAATACAAAAAATGAGTACATATTCATAGAAGGGAGAAAGAGAGAGGAATGTTCTATACATGATGTGGAACTAAAGAGGAGAGAGAAATAACAATAAAAATACATAATGGGTCTATGTTAAATGGACATTTCTAAATATATCCAACATCACATGCATGTGATAAAAACGATTAAATAAGAACACTAGAATTATTTGATTTTATCAAGGTAACTTGATCAACATCTATAGGGAAAGGAGGTATGAGGTCTTAAATTGTTCTAAATATTGAATGTCGGCAACATATCGGATTAAGTTTTTAAATGTCGGATGTCAGAAGTCGGGGATTTGAAAATATCGGATTTTCATGCTTTATAAATAAATTTTAAATTTTTATGCATATAAATTATAATTATATGTTATAAAATAGAAAAATAATATAATAAATAAATAAAATATGAGTCATTTATATTACAAAAAAAAATCGAATTGTATGGAAGATAAAATTTATTAACAAACACAATATAAGAGTCAAAGGAACCTTGTATAGGTTGTGGTCAGTCTCCATCTGCGTCTGGGCCTGAAGAAGGCGGTCATGCGCAAGGCGAAGGATCTCATCGCGCGTGCGTAACTCCGTGTTAACGGCGGCAGAGCGGGCAGAGACGCTAACATAGGTAAGGAGGCGGGGAGGATTCCAGCCGTAAATGAGGCGGAAAGGAGTAGCCTGGAGAGAGGTGTGGTAAGTATTGTAGCAATACTCCACCCACGGGAGCCAACGGGTCCAGTCCTTTGGGCGGTCCCATGTAAGGCGGCAGAGGTACATCTCGAGCGTCCGGTTGACCACTTCGGTCAGACCATCCGACTGAGGGTGGTAAGCGGAAAAGAGAGCCAGCTTAGTACCGCGAAGAGAGAATAGTTCCTGCTAAAACTGAGAGGTGAAAATCTTGTTCCTGTCGGACACAATGCTCTCTGGTATGTCGTGGAGGCGAAACACCTGATCGAAGAATGCATGGGAAACGGCGAGGCCGGTGATAGGGCGACTCATGAAAATCAAATGGGCCCCCATGGAAAAGTGATCGACGACCACGAAGATGGAGTGGCTCCAAGAAGGGGGTAACCCTTCGATGAAGTCCATCAAGATGTCCGCCCAAATCTGTGTCGAAACCAAAAGGGACTGCAGGAGACCGGCGGGCAAAAGAGACTTTGTCTTGCCGCGCTGACAAATCAAGCAGGCGGCAATGTAAGTTTGGACACTCTGTTTGAGTCCCTGCCAAAAGAACTCGGCGCGCGGGCGCTGAAGGGCCTTGTGGACCCCTTCATGCGTGTGGTCGTGGACGACCGCCAGAATGTCCAGAATCAATAGAGAGGTGGCTGGCAAGTAACAACGGTCCTACGGGATGAGGCCTTCACAGACTGTCAAGTGTGGCGGAAGGTGCCCCTCCTGAATTCGCTGAAGCAGCTCGTGGGCGGAGGCGAGGGAGAACAAGAGACAACGGCGGTGGGAGAGCGTCAGATGCGCGGTGGGAGAGAGCGTCAGATGCGCGGTTCAGGAGGCCCGCCTTGACTTTACCTGGAAGTCATAGCGCAAAAAGGCGGCTCACCCAACGTTGTTGCGACACTGTGGTCAAGCGTTGTTCCAATAAATACTTGAGATTGAAATGAAACATGCGGATCACGAAAGAACGGCCCTACAAGTAGCGCCACCAATGGTGAAGGGTCTTAGCCAATCTGATGAGCTCTGAGTCGTAGGCCGAAAGCTTCCAATAGTGGAGGGTTGTCGTGTGGCTGAAATATGCAATCGGGTGCCCTTTCTGCTGAAGAATCGCCCCGCACCTGTGTTCGGAGGCGCCGCATTCCACCTGGAATTCCTTCTCAAAATCTAGAAGCTGGAGGACGGGAGCCGATACTAAGGCATGTTGCAAGGCTCGAAAGGTCGTCATGGCAAAGTCATCCCAAGCGAAACACTGAAGAGACAGTAAGGGGGAGGCTATCATTGTGTACCCCTGGATAAATCTACGGTAATAGTCGGTCAAGCCGAGGAACCCACGAAGCTCCCGCTGAGTCTGGGAAAAGGGCCAATCGAGAACCCTCTGAATCTTGACTAGATCAACAAAGACACCCGAGTAGTTGACAATGTGTCCCAGGTACGCGACTCGGTCAGTGTCAAATGAAAGCCCGCTTAAGGAAGATCCAATGAGAGTGGGCCAACTGGAGGATCGTGCTGAGGTGGTCGAGAAGGGCTTTCCAAGTCTTGTTGTGCACTAAAATATCATCGAAGAAAACAAGTACGCAGCAACAAAGAAGAGTATGAAATACCTCGTTCATGAGCACATGGAAGGTAGACGGTGCATTCGTGAGCCCGAATGACATCACGAGGAACTCAAAGTGGCCAAGATGAGTGTGGAAGGTCGTCTTCTCCACGTCGGCGGGAAACATACTGACCTGGTGGTATCCCGAGCAAAGGTCCAGCTTGGAGAAGTAGCGGTCTACGTGTAACTCATCCAACAACTCTTCGACCGCAATAATGAGAAACTTATCCTTCACTATTTGCACGTTCAAGGCGTGCTAGTCAACACAGAAGCATCAGGAGCCATCCTTCTTGTGCACTAAGAGGACTGGGGAGGAGAAATATGAGATATTGTAGCGGATGATGCCCTGGCAAAGCATATCGACACACTGCCGCTCGATCTCGTCCTTCTATAAAAATGAATAGCGGTAGGGACGGACGACTACAAGGCAGTGTTCGGAAGGTGGCAAATGCGGTGGTCCTGGTGACGTAATGGGAGAAGCCCTGTAGGTGCGACCATGGTGTCGTGGTAGTCGTGAAGAATGGCCGAAAAATCTGACTACACGGAGGAATCAGGCTGAAGGGAGAAAATGCGGTAGTCGTGTCAAACTGTCAGGCGGGTTTCTTGACCCCAGGGCATCGTCAGCCCCTCCAAATCCCACAAGATAGGTCAGAGAATACGCAGCCAACACGTCCTTAATACCTCTTTGAAACCTCGTAAAGCGATGACAAATAAGTTAACATGAAAATTATAGTCCTCCACAATGATGGGAACGTTCTGGTAAATCCTCGTGCAGGCCAAGACGACGCCATTTGGCACAGCCGGACGTAAACGACTGTGACAAGTAATGAGAAGTTGGAGCCCGTGAGCAGTGAGGTCGCTGATGAAGTTGTGTGTACTGCTTGTGTCTATGAGGGCGAGGAGCCAGTGCCCACCACGGTGAGGGACATCTAAATTGTGTCCCTAGAGTAGGGGCCCGACATGGCATGCAAAGAGATTGCAGGGTCCCCTGGCTCGTCATCCCCGACTTCCCCATTCAAAGGATCTTCGACCTCGAGTCAAAAAAGGCATTTGCACTGGTGCCCACGACTGAAAGCCGCATCACAATTGAAGCAAAGGCCCCTCGCATAGCGTTCAGCCATCTCCTGGTTCGACAAACGCCGGATGTGGGTGGGGAGCTCCCAGCCCTTGGACCTGACCGAACCGCCACTCAAGGGTAGCTGGGACGAACTATAATTCCGGAAGTAGTGTTAATAGTAGCGAACAAACGACTAGAAAACAAGCCGGAACTTTGAATAATTGAAATTTTATTATCCAAAAAGATATCATTTACAAAGGTATGGCCTCCCTTTTATAGAATGGAGGAGAGAGAGAAGAATACAAATTAACAATGTGGGACTAAAGCTATACAACAGATCTGGGCGGCTAGAATAAGAGACCGGAACAGGCCGCGCGGTTAGACAATGTTCTAACCGCTCGGCAACACCAGAACCAAGAGGGAGAGATGCGGTAGGAGACCGCTAGACCGGCCGGTTTCCAAGCCGCCAGAGATAAGCCGACAGACCGCCGGATACCATACGGCGACAGCCTGGAAATCAACCCGTCAACCTCAATCCGCCAGGCACAAACCGCCAGACCGCCCGGTCAACAACCCGCCAGGCTCAAACCGCCAGACCGCCCGGTCTCATACTTCGACACTCCCCCTCAAGCTGGAGCATAGATATCAATCATGCCCAGGTTGTCACAAATATGGAAGAAGGAAGTAGAAACCGGCTTGGTGAAGATATCAGCCAACTCTTTGTCGGAGGTGACGAACGGAGTGCAAATCTGTTTCTTCAAGACCTCTTCTCGGATGAAATGGCAGTCGACCTCTATATGTTTCGTTCTCTCATGGAAGACCGGATTTTTGGATATGTATATAGCGGCTTTGTTGTCACAAAACATAGGCAGAGGATAGTTGTAGACCTCTCCTAGGTCAAGCATGAGAGCCCGCAACCATTTTAACTCACACGTGGTTGACGCCATACTCCGGTATTCGGCTTCTGCACTGGACCTTGAGACAACAGACTGCTTCTTGCTCTTCCAGCTCACAAGATTACCTCCAACAAATGTGCAGAAACCCGATGTAGATTTACGGTCACCTTTATCATCCGCATAGCTTGAGTCTGAGTAGGCTTCAATTCTCAGATGACCATGCTTCTGAAAGAGTAGCCCTTTCCCTGGTGCTGCTTTGACATACTCTAGTATCTTCAAGGCAGACTGAAGATGACATTCCCTGGGAGCTTGCATGAACTGACTGACCTTGCCTACAGCATAGGCAATGTCGGGTCTGGTCACCGTGAGATAAATGAGTTTGCCCACCAGACGTCTGTACCTCGTGGCATCGGATATAAGCGGTGAGTCATCTGTCCATGTTTTGTCTTCTCCAGTGGCCATGGGATACCGGGCCGGTTTGGCCCCGGTCAATCCTGCCTCTTGTAGAAGATCAAGCGCATACTTCCGTTGGGAGAGAACCAACGAGTCGGGCTTCCGAGAGATTTCTATCCCCAAAAAATATTTCGGGGAGCCCATATCCTTCGTGACAAGGTGTTGACGGAGGTGTTTCTTTGTCAAGTCCACCCCAGCCTGGTCATCGCCGGTAAGAAGGATATCATCCACATATACTGCCAAAACCACAAGGCCAGATGCGGTTTTGCGAATAAACAATGAGTGATCGGCGGAACTTCTTGCAAAGCCAATTGCAGCCACAATGCCACTAAACTTGTCAAACCACGCCCGAGGGCTCTGCTTTAGGCCGTAGATGGCCTTCTTCAACTGGCATACTCGTGTCTCCCCCTGAGCAACATACCCTGGAGGTTGCTCCATATAGACGTCCTCCTGAAGATCCCCATACAGAAAGGCATTCTTGACGTCAAGTTGAGAAATGTCCCACTCCCTGTTGACGGCCACAGAAAGAAGAACCCGGATGGTGCTGAGGCGAGCAACCGGAGAGAAAGTGTCAAAATAGTCAACTCCATAAGTCTGAGTAAAGCCTTTGGCCACCAGGCGGGCCTTGTAACGATCCACAGTGCCGTCCGGGCGAAACTTCACAACGAACACCCATCGGCAGCCAACCACATCAGTACCGATCGGTGGAGGAACAAGGTTCCAGGTACCTCTTTCAGTAAGAGTGGCAATTTCCTCATCCATGGCAGATTTCCAATGAGGAATAACAAGAGCCTCCTGGTAAGTGCGGGGAGTGGTAGTAGCCGAGATGGCCAAAGCAAAGCACCTGCGAGAGGGAGTAAGCCGATCATAGGAAACAACAGCCGCAAGCGGGTGTTGGGTACACGCCCGCACCCCTTTGCGAAGGGCAATGGGACGATCCAGGTCGTCTTGTGCCTCAGGGACCGGAGCATCCGTGGCAGAGAAGGCTGGCCCCGGGCCGTAGGAGATGGTTCGCCTTCCCCTGTTCATGGAACGGGCATGGTTCAAGTCACTCCCTCGCTTCGCTTAGCGGACACTCTCTATGTCCCGAAGTTCCCTTGCAATTTACTCTCCGTTACTACTTTATGCAAGCAACTTCAGTGCTCTGTCTTATTCACTCCTACTTCTTGTTGTTTGTTCGCTACTATTAAAGACACACTCTCTCTGTCTTATTCACTCCTACTTCAGCGCAGCGGAAGGAGGTGAAGATGGGAAAGAAAAGTAGGAAGCATTTTCAAAGAAGGTGACGTCTGCGGAAACAAACTGTTTGCGCAGAACAGGATCAAAGCAACAGTAGCCTTTTTGAGTTGTCGAGTAACCCAAAAAGACACATTTGGTGGAGCGGGGGGAAATCTTGTCGCGAGTAGCAGACGGAGCATGCACGAAGGCCGTACACCCAAAGATACGGAGAGGAAGAGGAAAGGGTTCCTTGGTTGGGTAGAGAATGGAGAAGGGGGTCTTGCCGTGAAGAACAGAAGAGGGAATGCGATTGATGAGATAGCAGGCAAGGAGAACAGCATAGCCCCAATAGGAGCGAGGCACCTGCATCTGTGTCATCAGAGTGCGAGCGATATCGAGGAGATGGCGATTTTTACGTTCCGCCACCCCATTTTGCTGGGAGGTGTAAACACAGCTGGTCTGATGAATAAGACCATGTTGCATACAAAAAGATGAAAACTCATGACTGAGATATTCCTTAGCATTATCAGAGCGCAATACTTTAATAGAAATAGCAAACTGAGTTTTAATCATATTATAAAAAGATTGCCATACAGATAAGAGTTCAGAGCGATCTTTTAATAGATACACCCAGGTACATCTGGAGAAATCATCAATAAAAGTTACAAAGTAAAAACTACCCCGACCAACGGTGGGAGTAGGAGCAGGACCCCAGATATCAGAATGAATGAGATCAAAAGGGCGGGAGGAACCACGGCCTTGCTTCTGCGGGAAGGAGGAACGGTGATGCTTGCCAAGCTGACACGCATCGCAGTTGAGCGGAGGACTGGGTTGAGGTAAGTGGGGAAGAAGTTGATGCAGAATCCGAGGAGGAGGATGTCCAAGGCGAAGATGCCATTGAAGCAGATCAGTAGACGAGGAAGAGAAGGCGGACAGAGCGGAAACATTGTCGAGGAAGTAGAGGCCGCCGCTCTCAGTCCCAGTAGCAATCGTCCGTTGGGTTCTCGGGTCCTGAAAACAACAAGAAGTAGGAGTGAATAAGACAGAGCACTGAAGTTGCTTGCATAAAGTAGTAACGGAGAGTAAATTGCAAGGGAACTTCGGGACATAGAGAGTGTCCGCGCAGCGGAAGCGTGGTGGGCCCATAACCCACAGGTCGGAGGATCGAAACCTCCCTCTGATACCATGTTAATAGTAGCGAACAAACGACTAGAAAACAAGCCGGAACTTTGAATAATTGAAATTTTATTATCCAAAAAGATATCATTTACAAAGGTATGGCCTCCCTTTTATAGAATGGAGGAGAGAGAGAAGAATACAAATTAACAATGTGGGACTAAAGCTATACAACAGATCTGGGCGGCTAGAATAAGAGACCGGAACAGGCCGCGCGGTTAGACAATGTTCTAACCGCTCGGCAACACCAGAACCAAGAGGGAGAGATGCGGTAGGAGACCGCTAGACCGGCCGGTTTCCAAGCCGCCAGAGATAAGCCGACAGACCGCCGGATACCATACGGCGACAGCCTGGAAATCAACCCGTCAACCTCAATCCGCCAGGCACAAACCGCCAGACCGCCCGGTCAACAACCCGCCAGGCTCAAACCGCCAGACCGCCCGGTCTCATACTTCGACAAGTAGCTATCACTGCTGCGGCGCCCCATATAGGGGCGGTCCATGAGGATGCGCTTCTCATAGAGGCGCGCCAGGCTCATGGCCATAAAGATCTGGTGGCTTCTGTAACTCAACGTCCATGCGTAGCCGCTCGTGCAAACCGACGGTGGAGAGAGCTACCTGGTGGGTTGCCGGAATCGATGGAGCGCGGGTAAGGAGCACCTGAAACAGCTCTAAGTAATCATCGATAGAGCCAGACCGCTTCAGGGAGATCAAGCTGTTGATGGAGTTGTTGCAGAGTGGTGGGCCAAAGCGTAGATTGCATTGGACCTTTAAGTGGTCACAAGTAAGGTGGGGCTTCTCTAGTTGAAGTTGAGAGAACCACAGTTGTGTCGAACCTGTTAGAGAAGCCCACTTAACTAGACCCATTTAGTTTCTTTTGTTGTTATTTCTCTCTCCTCTTTAGTCCCACATTGTGTATAGGACATTGCTCTCTCTTTCTCTCATCAATATATTTGTACTCATTCTTTGTATTCAATACAAGTGAACATACCTACAAGGTTACTTTTCCTCTTTTCTACATGGTATCAGAGCTATCGGTCCTCCTTGGGCGGCTTCCCTGTGCTTAACTGCCTCTCTTCTGGTGACCTCGTCTGTGTGTGCGGCTAGCGGCGGACTGCCCTCTCTGTCCGCTTCCCGCTCTTCCCGCTCGGTCTCTGGCGGTCTGCTTCTTCTTGTCCGCTTCGCCTCTCGTCTCCCCTCTCCCCTCCGTGGTTCCACTCCTCCGCTCCCGCCTCTTATAGCATTCCTGTGCGGCCCGCCTCTCTTCTCTCGCGCGGTCTCACTGGTGCTATCCACCACAGTCTCCCTTGTGCTCCCTGGCTTCTCGCTATCCGCAGCTCTCTCCCGCTATCCGGCGCGACCTCCCGCGGCCTGTTCCTGCTCGCTTTCTCCGCCTTGTCGCGGCTCCCTTCTCGCGCCTTCTCGCGCGGCCTGTCATGTTGCTCGCTGCGGCCTCTCTCTATCCGCTTGAGTGTTCCTTACTCGCGGTTTCTTCTCTCTGACCGCTGCTGGGTTCATCCTGACCATGTGGTCTGTTTTCTCCCGCATTTAGGTCGCGGTCTTCTCCTCCCCTCCGCGCGGATTGGTCTCTGTCCGCCGGCCTTCCATCCGCCTCTGGTCGTGGCCTCCTGCCGCTGGTGTCTTTACATCGTGACCGGGAAGTCTCCTTCTAGTCGCGCGGCCTGTCTCTTCTCCCCCTATCAGGGCGGTCTTCGTTCTAGTTACCCAGACTCCTCTGCTGTCGGTCTGCTCTCCTAGCCACCTCTCCTCCATGGGCTCTTCTGCTGATTCGACTAGCACGGCGGTTCCTCCTACAGACCGCCCGGCCTCTATTCCAAAAATACGGGATGAACTCTGTATCACTACTATCTCACTGGTCGGCAAGAAGAATTTTGTCGAATGGGCGCATTCTGTTCGTCGGGTCCTGCAATCTAAGGGGTTTCTTCATCACTTGACTCAGGTGGTTACCGGGACTCCAACTGACGAATGGTTACGCAATGATGGCCGTGTGCAAACATGGATTCTTAATTCTCTTGATAGCGAATCCTATCGCTTGGCTATGTACCACGAGACGGCCAAAGGCATGTGGGATGAGCTTCATACCCTTTACTCCGGAAAAGATAGTCTCCACCATTTGTATGACATAATCACTGCTCTTCAGGCCCTTGATAGCAGTGGGGCGACCGATCTGACTTCCTTTGTGGCTCAGGCTCGGTCCTTGGTCGAGGCATGGATCCAACATCAGCCTCCTACTGTGGACCTTATTGCCCAACGTGCTCAAAAAGAGGCTGTGGGTATATCCATGATGATGGCTCGGCTACCCCATCACCTTCATAGTGTACGGGCTCACATCCTCTCTTCTACTGTTACCCTGTCCTTCTCCGATGTGTGCTCAATGCTTCTCAAAGTTACCCCGCCTCCGGATGTGTCGGGCCCTCCCTCTCCAGCTCTTGTCCAGCAGGTTCCTGCTCCTTTACTACCTTTACCATCTTCTGTACGAGGAGGCTGCTCTGACTCCCGGGGACGTGGGCGGGGTGGCCGGTCTCGGCCTAAGTGCTCGTTCTGCGGCAAAGATGGACATCTTGAAGCCATGTGCTATCGTAAGCATGGTCGCCCACCTCGTCCGCAGGCGTCTGCTGCTACTGACTCCTCTCCCACTCGTACTGACCTCGACGAGGTCCGCCTTTAGCTTCAGCATCTTCATGGCCTGCTCAGCCGCCCGCCCACCTCTGTTGCCTCCGCTGCCTCCATCTCCAATGAAGGTATCACTTGTCTTTCCTCTGGCCCGCCGTGGATCCTCGACTCTAGTGCCACTCACCACATCACCTCTGTTCGGCCGCCTCAGTACTTGTCTTCCCCTCACCCGAAGTACATTACTGTGGCCAATGGCGCCTCTGTCCCTGTTTTTGAATGTGTTGATATTCCTCTCACCTCTTCTCTTCACCTGCGCTCGGCTCTTCATGTTCCGGGCTCTCCTTTTAATTTACTTTCTGTTGGTCGCCTTACTTCCGATTTACATTGCTCAGTGACTTTTACTTCTTCTTTTTTGATACAGGATTAGCAGACGTGGACTATCATTGGTAAGGGGCGACTGCAGAACGGGCTCTACCTTCTTAACGACTCCTACTCTCCTCGCATCTGTCTCCTCTTCCGATTGGCATCGACGTCTTGGTCATGCTCCTCTCCCTGTCCTCCAGAAGGCTCTCCCGGATGTATCTCTTCCTGCTTTTCAATGTGAAACATGTATTTTTGGCAAACAGCCACGTTCATCTTTTCCTTCTCATTGTACTCGGAGCTCCGCTACTTTTATCTTAGTACACTCCAATATATGGGGTCCGTACAAATTTACTAGTATTTCTAGCTATCGGTATTTTGTTACCTTTATTGATGATTATTCGTGCATGACGTGGTTGTATCTTCTTCGCAATCGTTCTGAGCTTTCCCGTGTCTTCCGGGTGTTCATTCTTGAGACTCGTACTCAATTCTCTGCGCCCATTCGCACTATTCGTACCGACAATGTGCGAGAATACACTGGTCATGACTTTGCGACCCTCTGCTCTGAGAACGACATTATACATCAAACCTCGTGTGTGTATACTCCGCAACAGAATGGTGTCGCCGAACGCAAGAATCAACACCTTCTTGATGTGGCTCGCTCCCTTATGCTCCAAATGCGGGTTCCCAAACCATACTGGAATTTTGCGCTCTCCACCGCCTTCTTTCTTATCAACCGTCTACCATCCTCCGTTCTTCAGAATGCTACTCCGTTCAGCCTCCTCTTTCCCTCCACTCTGTCTTTCCCTGTTCCTCCTCGTATCTTTGGGTGTGCTTGCTATGTTCACCTTCTCGGCCCATCTACCGACAAATTGGATCCCCGTGCGGTCAAACATATCTTTGTCGGTTACTCGCGCACTCAGAAGGGGTATATGCGTTATTCGCCTACTACCCGCAAGGATACTATCTCTGCGGACGTTACGTTCCGGGAATATCTTCCCTTCTTCTCTGCTTCGGATATCGTTCCCTTTCCAGAGCCTGTCGTTCGTCCTATCATCCCGGTTCCCTGCTCCTCATCCTCTCCTCCTCCTGACCCAGCTCCGGTCCGTCCGACTCCACCAGTTATTCGGGTCTATTCTCGTCGCTCTTCTCCTCTCGTTGCCCCACTACAGTCGCCCTCGCCCTCTGATGCTCTGCCACCTGCTGCTCTGGTTTCTGTCTCCACCGCTCATCCGATGGCAAACTACGTCTCTCTCCATCGCCTTTAACCACCACTCCGCCACTTTGCCACAACATTATCCTCTGTTTCTATTCCTAACTCTGTACAGGAGGCGCGACAACATCCTAGCTGGCGGGCTACCATGGAGGAAGAAATGACGGCCCTTCGGGCCAACCAGACCTGGACCCTGGTCCATCTGCCTCCCGGTCAGCACCAGATTGGGTGTAAATGGGTTTTTGTCATCAAACATGCTCCGGATGGCACTATTGCCCGACTGAAGGCCAGACTGGTGGCCCGTGGTTTCACTAAACAGCAAGGCCTCGATTATGAGGAGACTTTCTCTCCGGTGACCAAGCTCAACACGGTTCGTGTACTTCTCTCCGTGGCTGTACACCGCCACTAGCCGCTTCATCAGCTCGACATCAAGGATGCCTTTCTGAATGGTGATCTTCACGAAACTGTCTATATGCGCCAACCGTCCGGGTTTGAGACCACAGGGGAGTCTCGTGTGTGTCTTCTAAAGAAGTCCATCTATGGTCTCAAACAATCCCCTCGGGCGTGGTTTGAAAAATTCAGCAAAGTGGTTCAGGATATGGGTTTCACTCGGAGCTCTGCTGAATTCTCCCTTTTCACCCAACACCGGGCAACGGGAACCGTCATTCTGTTGGCTTATGTTGATGACATCCTACTTACTGGGGATGACTCACAGGGGATCCAAGCGGTCAAACAACATCTGAGCACTGTTTTTCAGACCAAAGACCTAGGGCATCTTCGCTACTTCCTCGGTCTTGAGGTCGCACGACGACCGGATGGGCTTGTCCTCTCCTAACAGAAGTACTGTTTTGATCTCCTCAAAGATGCTGGCCAGTCAGGTTGTAAGCCAGCTAATACACCGATGGAGGCAAATCACAAGCTCTGTGCACATGCCTCTGATAAGGATCTGCTTCTCCATAACCCGAAGTACTATAGACGCCCTGTCAGAAAGTTGATCTACCTAACAGTCATGAGGCCTGATATATCATTTGTTGTTGGGGTTATTAGTCGGTTCATGCACGCTCCCCGGATTTCTCATCTCCAAGCCGTTGAACGGATTCTCCGGTACCTTAAGGCAGCTCCGGGTCAAGGGCTTGTTTACAAAACCTCCATCTCGACTCCAGCATTGGTTGCTTACTCTGATGTCGATTATGCCGGTTTCCTGGACGATCGGCGATCGACTAGTGGATTCTGTACTTACTTTGGAGGTCATCTCATTACTTGGAAAAGTAAAAAAACAAGCCGTGGTCGCTCGATCCTCCGCGAAAGCTGAATACCGATCTATGGCATCGGTTGTTTCTGAACTCACATGGCTTGAAAGTCTTATTGCTGACTTGGGAGTAAAACTTCCTTCATCTGTTGTTCTCTTTTGTGATAGTCAAGCGGCCATACACATAGCAAAGAATCCGGTGTTTCACGAGCGTACAAAGCATATCGAGGTCGATTGTCACTTCATATGAGAAAAAGTTCAAATGAAGAAACTTGAGTTAAAGCATGTTCTGGGCACTGATCAAGTTGCTGATATTCTCACAAAGGCCCTATCAAGCATCTTGTTTTACCAGTGTTTGTCCAAGCTTGGTGCATATGATCTATACGCTCCAGCTTGTGGGGCAGTGTTAGAGAAGCCCACTTAACTAGGCTCATTTAGTTTCTTTTGTTGTTATTTCTCTCTCCTCTTTAGTCTCACATTTTGTATAGGACTTTGCTCTCTCTTTCTTTCATCTATATATTTGTACTCATTCTTTGTATTCAATACAAGTGAACATATCTACAAGGTTACTTTTCTTCTTGTCTACAGAACCCATGAGATGGAAAGAGGCCACACCTAGCCAATCCTCCCATAGAGTACGCTACGTGGCAAAGAATTGTTCACAACGAGTCAACCAAGGCAAAGGGGTCTTCAAGGCCCACGAAGATCGGGAAATCCAACTTCACGAAATGCAGCGCAGTGGAGTAGTCTGAACGTGAAGGAAGATCGGACGGTCGGTGTTGTTGGTGCAATTAGGGCATGGAGGGAAAGGAATCCGCAACGGTGCGTGGGGTCGGCGGAGTGTCGTCCGAGCAGAGTGTTGTGAGAAAGGTCTGATGGTTGTCTGCCATCATGGTTTTGAAAGATTCAAAAATCTAGGTCGCGCTCATTAATTCCGCCAAGTTTAATTTTAGTTCTGGTTGGAACCGGACTGGACCGCATAGAACCGGACCGAACCGTTAGTGGCAGGTTTGGTTTCCATTTTTGTTGAACCGTAACCGGAACCGTTGACACAACGGTTTCAACAATTATGTTGGAATCAGAACCAGAACCGGTCAAACCAATTAAGGTTTTGGTTCTAATTTGAAGAACTGTTACCTTAGCGATTCAGTTCACGGTATTAGTAGAACAGGAATCAAACCGGAACCGTGACAGCTCTATGAAGGACTATCATTCTCATGTTGACTTCTTTATCGTCATCATATGGGGGTATTTGGATATTAAGGGCATTAAGGACGCATTGGTTGCGTACCCTCGGACCTATCTTGTGGTATTTGGAGGGGCTAACGATGTCCTGGTGTCAAGAACCCCACATGACGGTTTGGCTCGTCCACCATGATTCCCTGTGCAGTCAGATCTTTCAGCCCTTCTTCATGAATATCGCAACATCATGGCCATACCTACAGGGCTTCCCCAATTGCGCCGCCAGGACCACCGCATTTGCCTCCTTTGGAACATCGTCCGGCCTTACCGCAATCCATTTCTACAGAAGGATGAGATCGAGCAGCAGTGCGTCGATATACTTTGTCAGGGAATCATCCGCCACAATGTCTCACCCTTCTCCACCCCGGTCCTCTTAGTCCACAAGAAGGATGGCTCCTGGCGCTTCTGTGTTGACTACCACGCCTTGAACGCACAAACAGTGAAGGATAAGTTCCCCATTCCGGTGGTCGAAGAGTTGTTGGATGAGTTGCAAGGGGCCCGCTACTTCTCCAAGCTGGACCTTTGCTCGGAGTAGCACCAGGTCGGTATGTTTTCCGCCGACGTGGAGAAGACGGTCTTCCGACTCATCATGGTCACTTTGAGTTCCTCGTCATGCCATTCAGGAAGATCTTTAGGAAACACATCAGCGAACTCCGATACAATCGGAACATCATTCACACTGATCTTTGGCTCAACAGCCTGAATAAGCGTGAAGAATAACTCCGTGCCCTTCTGAACAACATTGACGACTTGGAGTACAGACATCAAGATCTCGCTCACTCCTCGCATACCAGCGAACTTAGTCTCAAGCTCGGTATTCAGGTCCAGTGTGATCTCCTTTGAATTGCAATCAATAAAGGCACGCTGCTTCGAGAGCCAGTCCATACCAAAGATCACATCAAATTCCGATATCGGTAGCACAGATGCGTTCAAGCAGAAATCCCGACTTCCTATTTGTACTTCCACGTAGCAAGTCCTATCCGCACACATCACACATCTGTTTGGTAACAACACTTTTATACTATCTGTTGTCACATGACTAGGTACTCTGATTCGTGCTACAAAGTCCTTAGACATAAATGAATGCGAAGCACCCTGATTAAATAGTGCTCTCGCCGGATTGTTCCGAATCAGGACAAAGCCTAAGACAAACACATCATACACAAGCGACACACAAGGTATGAAATATGAAAAGTAAACAATCAATATCTTAGATCGTACCTGTGACGACGTCACTTTGCTTTTATGACCTCCTACTGGCCAAGATTATAAACTCGGGGCAGCACCTGGGATGTAGAGGACTCCACCACTGCCTTTCCCTTATCAGCATAAGACGCTCATGTCTTCTTTTCCACCTTTGGCGGACCAACCTGATAGTTACTGGCTATATACCCCACTCTACCACATGTAAAGCAGGTACGAGACTCTTGCACCGAAGTTGCTCCCGACGCAACTGTAGAAGGAGCCTGTCTAGAAGATTTGGATCTCTTGCCCCATTTCTTTCGGTAATTCGATTTTACAGAACGGGGCGCTTTGAACTCGGACTTTGTCACAGCCAAGTCCCTTTTTTCCTTGCACCCGCTTCATATCCTTCTCCAATGCACAAGCCGTATCCACCAATGCCTGAAATCTCTGGTTCACCGAACTTGAGAGATGGAATCTCAACTAATCCCGCAACCCTTCGTAGAACCGATTGGTTTTACGTTGTTCATCAGCGAAGATAGACCCTACACAGCGTCCCAACCGCGTAAACTCATGCAAGTAAGTATCAACACTAATTTATCCTTGCGTTAGACGCTGGAACTCATTTTCCATGGCTAAACGTTGTGTTGTTGGCATGTGCTTTGACAAGAATAGTCGTGAAAACTCCTCGATCGAGACTTCAGTTAATTGTTTGCCCGCTAAGTGGTGCAACTCTATCTCATCCCACCATATCTGAGCCTCTCCTTCCAACAAGAAGGTGGCCAAGGTGATCTTCTGATCTTCCTCCGACCTTATCGCCGTCAATATTCGCTTGACGCGCGACAACCAATCCTCTGCCTGCGTTGGGGTTCCCACACCCGTAAACGTAGGAGGATTGAAGCTCATAAACTGCTTCAACTGCCGTTCAGCTGCTCGAGGATCAACAACCTCAACAGGTTCTGGCATTACACCAACCCGTTCTGGCATAAATGTCAGTTGCGCCTGCCTAGTTGGTTGTGCATGAATCATTGCAAATAACACATCACCAACTAAGCGTACTGTTTCCGCAGAAGGAGGAGGTGTAGGCACCTCAGCTGGTGTCGCACTCTCATCAGAACATTGGGACTCAGACTGCCTAGCACCACTACGAGTCACATATAGGTGAACAAGACACACTTTAGCGACCTTGCACAAGCAATAACAACAAAATAGGAACGCGCAGGTTCCTCAAACATTTGTATTTGCATTCCGTAGTGGGCATTCTTGAGTTCATTAATGTTAAAGCGGGTCGCACTTACGCGTGCTCGCCACCCCACAAAAGAATTCGACCACGAATTTGAAAGAGGAAGACCGAGACAAGCTGATACCAAAATGTAACGACCCCATCCATTAAATAGCATATAATAGAAGGTCCGGCCGGGGCCCCACATCATATGCCACAAAGCAAGCGGCGAGGTTACAGGTTAATACCAAAACATATTCGCATCCTAACTCAAAGTATGCTAACTGAAGCTAAAGATTAATATTGAACTCAACAACCACGAATGCTCACTATATATATATAAACAACCACATTTATATATAACCCCGAAGGAATGTTCATCAAATACACAAAAGTTTGGCCTTATGGCCTTACAATTAAGCTTTATAAGTGTGGATTACAAACATCGGCGCGCAGACTAGTCACACATGAACATAATACAGTTCTTCACTCAGCTTTTGAGGGCCAGCAACAACAGTAGCAGGGGCTTCAGCCCGTTATTTCCCACTCGACTCTCCAGCACCTACACAAGGACAGCCCATCAGAATGGTGGCAAACAAGGCAACGGTCAGCATTCAGCTGACTAATTTATAACGACCCTACCCCTTTCCCAGGGCAGTGGTATTCCTTCCCTGCAGACATAGCATTTCACAAGCAGATATATCACAAGATGTGCACTCACGCACAAACAATACATCACAAACGTCGGCCACGCGGCCTGACGCTCCGTGCACTCAGGGCACATTCTTGGTGTACTAGAAAAACCAGGGTCCCACCACTGTTCAAGGTCCGAAACCCAACGGTATTGAGCATTATGCTCCGCAAACTCTTGTCGGAGACTTTAGTCTTAATGGCGCGCAGGTCTAAGACTCTCATTATGTGTTCCTGACGAACGCCACTATTCTAGGCACTTATGTACAGACAACCATAATGCGGAGACAGGTCAGCTGATGGTGACAACCCCCAATGTGTTACAGTTGAAGATGACGACAGCGACAGCGATGGCGTTCTCCTACAGTTGAAGATAATGATGGCGTCGACGACGGTGACTTCCTACATGTCAAAGATTGATGGAGACGACGGCCCTCAACGTGTTCAATACGGAGACTGCTTACGGAAGTTATCTCACCGCCTCTAAGTAAAGATTTGCGGCGTCGTGACGACCATGTGGAGCGACGTCAAAAGATCCGCCCGCGGCGCAAACCAAACTAATGATAGCTTAATTAATTCATTTTCATGTTTTTTATTTGGCAATGTCTATGGCAATGTTTATGCCATGTTGTGTTTTATTTTTATGAGTGTTGTTTTATTTAGTTACTATGGGCTGCAAATAGCCAAACATTTGATGTAGCCTATAAATGGGCAAGAGTGTTTTCATTTTGATTATTGAAGAAAGAAATATTGAAACCCTAAAATCTCCCCTCTTGAAATTTTCCTCTCCCCTTCCTCTTGGTCGAACTTCCCCTTCTTCCCCTCTTCTTGGCCGCCGGCCACCCTTCTCCCTCCTTCCTCTTCTATTCTCCTCCCTCCTCCTAGCCACCTTCTCCTCCAACAACAAGCCGCCGCCTACCCCTCACTCCCCTCAAAAACCGACCACCCTCCTCTTGAAGATTTCGGCCAAGAGCAAGGCTCCTCCCTTGTGAGTTTTCCATTCCGGCGTGAAGCGACGAAGGCGGGCAAGATTTTCTTCTACTTCCGGCGCAACTCCGGTGGAGCCGTTGAGAGGCATTCCAAGTAGAGTGTAATCGGAATCACCCATTCCGATTGGGTAACGAAAATCCCTCCTACCTCTTGTGTGTTTTCATTTCTTAGAATAGATCTAGTGGTGGATTATTTTTGGCGTTATTTTAGATAGCTTGAAATTGTATCGTGGATTTCTTCGCATGCTTTGTATTTCTCTCATCTTCGTTTTATATTCGGGAAGGTTTGACGAACCTCGTTTGACTTTTATTGGGAGAGATCTACCCATTCCGAATCGAATTTTTCGGTAGATTTTTTTTGGTACAACATCGCTCGATCGGACCCAATATTGGTCCTTTTAGCTCGGTCGGACATTGGCCTTATAGCCCTTGTTGGATCCAAAACGGATTGGCTACCCGTATGCTAGTATCAAATTGATAGACTTAATTGCGTGGTGTCGCGTAGAGCGATTGTGCGGGTGTAGGGTTGAATTATGGAGAGGCATAAACGGCTAACTCGTAGATCTAATTCGCACACAACGTGTTCGCTTAAATTCCCCTTAGGAAATTCCCTTGTCTTTTTGTGCCTAAATTTCATTTAGGGAGTGACCTACATCAATTTAATATCAGAGGGAGGTTCACGTCAATTTCCTAATTGGCACTCCTCCCCCATCTTGTGGCACATTACCCGCACTTCTGTTTGTGCGTTAGTTGTCAAAATCACAAAAAAAATTATTTTGGTCTGCCAATAGCGGCTTAAATTTCTTATTTTTCAGCAAAAACATCAATTTTTTTTTAATAATCTTCAACTATTTCCCTGCAAGAAAACAAAAAAAAATATTTTGGGTATCATATTATTTTAGTGGGAACAATTCCATATATTATAAAATTGTGGTTCAGGTTCTTTTTATCCTTGCTTGTGCACTAAATCCGAGTAGTCTGTCCCCAGTTTTCCCCACGGAAAATGGCCCATGACGTCAACGTCACCCGAGGAAAATCATACATGGCGGGTTGTCGGAGTCCTACTCTCTCACCTTCCTTGGTTGGTACATTTCACAAGGAGATGAACAGCAAATTTGATGCCCTTAAGGATTTATTAGGCCAACTTAGTGGTCAGTTTCCGACTTCTCCTCTTGAGGCCCCTAGACAACATTACCAGCGTGATGGTAATTCTAAGTCGACTCGGATCGTATCAAACCCCTACGATGGGTTGGGAGGTCCCCAGGCCTTCCATAGATGGGTTGTTGAGTTGGAAAGTTACTTCGAGCGTGCACGTGTGCCAGACTACTCCCAGGCTTGCGTTGCGAGTATACAATTAACTGGTCTAGCCTGGAGCTTTTGGAACAGCGCCAAGAGACGTTATGTACCTGGTGCCAGTTGGACTATCATGAAAAGTCTACTCACCCATCAGTACGCTCCTGCAGAATTGTTGGATGTAGTGACACCTTTACGGCAGGGCACTAGACCCCTTCCTGCTTATGAGAGTGTTCCTATCAGCGTGATTGAATCTGAGCTTGCGATTACGAGTACGCCCGTCAATGAGGACGATGCTGTTAATGTTGCCCACATGAGCGACGATGAGGAGTTTGGTTACCCGAGTGACTTGGATGAGGATTTCTCATTTGAGGACCCCTCTCCACTCCCTTTCGACGACATTTTGGAGCCATCCCCTTTGACTGTTGTGGAGCATTTTGATGATCCTAAGTCGATTGATATTCTAGCTGAGTCAGAAGAGATACCTTACGCTGAGAGCTTACCCAGTCGTGAGGTAGACGATGTTTGGGATGATGATAGTTTGACCTGTGAGAATATCTCTGATTCTCCTGAGGATCTTGTAAGTGAGGATGTTCCAAACAATTTCTTTAATCACGAATTAATAGATGCCCCAACTGATTTGGAAGACTTACTATACGATCAACATTTATTGTTGGAAGAACTTTCGGATGAGTTGGTAGAGTCCTCCCGTGACGAAGGCAATTCGGAGAGTGAGTTGGGTGATGACGAGCCAGATGAGTTTTTCGTGATGGAAAATCCTCTGTTTGATTTTTCGGTTGATTTTGATGGCTTGCATCCGGAGGATGTTACTTGGACGAAAAATCCGTATTTTGGCATGGAGAATGACTTAGCCCCTCCTCTGGAATCTATCGATGCTCCCAGTCGTGAGATTTGTACTGCTACTGATGTCGTGACTGACGTGTTGGAAGTTTGTCCTAGTGAGAGAGTGCTATTTTTGGAAGACGTTATTGATGTCTACCCGGATGAGCGTCCCCTGACGCTAATTCTGTCGCATGAAATTAAATTTGATCTCGACTCTCTCCCAGTTTTAATATTACCGACTCTCCCTCCTGATCGGTTGATCCGACTAGCGGACCCATTTGGACACAGGTTTTGTATTTCTGATCTGGATCTTTGTATTTGGCCAACCTTACGGGCCCCTCCGTCGGGCATGTCACCTTGGACGGTTCGTTACTCCACGTATCCCTCTATGGTTATGTCCCCGACTGTTTTTGATTCTGATTCTGTGGCCATAAGGCCTATTATCCTGGTTGTGTCTCGATGTGCTTACTGATGAGTACAATTATGATAGATTCTGACTATCATAATTGTAATCATGTCCACTGTTTTCTACCTCTTTACTCAAGTAATTGTGCAAAATAGTTGAGAATTGGTGTTATCATGAATAGTAGAGAATATGTTAGAGTCGTTACTATTTTATGTATTGAACTCCCCACTTATTACGTCATTTTTCTAATGCAGGCACGACTAATCAGTGGAACTAAAAGTCTTGGAGCAAACAGGGGAGTTGACGGGACCAGGAGGGCTGATCAAAGCAGAAGAAATGGTCGAACACGGGTAGGAACACGGCCGGGTGCCTACCCGTGTTCTATCATAGCTGGAACTATTTACTCACACGGGTCTGAACACGCCCGTGTGTCCAGACCGTGTCCTTCTCGGGACAAATCGAAGAATTAAATCCGGCCGACCCGTGTCCGAAGAACATGAAGAACAACACGGCCGTGTTCTCCAACATGGCCGTGTCAGTACCCGTGTCATCCAACACGGCCCATGACCAAACACGTCTGCTCGTGTGGAACTGCCTTGGAACTGCCGACACGGCCTGCAACACGGCCGTGTCGGAACCCGTGTTCGACCATGTTTGCTATGAGACTATAAAAACCTGGAGAAAAATTTTATTCTGGACTTTTGGATCAATTTTATTTGGAGATTTTCTGGAGAACGAAAGTGGAGCATCCAAGAGAAGGAAGGCTTGAAGGAGATATTTGTATGCATTTATTCTTCAATTTATCTCATTTAATCTTGTATCTCTCTTGGTAATCCAACTTTATTTATCTTTTAATTTTCATGAACAATGTGTTTGAACAAATTAGTAATCATGTATCTTCTTGTTTTAATCAATTTCATGGTATTTTATTCGTATATGGGTTTGAAAACATTGAGAATTATCCTTGTTATGAATGATTATTTGCTTTTACATGAATTCCAAATGTCTAGATTGAGAAATTGGATTCTTTGGATGATGGTTGAATCTTCATATTTATGTGTTATTTCTCTTTGTAATCTAAAATTCATGATCGAGAGATATGTTTCTTGGAAAATTAGAATACGAAATGATGGAATTATGGTATTTTAGAGATAAAGTTCCATGAATCTATGTAGTAGATAGAGTATTTCATTCAATGTAAATTTGAGTATTGTAAATTGTTCGAGAGAAGATTTACTTAACTTAGATTTAAAATTCAAATTGCTCGAGAGAGAATTTGATAATTAGTTTAACCCTTTACAATACGATGAATTTGATAGTTTTGTTATTGCATGATTACATAAAATGATGATGTTCATTGAACGCCTTTAACTTTCGGTTTGAAATTATTTTTGTAACTCTCCAATATAATTTTTATCCAAGTAGTCATAGTTAGGATTAAGCTATGTTAGAACGAAATTTTAAATGTAGGTATGATAACAGAGTGAGAGTGAGTATAAGTAGTTGAAAAGACCCTGTGGAATACGATCTAAGATGTAAGCTTCTCTTATACTATGATTGATAGGCGCACTTGCCTGAATGATAATTCAATCTAGCTTATGCCCATCTACATAGTTACGATAAAACGTAGAATGACTCCACATCAAGGTTAGGCTTTGTGAAAATAATCATCAAGTTTTTGGCGCCGTTGCCGGGGATCGCTTTTTAATATTTTGAAAGCTTTAACTCTATTAATCTACCATTTTTGTTTACTAATAAATATATGTAATATAGTTTATAGTATAATTATATTATTTAATCTCTGTTTTGTAGTCTGTTAGTCTATGACCAGGGCAAGAAATTCTGGGCTAGAACCATTTCAATCTAATCCAGAACGACTTATTCATAACACCAATCAAAGAGACGTGGGTATTAACACCACAGATATTGAAACCGAACTGTCAGAAGAAGAAACAGTGAATCAAGGAGAACACCATCCTGAGGATTTAGATAACATGGCAAACCAAAATGAGCAAACCATGTCTGACTTTGCTAGACCTAACCTCCAAGGAACTGGGTCAAGCATTGTTTGACCTCCCATTCCAACCAATAATTTCGAACTGAAGCCGAGCGTCATACAGATGGTTCAACAATATGTTCAATATGATGGCTTACAAGACGAGGACCCGAATACACACTTAGCCGGATTCCTAGAGATATGTGATACTTTCAAGATTAATGGTGTCTCCAACGATGCCATTAGATTGAGATTGTTCCCATTCTCATTAAGGCATAAGGCAAAGCAGTGGCTCAATTCATTACCTAGAGGTTCCATTACTACTTGGGACATGATGGTTGAGAAGTTTTTGATGAAGTATTTTCCACCGGCAAAAACCGCGAAGTTAAGAAACGACATCTCTACGTATGTTCAATTGGAGGCTGAATCATTGTACGATACTTGGGAATGATTCAAAGAATTATTAAGGAGATGCCCCCATCATGCCTTACCTTCTTGGCTTCAGATTCAGACCTTCTACAATGGTCTAAATCCAGCCACCAGACAGATGATTGATGCGGCTAGTGGAGGCACCTTGAACAATAAGACACCTGAGGCCGCCCAGCAGTTTATAGAAGAAATGGCAATGAATAGCTACCAATGGACTACCGTGCGGCCAAAGTATACTAAGCCTGCCGGAATGTATGAAGTGGATGCCATAACAGCCTTAGCAATTCAAGTGGAGAAGCTCCATCAAAAGATGGACAACCTTTCTTTGGCTACGCCCCCCATGGTACCTCAACAATGGGACCCTTCCCTTGTTGGAATACCTAGTGGTGAACCTCAAGTGCAAGAACATGTAGACTACATGGGTAATAATCCCAGACCACCTTTCAATCCTGCAAACAACCCATATAGTTTTACATACAATCAAGGATGGAGGAACCACCCCAATTTCTCTTGGGGAGGGCAAGGAAACCAAGGCAAACAACCCATGTTTGGACAACAACAACAACAATTGGAGCCAAGGAAACCAACATTGGAAGATGTTCTTGCAAAGTTCATGCAAACTACCGATGTTGCCTTCCGTAATCAAGAGGGTTCTATTCGAAATTTGGAGAATCAAATTGGGCAGTTGGCAAGGATGGTATCAGAGAGACAACAAGGGACACTTCCAGGAAATACTGAGACAAATCCAAAGGAGCATGCAAGAGCAATTCAGTTGAGGAGCGGGAAGGAATTACAAGACCCAAGGCTTGCACAGGATACACCTCAAGAGGAGTCCAGTGGAGAAGCACCGAACGTGACACCAATGGAATATCAACCAGCCGTACCATATCCAGCAAAGATAAACAAGGAGCGCATGGATGCGCAATATGGTAAATTTTTATCTATGATAAAGCAATTGCATGTTAATTTACCTTTTTCAGATATTATTCAAATGCCCAAGTATGCAAAATTTTTGAAAGATTTAATTTCTAATAAAAGGAAAATAGAAGAATTGTCTTTAGTCACACTTAGTGAAGAATGCTCTGCTATTTTACAAAATAAATTACCACCAAAACTTAAGGATCCCGGTTCTTTTTCAATTCCATGTTTAATCGGTGATTTGCAAGTTAATAAAGCTTTAGCGGATTTAGGAGCTAGTATAAATTTGATGCCTTATAAATTATATTTGAAACTAGGCCTAGGGGAACTTAGCCCGACTAGGATGAGCATCCAGTTGGCAGATAGGTCGGTTAAGTACCCAAGAGGTATAGTGGAGGATGTATTAGTTAAGAAAGACAAATTTATATTTCCTGCCGATTTTGTTATTTTAGATATGGACGAAAATATTGAAGTACCACTTATACTTGGCCGTCCATTTCTAGCCACTTCTAGAGCTCTTATTGATGTTTTTGATGGTAAATTAGTTTTAAGAGTAGGGGAGGATGAAGTCACTTTTCAAATTGGCAATACTATGAAACAATCTTTGGATAGTGATGATTGTTGCTACTTTTCTCATGGTGTTGATGATTTAATGACTTCTATTGATTTTAATTTTTATTATAAAGACCCTTTAGAAATTTGCATTACTAATTGCTTTCTAGAAGATAAAACTAGTGAAGACATTGTTGATCATTTATTTTTTCTAGATAGCTCAGTTTCGATGAATGGAAATACTGAATATAACTTACTTGCAGAAGGAAAACATGAAGTTCTTACGAATAATACTAAGAATCCACCTGTAGTTGAATTAAAAAATTTACCGGATCATCTTGAGTATGCATTCTTAGGAACTAATTCGTCTTACCCAGTTATCATTTCTTCTCATCTTTCTGAGATTAAAAAAACCAAATTATTAACTGTGTTAAAAAAATGTAAAGGTGCAATGGCCTGGCAAATATCTGATATAAAAGGTATTAATCCTAGTTTTTGCACTCATAAAATCCTTTTGGAAGAAAACTATAAGTCATCTATTCAACCGCAACGTAGGCTTAATCCTAATATGAAAGAGGTAGTTAAGGCTGAAATTGTTAAATTATTAGATGCTGGTATGATATACCCTATCTCCGATAGTCCATGGGTTAGTCCTATCCAAGTCGTTCCTAAGAAGGGTGATTTAACTGTGGTAGCAAACGATAAAAATGAATTAATTCCAACGCGAACAATAACAGGTTGGCGTGTCTGTATAGACTATAGGAAGCTAAACGATGCCACTAGGAAGGACCATTTCCCTTTACCCTTTATCGACCAAATATTAGAACGCTTGTCAGGGCATGCGTATTATTGTTTTCTAGATGGACTTTCTGGGTATTTCCAAATCCCAATTGCCCCAAAAGACCAAGAGAAAACAACGTTCACGTGCCCATTCGGCACCTTTGCCTATAGGCGTATGCCTTTCGGTCTATGTAATGCCCCCGCTACTTTCCAAAGATGCATGTTGGCCATCTTCAATGAGTATGTTGAAGATATCATGGAAGTGTTTATGGATGACTTCTCCGTCTTTGGAGATTCCTTTGATTTATGTTTGAATAATTTAGAAAAAGTTTTGAGGAGGTGTGAGGAAACAAACTTAGTACTTAGCTGGGAGAAGTGCCATTTCATGGTACAAGAAGGGTTAGTACTTGGTCATAAAATCTCCAATCAAGGAATTCAAGTAGATAGAGCGAAGATAGAGACAATAAAAAAGTTACCACCACCCACATCCGTTAAGGCAGTGAGAAGTTTTTTAGGCCACACCGGATTTTACCGTCGGTTTATTAAAGACTTTTCCAAAATTGCTAAACCACTTACGAGACTTTTAGAAAAGGACACACCTTTTCTCTTTAATCAAGAGTGTCTACATGCTTTTGAGTTCTTAAAAGAGAGATTAATTAATTCTCCTATTATGATAGCGCCTGAGTTTACTCTGCCTTTTGAAATTATGTGTGATGCTAGCAGTTTTGCGGTAGGGGCTGTTCTAGGACAACGCCGAAACAAACATTTTCATCCTATATTCTATGCTAGTAAAACACTTAATAATGCACAAGAGAATTATACTATTACTGAAAAAGAACTTCTAGCAGTAGTTTTTGCCTTTGATAAATTTAGATCCTATTTAACATTGTCCAAGGTAATAGTTTACACGGATCACTCTGCACTTAAATATTTGTTAGCCAAGGCGGACGCAAAGCCTCGTTTAATCCGTTGGGTTCTTCTATTGCAAGAATTTGATTTGGAAATTAGGGATAAACGAGGAGCAGAAAACCTAGCGGCAGACCATCTTTCACGTTTAGAAAATCCATTACGAGCAATGTTAGAAGAATCTGAAATTTCTGATGCATTCCCTGAGGAATCGTTATTTGCCTTATCTTCGAAAGTAAACAATAATTATCCATGGTTTGCAGATTATGCAAACTATCTTGTTGCTAAGGTCCTCCCACAGGATTTTTCATATCAGCAGAAAAAGAAATTTTTCTCCGACTTGAAATATTACTTTTGGGAGGACCCTTTTCTTTTTCGGATATGTGCAGATTCCGTGATCCGAAGGTGTGTATCGGCCGAGGAAGGGTGGAAAATCCTGGAGCAGTGTCATTCAGGTCCTACTGGTGGTCACTATGGAGCAAATCGCTTTGCGAAAAAGGTTCTTGATTCGGGTTTTTATTGGCCCCTTCTATTCAGGGATGCCCAAAGGTATGTGCTTTCATGTGATTCTTGTCAGAAAATAGGTAATATTTCTAAATTACATGAAATGCCGCAAAACTTTATTCTTGAATGTGAAGTATTTGATATGTGGGGAATAGATTTTATGGGCCCATTTCCAGTTTCATTCGGGAATAAATTTATCTTGGTAGCTGTAGATTACGTATCAAAGTGGGTTGAGGCGCAAGCTTTACCTACTATGATAGTAGAGTAGTAATTCAATTCCTGAAATCTCTATTTGCGCGATTTGGCACACCACGTACACTTATTAGCGATAGGGGTTCTCACTTTTGCAATCTACAGCTAGATAAGGTATTGCAGAAATATGGAGTCGTACATAGGACAGCTACACCATATCATCCGCAGACTAGTGGTCAAGTTGAGGTATCCAATAGAGAACTTAAACGTATCCTAGAAAAATCTATAGAAGGGAATAGAAAACAATGGTCTAGGAAACTAAACGATTGTTTATGGGCTTATAGGACCGCATTTAAAACACCTATAGGAACCACCCCCTTTAGATTAGTCTATGGTAAATCCTGTCACTTACCTATAGAATTAGAGCACAAGTCATATTGGGCAATACGATCTCTAAATTTTGATACTAATTCTATAGGGGAAAAACGCAAACTTCAACTTAACGAACTAGACGAATGGAGGACTATGGCTTATGAGAACTCCAGAATTTATAAGGAGAGAACCAAATTATTTCATGACCGTCACCTCCGAAAAACCAAAACATTCAACGAGGGTGACCAGGTTCTCCTTTTTAATTCTAGGTTGCGTCTATTCCCAGGGAAGCTTAGGTCTAAGTGGTCTGGACCCTTCCAAGTTAAAAAAGTTTTCCCCTATGGCACCGTCGAACTAACTCACCCTGAAAAAGGAGATTTTAAAGTCAACGGACACCGGTTAAAACTTTATTATAGTGCACTTCCTCAAGCTTCTGCTCGCCTAGAATCCTGCCTTCATCTAGACTAAGAAACTATATATATATAATTCAATAGTAATTTGTCTAAATAGTTTATAAAAATTTTAATGAAAACTTTATTTAAATTTCTACCCCGAAAAATAAAATAAAATAAAATAAAGAAATAGGAGAAATCATTATTTAAGAAGAGTACACGGCCAAGCACACGGCTGTGTGCTTGGCCGTGTCGAGCACACGAGCAGTCACCCAGCCGTGCACCCTATTTAATTCAGGAAAGGCAGAAATTTACAGAGAACCACACGGGCAAATACACGCCCGTGTGCGTTGCCGTGTCAGTCTTCGCAATTTCAATGTTACGCTAGCGACTAACACGGGTATCCACACAACCGTGTTTGTGGCCGTGTTTTAACGAACACGACTGTTAACCCAACCATGTGCACACCCGTGTCGATGAGGCGAATTAAAGCGATTTCATCCAGAGAAGGACACGGGTTCCACACACACCCGTGTTGTGGACCGTGTCCGATCCAACCACCTGTCATATTGACCACACGGTCAGTGGACACGGCCGTATTGTTGACCGTGTCCACTGACACGAGCAGTTCCCGCGAAAAGACCACATGTCTCCTTGGAGACCATGTTTCCCGCCCACGTAGATTCCCTAACACGGGTGCACACACGGCTGTGTGTACACCCGTGTTCGACTTCTTTTTATAGGGGCCGTGTTCGACTTCTTTCATTCCATCAGTTCTTCTTTCTCCCATTTTCTTCCTGCAACCAGCACAGCCGGAGCTCACCCAAATCTCGTGGAATCACCTCGTCGTTTCGCTAATTACATCATCGGTATACTTCCTGGGTTTCTATCCATAAGATCTCTTCTTATGTATTTGATTTTTTTTCTCTCCATCTTCATTCGCTTTAGACTATTTTGTTCCTTTATTTTCAGATCATGTCATCTTCACGTAGCCAAGGCGTTCGCCGGCGTAGACCGGAATTACAAGCGCTGTCTACTGAACGACGCGACGTCGCTCAACCCTTAGTTTTCACGGATGCAGTGCATACTAACCGCTATAACCTCCTACAAAGAAAGAAATTTCAAGACATACGAATGATCGACTGGGATGTCTTGGAAGCCATCGGTCTTACTGCAAATGTTCAGGAATTAATTTCTGTAATAGGGTGGCAAAATTTTTTTGAAATAGAAGAGTTAGGTTTCCGCGAGCTCACGCTCGAGTTTTTGTCCACCTTCTATTTAAACCTTCGACCATCCATGACCAATGATGGAAGACCAACAGAGGGGAATATCTCATTTCGGGTGGGGGGCACCTTCTACACGCTATCTCTCATCCAATTTACACAACATTTAGGAGTGTACGAAGAGGTCTTCCTCTTTAGTGATGCCTATTCTGAACTGAATTTTAATCTCCCGAGTCGCGACCAGGCGGGCGATGTTTGGCGCCGTCTCTCTTTTGACACCGCGCCCTACGAAGCCAAGAGGTCTAAGGCCTCAAAGCTGGTCTCCCCCGCCGTTCATTACGTTCATCATTTGCTTAGCCATACTCTGAGTGGCCGGGGCGAAAGCTCCGGCGTAGTTAGCCGACAGGACATCCTTTATCTGCAAAGCATGACAGCCCGTTACCCCATCCACTTAGGTTATATGCTTGCTCACTTCATTCTGCATCAGGCGGAGAACTCTCGCGTCGGGTCCATCTGTGTAGCCCCTTACATTACGCGCTTGGCCAGGAATATGGGCATTTTCTCGCCTCTTCCCCCGATGACGGTGGTAGCAAGGACTATGCCCATCACATGGCAAGTCTTCGCTCCATCCCCCTCGTTTCAGCACGTCAGGGCCGGGGTGGGATTACTTACACCATTGCGAGTCGTGGACGCCATGTCCACGAAGACGACGAGGAGATAGATCCAGACCTCGATGAGCCTCTCATTCCCCCACCCCGCTCGACGTATTCTCAGGGGGAGTCCTCTTCTGCCCAGCCTCCACGACAGTCTCTATATGCCCAGGAGATCCAGCGCTTCTACGACACTCAGCTATCGCCGCACCTTCAGCGTATCGAGGAGACGCAGCAGCGGACTGAGGACGCCATCTATCAGATCCGGCAACACTTAGGGATTACTAGCCCGACACGAGCAGCTCCTCATCGATCTCACCCTCAGGAAGACCCGGCCGACCAGGATGATACACATATGTATTTTTGATTTTATATCCCTGTATCATTGTATCCTTTTATTGATATGATCATGCTCTTGTATTAGTAGTAGATCTAGCAGTTTTTTTTTGCTCATTGTTTTGTTCTGTGACCCTTTATATTAATGATCATCAATTCTCTCTATTCTGGTGCAATAATAACATCAATTTGTTTTTAATTTTTTTTGCAATGAGGACATTGCAACACAAGTCTGGGGGTATTGGTGTTGACAGTGGGGTGCATGATTACAGTTACTGATATTATCTTTATCATAGTACTCTCTTTCTCTATCTTGTATTACTTGTTTTTAAGCTTTCCGTACTTCACTCATTGAGGATATAACTATCTAATTTACTTTCGCACGCTGATTAAACTGAATTCGTGTTCAAATTTGTTGATTGGTAACTACGTATAGAAATTCATTAGCCTACTTTTTTCCATAAAATTTGGTTTAAAAATATTGTCCTTTATATTATTAACTAATAATCGCACCATTTTAGAAATTATATTTATCTATACTAAAGTGAGTCGATGAGTGCAATATTTTGATAATTATGTATTATGAGATCAAAATTAAATAACAAAACTTTTCTCTATTAGTGTCTAGAACTAACCAACGATCCTCAAACCTTTTGCACATGTTAATTAGTAAAGGTGGAAATGATTTAGGCCCCCTTTTGGATAGCTTGAGCCGTTCACATCCCAAAACCTTAAACATTATACCCTTGCTCACCCAATTTGAACCTTATCCCTATATTTTTGTGGTATTCCAACTCTAAAATTTACCAAGGCAAATCCTCACCTAGTAGCACCTATCATTGAGTTCGTCATGAAATGAATTTTCATAGTGATATGTGGCCTGAGTGCGTGTACACTTGCACCCATTCGGAATGATCCCTACTATGAAATCCCAAAAAAAAAAAAACATAGTGATATGTGGCCTGAGTGAGTGTGACTTTGCACCCATTCAGAATGATCCCTACTATGGACCTTTGGTTAAGAAACAAAGAAAAAATATATGGGAAGTATAATACGTGCAAAGTCTGGGGGTGCTCGTAGAATATCAATGTTTGTTAAGGTATTAACCATACCAAGGGCTCAATTGTGATCTAGGTGTGCAAAGAAGAAAAAAATCAGTCGAGTTATTTTTTTTAGTTGCTTACCCCACCTATAATTACCTATCCTAAGCCAAAAAGGTTACACCACCATACAAGTCCTAAGGATCCAACTTTACTAATTCTCATTAGTGCTATGGAGAGGGTGTGTAAAGAAAAGTGTATGATTATCAATAGAGGTATGTTTAAGTTTTGAAAAACTAATGCATATATTATTAAGATTATTCTTTTCTCCTTACAATAGTAATGGATAACTATAATCCTAATTCTAAGGAAGAGCGAAAAATAGTCAAGATATGTATTGGAGGAATTTTTAAGAAAAAGTTATATTTAGAAAAGTCTGCTATACTATTTCCTATACAATTACAGCATCAAATTTCTATTTGAATTCAAAACAATCAGTGTGCGGAAGTTGAATTATGTATCGGTAACTCAATTGTTTGAATTAGTTTGCTTAGGGACAAGCAAACACTCAAGTCTGGGGGTATTTGATGAGTACAATTATGATAGATTCTGACTATCATAATTGTAATCATGTCCACTGTTTTCTATCTCTTTACTCAAGTAATTGTGCAAAATAGTTGAGAATTGGTGTTATCATGAATAGTAGAGAATATGTTAGAGTCATTACTATTTTATGTATTGAACTCCCCACTTATTACGTCATTTTTCTAATGCAGGTACGACTAATCAGTGGAACTAAAAGTCTTGGAGCAAACAAGGGAGTTGACGGGACCAGGAGGGCTGATCAAAGCAGAAGAAATGGTCGAACACGGGTAGGAACACGGCCGGGTGCCTACCCGTGTTCTATCATAGCTGGAACTATTTACTCACACGGGTCTGAACACGCCCGTGTGTCCAGACCGTGTCCTTCTCGGGACAAATCGAAGAATTAAATCCGGCCGACCCGTGTCCGAAGAACATGAAGAACAACACGGTCGTGTTCTCCAACACGGCCGTGTCAGTACCCGTGTCATCCAACACGGCCCATGACCAAACACGTCTGCTCGTGTGGAACTGCCTTGGAACTGCCGACACGGCCGTGTCGGAACCCGTGTTCGACCATGTTTGCTATGAGACTATAAAAACCTGGAGAAAAATTTTATTCTGGACTTTTGGATCAATTTTATTTGGAGATTTTCTGGAGAACGAAAGTGGAGCATCCAAGAGAAGGAAGGCTTGAAGGAGATATTTGTATGCATTTATTCTTCAATTTATCTCATTTAATCTTGTATCTCTCTTGGTAATCCAACTTTATTTATCTTTTAATTTTCATGAACAATGTGTTTGAACAAATTAGTAATCATGTATCTTCTTGTTTTAATCAATTTCATGGTATTTTATTCGTATATGGGTTTGAAAACATTGAGAATTATCCTTGTTATGAATGATTATTTGCTTTTACATGAATTCCAAATGTCTAGATTGAGAAATTGGATTCTTTGGATGATGGTTGAATCTTTATATTTATGTGTTATTTCTCTTTGTAATCTAAAATTCATGATCGAGAGATATGTTTCTTGGAAAATTAGAATACGAAATGATGGAATTATGGTATTTTAGAGATAAAGTTCCATGAATCTATGTAGTAGATAGGGTATTTCATTCAATGCAAATTTGAGTATTGTAAATTGTTCGAGAGAAGATTTACTTAACTTAGATTTAAAATTCAAATTGCTCGAGAGAGAATTTGATAATTAGTTTAACCCTTTACAATACGATGAATTTGATTGTTTTGTTATTGCATGATTACATAAAATGATGATGTTCATTGAACGCCTTTAACTTTCGGTTTGAAATTATTTTTGTAACTCTCCAATATAATTTTTATCCAAGTAGTCATAGTTAGGATTAAGCTATGCTAGAACGAAATTTTAAATGTAGGTATGATAACAGAGTGAGAGTGAGTACAAGTAGTTGAAAAGACCCTGTGGAATACGATCCGAGATGTAAGCTTCTCTTATACTATGATTGATAGGTGCACTTGCCTGAATGATAATTCAATCTAGCTTATGCCCATCTACATAGTTACGATAAAACGTAGAATGACTCCACATCAAGGTTAGGCTTTGTGAAAATAATCATCACTTACTCTTTCGGTCTATTTGCATATGTTTTCCTACCCCCTGATGAAGTCCCGTTAGCGCCACCTGACGTTATTATCTTGGCGCCACCTGATGTAGTTCCGCTGGTGTCACCCTATTTATTTCTGTTAGCAACCACGGTTTGGCCCCATGAGTCGTTTCGCTCGCACCTCTTATCACACCTGAGAGCGTCCAACTCTCTTAGTAATTATGATGCGCAAATTCCCTTGGCATATCTGCATGCCAAGTGTGGTCGTAATAATTTTCGAATTAGAACTGCGACTTTGGAGCCATTTGAAGTCATCTTTGATGTTAAGGCTCCCGTCCCCCCTGACTTAACCCCTATATCCTCCGTATTCAGGCTGATTCACGTAGCCCATGGTTTCACCCCACACGATAGTATGATTCTTAGGCGCGCTTTAAAAGATTTAATCACTCTTGTTGCGTCTCTTTATTTTCCCTCTAGTTTGTCGCCGAAACTCACCCGGGATTATGCTCATTATGATCCCCTTTTATATCAGCACAGTAGTAAAGCGCTAGCCATACCAATTAATTCGTATCATATTTATGCTAGCTTACATCAAAGAGTATCTCACTGTAAGACGATCGATTTAGATTTGGTGTGTCTCGACCCTGAACGGATGCCTTCGGGCACTTTAGAAAGTTGGCGATTTGGTAAGCGGGACCTTTATCGGATATTAATGAAATTTGGAGAATTTACTTATCATCTGAAGCTTTCCATTGATTGGGGTCTTACCCCTTATTTTGATGTTTCTAACTTAACGCCGTATGATTCTCCACCACATGATTTATCTGTCTGTCCGTTTGGGTCCACTTTGTTCTCTTTGGGGTTGGGTTGTGAGTTTATACTTGGATTGTCTTCTTCTTCGGACTTCTCTGGAGGTACGTTGGTTGTTGATGCTAAATTTTGTTTTCCTTTATTGCCTAATGCTTCTACAAGGTTTCCTAGGAACAAATTTTTGCATGACAGGTTACTCCAGGTTGTTGTGCTCTTCTTTCCAAGTGAGGTTGTCTGCCACTCTGAGGTCATATTGGATGATGCTTCCCCGCACCGGTACTTTCAGACCTACTCGTCGGTGATGAGTAGTTTTAAGCGGGGGAGGATTGATGGTGACAACCCCCAATGTGTTACAGTTGAAGATGACGACAGCGACTGCGATGGCGTTCTCCTACAGTTGAAGATAATGATGGCGTCGGCGACGGTGACTTCCTACATGTCAAAGATTGATGGAGACGACGGCCCTCAACGTGTTCAACACGGAGACGGCATGCTTACGGAAGTTATCTCACCGCCTCCAAGTAAAGATTTGCGGCGTCGTGACGACCATGTGGAGCGACGTCAAAAGATCCGCCCGCGGCGCAAACCAAACTAATGATAGCTTAATTAATTCATTTTCATGTTTTTTATTTGGCAATGTTTATGCCATGTTGTGTTTTATTTTTATGAGTGTTGTTTTATTTAGTTACTATGGGCTGCAAATAGCCAAACATTTGATGTAGCCTATAAATAGGCAAGGGTGTTTTCATTTTGATTATTGAAGAAAGAAATATTGAAACCCTAAAATCTCCCCTCTTGAAATTTTCCTCTTCCCTTCCTCTTGGCCGAACTTCCCCTTCTTCCCCTCTTCTTGGCCGTCGGCCACCCTTCTCCCTCCTTCCTCTTCTATTCTCCTCCCTCCTCCTAGCCACATTATCCTCCAACAACAAGCCGCCGCCTACCCCTCACTCCCCTCAAAAACCGACCACCCTCCTCTTGAAGATTTCGGCCAAGAGCAAGGCTCCTCCCTTGTGAGTTTTCCATTCTGGCGTGAAGCGACGAAGGCGGGCAAGATTTTCTTCTACTTCCGGCGCAACTTCGGTGGAGCCGTTGAGAGGCATTCCAAGTAGAGTGTAATCGGAATCACCCATTCCGATTGGGTAACGAAAATCCCTCCTACCTCTTGTGTGTTTTCATTTCTTAGAATAGATCTAGTGGTGGATTATTTTTGGCGTTGTTTTAGATAGCTTGAAATTGTATCGTGGATTTCTTCGCATGCTTTGTATTTCCCTCATCTTCGTTTTATATTCGGGAAGGTTTGGCGAACCTCATTTGACTTTTGTTGGGAGAGATCTACCCATTCCGAATCGAATTTTTCGGTAGATCTCTTTTGGTACAACATCGCTCGATCGGACCCAATATTGGTTCTTTTAGCTCGGTCGGACATTGGCCTTATAGCCCTTGTTGGATCCAAAACGGATTGGCTACCCGTATGCTAGTATCAAATTGATAGACTTAATTGCGTGGTGTCTCGTAGAGCGATTGTGCGGGTGTAGGGTTGAATTGTGGAGAGGCATAAGCGGCTAACTCGTAGATCTAATTCGCACACAACGTGTTCGCTTAAATTCCCATTAGGAAATTCCCTTGTATTTTTGTGCCTAAATTTCATTTAGGGAGTGACCTACATCATCAGCCCCTACCCATTGCTCAAATCGCCAAACTGACGCGTGACGGCTTCCCCTTATCCGTTCGGCACGAAGCCTTCAAGAGCTCGCAGCTCACAATAGTCATATTGTCCACCAAGGACTGACTTCACAATCCAAAAGGGGAGCTAGTGTCAGCGTTTCTCGCGGTTGTTTGGCGGTTTCAGCAGAAGCTCTCTTTCTGCCCAAACTCAACCCAAACCCTGCAGCATCCTGCAGTGCCAGAAAACTGGTCTTTCATAGCATTCAGCACAAGAATCACGAGGGTATTTTCCTGGAATTCCACTCCAGTACTTCTTGCTACTGCCCTTCACAGGCCCAACCCATTGACTCCACAACATACACGTTTATACGCGGAGTCTTCTCTGGTACGTAAAATGAAACATCACCAAATCAGACCAACCTGTCCAGATGGGTTTCACACAGCATGCCTATTTCGTATTATATATTTTCGGATCTATATGCAAGACTGATTAGGGATTTCAAGAATCAATCCAAGGGAAATTCCTCAAAAGCCACCTTTTGGTGGGGGAAATCCATGCACATGCCAAAACAAGGACTTCACACGTCCAAGAAGGAAGATCGTTACCCTTGACGATCTCTTTGGAGCCATGAAAAACTAGCCGGATGAAAAGCACCACAACAGACTTGCCTCCACGAATCTGGACTCGGCTCGCGATTCAGGGCTCTGAAGCACCACCGGAGGCTAGATTCCTCGTCCTCCTCCTTCCTTGCTCTCCCCACTCTCTAACACTTTAGAAAGAGAGGTTTGAGAGAAATGAGAGTTTATCCTTCAACTCTCGGCCTTAATACAGCAGGGAGAGTTCTGGACTGTTGGATCCTAATTGAAGGAAATGAACGACCACGAATCGCCCTGAAAATACTTTCCTGGGCCGAACACGGCCTGTGACACGCCCGTGTCACAGGCCGTGTGCCTTAAGCGACAAAGAAACCGACTTGACCCGACCAGGACATGGCCCTGTGACACGCCCGTGTCACAGACCGTGTGCCTAGATACGGATTCGGACACACCCGTGTCCAGCCCGTGTTCAACAGTCCTCACAAACCTGGCCAAACACAGAGAAGGACACGGCCCTTGACACGCCCGTGTCACAGGCCGTGTGCCCAACATGTCTTACCTCTCGAGGATCGTCGAGTGTATTTCATCGAGTGCATTTCGTCGAACTCATGGGACATGACCCTGGACATGACCTTGTCACAGGCCATGTGCCCCACTCGAGTCCGCCCTGCGCCACACTCGAGACCGCCCTGCACAGAGAAGGACACGGCCTTTGACACGCCCGTGTCACAGGCCGTGTGCCTCACTCGAGACCCACTCGAGACCGTCCTTCGCCACACTCGAGTACACAGAGCAGGACACGGCCTTGGACACGCCCGTGTCCCAGGCCGTGTTGCTCAGCTTACACAACTCACTCAAAAACTCGAGATTTGGGGCGTTACACGCGGCCCTACCGTGCGCGTGCCTGGGTTCAGCTTCTGTCTCGAGGGATCCTGGTGCTTGCTGCTTTGATGCGCATAATCGGCCCGGTCGTGCCCATGCGTACTTGGTCCGAGTTTTGCCAGTTTGACTTAGAAATTTCAGGGGAAACCCCATCAAAATCTATCTACCAAAAGTCTCGAGTGACCCGAAACAATAATAAAAAGAAAAACTGCTCAATTAGAAGCCGACTCGGTACAACTTTCAATCGATTCAAAATCAAGCACTTTAGAGTTGGTAGAGCTCGACTCAAAAATCAATTTCTATTCGAGTCGAGTCCGGCTCAAAATTTTCATTTATTTTGAGCTCATCCCAAAGCACAGCCGTGCGACATTTTTCAATCACAGCCTTAAGTTTTCGTAACAATTTAAAGGCTTATTTTTGCCGCCATGCAGATTAAAAAATTAATTAAGTTATATGTGGCAACACTGGACCGGCAAACGGCATAATTTAAACCAAGCCGGCGCACGTAAACCACTAATTAAACCGAAGATAATCTCCAGGCTAACACGTACTATACTACATGGGGCCAAATTACGATAAAACCCAGATTATCTCCTTAATCTATCAATACATCTTAATTAACATCCATCGTTAGGGTGTAGTAGAAATGCCGGTCACCAACATATTAAACCCTAGTAAACTTCTGACTATAGTTACCTCCCTACCTAAACTCACCGAGAAGCATTTAAAAGCTGGAACCTTTCCATTAGTCATTAAACTCACCAAGAAGCATCAGCTCTACTAGGCCACGGCAATGGCCGCACGAGTTCTCGCCCTTGCCTTGGCCATGATCACCACCATCGAGCTCATGTGGATGTGCGGTCACGCGCAGTCGAGTGACTGCACGTCCACGATCGTCGGTCTCTCCTCTTGCCTAAACTACATCACCGGTAGCACCGACACGCCTTCTGTGCCCTGCTGTACGCAGCTTGCGAAAGTGGTGCAGTCGGCGCCCAGGTGCCTGTGCACTGTCCTCAACGGTGGGGCGTCACGGTTTGGTGTCATCATCAACCAGACCAGGGCTTTAGCCCTCCCCGGGGCGTGCAATGTTCAAACTCCGCCCGTGAGCCGGTGCAAAGGTAAAGTGGGACTTCCACCAAAATTGATTTGGAATTGTAGCTAAATATATATACAACATATATAGGCTCCGTTTAGGGGAGTTACTTTAACCGGTCAAGTGGTTACGACCGTATTGTTGGAAACGTGTATGGGTTCCCACACAACCTCAACTAACAACTCTACTCCACTTATTGACAATTACACCACCAAAACTCGCGCGAGCAATGCACCGGGCGAATTCCCCCTGCACCAAAACCGAGCGCAACACAACCTGCCGGCGAGACCCACTGACCGCCAAGTCGCGCGGTTAGCTCCACCGGCGAGATCAACCCAGGCGACCTACGCAACTTCTCGCGAGCAGCTACCCTTCTAGCGGGCTGCTCTCCTTCTCGCTAGCCGCAGCCGGCGAGATCTTCCCAGGCGAGAACTTCCCGAGCTGCACCACTAAAACCGCCGGCGAGCACAACCCCCCATTCGGCTAGACCGACTTCCTGCACGTTGGCGAGACCTCCTACGGATATACTACCGACCTAGCCTGCCTCCCGGTTACTCGCACGGCTTGCGATCCCTCTCGTCACGGGATAGACAAACCGCCCGACTAACTCCTTCAAGCCGCTCGGCGAGACCACACGGCTGCAAACAAACTCAGCGTTGCGGCGCTCCTCTCTCTCCTATTCTAAACCGAAATGTGAAAGACAAACTTCTCTTACAGCGAAAGCAAAAGATACATGGGGGGCCTTTATATAGGCAAAACAAAAACCAAGATTCTCTCTCCTAATAAATACAATTTTCTCTCTCTTATTAAATACACAACTAAAAGCATAAAATAATTTCATAAAATCTATAAAATAATTTCATAAAATCTTTGACATGCTGACTCGTCAACATGGTCAAACACCAACACGCATGAACCCCATGCACAAGGTTGACTCTTTGACCGGTGAAAATAAGTCCCCCAAAAGGAGTCATAGAGTTCGCTATTGAGAACACTTTCACATCGAATAAAAAAAGGTGAGTGTTATCCGCACTACAGTTTTGGTTATCCGCACTTTTTTTTTCCCAATTTTTCGCGCCTTTTAGAAATACGTCTTGTACATGCATTTTTACGAAAAGTGTTCAACACTAAAGTTGTAGATCTCATCGAGATCTACAACTTTCGTGTTGAACACTTTTCCTGAAAATGCATGTACAAGACGTATTTCTAAAAGGCGTGAAATCTGGGTGTATTTCCAAAGTACGTCTTGTACATGCATTTTCAGGAAAAGTGTTCAACACGAAAGTTGTAGATCTCGATGAGATCTACAACTTTGATGTTGAACACTTTTCCTGAAAATGCATATACAAAACGTATTTCCAAAAGGCGCGAAAAATTAGGAAAAAAATATTTACGAATAACCAAAACTGCAGTGCGGATAACAATCACCTAAAAAAATAACATAGAGACAAACTAAAGGCTTGCCCGTGCGCGCAACCTTGTATATACAAATCTTGTGTCCCTCTACTACCTAAAATCAAATAGGTTTAAGTTGGATGCTTATGTTCTAATATTCATGATTAAAATGATATGTTTGATTACACAAATCGACTCGCCCGCGCCAATCCCAGGCGGTGAATCTGCAACTCCAGGTGGAGTTTCCCGAGGATACTCTTCGCAACCGGCGGCGTCGGCCCTCCCTGCAGCTCTCTTCTCGGCTTCGCTGATCTTGTTGAGCTTCCTTGAATGCCTTATCTGAGCTTCTTAGCTCTCAAGCCACCATGGGTTTCTACCATCATATGTGCTGCATTGGGTTTGATTACTTGTTATTATTAGGCTATTTCCCTGTGATTTTGTTTTTTTATGTAATTTCAAAGATTTGGAGGGGAAACATTTTGTGTCATATGTATGATGTCAGTCAATTAATGTGTGTCATGTTCCAAAATATTTATATCGCATGTTGAGACATTTTCATAGCGGGTGATCTATGCTGCAAGAACCATCAGACCACATAGAAATGCGAACACTCTTCTCAGCCCATGTGCATGGATTTGAGAAATTCAGTCATGCATTCTGAGCCAAGTCCGGTCCTATGAAGATCTGCTGGACTGCGCCACCAGTCCGCGCAGTTCTGCAGTTCCAGACCGCGCAACAATGCAGTCTGCGACTAGACAACCAACCAGACTTATCACAACACCGTGATTAAGTCAACACAACCCAGCGAACTCTAACATCAACCCGTGCAAGTAGGCCCCAACGAACTGAGCGGTTAGCCTCCGCAGACCACTCTAACCGCCTGCCTCCACGCTAGCCAGAGAACCTGATAGTTCCAAGCGGGCTGTGCGGTCTCACAGTTCAGACCGCAATATCCGCGGTTAGCTCAATGCTAACTGTCTGGTTACCTCCCAGGGAACTTACTAATCCGTCATCACCTAGCCGCCTAACCAGCTGCGGTCTGTGCGGCATGCTCAATCAGACCGATTACTTTCACTTCAACAAATTCAACGAGCTAAATCTAACTAGACCGCTCACAGTTCAATAGGGGGTGTTAAAAGACGGTGAACCGAGCGGCTTAGTAATCAGCATCATCTAAAATGTTGGTTTCCATTTCCTGGACCATAAAATGAGCTGTAATAAATCAAAATGAATGAAAATGATAATGATCTCCTGTTATTTTGATGCTCCGAATCGGACCGGTCCGGCTGGACCGGTTCGGTTCCTTTTTTTGGTTTGATTTTGGGCTGAACCAAGTCTCTCTCTCTCTCTATATATATATATGGATGAACAAGAAACGGGATAGCGATTCTAACCTAATCGATAGAAACAAGAAAAAGTGGAATCCCGACGGCGAGATCGGGAAGAACGGAGAGGAAGAGATTAGCGACATCAGCGATCGGGTGCGGGTTTCTTCCTCCGGAGGCTCCGGCGATCCACCGGCGGCGGCAACTCCGGCGGTGAGAGAGGGCATAAGACTGCGGTTCCTTCATCTTGAAGAGGGCAGCGACTTTTTTGGCCGGAGGGCGGCGGCGTGTGGCGGAGGGATAATCGGGTTACCCGATTTTGGGCACCAGCGGCGCATCGGGTTCCTCTCCGGCGTTTGACGGCGGCTTGGCCGGCTGTATCCAGGGAGGAGAGGGGGATCACGGCGGTGGCTGGGTGCAGAATCCTCCGGCGGCGATCAGATTCAGATCCAGGCTGCAGTATCGGCTGTTTCTTGCGGCGGCATCGAAACCAAGTGAAGATCGGCTTGGTCGGTCAGATTCTTGTCGGCGGCAGTGGTGGTTCTTGACCGGCGGCAATGGTGGTTCTTGGCCGGCGGCAGTGGTGGTTTCCGGCGGCTTTGAGGCAGCGGTGGAGGCTCGGGTGAAGGCTGAAGACGGTTCAACCGGTTGGTTGATTTTGTTCCAGCAATCCAGAGGAGGCAGCCAGCTACCGGAATCCGCTACCGGAATTCCGGTAGCGTCGACTACAGCAAGGCGGGGCATCAACTCCAATTCGGAAGGTCGATCTCCTGCATTTTAGTCGTTCTTTTGTTTTCAGTTGTGGTTATTATCTGGGTTCCGATCCATCTTGATCGTGAAAAGTGTAATAGTTGTAGAACCTTTTTTTTGTTATAGTGGAATTTGTGTGCGGCGCGCTCTCCCCGTAGACGTAGGAGATTATCTCTGAAACACGTATATCTCTTGTCGTCTGTGTTTTGGAATCTCACGTACTAATGTTTGTTTTTGTGCACGCCACTATTTGCTCAAAATACGCTTCCGTTGCTATTGTCCGCGACGAGTGCCGTACTCGCGGGCCGGTGCCAATTACACAACAATCTCCTTCCCCTGCTATGGTTTTGTTTCCCTAAACCTTAACAAGTGATTTCCAAATCACACCAAGAGAGCTAGAACGAAGTAATAAACTGAAGAGAAAACCCTGCAACTTTATTCTCCTTCAACATATTTCACATACAGAGAAAAAAACAGAGTAAAGCATATTGCAAGATGGTTACTTGTCCCACCCCACCACCGCGCTCCCAGACAGTGGTCATTTATTTATGTTCCTATATACATGTACCGGTTCCCTTCAGCCTCCGCCGCTCACCACCGGCCTCCACTTTTCCTTCTCAAAACCCCGCAGATACTTCCAGAACAGAGTATTCCAACGGCAGATCACCATGCCCCCGGATCTCCTCCCTCCACTCCTCTGGTCCTGGCAAAAACACCTCCCCCTTCTGCCCGCCCAGCACCTCATCCACCCCCTTCGCCGGCACCCCGAACGCCAGCTCCTTCGCCGTGTCCTCCATCTCCCTCAATATATTATTCTTCCCCGCCAGAAACACCAGCTCATTGTTCTCCGCCGGCATCTCGAAGCACATAATCTGAAGATTCTTCCCGCGGCCGGCGACAATGGAGGCCGGGTGACCCGGCGGGATGACGTACACGGATCCCTCCGACAGCACAGAACTCACTCTCGCGTACTTTGTGCTCCCCTGTTCGCGTTCCCTCTGTTTCTCTTCTTCCCTCCCCTGTTCGCGTTCCCTCTGTTTCTCTTCTTCCCTCCCCTGTTCGCGTTCCCTCTGTTTCCCTTCTTCCCTCCCCTGTTCGCGTTCCCTCTGTTTCTCCTCCTCTCCTCCGCGCTGCCCCTCGACATGAGGGCAGATTATTTCCAAGTAGCCGCTTCCTTGCTCCACCAGAGCAATCCTGAAAGCTCTCGTGTTGAAGAAAGCCGCAACCATTGATCCCTGGAGTTGGAACCAGGCATCATTAGAGCTCCGAAGATAACTTCAAAAATAAAGAGAATTGATATTAGCAGTTCACGCAGTCCATTTTTATTCAAGGACTGTTAATACAACTATCTTCGCTAGGGATTTCCAATTCATTTTGAACTGCGAATATCCATTTAAGGACTGCTAATATCAATTCTCAAAATAAACTCGAAAGAGGCGAGGCGAGGCGAGGCGCATGGTGGAAGCTTACACCGGAGACGTTGGCGTGGGAAACCCTGGCGTTAAGATTTTTGAGCTGCTCGTAGTCGTTGGAGTCGGCCTCGTGAGCCTGGCCCCTGTTATTTTGATGGCTTGGGCGCTTGCGCAGCAGGTTGAAAGGCTTCTTTGACTTGGCGAAGGGCCAGGGACCACCCTCCGATTTGCCGGATTGCTGAGCAATGGCCCTGATTTTCTCTTCGGATGCTTTTATGATCCCTTCTTTCGCATGCTGTGCAAAGAATCTCTGCAACTTATCCCTTCTCGTCTATTAATATGCACACATATATGTCTGGTTAGATTAATTTTGAAGAATAAAATAGAAAAAATAATACTGGATGCGTGAAATTATGCTTTGATTAGTTAGATTAATTTTGACTAGAGAGAGAAAGTGAGTGAGTGAGAGAGAGAGAGTTTACATTCAATGCAGCTTCAAGAAGCTCAATGCTGAAGCTTTGGTAGTAAGAGTCGGCCTCCTCCCCTCCCGCGCTGTAGAAAGCCTGCATGCAAATAAACCAATTTGAATCAAATTATGGCGTGATGTAAACTAACTAAATTGTCTTAGACTCTGTTTGAGATGATGAACACAGTTGGGGGTATGCATACAAAATTGAAACCGGCTGAACCGCATCGAACCGATCCAACCAAAATGATTTTCAAATTGAAACGCCCAGTTCGAATTGGTTTCGGTTTCAGGTGGCTGAAAAACTGATATCATTTCAGTTCGATTCGATCTGTATGTGGTGCAAACCATAAAAAATCGAAACAAAATAACTGACATTTAATATCAAGTCATTCAACCTTCAAAATTCTCGTTTTATGATTCAGTGCCGGTTCAGCGTTCACTTTTAACAATAAGTGAATGCTACGGGTTACCTCATATTACTAGTTTAATAAATTTTTTAGGCTTATTTAATCTTTTTGAATAGTTATAAATATTATTCTAATAGTTTAAAAATCACATAAAATTTAATGATAGAATTTAAAAAACATAAAACAACTTTGAATCAAATGTAAAGAATCGAACAGAATCAAACCGAATTGATTGGGCTCGATTCAGTTTCGGTTGTATATAATTTGAGATTATTAGGTTCCGTTTTACATAAAACCAACCTAAACCGAACCACTTATAGCCCTAATCAGCTCAATTGATGATGAGATGTAAAAGTACTTTATAGTTAAGCGTGTTCCGGTTGCAGTAGTCTTGGGATGGGTAACCTCCTGAGAAGTCCCCATAGGGGCGCTTAACTTGATATTCTCTCATCAAAGAGAGGTTGTGACGTCCAACAACCCGTCTGTGGGCATGAAGAGAGGTTGGGGTACATGATCTGTAGACTATTTGAGGGTGTACCCTTTTGAGCATGGTGCTAGGGTGTTAGCGATCGTCCTTTTGAGCTGTGGGCTGGAGAGACTTTTACAAAAAAAATGCACGCTGAAAAGTTCTTTTATCATCCTCACCACAGTTTTTAGGTTGTTTGGACCACAATTATTTTCACAAAAGAGGGCTTTTATGCATGGGCGGAACTACCCCTGGGCACGGTATGGCACGTGCCCGACCGGTTTTTTTATCGCTAAATTAGGTTTCATTTCATCTCGCTCCCCCCTCCTCCTGCTCCCGATCCCGTCGCCGCTCCCGGCTCCCGATCCCGTCGCCGCTCCCGGCTCCTGATCCTGTCGCCGCTCCCGGCTCCCGATCCCGTCGCCGCTCCTTGCTCCGGCTCCGGCTCCCGTCGCCGCTACCTGCTCCGGCTCCAGCTCCCGTCACGACTACCTGCTCCGGCTTAGATTGTGCCCGTACGACTTCAAAATCCTCGTTTCGCCGCTGGCTTTATGAGATACTAATTTTTGGATTCAGGTTCCAAACTCAAATTTTTCTAGGCCTCTCATACCTGACCCAATTTTTTATGGATGTGAGATATCTTAAATATGTTCTTGAACTAGGCGAGACATTTCAGTTCACATGTCAGAAATATTTAGGTCACCCATACCAAAATATCTCGTACTTTTTGAGGGCACCCCACCACAGTTTTTAATTTATTTGAACGATATGTTTTTCCAAAAAAGAGGTTTTTTTCAGAAAAGATGCTTTTTTAAGCGCCGGAGAACTTTATATATAAAAGCTGTTCTCTACTTTGAGCTTTTTTCCCTTTTATTTGAGAGGTTTTTGATTATGTTACAATATTAATTACCTCCACACCGCCAGGATTAGTGCCAACCGTTTGCAGAAGCTTGACAATTCGAAGCTTTCGGTCATGGCTCTTATTGATGAGATAGAAGATGCTGCCAGACCAAACCCTAATGATATCTCCTCTCTCAAGGCTGTGAGACTCCCTGCTCCCCTCATGCAGTATAAATATAGCTCCCTCACCTTTATATTAATTAATTTTATATTAATTCTAATTAAACAACTAACAACTAAATATATAGTTATAGTTATAATATATATATTACCTTCAATCACGTAGAAAACAGAGTGAGCGTCAAGATGAGTCGGCATGATGAAGGTGAGAGGGTCTGCCTCCAGCAAACCCAGCCGATAGTTTTCAATTCTGGAGAGAAAATGAGGAGACAGGCTGGAGAACTTCTTCATCACACGAACTCTCCCGTGCTCTGATCTCACCCGATACTCGAAGCTCTCTTCGCCGAAGACGTAAGGGTTGTCTCTTTCTTCTCCGGCCGGGCCGCCGGAGTTTCGACTGAGGCGTTGGTGTCGGCATTCCTCCTCGCATTTTTGCTCGGTGATGGACAGGAGGGAGGCGGCGAGGAGGAGGAGGAAAGGAAGGAAGAGGACTGCGGTTTTCTTCATGTCGGCTTATCTGCTTCGGATGGAGTTAAGAGGAGTGAATTTATTTAATTTATAGCGTGTGAGGATGCGGATAAGAGTTTGCATGCCGAAGAGAGTGCAGGTGTAGGGTTGACACGTGTGGGGATGCATGATTTCGGGTTTATACGTGTGCGTAGACGACGTCCGGTTGCTGCATGTGCTAGTACGATGCTATGTATAAGTGGATGTACGTGCCGGGGTCCACATTGAACAGGAGTCGATAATCTGAACCGTCCCTGCACAGAAGACTTTAATGAAACTAGGCGTCCAAATAAGCCCACTGGGCTCAGGTCGGGCTCGGGCCCCCTAGGACCCAGGCTTTATTGTTGCCATACTCAGGCTGGGTCCTGCTCAAATCGGGCCCAGATCTCACTATAAAATGGGGCCTGCCTGAGCCCATCACATCGGGCACAAACAGGCCCCCAAAAGATCGCCCAATATTTTAAAATGCTGCCCATCATTTTTTAATGTTGGGCAGCGCTGCCCAATATTAAAAAATGCTGGGCCGAGCATTAAAAAAATGTCAGCCCAATATTTTATTAAAGTTGACAAGCATTGGACAACATTTAAACATTAAAAAATGTTGGTTAAACATTAAAAAATGTTGGTTAAACATTAAAAAATGTCGGTTAAACATTAAAAAATGATGTGGTTGGTTAAAAAAAGTTGTGGTTGGTTAAAAAAATATTGTGGCAACATAAAAAAATGTTGGGGCAACATAAAAAAATGTTGTGGCAAAAATAACAACAATAAAAAATGTTGCGACAAAAATAAAAAATGTTGCGACAAAAATAAAAAATGTTGCGGCAAAAATAAAAATGTTGCGGCAAAAATAAAAATGTTGCGGCAAAAATAAAAAATGTTACGACAAAAATAAAAAATGTTGCGACAAAAATAAAAAAATGTTGCGACAAAAATAAAAAATGTTGCGACAAAAATAAAAAATGTTGCGACAAAAATAAAAAATGTTGCGACAAAAATAAAAAATGTTGCGACAAAAATAAAAAATGTTGCGACAAAAATAAAAAATGTTGCGACAAAAATAAAAAATGTTGCGACAAAAATAAAAAATGTTGCGACAAAAATAAAAAATATTGCGACAAAAATAAAAAATGTTGCGACAAAAATAAAAAATGTTGCGACAAAAATTAAAAATGTTGCGACAAAAATAAAAAATGTTGCGACAAAAATAAAAAATGTTGCGACAAAAATAAAAAATGTTGCGACAATAAAAAATGGTGCGACAACAATAAAAAATGGTGCGACAACAATAAAAAAATGTTGCGACAACAATAAAAAAATGTTGCGACAACAATTAAAAAATGTTGCGACAACAATAAAAAATGTTGCGACAACAATAAAAATTGTTGCGACAACAATAAAAAATGTTGCGACAACAATAAAAAATGTTGCGACAACAAAAAAAAATGTTGCGACAAAAAAAAAAAATGTTGCGACAAAAAAAAAATGTTGCGACAACAAAAAAAAATGTTGCGACAACAAAAAAAATGTTGCGACAAAAATAAAAAGTGTTGCGATAAAAATAAAAATGTTGCGACAAAAAAAAAATGTTGCGACAACAATAAAAAATGTTGCGACAAAAATGTTGCGACAAAAATAAAAAATGTTGCGACAAAAATAAAAAATGTTGCGACAAAAAAAAAAAAAAAATGTTGCGACAAAATAAAAAATGTTGCGACAACAAAAAAATGTTGCGACAAAATAAAAAATGTTGCGACAAAATAAAAAATACGAAACAATAAAAATGTTACAACAATAAAAAATGTTGCGACAACAATAAAAAATGTTGCGACAACAATAAAAAATGGTGCCAACAATAAAAAATGTTGCGACAACAATAAAAAATGTTGCGACAACAATAAAAAATGTTGCGACAACAAAAAAAAATGTTGCGACAACAATAAAAAAATGTTGCGACAACAATAAAAAATGTTGCGACAACAATAAAAAATGTTGCGACAACAATAAAAAATGTTGCGACAACAATAAAAAATGTTGCGACAACAATAAAAAATGTTGCGACAACAATAAAAAATGTTGCGACAACAATAAAAAATGTTGCGACAACAAAAAAAATGTTGCGACAACAATAAAAAATGTTGCGACAACAATAAAAAAATGTTGCGACAACAAAAAAAATGTTGCGACAAACAATAAAAAATGTTGCGACAAACAAAAAAACATGTTGCGACAAACAATAAAAAATGTTGCGACAAACAATAAAAATGGTTGCGACAACAAAAAAAATGTTGCGACAACAATAAAAAATGTTGCGACAACAATAAAAAATGTTGCGACAACAATAAAAAATGTTGCGACAACAATAAAAAATGTTGCGACAATAATAAAAATGTTGCGACAACAAAAAAAAATAAAAAATGTTGCGACAACAATAAAAAATGTTGCGACAACAATAAAAAATGTTGCGACAACAATAAAAAATGTTGCGACAAACAATAAAAAATGTTGCGGCAAACAATAAAAAATGTTCCGGCAAACAATAAAAAATGTTGCGACAAACAATAAAAATGTTGCGACAACAAAAAAAATGTTGCGACAACAATAAAAAATGTTGCGACAACAAAAAAAATGTTGCGACAATAATAAAAAATGTTGCGACAACAATAAAAAATGTTGCGACAACAATAAAAAATGTTGCGACAACAATAAAAAATGTTGCGACAACAATAAAAATGTTGCGACAACAATAAAAAATGTTGCGACAACAATAAAAAATGTTGCGACAACAATAAAAAATGTTGCGACAACAATAAAAAATGTTGCGACAAACAATAAAAAATGTTGCGGCAAACAATAAAAAATGTTGCGACAAACAATAAAAAATGTTGCGATAAACAATAAAAAATGTTGCGACAACAAAAAAAAAATTGCGACAACAAAAAAAATGTTGCGACAACAATAAAAAATGTTGCGACAACAATAAAAAATGTTGCGACAACAATAAAAAATGTTGCGACAACAATAAAAAATGTTGCGACAACAATAAAAAATGTTGCGACAACAATAAAAAATGTTGCGACAATGATAAAAAATGTTGCGACAATAATAAAAAATGTTGCGACAATAATAAAAAATGTTGCGACAACAATAAAAAATGTTGCGACAACAATAAAAAAATGTTGCGACAACAAAAAAATGTTGCGACAACAAAAAAATGTTGCGACGACAAAAAAAAAATGTTGCGACGACAAAAAAAAATGTTGCGACAACAATAAAAAATGTTGCGACAACAATAAAAAATGTTGCGACAACAATAAAAAATGTTGCGACAACAATAAAAAAAATGTTGCGTCAATAATAAAAAAAATGTTGCGTCAACAATAAAAAATGTTGCGACAAACAATAAAAAATGTTGCGTCAACAATAAAAATAACAAAAAAAATGTTGCGACAAACAATAAAAAATGTTGCGACAAACAATAAAAATAAAAAATAAAAATTGCGACAAACAATAAAAAATATTGCGACAAACAATAAAAAATGTTGCGACAAACAATAAAAATTATTGCGACAAACAATAAAAATTGTTGCGACAAACAATAAAAATTGTTGCGACAAATAATAAAAATTGTTGCGACAAACAATAAAAAATGTTGCGACAAATAATAAAAATTGTTGCGACAACAATAAAAAATGTTGCGACAACAATAAAAAATGTTGCGACAACAATAAAAAATGTTGCGACAACAATAAAAAATGTTGCGACAACAATAAAAAATGTTGCGACAACAATAAAAAATAGGCCCGACCCAAGCCTAGTCAGACCTGGGCCTTACACCGGTCTCAGACCCAGGCCGGGCCAAATTTACACCCCTAAATGATACTGATTAATTTCCGATATAATGTAATGATTAATATAATATATATATTATTTGCTGAATGATTGATCCGTGCCACCATCAATAATGAATGTTTTTCATTAATCCTACTTAAGAACCAAAACACTATGGGTTGAGATTTCCAGTCGAAGAAATGTAATTCTTGGGAACAATTAAATACAGAGTTACAAAAAAATATGTATTTCATACAATTTTATTAACACAATAAAATTAATAAGTACTCAAATTAAGAAATACGAATCCAAAAATTTACAAGAGTAATATGAACAAGAGTAATATGAACTTAACTGTAATTCGTAAAATGGGCGCACAAGATTCTTATCAGAACGAACATTCGTCGTCATCAGACGACCAACCATTACCATCACCGCCGAGAAGAGATCCAAGTCAGGACTTGACTCTGTTGGGAACGCGCAGCCCACCAACGTCGCCCCGTGTGCACAATTACCCCAAACTACGAGCATGCAACCATTGCGAGCTGCAACCCTTGTCGCAGCATACGAATCAGATGCCTTGCCGCTACCCCCGCGCTTTCGCTCTTTGTTGCTGATGCAGATCGCAATCGGATGTCGACGCTCACCGTCGCCTTCGGTCGTGCACTACCGCTCTCCTTTTCAAGGTTTTACCTCTCTATGATTTGGCAATTGATGCATCGTGTCGAAGTGTGAAGATGAGGGAAGTCTGGCGGTTAGGGAGGTCTAACCGCATGGATCGCAGAGACCGTGCAGATTAGGCGGATAGTCTTGGCGGGTTACCTAGTCAGACAGCCGGCAAGGCTGTGGTTCTCTGACGGTCTGGACCAGCATGCGCTCTGGTGGTAACCGGCCGGCGGATAGCATGTTATCCGCGGGTTGTGGCGGACTTCGTTGGAGGTCGCCATGGTTGACAGGTTCTCTAATTCGCTAAGTGACAGTCGGATTAGCGAACTGGGGCGGTTTGGCCTCAGATCGTTGGTGCCTTCTCGGGACGAGATGGATTAGAGTATGATTTATCACATATAAAAATTGAGGAATTTTATGATAAGTATTTGTATTTTTAATAAATAAAACAATAAATACTTTTTTTGTTTGTTTATCGAACGACTTAAACCAATAAAAAATTCTGTTAAAAATCATAAAGAATTCTAGAGAATCATTACACGATTACACGGTTACACCCTCTCTATTTATTGGAAGAATTTTAGTAATCATGTGATATTTTTAAAGAAATTTAAAAGAGGATTTCCTTCAATTTTAATTTAACAGAGATTTTTTTTTAACAGTGACTTTGTGTAAATCCTCAATAAAACAAGTTGGTAATATTTGAATCAATGAAATTTTTTTTTAATATAAAAATACGGATTTATTTAAGATAAATAATTTGACGGATGTCAAATCAAAGCTCATTTGAGAAAATTATAGGGAATCAGTTAAGGACAAATTCAACATCTGACTCAACTTTCGTAATTTTCATATTCATTTTTATATTTGTTAAATAACAGAGATTTAAAATCAAAAGAAAATTATCGGTCATAAAATATAAGCTGGAACCGCTTTGATGGACTGATTGAGGTTAAATGCTTTATGTTAAAACTCTCATCAAGATTTGGAGTTTTGACGTTCGAATCGGATGTTGCAATAAAGAAAAACTTGGGGGTTATAATAGGCTCTAACATATCCTCGCAATCCGATAAGTCATCATAAAAAGTGCAACTAAAGGTCATAGGACTCAAATATACTGGCGGACCCTAATAAGGTCAAAATATGAAAAACTTGAGTGTGCGTACCTCGGGAGCCTTGCTAAGTTTCAGGCCACGTCGGGTTCCTCTGTTGGTTAGTCAGGTAGTTGTGCACAAAAAAACCGGTCCGATTGGGACCGGACTGGTTAGGATCGTCTAGGGACCAGTCCCGGTTAGGACCGGTCCGGTCCCAGACCGGTCCCAGAGGTCCCAAGGAGTCCCCATTTTTTATCAAAGACCGGTCCTGGACTGGGACCGGTAAAAGACCGGTCTCGGACCGGGACTGGTAAAAGACCGGTCCCGGATCGGGACTAATCAAAAGACTGGTAAAAGACCGGTCATTTTAGTAATTTTAGTAAGAGTCCGATCATTTTTAGTCATTTTAGTAAAAGACCGGACAAAAGACCTGTAAAAAAGACCGGTCCGGGACTGATCCAGGACCGGTTAGGCCCGGTCCTCCTGTCCCAGCCAGTCCCCCTCCAGAGGAGGAAGACCGGTCCCGGACTGGGACCGGTTTGAGCGGGACCGGTCCGGGACCGGTCGACCAAAAGACCGGTCTTTTAAAAGACTGTTCCTGGACTGGCCCGGCAGTCTTTTTGTGCAGGACTACAGTCAGGTCATATGTATAAACTGATGGATACGATCTTTTGATTATATATATAAATGCATAATTTCTGAATTGCTTCCACAAGCTAATCTGGTGTAATGATTGTCCGAAGCTAGAGAAGACGCTCATTCTATGCTTGGAAAGGGGGCACGTTACCCGTTTGGAAAGTGTAGGATGATTGTCTTGGACAGTAAGACCTTCCCCGACCCAAACTACCATTGGGGGGGAGGGGGCCTTGTAGAAGCGCTCCCACACGTCAATCACGTGCGGGAGTGAGACCTCGTACACTAGCGTGCGTTGGATGGAGGCCCCACACGTGAAAGCATTCTACGTGTGGTGCATGCGCGATCGGCAAGATGTATGTAAGGGAGTGGATGACATGTTTGTAGTTAGACAAATAGTCATGTTGGGTAATTAGGCTATAGTTTCATCAAAGACCGGTCCTGGACTGGGACCGGTAAAAGACCGATCTCGGACCGGGATTGGTAAAAGACCGGTCCCGGATCGGGACCAATCAAAAGACTGGTAAAAGACCGGTCATTTTAGTAATTTTAGTAAGAGTCCGATCATTTTTAGTCATTTTAGTAAAAGACCGGACAAAAGACCTGTAAAAAAGACCGGTCCGGGACTGATCCAGGACCGGTTAGGCCCGGTCCTCCTGTCCCAGCCAGTCCCCCTCCAGAGGAGGAAGACCGGTCCCGGACTGGGACCGGTTTGAGCGGGATTGGTCCGGGACCGGTCGGCCAAAAGACCGGTCTTTTAAAAGACTGGTCCTGGACTGGCCCGACAGTCTTTTTGTGCAGGACTAAAGTCAGGTCATATGTATAAACTGATGGATACGATCTTTTGATTATATATATAAATGCATAATTTCTGAATTGCTTCCACAAGCTAATCTGGTGTAATGATTGTCCGAAGCTAGAGAAGACGCTCATTCTATGCTTGGAAAGGGGGCACGTTACCCGTTTGGAAAGTGTAGGATGATTTTCTTGGACAGTAAGACCTTCCCCGACCCAAACTACCATTGGGGGGAGGGGGCCTTGCAGAAGCGCTCCCACACGTCAATCACGTGCGGGAGTGAGACCTCGTACACTAGCGTGCGTGGGATGGAGGCCCCACACGTGAAAGCCTTCTATGTGTGGTTCATGCGCGATCGGCAAGATGTATGTAAGGGAGTGGATGACATGTTTGTAGTTAGACGAATAGTCATGTTGGGTAATTAGGCTATAAAATAACAATAAAAGTCCACGACACTCAAGATTTCACTTTCCTCCGAAGAACTGGCCGAAAATTTGCTTTTGCGGTACAGCCGCTGGAGCCTTCTGTCAGCATTCTTGAGCCCTTTTCCTATCAGCACCTTCTCCCGATCAAGAAAGTCCGCCTCCGCCGCCTTCGTGGCGTCTCCGCGGCTCCTCTGCCGCCTCCGCGCTGCCTCCGTGGCGTCTCCGCGGCTCCTTTGCCGCCTCCGCCACTCCTCCGTCGCGCCTCCGTCGCCTCTGCGGCTTCGTCTCCAGCAGCTAGACACAGCCCACATCTCCGACTATCCCGCCAGAGAAAGACCTGTTAGGAAACCATCTTTCTTTAGCTTTTCCTGCTAAAGTCAAACGGGAAAGGATTTAATCTGATTCAGAAGTCAGAGCCATCTCTTTGGCCGACATCGGCACATCACATCTCTGTGGCTTTCTGTTTTCTCATGGAAGAGCAGCGCTCTCTGATTTGATATAACAAGATATCTGTTGCGACATGAGGCGGCCAAAGAAGGAAAAACGAAGAACATGGAAGTTTGGGAAAAATTTCATTCATAGATACTTAATCATTCTTACACACCTTTATCTTGCAGGTCAATACATTATATAGAAAAAAGGATAAACGGTTACGAAGGCAAGGAATTAAATTCTTCATGGTTACCGGGTAGTGTTGCTTCGCCTTCTTCAGCTACAGGTAGATGACTCTTCGTTCTCTGCTGCAGTTGGATTTATTTCTTCTATGTCTCGAGCTCCTCCTTGGTCCTTCTTTCTCCTTGGCTTCTGTTGTGGCTTCATTATCTCTGCATTAACTCTCTCGACACTCCCCCTTAATGCTGAGATTAACACATTTCGGATTGCAAGATAAGAATGATTTGGAAGGGGTTTGGTCATTATGTCTGCCAGCTGTTTGTTCATGGGACAATAGTTCATCTTCACTTGATTAGTCTCCACCAGCTCTTTTAAGAAATGGAAACGCAGCTCTATATGTTTTGTGCGGCTATGGAAGATGGGATTTTTCCCTATTCCGATTGCAGCAAGGTTATCACACCAAATGGTGATAGGCTTCGCCTTTCTGTGAGGATACAAATCACTAAACAACTTCTGTAACCATAATCCTTCACACGCAGCGGCACACACAGCGATATACTCAGCCTCGGCTGATGATAGTGCAACAACCTTCTGTTTCCTGGAGGACCAGGATATGACTTTGCTTCCCAGGAGAAAAATGAAACCTCCCGTGCTTTTTCTGTCGTCTTTTTCTCCTCCCCAGTCACTATCGGTGTACCCAATTAAATCTGTTTCTTCTTCCTTCTCATATAGAAGCTCTAGTTGCTTGGTTCCTTTGAGATATCGGAGAACACGCTTGGCAGTGATGAGGTGATCTGAGCTTGGCGTCGAGAGATACCTTGCCAAGATACTAACAGCATTTTCAATATCCGGCCTCGTATTGGTGAGGTAAATTAGTGAGCATATCAAGCTTCTATAGTCAGCTTCTGAGACTGGTTTATGCTTATCATATAGGGTGAGCTTTGTGCTTGTGCTCATTGGGGGTGATGACTGGATTTGCCTCCTGCATTCCAAACTTTTCTAAAAGCTTATCAATATACCTTTCTTGATTTATGAAAATTCTTCCTGGCTCTTGCTTGATTTGGAGTCCTAGGAAATATTTCATAAGTCAAAGATCACTCATTTCATACTCTTGTTTCATTGTTTTCTTGAATCCATCCACAATCTCTGTTGTTGATCCAATGAAAATCAAATCATCAACATATAATGTTGAAGCCAAAATTGACCCCAACGAAAGTTCACAAACCAGAGTGCAGCCGATGCCTACTTCTCTCTTATCTCGACCCTTGACTGGCTGCTAAGTTCAAAAGACTGACCCAAAGCCTCAGCTGGGAGGTCCCACCACACACCCGGAAGATCTCTGAGAGCTTCCCCTCCAAAGCCAAATGCTGGGCTGGGAGCTCCTCAGAAGGCACTAGAGTTGGAGAGTAATGAAAGTCCCTGCCTTCCAAAGAGCCCCTATGGGTCTTTTTATAGTCTTTCTTTGACCTGAAAATACTGAACTACCCCTGAGGGGTCTGCCAATAGCCGAATCCCGCTGTCATCCCAAGGGCATTTGGGTAATTTTACCTCGGGATAATAATAATATAATCCCATTTACGAGCGCTGGGCCCTACCACGTGGGCCCACCTGGCGAGAACCCCGGCCGTGAAGGCTCTCGCTGGACCCCCAACTGGGCCAACCTTGGCGAGACCCCTTGCCAGGGAGGTTTGCGCGCCCTTCGCGGTCTTGAATCTATCGCGACTGAAGGCTTACTTAGGGCCTTCTCGCCTGCCCTGGGCGGGAGCCTGCGTTAGGGCGGAAGCTTCCGCGGTCGACGATCTCTCCTGCCGAGAGCTCGACTATCTGCGTTGGTCGGTCGACGATCTCTCCTGCCGAGAGCTCGACTATCTGCGTTGGTCGGTCGACGATCTCTCCTGCCGAGAGCTTGACTATCTGCGTTGGTCGATCGACGATCTCTCCTGCCGAGAGCTTGACTATCTGCGTTGGTCGGTCGACGATCTCTCTATATTTTTCCTGCCCTTGGCGGGAGCTCCCACGGGACGAGAACTTCACAAGTATGCTTTAGGGTTAACCCAAGGCTAACCTGAGGCTAGCCCAATTCCTCAGTGGTATCCCCGGATCCCACCCAGCGAATATGGGGTTGTACACAATCCCCGCTCTTTTCGAGCTAGCCCTGCGCTCGACAAGACAAGTCCAACCCCCGAAATATTCGTTGGACACGTGCCCGCCTACCGAGGGAATCTTTTGGTGGGTCCTACTGCGGCTATAAATATGCACTGATAGGCGTCCATACGCCCTGCCCTTGAAGTACGGTTTTCCAACTGAGCTCTCGCCTCAGGGATTTTTGCGCGAGCTTACCATGCATCCCAAACGCGCCGCCAAACCGCTTCCGCAAGACCTCCAAGACCGGCTGGCCGCTGCCCAAGCGCGGGTCTTGGCTAACTGTGCGGCGGTGGCTCCATGGTTAGCGAGAAAGACTTCCACCGCCGGGCCGTCCGAGCCGAAGAAGAAGGAAAAGAAAAGGGCGAAGGTGGTCCGGCGGGACCTTTCTCGCGAGAACAGGGATCCTCCTTCCCCCACTCCCAATCCTGCGGGGATCCTTCTCCGCAGAAGGTAAGCCTTTCAACCGTTCCTATCGAGCTGATTGTGCACTGGATCCGACAGTTAACGTAAGCTTTCGCAGGAAGCCGCTCCTAACGATGGTGTCGAGATCCCGCCAAGTTTTTCGAACCTGCCCGCTCATTCACCCAAGGACCAAACGCGGGTCTTGGAGAGGATTCCTCCGGCCGAAGCCGGAACGATAGGTACATTTTCCCTTGTCATTATTTCGACCCGACCTTTTCTTTTCTGAACCGTCTTCTCGCAGTGCCAACTCCCGCCGACCTGGGTCTAACCACCCGGGAAAATGAAGCGAGAACCGTTGAAGTGCCTCCTGCGGTGGCCAATCCTATCCTGCAGGTGGGAGGGGCGACTCCCGAACCTTCCGCTACCATCAAGGATGCTGATCGTCCCTTGAGAGAAGACCACTCCCCTCCTGCTTCCGGCCAGGCCGGGATTATCGTGCGCGAGCCCTTCCGCCCGGGGCTGGGCAAGCCTCTTCACCTCCTTTATGGGACCAACGGAGGGGCCGGGCCTTCTCGTCCAACTTTGGTTGACGGTTCTCGCCCAACCGCAGGTATGCGAGACCTTTTAAAACCGTTGATCGCCATGCTTTAACCAAAATTCTCGCACGTTTCTTTCGCAGGTGATCCTGGCTTGCGGTCGGGAGTCAACGAGGAAGGAGAAGAAGAGGAAGAAGATGAAGAGGAAGAAGAGGATGAAGAGTCCCCTCTCCCTTCGTCTGGCGAGATAGAGGAAACATTGAACAGCGCTGGGAGCGCGAAGGGGAGAAGGAGGAAGATCTCGGTCATTTTGGCCAAGCTTATCCGGCGAGACCGTGCCCATACTGCCGCGGCGAAAGCATTCCGCGAATCCGTGGAGCAAAGGCTGGAGGCTCTGGAGCGGGATTTCTTCTTGGGCGAGACTGATTGTCCGGGAGGGCCTTCTGCCGAGTCTTCGCCAGGGAGGTGCATCTCGCAGATCCGGGATCACGCCAGGCGGATCAACCTTGGGTGTACCACCCTATCGTCTTACTTCAACCCGTTGGCGCCCCCACGAACTAGGCGGCGAGAACGAGGACGATGGAGCTGGAAACCCTATTAGCCCTCCTGCTTTGAATCTCAATGTATCTCTTTTATCAATGTATCTGTAACAAACATTATTACTAATTAAGTTTTACCCAGCTTGCGCTAGCGAGGATCTCGCTTCTACCCATGTCTCTCTTTTCCTTTTCTTTTTATTGCTCTGCGAGGCTTTTTAATTAAGACGCTTACACCAATCTAGGATGCTTGCGCCAATCTAGGAGGTTTGTGTTAACCTAGGAGGCTTGCGCCAATCTAGGAGGTTTGTGTTAACCTAGGAGGCTCGCGCCAATCTAGGAGGTTTGTGTTAACCTAGGAGGCTTGCGCCAATCTAGGAGGCTTGCGCCAATCCAGGTAGTCGCGTCGAAACCCGAAACGATCGTTGACCGCTGCCATCCCGAGGGGGAGAATCGAGGCGCCGTTAGCCCGGATTCTGACAGCTGTACTCCGTTGTCACTTTCTCTCTCTGTCGGATGAATTCATGATGATTACGTTTTCTTATAAATAGAGAAGTCTACCAACCGCATTTACTTCTTCGATCCGGAACCTCAGCCTTCCCTCCTTGCTTTCGCGTTCTTGCTCTCGCTTCGACCCCTCTTCAGCTCTCGCTCTTACTCACAAACCAACCATGCCTGGCGAGAGCAAGGGTCGCGCCCACTGCGCGGAAGCTTTTCAAAAACACCTCTTCCCTTCCTGCAAGCTCACCCTAGACGAGTATAACCTGATCATTGACCGCTATATTCCCGCCGGCTTCTCGGCGCGGAACCCGGGGAATCACGATAGGGTGAATACTCCGGGGGCGGGAGAGCTTGCCATCCCCCTCGAGCACTTCGAGGTGGGCTTCCGCCTCCCCCTTTGGCCGGAGGTTTGGCTAGCTCTTCGCTATTATGGGGTGGTTCCCGCCCAGCTAAACCCGAACTCAGTCGCGATACTTATAGCATTCATATGCTATATGCGGTCCGAGAGGATCGAGTTTAGTCTGCCCATCTTCCGGAAGCTATTCAACTTCCGCGCCAAGGGGGGGGGGGTAGTTTTCTTCTCCGGGCAACTGCTTGAGGTTACCGGTCTCGCCAATAAGCACCATCATTGGGGCGAGAAATTTGTCTACGTCAGCGGAGACTTCGGCAACATCCCACTTCAGCCCGTTCAGTACGAGGACGCGGCCTACAAACCGCCTGCTCTGGGATCGCGCGAGAGCGCAATCCTGGAATTCTTCGGAACCAAGGAGTTCGACGTTCCCTACCTTCGGCGGGACGTCGACTCCCTCCCACTTGTTCACTCGGGCGAAGGTACGGTCTCGCCTCAGATTCTCTCTTTTATCAAAGATTTTCTTGCGCTGAAATGCTTTAACTTTGCAGGAGAGCGGGAGGTCCCTCTGCGCCAGCCCTTTGCTGAAGGCCGGGGTGTCGAGGGTCTGGCCGCAAGGGGCTCCCTTGCGCTCGCGGAAGCTAGCGCCAGCGCCTGCCGAGAAGATCCAGCCCCTCCCATGCCGCCACCGGCCAAGAAGCGGAAGGTCACCCTTCCTCCTCTCCGAACGCTGAAGAGGCCCAAACCTTCTGCTCTTGAGAAGGGGAAAGCCCCGGCCGTCTCGCCTGTCCAACCTCCTCCCGAGGGCAGGCCCTTTGAAGCGATTCTTCAGATGGCCAGCGAGATGGATGCCGCCGCCAATAGCCGCGCCGAGGCTTCTACCGGGAACCCATCGGCCGCGAGCGGGGCTGGTGGAGGAGTGGTCGCCGCCGAAACCTCTGCCAGTGCCCCGCCCCAGGAGGTGCCGAGAGGGCACAGGAACTTTGGCTTCGGCGTGAAGTACGTCGACGCGGAGGGGAAGCCCCAGATGGAATGGGACCCTGAGTTGAACTTGATCAAAGTTACGACGCTCCTTCCCAGCTGGGCGGAGAGGGAAGATGTGACTGGCGAGGCCTTCTCGCTTGGATACGGCCTTTATAGCCGGGAGGATGCCAGCATATTTGACCAGATGTCCACCCGCCTTATAGCCTTCGATGCCATCCGGGCTCTATTGCGCGGGTTCGAGCTTGCGCATATGTGTGCGCGCCGAAGCATCACCCTTGACAAGAATTTCACTGATATGCGCAAGGCGAGGGAGGACGCGATGGCTCGAGCGCACACCGCGGGAGAAGAACTCGCGAAAGCTCAACAAGAGCTTGCGGATGCTCGACTGGCGCTGTCTCTACGCCCCGCGGCTGAGGTAAGCGAGACCCTCCCGAACCCTTGCTTTCGTTTTTCAAAGTTATGATGGTGCGATGTTTCCAGACTGAACTCCTCTTCTTCTTTTTTTCACAGGATTCCGCCCAAGTCAGGGAGCTTCGCGCAGAGCTGGCCAATGCGCGCTGCGAGAGCGTCCTCTTGAGGGAACAGCTTCGCGCAGAGCTGGCGAAGGTCCCGCCTCCGGAGCTAGATGCGAGGCTGCGGAGTCGTTTCCTCTCGGAGTACGACGTTGACAAGCTGCTCCAAGCCAACGCTCAGGCAACCGTCAAGCTGACGCTCGAGACGCTGCGAGACGTCAAGCTGCTTCGGGAGGACGGCGCGACCATCGACGCTCGCCAACTTCTTCCTTGGCTCTACGATCCAGTTCCCAAACCTCCGAGCGCGCCGGACTCGCCTCCCTCAGACATCCCGAGGACTTCTACCGCCGCTGGCGAGACGTCTGAAGAGAGCTCTGGCGATGGTTCAAGCGAGAGCACCAGCGGGAGCTACAGCGCGTCCCCCTAAACTTCTTCTTTCTTTTTGTTTCTTTTGTAATGAGCGAGAGGCTCCAACTTTTGTAACTAATTTTATGTAAAGTAATGTTTCCTCTTTCATTTTTAGTGTGCTTGAAAGTATATTATCCTGCCGAATGGCTTCCGCGCGAGCTTCCGCCGAGACCCTTAGTCTCTTTAGGATAACCTTTCTTAGAGACCCGTTAGGCAGGAACCTCGCGTCGTCGATTAAGTCGTCCTGCTCAGGTCCGCCGGGAGCCTCCTTTTGCGAGAACCCCCCTTTGACCGAGACCTTTGCTGGCCGAGACCTCCAAACCGAGGCCTTTTATTGGCCGAGACCTTTGAGCCGGGACCCTTGCTGGCCGAGACCTCCAAACCGAGGCCTTTTACTGGCTGAGACCTCTGAGCCGAGACCTTTAGGGCCTTGCCTCCGGTCTAGGCCAGGGCCCTGCTCACATATTTTTCCGACCAATTAAACCCCTACCCCACCGACGAGCCGTCGGTCCTGCTAGCTTATAAGGGAGCCTGCGCAGCGGGTCTACCGGGGTTCGAGCCGAGCTCGTTGTAACGTAGTAACTACCAACCAGGGACCAAGGATCAAAGAGTCAAGGACTCCACCTATCCCTCGCAGGCGATCCTTCGGACCTGCCAGCTTGATGAGAGCCTGCGCAGCGGGTCTACCTGGGGCCGAGCCGAGCTCGGGGTGTCGTAGAAGAGGCTAAGAACAAAGTATCACAGGAGCCAACCTTTCCCCCACAGGCGAGCCTTCGGACCTGCCAGCTTGATGAGAGCCTGCGCAGCGGGTCTACCTGGGGCCGAGCCGAGCTCGGGGTGTCGTAGAAGTGGCTAAGAACAAAGTATCACAGGAGCCAACCTTTCCCCCACAGGCGAGCCTTCGGACCTGCCAGCTTGATGAGAGCCTGCGCAGCGGGTCTACCTGGGGCCGAGCCGAGCTCGGGGTGTCGTAGAAGTGGCTAAGAACAAAGTATCACAGGAGCCAACCTTTCCCCCACAGGCGAGCCTTCGGACCTGCCAGCTTGATGAGAGCCTGCGCAGCGGGTCTACCTGGGGCCGAGCCGAGCTCGGGGTGTCGTAGAAGTGGCTAAGAACAAAGTATCACAAGAGCCAGCCTTTCCCCCACAGGCGAGCCTTCGGACCTGCCAGCTTGATGAGAGCCTGCGCAGCGGGTCTACCTGGGGCCGAGCCGAGCTCGGGGTGTCGTAGAAGTGGCTAAGGACAAAGTATCACAGGAGCCAACCTTTCCCCCACAGGCGAGCCTTCGGACCTGCCAGCTTGATGAGAGCCTGCGCAGCGGGTCTACCTAGGGCCGAGCCGAGCTCGGGGTGTCGTAGAAGTGGCTAAGAACAAAGTATCACAGGAGCCAACCTTTCCCCCACAGGCGAGCCTTCGGACCTGCCAGCTTGATGAGAGCCTGCGCAGCGGGTCTACCTGGGGCCGAGCCGAGCTCGGGGTGTCGTAGAAGTGGCTAAGAACAAAGTATCACAGGAGCCAACCTTTCCCCCACAGGCGAGCCTTCGGACCTGCCAGCTTGATGAGAGCCTGCGCAGCGGGTCTACCTGGGGCCGAGCCGAGCTCGGGGTGTCGTAGAAGTGGCTAAGAACAAAGTATCACAAGAGCCAGCCTTTCCCCCACAGGCGAGCCTTCGGACCTGCCAGCTTGATGAGAGCCTGCGTAGCGGGTCTACCTGGGGCCGAGCCGAGCTCGGGGTGTCGTAGAAGTGGCTAAGGACAAAGTATCACAGGAGCCAACCTTTCCCCCACAGGCGAGCCTTCGGACCTGCCAGCTTGATGAGAGCCTACGCAGCGGGTCTACCTGGGGCCGAGCCGAGCTCGGGGTGTCGTAGAAGTGGCTAAGAACAAAGTATCACAAGAGCCAGCCTTTCCCCCACAGGCGAGCCTTCGGACCTGCCAGCTTGATGAGAGCCTGCGCAGCGGGTCTACCTGGGCCGAGCCGAGCTCGGGGTGTCGTAGAAGTGGCTAAGGACAAAGTATCACAGGAGCCAACCTTTCCCCCACAGGCGAGCCTTCGGACCTACCAGCTTGATGAGAGCCTGCGCAGCGGGTCTACCTGGGGCCGAGCCGAGCTCGGGGTGTCGTAGAAGTGGCTAAGGACAAAGTATCACAGGAGCCAACCTTTCCCCCACAGGCGAGCCTTCGGACCTGCCAGCTAGATGAGAGCCTGCGCAGCGGGTCTACCTGGGGCCGAGCCGAGCTCGGGGTGTTGATGAAGATTCCTTCAACCAGGCCTATTCCATCATGGAGATGAGGAGTCATAGCCAGTTAAAACAGAAAACATAAAGATTGCATGCTCAGAGATAGTCAACATTCTGAAATAAACTTATTGAAATTGCAATAGTTATTTACATCATTACAATCCTTCTTCCCCTCTTACGGGTAGAAGCGCTTCAGATCGTCACCACTCCAGGTGTGACTCAAGGTCCTTCCCTCCGCATCCTGGAGATAGTAGCCTCCGTTAACCAGAGCCTTCTCTACTATATAAGGCCCTTCCCAGCTAGGGTTGAGCTTACCAACCGCGGCCGACCTTCCTGCAGCGTCGACCTTTTTCAGTACTAGATACCCCTCGGCGAATTGCTTGACTCTGATGTGCTTATCGAAGTATCGAGCCATCCGCCGTTTTATTTCTTCTTGCCTGATGACGGCAACATCCCGCAGCTCTTCCACCAGATCTAATGAGAGGCGCAACCCTTCCTCATTCTCCAACCTCCAAGCTTCGCTTCCCTCAGCTGCGGCTGCGACCCTTGGAGACCGAACCTCGAACTCCACCGGGAGGACAGCCTCACACCCATGAGAGAGCTTGAAGGGGGTTTCTCCTGTGGCCGTGTTCGGAGTTGTTCGCAAGGCCCTCAGGACGGAGGGGAGCTGTTCCACCCAGCTACCCTTCAGGTTCTCCACCTTCTTTTTGAGCAAGTTGACGATGACTTTGTTTGCCGCCTCCACCTGGCCATTGCTCCGAGGGTGATGGACAGAGGCGAACCTGAGGTCAATCCCCAACTGGGTGCAGAAACTGATGAATTCTTCACTGGCAAACTGAGGACCGTTGTCCGTCACTATCGCTTGGGGCAATCCGTGCCTGCAAATGATTTCCCCCCAAACGAAGTTTCTGATGACCTGGGAGGTTACCTTGGCTAACGGCTTGATCTCCAGCCATTTGGAGAAGTAGTCAATCATAACTAGGAGGAACCTCCTCTGCCCGCTAGCTGGAGGAAAAGGTCCAACCAGGTCCATTCCCCAAATGGCGAAGGGCCATGGCGCCGTGATGCTTCGAAGCCTTTGGGCGGGCAAGAGCTGGAGAGGAGCATGTACTTGGCACTTCCGACACCTCCTTGCGAATTCAGCTGTATCCTTCCTTAAGGTCCGCCAGAAATATCCTTGCCTTATCACCCTTGCTTCCAATGTCTTTCCCCCTGAATGACTGCCGCATTCTCCAGAATGCACCTCTTCTAGGATACTCGGGACTTCCTCCTCGGTTACGCATCTTGCGAGGAGCCCTGACAACATCTTCCGATGCAAGCTCCCCTCCAGCATCAGGTAATGAGCCGCCTTGTGCCTGAAGCTCTTTGCATCCTTGACTTCTTCCGACAGTTCTCCTGTGGTCAAGAAGGTCACCAACGGATCTACCCATGAGGACCGCCGATTCACCTCCATCACCTCCCCTTCTTCAATGGCTGGCCAAAACAGTTCGGTCAGGGTACCTCCACCCCGAGGCCCGAACTTTGCTAATCGGTCAGCTGTCATGCTTTCCTCCCTGGGAACATGTTGAATAGAAAAAGAACGGAAACCTCCAATAATAGTTCTTACCTTTGATAGATATCTTGCGAGGGTAGGCTCCCGGGCCTCGAACTCGCCTCGGATCTGTGATGCTACCACCATTGAGTCGGTGAAGGCCTCCACATCCTGGATTTCCAGCTCCTTTGCCAGTCGGAGACCGGCTATCACGGCTTCGTACTCCGCCTGATTATTGGTTATAGGGAAATGGAAAGCCACCGCTTGTTCTATGGTAACCCCTTGGGGACTTACCAGTACCATACCTCCTCCCAGGGAGTGCCTTCCCGAGGCTCCATCGACCATCATCTTCCACGCTTCCGACGGCCTCGGCTCCTCTTCCTCGGCCTCAATGACATAATCCGCCAAAAAGTCCGCCACGGCTTGGGCTTTGATGGAGAGCCTTGGGACGAAAGAAATGTCAAACTCGCTTAGCTCGATGGACCACTTCGCCAACCTTCCTGAATGCTCCACCCCCTCAAAGACCTTACGAAGAGGATGGTCGGTTACCACCCTAATCGAGTGCGCCTGGAAGTAAGGGCGAAGCTTCCTAGCTGAGATGACCAAAGCATACGCTAGCTTCTCCAGGATGGGGTATCGGATCTCCGCCTTTTTTAAGATTCGACTTACATAATAGACGGGCAACTGTTTCTTCCCCTCCTCCCTAACCAAGACGGAGCTCACTGCCTCTCCCCCCACTCCAAGATACAAGGCTAGGTCCTCCCCTTCCTTCGGGCTTTGAAGTAACGGAGCTTGGGAGAGTTGCCTCTTCAGCCCCTGAAATGCCTCTTCACACTCGGCCGTCCATTCGAATACTTGGTTACCACGGAGTACTTTAAAGAAAGAGGAACACCTATCCCCTGACCGAGAGAGGAACCTGCTTAGCCCGGCCAACTTCCCGGTCAAGCGCTGGACTTCCTTGGCATTGCGAGGTGATTCCAGGTCTAGGATAGCCTTAACCTTATCGGGGTTAGGTTCTACCCCCGCGGGAGTCAAGAGGTGTCCGAGGAATTTCCCGCGACTAGCCCCGAAGACGCACTTCAAGGGATTCAACCTCATCTTGAACCTTCGCAGGGTGGCAAACGTTTCCTCCAAGTCCCGCAAGTGGGAATCAACACACTTGCTCTTGACCATGAGGTCGTCCACATAGACCTCCAGGTTCCTTCCCCTTTGATCTCGAAAGACTCGATCCATCATGTGCTGGTACGTTGCCCCTGCGTTCTTCAACCCGAAGGGCATCATCTTATAGCTGAAGCATCCCTCTCTTGTGATGAAGGAAACATCCTTGACATCAGGAGGGTGCATCCGGATCTGGTGGTAACCTGAAAATGCATCTAAAAAACTCATGAGAGAAAAACCGACGGCTGAGTCAACCAGCGCGTCGATTCGAGGCAAGGGGTAGCAATCCTTGGGACATGATTTATTTAATAAAGAAAAATCAATACACATGCGCCATTTTCCTCCTCCCTTCTTCACCATTACCACGTTGGAGATCCAGCCTGGATACTGGATCTCTGAGATGAAGCCTGCGTCCAGGAGCTTGATGCCGCGGCCCCTCCACTTAGTCATGAAGATGATCCAGTTGCCGAGGCGCAACGACACAAGGACTTGAGGCGCCCTGTTGATGCTAACGGAGGATCACATTACAACCTCCGCCCGCGGCCTGCCAAGCCTGCTTAATGACCTCTCATTTTTTTTTAAAAGGCGCTTATTTTATCTATTTACGGATATAAAATTATTTCATATGATGGAAATAATTTTATATTTCTTTATGCTCTTGTTTAATTTTATTTTCATGCGTTTTGAACTATTGGTGTGCGTGTAGCCATTTGGATGGCGGAGATTCTAAACGCCATCTTGAATGGCTGAATTTTGATGTAAACTCCTATTTAAGGAACCCTCCTTGATGAAATAGATTATTGAAAAAGCAAAACCTAAAACTCCTCCTTGTGGATTTCGGCCAAAGAGGTGGGAAACCTCCTAGCCGCCGCCCCCCCCTCCTCTTGTGGTGTGACGCCGCCTCTTGCCTCCTCCATCCTTCTTCGGTGCGACGCCGGCGTGGAGTTCCTTGGTGCGACGCCAACGGAAAGGGTTGCAAACCCATTCGGTGTGACGCCGGTGGTTCCGTGGAGAGAGTGACTCTTCCACCATATCTTGTGTGCTTTAGATCCGGGTTGGGTAATCTCTATTCCTTTAATCTTGTGTGATTCATGCTTAGTTTTGTGGAGGATCTACGCAGCCGTCTTTTCTGCGATTTTTAAATACATCGCCGCTTTTTCAAATCATTTCTTTGTCATCGACCTTCGCTAGATCCGGATCGGGAAGATCCCTTGCGTATGGCAAACCTAGGCCTTTAAATCCTTTGTTTGCCCTCACAACGGATCGGATCTTTGATTTAATTTCTTGGGAGTTTGCATCTTAAGCCTTGAATCGCTGAATTAGAATTTATCATCTTCTATTTTAATACGTTTGTGATCGTTCAATCCGTTATTACGATTGCTAGAATGCTTGTGTAGGTGCGTTTAGATCTAGGTTTGTTGAAGGCGAACGGGTGATTTTCTCGTGGCCGTTTCAAAAGGGACTATCCCTACATCAATTTGGTATCAGAGCCAGGTTGTTTCAACTCCTACGTTGCAAACATCCTCGCTGCGATCCTTGTTGGTCGTTCAAATCAATAGGAAAATCTGAAATTTTTCGGATTGGTCTGCAGTTAAAAATAAGGTCAAAAATTTTTTTTTTTTCAAAACTTGTCAAAAAATTCTGATTTTTTTTCTGTAGCTTCCTGAGGATATTTCCAGCAACTTTAAAACTAGGAATTTTTCGTTTTGCCCTCCTTAGGTCGGCCTAAAAATTGGACACGTCGTAATTCTGTCCAGGTGGTCTGCGAATAGCGGGTCAAAATCTGCATTTTCGGTCAAAATTCAAAAAAAAAATTTCTGTGTGTTCTCCTTGATTGTAGCAGCCCGAAATAATTTTCTGCAAACGTTTAGGTAAGTTCTTATTCAGGATCTTTTCGTTTTTCTTTTCGGATTTGAGAGCCCACCCGACCCTTTTGGTTTTCTCTTTGGTCGGAGTACTCTTGGACAGATCGAACTAACTTTGGGAGACAACTCGGCCTTTTGTTTTTTTTTCGCTCGCTTCTTTGGCCGAAGTCCTCTTGGAATATTGCTGCATGTACTCGTTTTCTTTTAACGCGCGCGCTGTCACGTCTCGTTAGTCAAACGTCAGGCTTGCATGCGCACTAGACTAGGAGCAGAATATAACACCTCCACGTCGTCTAGGATGGCTACGAATGAACAAGGGGAACGTAACGCTGAGGCCATAGTGGGGCTACGTAATGATATGACCGAGCTTCGGACCATGTTAGCCCAGATTCTGCAGAATCAAAGGGGGGCACCACCCCCACCGGCGAATGATGAGTTACCCGATCCGCAACAGCAGGATCATGATTCGGATTCGGATGAAGGCTATCCTCGAGCCCCTCCTCGTGGACGTCATCCGGATCGTGGCACTGACATCACTAGAGCCATTAAGATCGACGCCCCCACTTATGATGGTTTGGGAGACCCCCAGGTTTTCCTTACTTGGGTAGTGGATATTGAATGTTATTTTGAATGGCACCATCTTACGGATCCCCAAAAGGTCCAGGTTGCCAGGATGAAGTTAACGGGTCGAGCAAAAACGTATTGGCTAAATGAAGAACGTAGGCTAGGAGCCGGACAGGGAGTCCCACCCATTGGATGGCCAGTGATGAAGAACTTACTCACTGACCAATACGTTCCCGCTTACCACCGAACCCAAATGTTCGATGAGCTAGCCACCCTTCGGCAAGGCTCAAACTCGGTGGCTGAGTATATGGGCGAGTTGAAAGACCGTATGGTGCGTTGTGATCTTCGAGAGATCCCTGAGGTTACGCTTTCACGATTTCGTAAGGGGCTCCACCCTGACATTCAGAGGAAGCTATTGAGATATGGCCACACAGATCTGAATACGACGTTCAATGCCGCTCTTGACATTGAAAAGCATCTGGCCTCGAAAGCCCACTCTCGTTACTCCCGTACGAAGAGCTTGACCACATTTGGAGCATCTTCATCTACCACCCACGATAAAGGAAAACCTAAGACCACCGAGTCTAGATCGGTAGTGATTACTGCGAGGAACTCTAGGAATCCCACGAGTGAGCGTATCCCCATAGGAAAGGTTAGCAAGGCTAACACCACATGTTATGCTTGCGGGGTTCAGGGTCACTACGCCTTTGAGTGTCCTACAAAAACCCGAGCCATAGCCCTGTTGGATGCGGAGGCCGACCCCGCCGATCTGATTTATGAGGCTACTGAGGAGGATGACCCTGAGGGAGTCCCGAGTGATTTGGAGGACGAACGCTACCTAGGAGTGATGCGATGCATCTTGACCACCCCTCGTCCTTTAGATGATTGGAAGAGGACGAACATATTTTCCCTGATTTTTAGGAGTGGTGAGAAGTTATGTAAGCTGATTATCGATAGTGGCAGTTGTGTAAACGTCGTTTCTGAGAACGCCGTCACACGTATGGCCTTGACCACGGAGCCACACCCGACCCCGTATCAAGTAGCTTGGATTAACAAGTTCACTGTTCCAGTTACCAAGCGATGCCTCGTTCCCCTCTCGATTAAATCATACACGGATGAGATATGGTGTGACGTGTTACCGATGGATGCTTGCCACGTATTATTAGGCCGCCCTTGGCTCTATGACCGTGATGTAACACATTTTGGCCGGGCCAACTCCTATGAATTTAAGTTTAAGGGTAAGACCATTACTTTGAGCCCGACCGTTCCGAAGGAAACAGTTGCGTTACCTAAGGACACCATTGTTCCGGTCGAAAGGAAGACGTTGAGTCTAGTAGGCAGGACGGAGTTTGTGAGGGACCCCTTTTTAGATGGAGTGATGTATGCGTTAGTTCTTATGAGTACGAAGACTGATTCGAGCACGTTAGATGGGTTGCCCGGAGAGTTGCGGGCCCTGCTAGATGAGTATAGGGATGTTTACCCCGACGAGCTTCCGTCGTCGTTACCCCCACTTAGGGATATACAACATGCTATTGATCTTATCCCTGGGTCATCCCTACCCAATCAGCCCCACTATAGACTCCCTCCCGATGCCCACAAGGAGTTACAAGTCCAGATAGAGGACTTGCTGAAGAAGGGCTTCATTCGGACTAGCTTAAGCCCATGTGCTGTTCCAGCCCTTCTTGCCCCCAAGAAGGATGGTTCGTGGAGGATGTGTGTTGATAGCCGTGCTATCAACAAAATCACCATCAAGTATAGATTTCCAATCCCACGGTTAGATGATCTCCTCGATGTATTAGCGGGTGCCAACATCTTTTCCAAGCTAGATTTGCGGAGTGGTTACCACCAGATCCGGATCCGTGAGGGAGATGAGTGGAAGACAGCGTTTAAGTCCAAGGATGGACTGTACGAGTGGCTTGTGATGCCTTTTGGGTTATCCAACGCCCCAAGCACGTTCTCTAGGATGATGACTCATGTCTTCCAGCCTTATATGGGGAAGTTCGTGGTTGTCTATTTCGACGACATCCTCGTCTATAGTACCACCCCCACCGATCACATCGCACATCTGCGTACAGTTCTTTCCACCCTTCGGAAGGAAACTCTTTATCTGAACCTTAAAAAGTGCACTTTTCGAGCCTCTGAGGTAGAATTCTTAGGTTATATTGTTGGGTCCGAAGGTATACGAGTAGACCCCGGGAAGGTCCAGGTGATTAAGGATTGGCCAGAGCCGACTAGCATTCGAGAGGTGCGCAGTTTTCATGGGCTAGCTACATTTTATCGCCGTTTTATACGAGACTTTAGTAGCATCATGGCACCTATTACCGATTGTATGAAAAAGGGAGAGTTTGCGTGGTCGAAGTCTGCTACTTTTGCCTTCCGTAGGATCAAGCAACTCATGACCGAAGCACCGGTGTTACGTCTCCCTGACTTCACCAAGGTCTTTGAGGTTACTTGTGATGCGTCTGGGATAGGGATAGGAGGAGTCCTAAGCCAAGAGGGTCACCCTATTAGTTATTTTAGTGAGAAGTTGGCAGGCGCAAAGCTCAATTATTCCAACTACGACCGAGAGTTCTATGCGATTGTGAGGTGTTTGCATCATTGGAGACACTATCTTCTGTCCAAGGAATTTGTGCTCCTTTCTGACCATGATGCTTTGAGATTCATAAACGGTAGTCATAAGATCAGCCCGCGGCACGCGAAGTGGGTTGCGTTCCTTCAAGAATACACGTTTAACATTAAGCACCTTAAGGGTTCGGAGAATCGAGTCGCCGATGCGCTTAGTCGCCTCACCCTCTTTCTGTCTATCATGAAAGTGCATGTTATTGGGTTCAAGCGCATTAAGGATGAGTACGCCACGTGCCCGGATTTCCAGGAGTTGTACCTATCCGCACAGGACGACTCCCCCACCACTATCTCGGCCTTCACTCTTAGGGATGGTTACCTCTTTCGGCACGGGAAATTATGCATTCCGCAATCTTCCCTACGACTACACATTATTTGGGAGTTGCATAGTGGCGGGTTGGGTGGTCACTTCGGGCGTGACAAGACTATTGTGCTCGTGGAAGAGAAGTTTTATTGGCCAAAACTTAAGGTCATGGTCGGACGTGTCGTGAGCAGTTGCCGAACGTGCCAAGTCTCCAAAGGTTCTAAGACCAATGTTGGTTTGTATACTCCGTTACCTATTCCATCTAAACCTTGGGAAGACGTGAGCATGGACTTCGTTCTAGGCCTTCCCCCCACGTTTCACCGACACGACTCTATATTCGTTGTTGTAGATAGGTTCTCCAAGATGGCCTATTTTATCCCTTGTAGCAAGACCAACGATGCCTCTCACATTGCGAAGCTATATTTTAGGGACGTCGTTAGCCACCGCGGGGTTCCGAAGACTATTGTCTCGGACAGGGATGTCAAATTTACTAGCTACTTTTGGAAGACTTTATGGGTCCTTATGGGAACCAAATTGCTATTCTCTGCTGCCTATCATCCTCAAACAGATGGGCAAACGGAGGTGGTCAATAGGAGTTTAGGTAACCTTCTGCGGTGTCTTGTGAGCGACCACAAGGGCACATGGGATTTACTCCTCCCCCATGCCCAGTTGGCTTATAATAACTCTAAAAATAGATCCACGGGTATGTCCCCGAATGAAATCGTTCATGGGTATAACGCTCCAGTGCCACTTGACTTGGCCCCATTACCACCCACGTTTAAGACAAGTCAATTCGCACAATCTTTCGCCCAACACATCCAAGATTTGCACGCACATATCCGAGCAACTTTGGCATCTCAATACGAGTTGTATCAGTCACATGCAAATCAACGTAGGAGAATGTCACAATTTAATGTCGGCGATCAAGTTTTAGTCCGCTTAGTTCCCGAGCGAATGCCTACCGGCACCGTTAAGAAATTAGCTCCAAAGCGAGCCGGCCCGTTTCGAATTCTAAAAAAGTTAGGTGACAATGCTTATGTTTTGGATTTGCCTGCTGATTGGGGTATATCCCCTATTTTTAATATCTCGGATTTGACGTTGTTTGTGTTGCCTCCACCTGAGTTGAATTCTTTGTCGTCTTCTTCCTCCACTACACTTTCTAATGGGTTGGGGAGTGGTAGTTTGGATGATCTCTCTCTTTCGGCCCCCACAGGATTATCATCGGATGGTAAGTTGCAATCTTTTTTTCCTACTGCTGACATGTTCCCCAGGTTTCCGAAGACATTTCTTACTCCAGAGGTGATACTTGATGCTGAGCCACTGTCTACTCCGGATGGTGATACTTATCGCTTTCTCGTCCGTTGGCGCGACCGCCCCCCCTCGGACGACTCTTGGGTACTAGAGACGGAGCTTCGCCGCTTGGATGCTGCTCTCCTCCACCGCTACTTCTTAGACCACGCATCAGTGACGCGTGATTTCGAGCACGGGAGGATTGATGCCGCGGCCCCTCCACTTAGTCATGAAGATGATCCAGTTGCCGAGGCGCAACGACACAAGGACTTGAGGCGCCCTGTTGATGCTAACGGAGGATCACATTACAACCTCCGCCCGCGGCCTGCCAAGCCTGCTTAATGACCTCTCATTTTTTTTTAAAAAGCGCTTATTTTATCTATTTACGGATATAAAATTATTTCATATGATGGAAATAATTTTATATTTCTTTATGCTCTTGTTTAATTTTATTTTCATGCGTTTTGAACTATTGGTGTGCGTGTAGCCATTTGGATGGCGGAGATTCTAAACGCCATCTTGAATGGCTGAATTTTGATGTAAACTCCTATTTAAGGAACCCTCCTTGATGAAATAGATTATTGAAAAAGCAAAACCTAAAACTCCTCCTTGTGGATTTCGGCCAAAGAGGTGGGAAACCTCCTAGCCGCCGCCCCCCCCTCCTCTTGTGGTGTGACGCCGCCTCTTGCCTCCTCCATCCTTCTTCGGTGCGACGCCGGCGTGGAGTTCCTTGGTGCGACGCCAACGGAAAGGGTTGCAAACCCATTCGGTGTGACGCCGGTGGTTCCGTGGAGAGAGTGACTCTTCCACCATATCTTGTGTGCTTTAGATCCGGGTTGGGTAATCTCTATTCCTTTAATCTTGTGTGATTCATGCTTAGTTTTGTGGAGGATCTACGCAGCCGTCTTTTCTGCGATTTTTAAATACATCGCCGCTTTTTCAAATCATTTCTTTGTCATCGACCTTCGCTAGATCCGGATCGGGAAGATCCCTTGCGTATGGCAAACCTAGGCCTTTAAATCCTTTGTTTGCCCTCACAACGGATCGGATCTTTGATTTAATTTCTTGGGAGTTTGCATCTTAAGCCTTGAATCGCTGAATTAGAATTTATCATCTTCTATTTTAATACGTTTGTGATCGTTCAATCCGTTATTACGATTGCTAGAATGCTTGTGTAGGTGCGTTTAGATCTAGGTTTGTTGAAGGCGAACGGGTGATTTTCTCGTGGCCGTTTCAAAAGGGACTATCCCTACATCAGAGCTTTTTGACCTCCTCTCGGATGGGAGCTTCTAGCTTGGTGGCGATGGCCCTCATCTTTTGGCGTATTGGGCGGGCTCTGGGATCCAGGTTCAAGCGATGACAGGCCACGTCCGCGTCAATGCCCGGCATGTCTGCCGCGTTCCACGCGAAGATGTCGACGTTGCTTTGGATGCAGGCTCGCATCCGCTCCTGATCCTCGAGGCTCAAGCCTCCGCTGATCCGAATCCTTTGCACCTCCCCCGCTCTTGTAAGCACCTCCATCTCCACCACTTCTTCGGCCGGTTCTAGCCCCGACCGCTCCCAACTTACCCTTGCCTCTTCCTGCTCAAACTCGAGCTCCCCTCCCCCAACCTCATCAACTTCCAACGCCTCCTCCAGGCTCTCCTCCTGCCTCTGCTCTTCTCCATCCACCACTGCTCTCGCCTCTTCCAGGCTGATCCCCTCCACCTCTGCCATCTCCTCAACAACCTCCATCGCCTCTCCCCGGCTTATCTCCCCTTTCTCAACCCCTTCCTGCTCAGCCATCTCCTTCTCCAACTCCTCTGCCTCCGCCATCCACGACACGGTGTTAACCGCCGTCACATAGCATTGCCTTGCCATCTTCGGATCCCCCCTGATCCTAACCTGCACCCCTCCATTGTTGAAATTGAGGCATTGGTGGTATGAGGAGGGTACGCAGCGAAAGGCGTTGATGAGGGGACGTCCAAAGATGGCATTATAACTACTCGGGGCGTCCACGATCACGAACCGACAGTTCCGTGAGACGCCCCCAAGCCTTACATGCAGGCCCACTCCCCCTTCCACTTCTTTCCTTTCTCCGGAGAAGCCAAAAAGCGGTCCATCGGAAGTCAGGACCCTTTTTCCTTCCACCCTCATCTCATCGAAGGCCTTCTTGAAGATCACATTCACCGAGCTCCCATTGTCCACCAGTATCCGGGAGACGGTGTAGTTTTCTATCGCTGTCTGGATCACAAGCGCGTCGCAGAACTGATCCTCGTAGTCTGGCATATCCGCGGATGAGAAAGTGATCTTCTCCTCTGGGGGGGGGAGCCTGGGAGGTCGAGGCGACCCCTCGGCGGAACATGGTTTGAAGGCTCCCCTTGCGGGTTGCCTCGATCCCCACTCCCCCGTGGATCACTCTGATCCCTCCTCGGGTCCCCACGTCTACCCTGTCTTCACACCTGTCCTCAGCCTCTTCTCGCTGTACTTCGACGATCCTTACAGGCGGATCCTGCCTTCCGACCCCTCTGGCCCCTCTGATCTCCAGAAACTCTGGGCAGGTGGCCGTTGCGTGACCTTCCTCCTGATGGAAGTCACAATAGGGCAACGCCACCCTGCCCCCTCTTCCTTCTCCTCCTCCCCTTCTTCCGGCTCCCCGAACTCTTCCTCCTCTTCCTCTTCCCACCTCCATGGCCTCCTGCGGTGGTGGGAAATGACCCCTTGGTCCTTGTCGCCATCCTCCCTGCTCCAGCCTTCTTTGCTCCCGGAAGTTATCTCTTCCCTGAAATCCTCCTTGGCCCTGGGGGCGACCCTCCTGAGGCCTCCAACCCAGTCGGTTGTTCGGCTCCCTGGCCCCCCCATGCTGCTGCCCCTGCCCTCAGAGCTCTTCTCTTCTTCTATCTCCCCTCGGCTCCCTCTGCTCCCTCTGCTCTCTCACTACCGGCTCCTTCACATCATCCTCGGCCAACCTGGCCAGCTTCCTCGCAAACGCAGGGTTTGCCCTTTCAAAGTCTATCTCCTTCGCCGCCCTCTCCATGAGCTCCTCAAAAGAGAGAGGGGGCACCCTCTTCAACTCCATGCTGAAAAACCCTGGTCTCAGCCCCAGGGTGAAGGCAAGCATCAGCGCGTACCCCGGGACCTCCTGGACCAGGAGAATCTCCTCTTGGAACCGGTCAACATAGTGACCCAACGTCTCCTCCGGCCCTTGCCTCACTGCAAACAGGCATTCTGCCTCCTTCTTCCTTTTCTTCGAAGTTGAGAACCGCAGCAGAAAACCCCTGCGCAGATCCTCAAAGCTGTAGATGGAACTCGCCGGCAACTGGTGGAACCAGTCCCTGGCCTTTTCTTTCAGAGTGATGGCAAAAAGCCTACACTTGAAGGCATCGGACATTTGTCTGATGGACACCACGTCCTCGAACCATTGCACGTGCTGAACCGGGTCATCCTTCCCGGTGTAGTAGGTCATGTCCGGCTCCCGGAACCCCTCCGGCACTGGAGCCGAGACAATGAGCTCACTAAAGGGGGTCTCGCCTCCCGCCTGGCGAGAAGGCACATCTCGCGACCTCGGTTGGCTGGACCGATCCGCGAGACCATGCCCAGGGAAGAGTTCCCGCACCGTCGCCTCCTTCTCGCCCAGATCCGCCGGAAGCTCCTTCTCGAGACGCTGGCCCGGGAAAAGCTCTCGCGCGGCTACGTCCCTCTCGCCTGCCTCCACCGGGACCTCCTTCCCGGGGCGCTGCCCTGGAGCGTTCTCGCCTAGCAGCGGAACCACCTCCACCGGGACCTGCGGCGTCTCCCACTCATTCCTTGCCGAGAAGGCCAAGTTGATCGTCTGCATGACTTCCCGCCTGAAGTCCTCAAACATCTTCTTCGTCGCCTCGTCCACCCGGGTGGGGGATCCTCCTGCGCCTGATCCTTCACCTTCGCCTCCTGCCATGGGACTTAACTCGAGATTTTCTTACACCGACTGCTTCCACGCTCACCGCACCAGAACTGTTGAAGCCAAAATTGACCCCAACGAAAGTTCACAAACTAGAGTGCAGCCGATGCCTACTTCTCTCTTATCTCGACCCTTGACTGGCTACTAAGGTCAAAAGACTGACCCAAAGCCTCAGCTGGGAGGTCCCACCACACACCCGGAAGATCTCTGAGAGCTTCCCCTCCAAAGCCAAATGCTGGGCTGGGAGCTCCTCAGAAGGCACTAGAGTTAGAGAGTAATGAAAGTCCCTGCCTTCCAAAGAGCCCCTATGGGTCTTTTTATAGTCTTCCTTTGACCTGAAAATACTGAACTACCCCTGAGGGGTCTGCCAATAGCCGAATCCCGCTGTCATCCCAAGGGCATTTGGGTAATTTTACCTCGGGATAATAATAATATAATCCCATTTACGAGCGTTGGGCCCTACCACGTGGGCCCACCTGGCGAGAACCCCGGCCGTGAAGGCTCTCGCTGGACCCCCAACTGGGCCAACCTTGGCGAGACCCCTTGCCAGGGAGGTTCGCGCGCCCTTCGCGGTCTTGAATCTATCGCGACTGAAGGCTTACTTAGGGCCTTCTCGCCTGCCCTGGGCGGGAGCCTGCGTTAGGGCGGAAGCTTCCGCGGTCGACGATCTCTCCTGCCGAGAGCTCGACTATCTGCGTTGGTCGGTCGACGATCTCTCCTGCCGAGAGCTCGACTATCTGCGTTGGTCGGTCGACGATCTCTCCTGCCGAGAGCTTGACTATCTGCGTTGGTCGGTCGACGATCTCTCCTGCCGAGAGCTTGACTATCTGCGTTGGTCGGTCGACGATCTCTCTATCTTTTTCCTGCCCTTGGCGGGAGCTCCCACGGGACGAGAACTTCACAAGTATGCTTTAGGGTTAACCCAAGGCTAACCTAAGGCTAGCCCAATTCCTCAGTGGTATCCCCGGGTCCCACCCAGCGAATATGGGGTTGTACATATAAGGTAAGTAGCAGGAACTGATTGTTGGGGTAGCATTTGGTGTACAAGGCTGCATCATTCCTGCTCCTTTTATATCCATTTGAGATAAGATAGGAATCAATTTTATGATTCCATGCCCGGGGGGCTTGCTTTAGGCCATACAGTGCCTTTCTCAGCTTGTAGACTTTCTCTTCCTCTCCCTTTTTCTCAAAACCATCAGGTTGGTTAACATACACCTCTTCTTCTATAGTCCCATTGAGAAAAGCAGATTTCACGTCTAACTGGTGAACAGGGAGCTCTGCTTGTACAGCTACAGCAAGAAGGGATCTGATGGTTTCCATTCTGACCACTGGAGCAAACGTCTCAGTGTAGTCAATCCCTTGCCGTTAGGAGAACCCTTTGGCCACTATTCTGGCCTTGTACTTCACAACTTCTCCATGCTCATCTTGCTTCACTTTGTAGACCCACTTTAGATTTATTATCTTCTTGTTTGCAGGTTTGGGAACTAATTCCCATGTCTCATTTTTCTCCACCATCTTCATTTCAGCTTCCATTGCCTCCATCCACTTTGGATCAGTGGCAGCAGCTTTGAAGTTGTCGGGCTCCTCCTTGGTGAGAAAAACTGTATCTGCATATTGGTAAATGTCAGTTAAATATTTATACCTCTTGGGAGATGATGACTCCTCATCTGAAGTAGCTTCAGGAACATGGATTTCTCCTTGCACTTCCTCCACAGATGGTTTGGATGGCTGGTCTTCTTCAGTAACCCCATCAGATGGAGAGTCAGAGAGTTCTGTTGGGTCAAAGAATTGGAAGTCTTTTGGAAATAAGGCCCCATGCTGAGTATGATCCCATTCCCATGTTGCATTCTCATCAAAGGTTATATCCCTGGAGATGTAGAGCTATAGAGTGTCAGGATTGAGGATCCTGTAGGATTTGGATTGTTGGCTGTAGCCGACCAGAATTCCCTTTTCTTCTCTCATCTCAAGCTTCTTTCTATCTTCTTTGGGAATGTGCTTGTATGCAAGACACCCGAACACTCTAAGGTGCAGCACATTAGGCTTCTTCTTCCTCCAAGCTTCATAAGGTGTTGCTCCTTCTACACTTCTAGTTGGGGACCGGTTTAATACATAGACAGTAGTATGGGCAGCCTCTGCCCATAGTATTTGAGGCAGATTGAAATGGTGTAACATGGCCCTCATTCTTTCTGCTATGGTCCTGTTTTTTCTCTCTACAACCCCATTTTGCTCAGGTGATCGAGGGGCTGTCAATTCTCTGGTGATGCCCTGGTTCTTGCAAAAGTCCATGAATGCATCCCCTGTGAATTCTCCTCCACGATCCGTACTCAGCTTTCTTATGTTGTGCCCACTTTCTTTTTCAACTTGTAGTTTGAATTCTTTAAACTTTGTGAGAGCATCTGATTTCTGCTTTAAGAAGTATATCCAAGAATATCGTGAAAAATCATCAATTATGCTTAAGTAATACCTCATACCACCAGGAGTTGGAGTTGGGGCTGGCCCCCATAGATCTGCATGGATCAATTCCAGAGGTTTATTTGACCTCCAGGAAGCTGAGGATGGAAAAGCCAGCCGATGACTCTTCCCATGAATGCAGTCTTCACACTTGCGGTCCTCCTCCTGTAGTTCTGGCAGCCCCTGAGCCATCTCCTTTTGTTTCAGCTGGATGAGATCTCTGTGGTTCAAGTGCCCAAGTCTATTGTGTCATAGCATGAGGGGTGAGAAGCAAACAAGTGCCTCTTCCTCTTTATTTAGGATTTCTAGTTTCAATGGAAACATATTGTTTGGTGTCATTCTAATTGATGCTATGCACACACTTGTCTCATTGTGACTTATGTGGCAGTGATTTTCTTCAAATGTTAGGGAATAGCCATTCTTCATCAGCTGCCCCACACTCAATAGGCTCTGGGTGAGAGATGGCACATAATGTACTCTTTCTATATGTCTTATCTTGCCATCTTTAGCCCTTACGGCCACAGTTCCCGTTCCTTCTATGACTAGTTTCTTTCCATCTCCCAGTATCACCTCAGTTTTACTTGCTTCATATATTTTAACAAAATTTTGTATGCATGGAGACATGTGGTTGGAGCATCCACTGTCGATGAACCAAGTTTGGTTTGAAAGTTTTTGTGTGCTGGTTTCAGTGATAAAAAGTTTCTCGGTGGTGTTTGTGTATTTAACCTCCTCCTTCTTTTCTTCTTTATCCTTCGACCAGCAGTCTTTCTGCATATGTGTGGGTTTTTTTGCATCTTCTACACTTGTAAAAACAGTCCATGGCTACATGGTTTGTTCTTTTGCAAAGATTTCATATTTGTGTGTTGTTGTGTTTAAACTCATGAGGTGGTCTCCCTTCACTGGTTCTACCTCTCCCCCTACCTCTTATCCCAGGTTTGGGATTTCTTTGGGTGAATTTTTCTGATACTTTGGTTTTTGATTGGAAGGCTTGATCAAGCTCATCATTGCTTCTTTTGAGCCTTTCCTCATGGGCTTGGAGAGATCCCATAAGCTCAGTGATAAAGAGGGTTTTAAGGTTTTTTGTTTCTTCTATGGTGGTTATAATTGGATCAAATTTGGGAGGAAGACATCTCAGAATTTTGGGTGCTATCTTCTTATCCTTGAGCTTATCTCCTAAGCTCCTAATTTGATTCACTATGCTCATCAATCGGGAGACAAACTCCTTAACGGTTTCATTTTCTTTCATGGCTATGTTTTCAAAAAGTTTCCATTGATGTTGAAGTTTTATTTCTATTACCTTCTTTGACCCCTGAAATTCTTCTTAGAGTGTATCCCATGCGATTTTTGAGGTATCTGCCCCCATTATCCTTGGGTAAATGCTCTTGCTTACTCCTTGATGCATTATAAGGAGAGCCTTTGCTTCTTGCTTGGCTTCTTCCCTTGCAGCTTTGAGTTTAGTAGGATCTTGTTCTTCCTCTATCTCTTTTCCTTTGGATGAAGTTGCTGTCTTCTCCTTCCTCCCTTCTTTCACTAGCTGCCAGAGCCCTTGGGATTGAAGTAGGAGCCGGATATGAGTGGACCAAAAATCATAATGTTCTCCATCAAAGATGGGAACACCAGATTGGGTGAATTGAAACATTTGGGTGGAATTTTGAGTTGTCATATGATGAGTAGAGATAACGAGAAATATGAAATGAAGCTTGCTTGATTACCCACTCCCTCTGATGGCCTCACATCAAACACAACCGCTCTGAAACCACTGTTGCGGCATGAGGCGGACAAAGAAGGAAAAACGAAGAACATGGAAGTTTGGGAAAAATTTCATTCATAGATACTCAATCATTCTTACACACCTTTATCTTGCAGGTCAATACATTATATAGAAAAAAGGATAAACGGTTACAATGGCAAGGAATTAAATTCTTCATGGTTCCCAGGTAGTGTTGCTTCGCCTTCTTCAGCTACAGGTAGATGACTCTTCGTTCTCTGCTGCAGTTGGATTTATTTCTTCTATGTCTCGAGCTCCTCCTTGGTCCTTCTGTCTCCTTGGCTTCTGTTGTGGCTTCATTATCTCTGCATTAACTCTCTCGACAATATCATCTTTTATTTCAAGCTCATTAAAAATTATCCAATCTAGTTCATCTGATTCCATCGATTTCATGGATGTTCTAGGCTCCTTGAAATCTGCTTGTGTATGACAGGAATTTCATCAAAAATTTAAAGACTTCCGCAAAGAAATTCAATGTTTTATGCACTTATTTTCCTATATCAGCCAAGGTGAAGGAACTTTCAATTCCAAGACTTAAAATATCTTGGCTGGAGGTAACAATGAAAGGCAGCCTGACTTCCTCGGGCCCCCTTCGTCCAGTCTCCCTCACACTCAAGATATTTGCTGCGCATTAGAAACATCGGGCTCGATTAATACTTCGTCTGCCAAAGTTACGGGCCCACGATTCGCATCAGGTGATCATATTGATTGAATTTCTCCCTTTGAAATGTTCCTCGAGTATAAGAACACCAATCCCCTTGATTATGTTTTCATGGCCACATTTTATTTGGACAAGCCGGCGCCAAAATGGTGCATAGAATTTTTACGGGATTGCATGTGCCATGATTGACATCATTTCAAGGACGCTATTCAGACCAGATTTTGGATAGAAGTTCCTCCATCACATATTAGTCTTGATAGCCATGAAGCCAAATCCGAGGAGTATGACTCTTGTGGGACACTGGAAGAGCCAAATTGTGTTTGGGTTCCGATAATCCATGTCATCTACTCCCTTACAACGTGGCTCTCTCGAAATGGTGTAGAGTTCTCACATCCATTTGTAGTACCAAACTGGCTCATAATCGCATGAGATCGAACATGTTGAAATCGTATCTGATATTTATGTGAATAGCCGAGGAGATGAGGTTGAACGAAGGAAATTACGAATACAACAGGTACTTAAAGTCTTAATGCATTCTTCCTAAGGCTAACTGCGCATTCGATGCCTATTCTCTCACTCACTTGCTTACAGATTAGAGCATTCAACCTCCTATTCAGCTTAAGGCACCTAGTCGCGAACAAGCCATTCTAAAGATTCATGGTCTCAAACAAAGTTCCTCTCGAACAGGCCATGAAATAGCAATAGCCCCTCTTTCTGTGGCAGTCGAAAAAACAACCTTCTCTGATTCACTATTCCGAAAGTGCCTGAGAAGGAAGATCCATCAACTAGATGCTAGTTATTGCCGGGCATTCAGAATGGATTCGCTTCTTCCAGCTCTGGATAGGCAAAATTCCCTCAACTCAATTGCTCTTGTTTTAGTTGAATTCTTTCCCTTGTCCTATTCTGATTCAACCTACTAAAGCTCTTAGATATGGGCTACCGTCAACCTCAAGCCTAATCCTTATGTTCACCTCTTCGTGCCTTACTTGTCTGTCCTGCTTCCTCTTTCCATTGCCATATCCCCAGCGAATCCTTATCCTGGCATCTATCTAAGGTAGGTAAATGCCTGACAATCTCTTTCTTCGAGAACAAGCCATGTTCACTCGCGCAGGCCTTTCTGTTCTTGCAGCTACTTCTGGGCTCGTGGGTATCGAAGATCCTGTTTAGGCTGCTTTCAGTCCGTTCTATCGGCACTTCTTTCAAGAAGGAAGGTGAACTGATTGAGTCGTAACATCAGCATCAGGCCCAACCCTTCACTTTTGCCTACGTTTCTCTGACTTATCTAAGTATTCAAAGTAAGCTCCAGAAACTCCTTCTTTTACGGAAGTCAGACAAGTGAGAGCTCCAGGAGATAGAAGAGGTTGGGAAGAAGCCCCAGGCAATAGGACAGGCGGGGAGTCGAAAGAGGAGAGGGAGCCTAAGCAGATGCATCACTCAAGACCGCATAGTTGGGAAGAACGGGAAAAGGATGCAATACCAAAACAAGTACACGATTGTGGTCAATCTCAAGATTGTCGCAGGCTCAAACTCTCTCTCCTCTAGCTCCCGTACTGGAAAAAGTGCCGGATCTATCTTATCTCGGCCTCCTTCTAGGTTTCATGCTCCTCCTCCTACCCTACCTTCTTGCTCACCCTATAGTAGAAGCCATCCTAAGAGTGAAGCCGGGCTATTAGGTGTATCTCTTTCAGGAGATGCATTTTGTTTTTTCCCTTTCGTGTCCACAGATACCGCTCCGTGGGCTTTAGCTACTTAGACCCATTAGATGCTAGCCAAAAAACGATGACTCCAACCCTGCTACTAAACCCAGTCACCTCAAGAACTGAGAATTATGCTCATCGGAAAGACCTTGTTGAAGTTCGGTGGTTACAACTATCATAGCTAACAAAGGGTGTTATATCCTCCACTCAATCCAAGCATTTCTTTGAGCCACATTTGATTCATACGAAAAGATGGTAAGCAAATCGCTGACAGAATAAGAACTGAAGTAAGTCTAAGAAAAGAGGAACAAAGGTCTAAAAGAGCTGACTAAATCCACCGATGACTTCTTCGGTAATGGAGGTAGACCAACTCCTAGACCAACAGGCTGCCCACTAGAAGAAGGACCACAGTCTTTCCTTACCAGGTTCTTGTTTTTCGATTGAGAACGGGAGCCCGAAATACCCAATCCTTCTTTCCACATAACGTTCAGAAGGAAAACGTGGATTTTCAAATGGTGTTTGATCTACCTTTCTCTTTGTTCTTTTCTTGGATTGAATCCGAGATTAGTGAATGGCGGTAGGGGTTAAGAAGCTCTTGAATCCTAAGGAACCGGAAGATCTAAGGTTACCGGAAGATGGATACATCCGAAGAGAAGAAGGGCTCTGTTGCGCCTCCTTAGATTCGGAACATTTATGGAGAAATTTTCATCTGTTTGAATCGTACCGTACCCTATCTGAACTTGTCAGATAATGTCCAAGAACTGTTGAAGCATCCTACCTTCCTACCTGTTGTCCCTACCACTCTCACTCCAAAGTCAGACTAAGAGTATCCACAATGAGAAGTCATCCTAGGAGTGAGATCGGGCCTTGGTGTATCTATTTCCCAGGCAAATATCAAGGTGAATTGACCACACTGATACCCGGATAAAGCATTTTTTTTCTTTCTTTATACAAGAAAAGATTTTGTTGCGAATGGACAAGATATTGAGGAATTGCCCATATGTCAGATCATCATTCTTGATACGGGTCTTTTCCACATCAAAGGGGAATCTTTTGTTACAATAGAACCAGAAGTGATGCGGATCATTCAAGAATCGAAGTCGATTTGCTTTATAAAAAGAAGATATCAATGAACTTCTATGAAATGGTTTCACGGGATTAAGCCAATTGTCTCGATCGTGGGATATCATCGAGAAATAGAAATCCGTGTTATCAAAGGATTCCCTGCGATTCTTTCTAGTATGGAATGAGTCAATCATCCGCTTTGGTATCTTTTTGAACAAAAATGGTAATCTTCGCTATCGCTCGCCTCCATTGATCAAGAATTTAGGTCTTTGGGAAGTATCATGATCATCCAATAAGAAGGGTTTCAATTTCTTCAAATGAACGATTTGAACACCTATTGATTCTAACAACTGATTGCAGAGTTGATCATTCGGACCTTTCAATTCATAGATGTGGATCTCGGACCTATAAATGGGGATATTCCCAATACTCACAAAGAAAAAGGGAAGTGACTTGGACAAAAAGAAACGAAGTGACTTAGACAAATATTCTTTGTCTTGAGGATGTCGACAAACCTGGGACAGAGTCGTTCTGATGTGGGTATGCTCAAGGGTCAAGGATGACTTTAGAAAGCTTTCCTACTTCCATAAAGTGTTTTATGATAAAGTAAGAGATCTCCAAGCTTCTTCCTTCTCTTCCTATGCCTTGAGGATGTCGACAAGGACGTCCTTTAGTATCTCTCTCACATATTTTTTTCTTTCTTGTTTTGTCTGATTTTTTTTTCTTCCTGCAATTTCATTTTTCTTATTCCTTTCCCTTCATTTACTTACCATCATTTTTGCATTTTTCCTAGTCATGCTATTTCTTATGTTTGTGTTCATATAACTCTTATTCTGAGTTATTTTTTCCCTGGTCAAAGATTTCATTTTGAATGCATCTTGTCCTTCTATTACCTTAGCTCTTTCATTGTTACTCCTTCGTTCTACATGGGCTTAGAGTGTGTCTAATCAATCCATTTCTGATTAGTTCTTATAGGGGTTTCATCTTTTCATGCTGAGGTCAGTTGTTTGCATTCTTTTCTTGGTGTGTCTGCATCTATCAATTTCTCTCCTACGCACACATCAAATGTTAGGAGTCTTGTCAGGTTCAGTTTTGCTATGGGAGACCACTGCTGGAGGTGGAGCAATTGAAATTTAGCTTCAAGGTGGAGCATTTCTGAGATAGTCACGTCAGTCCAGTTTGTGTGCTACTCAGGATTGAAGGAGTTTCTTCTTATGATCTGTTCTTAGCCGAAGCACATTCAATTGGTTTCTTTGGTTTTTTGATCTTGGTGACTGTTAGGACATCTTGGAGTTTTTTCAGCCAGGTGGAGATTGTCTTGGGAGAGACGTCAAGCTGGAGATTGTTGCGTGAATGAAGACGCCTCTCCTGGAGTCTGCCAACATTAATATGATGATCCCCCTTATTTAGAAAAAAATATTAATACCTCCACTGTTAATCCCCAAAATCGGCAATCCCTCCCAAGGTCTCGAGCTCGTAAATTGCGACCCACTCAGGGGTTCCGCCCGAGGGTCGCGATCTGCCTTAGCCCTCCTTTTTGGGTGAGGCGGATAGGGTCCCCTATCTGCTCAAGCCATGCGGCTAGGACGGTCTCCCCAGTCTAATCGCCCAAGTCGCATTGCCATCGCGTGCCATGCGGGACAACGAGTTGCTTTCATAGCTCACCCTCGCAAGACACGCGGTTTGGCCAGCTAACCGCGCAACATTCTTCCTTGTAGGAGGCAACCTACATCAGTCCGCTGGAACGTTCCGCCAGTGTCGACCCTCGACCAGCGCAACCGTCGCAGGCTCGGAGAGCCCCTCCAGCTCAGGTGCCCGTCAGCCCTAGGTGGGCGGCCTGCCCAGGTCGTCGCCGCCTTGGGGAGGCCTGCTCTAGGCCGCCCGTGAGGTGGGCGGCCTGCCCAGGCCCCCGCCGCCTTGGGGCGGCCTGCTCCAGGCCGCCCGTAGGGTGTGCGGCCTGCTCCAGGCCGCCCATGGGGTGGGCGGCCTGCCCAGGCCGCCGCCGCCTTGGGGCAGCCTGCTCCAGGCCGCCCGTGGGGTGGGCGGCCTGCCCAGGCCGCCTCTGCCTTAGGGCGGCCTGCTCCAGGCTGCCCGTGGGGTGGGAGGCCTGCCCAGGCCGCTGCCGCCTTTGGGCGGCCTGCTCCAAGCCGCCCGTGGGGTGGACGGCCTGCCCAAGCCGCCCGTGGGGTGGACGGCCTGCCCAGGCCGCCCGTGGGGTGGACGGCCTGCCCAGGCCACCGCCGCCTTAGGGCGGCCTGCTCCAGGCTGCCCGTGAGGTGGGCGGCCTGCCCCGGCCGCCACCGCCTTGGGGCGGCCTGCTCTAGGTCGCCCGTGAGGTGGGCCGCCTGCCTAGGCCGCCGTCGTCTTGGGGGGGCATGCTCCAGGCCGCCCGAGAGGTGGGCGGCCTGCCCAGGCCGCCGCCTTGGGGCGGCCTGCTCTAGGCCGCCCGTGAGGTGGGCGGCCTGCCCCAGGCCGCCGCCCCTTCTATTGCCCCGGGCGCGGCCTGCTCCTCAGGCCGCCCCGACTCCTCTGCTCAGGTCTCCCGACGACCTGCGGACTCAAAACGCCAGTCCGCCGAGTCCGTCGAGATCATCGACGACCTGCTCCTCAGGTCGCGCCGCCTCCTCTGCTCAGGTCTCCAGACGACTTGCGGACTCAAAACGCCAGTCCGCCGAGTCCGCCGAGGTCATCGATGACCTGCTCCTCAGGTCGCGCCGCCTCCTCTACTCAGGTCTCCCGACGACCTGCGCACTCAAAACGCCAGTCCGCCGAGTCCGCCGAGGTCATCAATGGCCTGCTCCTCAGGCCGCACCGCCTCCTCTGCTCAGGTCTCCCGACGACCTGCGGACTCAAAACGCCAGTTTGCCGAGTCCGCCGAGGTCATCGACGACCTGCTCCTCAGGCCGCACCGCCTCCTCTGCTCAGGTCTCCCGACGACCTGCGGACTCAAAATGCCAGTCCGCCGAGTCCGCCGAGGTCATCGACGACCTGCTCCTCAGTCCGCACCGCCTCCTCTGCTCAGGTCTCCCGACGACCTGCGGACTCAAAACGCCAGTCCACTGAGTCCGCCGAGGTCATCGACGACCTGCTCCGAGTCCGCCCAGTCCTCCATGATGATGTCATTGGGCCCCGCTTCGAGAAGATCCTCCTTGGGCCTATAAATAGGCCCAGAGATCTCTCATTTGGGGACAAGCGCCAGAGAACTGCCTCTGCCAACAAACCCTGCGGACTCAGATTTCCAGTCCGCCCAGCTTTCCACAGTTCTGCAAGCAGGCTCTGCGGACTCAGATTTCCAGTCCGCCCAGCTTTCCACAGTTCTGCCAGCAGGCTCTGCGGACTCAGATTGTCAGTCCGCTTAGTTTCTTTTACTTAGTCTTTGACACCTCTTTTTCTCAGCCTCCAGCTTCCCCTTGTACCCTTTACTGCTTTTACATGTAATGATGTTATAGCGTGCTATAATCTTGCTTCTTGATTAAAGGAAAAGTCCACCGCAAGAGTGGCATTCAAGCCGCGGCGGGCAAAGTCTGCTGTTGCCGCTACAAGCAACCTCGTCTCTTCTTTCCCTCTCTCTGTCTAACCATCAGAACTCAACCGCCAAAGTAACGTCTGTTCGACAGCTCCTGATCAAGCCTCCTCTCTGCCCGAGCAAGCTCTTTCCTTGCACAGGCAAGTTTCCCCCTTGCTTCAAACTTCGCCATTATCCTCGCAACCCCCTTATTCTTCTAGCTTGTGAGATCGAACAACCCGTTAATTGGAGGACGCAATTCACGCATCAATAGTTAACACGCGACCTTAAAATCTCAATCAGACAGTGAAATCAGCGGTTATTCATGACAGACCATCAACCAGCCGAGAGCCTTTCTCCAAGTCCCATTGATGATTCTCTTTGGGAGGCCTTAGAGCAATCTCGCAGAGAAACTGCACAATAGTTTCAAGCGATCAACCGTACCCTGGCTGTTATCACTCAATGATTGGAAGCACAATCTTCAGCAGCACCAGCTCCTCCAATCAATCCAGCACCGACATTTGAGACTCCTCAAGTTTATCCACCGACCTATCCTCCTCTTTACACTCCAACCTTTCCGCAAGGGCCTGCAGCCCCTTTGCGGTCTCAGAATGAGTAATTCGCAGCTCGTCAAAGCTTCTTCCAAGAAGCTGCCCGAGGAAGTCCAGCGAGATTTCTAAATTTTCAGAGAAGTTATCCCTACTCATCAACTCCTGCCTTTGCTCCTTCCGCATCAACTTTTCCCTCCTATCCACCAGCTCCTTGTGCCGCTGCAACTTGTGCTCCTTTTTCCTTATGTTGTAGGAGAGCAAGAGGAGCAGTCACTATTTACAGAGAATGTTCGGTATGAATCGAATCTAGCTAACTTCAGAGAGCCATAATTACCCATTTACACTGGGGAGATTGATCAAGTCAAACATCTTCAAGCCTTTGAATCAGCTGTTGCTCTCAAGACTCTTTCAGATGTAACCAAATGCAAGCTCCTTGTAACGACCTTTGATGGCCAAGTAAGGGATTGGTTCTATGGACTACGTCCTCAGTCCATCTCTTCCTTTGCTGATCTGCGAAGAGAGTTCTTGCTCAGATTCTCTACTTCAACAAAGAAAAAGGGCGGCCCCGAAGCCCTCTTTGAGATCAAGCAGCGAGAGACCGAAACTTGGTCTCATTTTGTGGATCGTTTCTAGAGAGATCTTAGACATTGAGATCATCGATCAGGAAATGTATCGAGTGGCTCTCATTCACGGTCTGCGTGAAGGGCCACTCAAGTTCGAGGCTAACATCTGAGCGCCAAGGACTTATCAAGAGCTGATTGGTTTAGCCATCTCATACATCCGTGGTGAGAAGAGCAACCCCAGCTTTGTCTCCAGGCTTGTAGCTGAGAAAAATCCTCGACTTTACAAGCAGCCTCTGAGGTCTCCTCGAAAAGATTTTCCATCCTACTCTAGGAAAATAAAGAAGTTCCAGCATCATCATCAGCACTCCTTCCCAGGCCAAGATCGTGCCCACGAATGATTGCAACCGCTACCAGTCCCATCTCTACAAACAGCTTATGTGCATCACTCACAAGATGATGACTTATTGTACTCTGGACTTGATGAGGCCATGCAAGAAGTCTGCCAGACCATGAAAGATAGGGCAAATTCAAAAAGGCCTTACCAGTCGGCAAATCAAAGATCAAGAGATTCAAATCTGTTCTGTGAATTCCACCGAGAGAAAGGTCATTTAATTGAAGAATGCAAGGCCCTTCAGCGGTTTGTTGAAAGACTGCTTGCCGAGGGAAAGATCAACGACCTGGTAAAGAAAGTTGATACTTCAAAGCCTTCCACCTCCAAGGGCAAAGAGGTGGCTGAAGTTTAGATGAATTGTGTGGAGATAACGGATGTAGGCCGTCTGGGGCCTATCAATGATCAATCTGAGTACATTGATGTCATTGACGAAGGTCCTCTTGGAAGACTATTCTAAAGCAAAGAGGGCACATTTCTTGCGTCAACAGTTATGACCAATCGCAGCTCCTCAAAGCTCATCGCAATCATGACCAGTTGCTTTTACTTTACTCTTCAAACATTTTTTCTCTATAACACTTCTAAGTGTTCTTTCATTTTCATTCAATAAAGCTTACGTCAGAGATCTCCTCTATATTTTTCTCTTTGTCAAAGAGATCACTGAACCACTGAGATATCGCCAAGTCTTGCTCAGGGCCCCCTCGAGATTGTTCTCTGGCGTAAGACCACAACGACCACATATCGCAGGGAGTTTTCGCATATGTGCAGTGGGGGCCGTTCAACTCTCCTGCGGAGGATGACGGGACTTCGGATCCTGGCCGGCATCTATCACAGAGTGCGATTCCAGGGGGGACCCATGTGTTAGATCTGTTGTGCTTCGCTACAGGATACATTACAATTACGATGATCTTTGCGTGACAAGTAATGGCGATCAAGTGTAGCCTTGTCTCTTCGATCATCTCACAATTGTGACGACCGAACACTCCTTGGTACTCTCAATCAATGCCTTTGCGGGGCCCACAACTCCGCTGATCAATTCGCAGACAAGCAATAGGCCATTTGGCACAACTAGTCTAATTGATCAGCGATGTTTGTAACCCGAAGCATGAGAGCAGTGTATCTATCGATTCCTTCTCAGGAATTTCCGTGCTTGTGTCTTTTGTGCCCTTCTAAGGGAGCGCGACCAGCCCGATTTAGGTAGGACTAACCTCTGGATGATTTCTTTTAAAGGCAAGCGGTGCATAACGCCCACGGGGAACACCTGTGGCAGCATCCAGTCTTTTTTGGACGTCATCAAGGTGTAGCCCTCCTCTGTCTTTCCGCCTTTTTACAGGTTAAATTCGACCTATTCTAAGGATCGGCAGTTTCCTTTGGGCTTATGATTATCTTATATGCGCTACCTGCGCGAAGTTCTATCAGATGGTTATCAACAAGTTCTCTCGTCAGATGCTAATGACACAAATCATTTAGTCAAAATATCTGGTTCTCCTTGTTCGGCAAGTCAAGCTGTTTCAAGACTAAATTAGGATGGTTTCATCTTGCTGATCTGGATTTCATGTTAACATTATATCTGATCACGCGAGACAATCATTATCACATTCTGATCTCTATTCAGCTGATAGTAGAGCCTGTCAGATATCTTTTCCATTATATCTTATCATATCAAAAGGCAACATTCGCAGGTTCTCTCCAGATACTTGCGATTTGGTTTTCTTTCATATCTGCTTGCTCACTTTTTCTTTGCAGAGTTTAGCAGTTATTGGCAAGTTCTGTTCAGGTATTTGCAGCTTAGTTTTCATTTACATCTGCCACTTACCTTTCTTGTTGCAGAAGTTAACTGTTACTTACAAGCCCTCTTCAGGTACTTGCAAGTTATCATTTTTCTATACTTTCATCTCATCGCTGTTTTGCAGAACCCACCAGGAGACATTCAGGTCTTCTTCATTTTGCAAAGGCAACCCAGGTATGCATAAGGTGTACCTATTTTCACCTACTTTGACTTTTCTCCTTCGCAGGGGAAAGACAGGCATTAACAAATTTTTCTCGGAGGAGAGACATCAGGTTCCATCTCTCCTTTTCCTTTTTTCTTGTGGGAAGGATCATGATTTTCGTGGGTCACCTACTTTTTCGAAGTTCACTTCGGAACTTGAAAAAGTGCGGGGATTATGTTAACCCCCAAAATCGGCAATCCCTCCCAAGGTCTCGAGCTCGCAAATTGCGACCCGCTCAGGGGTTCCCCCCGAGGGTCGCGATCTGCCTTAGCCCTCCTTTTTTGGGTCAGGCGGATAGGGTCCCCTATCTGCTCAAGCCATGCGGCTAGGACGGTCTCCCCAGTCTAATCTCCAAGGCCGCATAGCCATCGCGTGCACTGCGGGACAACGGACTGCTTCCATAGCTCACCCTCGCAGGACACACGGTTTCGCCAGCTAACCGCGCAACATTCTTCCTTGTAGGAGGCAACCTACATCAGTCCGCTGGAACGTTCCGCTAGTGTCGACCCTCGACCAGCGCAACCGTCGCAGGCTCGGAGAGCCCCTCCAGCTCAGGTGCCTGTCAGCCCTAGGTGGGCGGCGTTCCCAGGCCGCCGCTGCCTTGGGGCGGCCTGCTCCAGGCCGCCCGTGAGGTGGGCGGCCTGCCCAGGCCGCCTCCGCCTTGGGCCGGCCTGCTCCAGGCCGCCCGTGGGGTGGGCGGTCTGCCCAGTCCGCCGCCGCCTTGGGGTGGCCTGCTCCAGGCCACCCGTGGGGTGGGCGGCCTGCCCAGGCCGCCGACGCCTTGGGGCGGCCTGCTCCACGCCGCCCGTGGGGTGGGAGGCCTGCCAAGGCCGCCGCCCCCTTGGGGCGGCCTGCTCCAGGCCGCCCGTGGGGTGGGCGGCCTGCCCAGGCCGCCGCCGCCTTGGGACGTCCTGCTCCAGGCCGCTCGTGGGGTGTGCGGCCTACCCAGGCCGCCGCCGCCTCAGGGCGGCCTGTTCTAGGCCGGCCGTAGGGTGGGCGACCTGTTCCAGGCCGGCCGTAGGGTGGGCGACCTGCCTAGGCCGTCGCCGCCACGGGGCGGCCTGCCCAGGCCGCCGCTGCCTTGGGGGGGGGGGCTGCTCCAGGCCGCCCGTGAGGTGGGTGGCCTACCCAGGCCGCCGCCGCCTTGGGGCGGCCTGCCCCAGGCCGCCCGTGTGGTGGGAGGCCTGTCCCAGTCCGCCGCCGCCTTGGGCGGCCTGCTCCAGGCCGCCGCCCCTTTTGTTGCCCCGGGCGCGGCCTGCTCCTAAGGCTGCGCCGCCTCCTCTGCTCAGGTCTCTCGACGACCTGCAGACTCAAAATGCCAGTCCGCCGAGTCCGTCAAGGTCATCGACGACCTGCTCCTCAGGCCGCGCCGCCTCCTCTGCTCAGGTCTCCTGACGACCTGCGGACTCAAAACGCCAGTCCGCCGAGTCCGCCGAGGTCATCGACGACCTGCTCCTCAGGCCGCGCCGCCTCCTCTGCTCAGGTATACCGATGACCTGCGGACTCAAAACGCCAGTCCGCCGAGTCCGCCGAGGTCATCGACGACCTGCTCCTCAGGTCGCGCCGCCTCCTCTTCTCAGGTCTCCCGACGACCTGCGGACTCAAAACGCCAGTCTATCGAGGTCATCAACGACCTGCTCCTCAGGCCACGCCGCCTCCTCTGCTCAGGTCTCCCGACGACCTGCGGACTCAAAACTCCAGTCCGCCGAGGTCATCGACGACCTGCTTCGAGTCCGCCTAGTCCTCCATGATGACGTCACTGGGCCCCACTTCGAGAAGATCCTCATCGGGCCTATAAATAGGCCCCGAGACCTCTCATTTGGGGACAAGCGCCAGAGAACTGCCTCTGCCAGCAAACCCTGCGGACTCAGATTTCCAGTCCGCCCAGCTTTCCACAGTTCTGCCAGCAGGCTCTGCGGACACAGATTTCCAGTCCGCCCAGCTTTCCACAGTTCTGCCAGCTGGCTCTGCGGACTCAGATTACCAGTTCGCCCAGTCAGCCCAGTTTCTTTTACTTAGTCTCTGGCACCTCTTTTTCTCAGCCGACAGCTTCCCCTTGTACCCTTTACTTCTTTTACATGTAATGGTGCTATAGCGTGTTGTAATCTTGCTTCTTGATTAAAGGAAAAGCCCGCCGCAAGAGTGGCATTCAAGCCGCGGCGGGCGAAGTCTGTTGTTGCCGCTGCAAGCGGCCCCGTCTCTTCTTTCCCTCTCTCGGTCTAACCATCAGAGCTCAACCGCCAAAATAACGTCTGCTCGACAGCTCCTAATCAAGCCTCCTCTCTGCTCGAGCAAGCTCTTTCCTTGCTCAAGCAAGTTTTCCCCTTGATTCAAACTTCGCCACTATCCCCGCAACACCCTTATTCTTCTAGCTTGTGAGATCGAACAACCCGTTAATTGGAGGACGCAATTCGCGCATCAACATCCACTTTTGGCACCCCCCTCAATTCTCTCCAAAATCAATCAAATCTCCATTACTTTGATCACATTCCATTTTTACCGTCATCCCGTTTTGGAGACCGCTCCAAATTTGGCATTCGCATTATTCTGGTGATGATGAAAGATTTTTCGAAATGATTTCATCTCATTTTTCCTATGGTGGCCGCCATAGGAATTTTGGGTTTCTTCCACCACCTATATATAGTTGTGTGGCAGACCATCCATGGACAGCAGTGCAACAGTCAAGTTTCGACTGAAGATCGTCGGCTTCTCTTCGAAGCACCTACCACCGACTTTCTCTTCATGTCGGCCGCCGAATCGGAGGTCCTTCTTTCTTTGTAGTCGACATTCGTCTCTAGTCGACGTCTTGATTTCTCGTCGCAACGTCTACGGCCGGGTCTTGGAAGGTTCGAGATTTTTCCATTTTACTCATTCTACTTTCTCCCTCCATTTTAACCGTATTGTATGTTTGAGCCAATTAATAATATTATTGATCTCTGCTTGCGCAGTGGACGTACCCATTTGATTTTTTCGGGGAACCACTTAAATCTCGGTGTTCTTCTTTTGTGTGGTGTTTATCATTTATTTTTGCACATTATTATTATCTTTCGTAACAATAGATTTGACCGTTAAAAATTTCACTTAAATAGGAGAATTTTATCTGCACTCGGAGACTTGTTTTCTTCAACAGATATTCATCATAACCTAAAAACTCATAAATCCAATGTCTATCTCCAAAAGAGGATATTGAGATCACCCACTATGTTTTTCTAAAAGGAGAGCATTTTTTCGGCCTGAATGTTTTTTTTTCACCCGGACTTAATTTTTCGCCAGAACGCAATTTTTTTTTGCCCGAACAACCTTATTTGCAAGGGCGCGACTTTTTCGCCAGAATGCAATTTTTCTCACAGACACGTTTATTTCGCTCAAACGCATTTTTTCGCCTTAAAGTAATTTTTCTGCGCGGAGTGATTTTTGTCTCCAGGACACAATTTTTTCGTCCGGACGCGTTTTTTTGCATATGCTGATTTTTTTCCGCCCGGTCGCGAATTTTCGCCAGGACTCTTTTTTTTATGCCCGGGTGCGTTTTTTTGGCCCAAACACGTTTTTTCACGTGGATGCATTTTTTTCACCCGGATGTAATTTTTTCACTTTGACGCGATTTATTCGCCCTGACGCAATTTATTCGCCTTGACGCAATTTTTTCGCCCGAAAGCGGTATTTTCTCCCGAACGTAATTTTTCGCACGGACGTGATTTTTTCTCCCGGACGCAATTATTTTGCCCGTATGCCTTTTTTCACTCGAACGCCTTTTTTTGCGCGGACGCCTTTTTTCGCCCTCGACGCGATTATTCACGCGGACGCGATTTTTTCGGTGGGATGCCTTTTTTTCACCCAGACACCTTTTTTTGTTTGGACGCCTTTTTTCGCCAAAATGCCTTTATTTCGTCCCGATGTAAATTTTTCGTCCGGACGCGTTTTTTTTCGCCTGAACGCATTTTTTTCACTCGGTCGCGTTTTTTTGCCCGGATGCATTTTTTTTACAGGATGGGTTTTTTTCGCCTGTAAGTGTTTTTTTCGCTAGGACGCGTTTTTTCATCCGGACGTGATATTTTCACCCGCACGAGATTTTTTCGTCATCACGTGATTTTTTAGCCCACACGCCACTTTTTTGCCAGAATGCGATCTTTTTGGCCAAATGTGATTTTTTGGCTCGTATACAATTTTTTCGCTCGAAATCGATTTTTCGCATACGGGCAAAAATTTTACGTCGTTCAAAAATTTCGCGGTGGGACAGAAAAAATCGAGTTTGGGCGAAAAAATCGCGTATGGACGAAAAAATCGCATCCCGACGATAATTTCGCATTTAGGACGAAAAAAAATTGAGTCATGGCGAAAATATCGCATCCAGACGAAAAAATCGCGTCCGGGCAAAAATATTGCGCTCAGGCTTAAAAAATCACGTCAGGGCGAAAAAATCTTCTCCGAACAAAAAATTCGCTTCCGTACGAAAAAATTGTGACCGGACGAAAAAATCACGTTCGGGCGAAAAAAATCGCATACGAGCGAAAAATCGCATACGAACGAAAATTTAGCATTCCGGGCTAAAAAATCGAATTAGAGTGAAAATAATCCCGCCATGACGAAAAAATCGCGTCTGAGCGAAAATAACACATTCGGACAAAAATTTCACGTTCGGGAAAAAATTTCGTGTTGGGGTTGAAAAACTTGAGTCCGGTTAAAAAAATCGCGTCCGGACAAAAAAATCACGCACGGGCGAAAAAATCGCGGTCGGATGAAAAATTCACGATTGTCATTTTTAATTATGATCATTAAGAGCATTAATCAATGTCAATTCCTATGACAGAAAGTCTTTTTACAAACGAACAATAAAAAATGATCAATGTCAATTCCCATGACAGAAAGTCTTCATGCGGCGGGAAAAAATGGATTTAAAATCAATGTCATTTCTCATGTGCATTGATATTGGATTGAAAATCAGTACTTCAATATCAATGTCGTTGAAACGAACGGACCCTAATTGATTTCATAAACAAGGTATGCATTTGGAGGGTCCTCCACAAATTTTCACTACCATGCATACTTGATTCTCTAATGCCTTGCAAATGTATTGGATTCCTCAGCTCGCCAATTCTCTTTTCTCGCACAAAGAATCTCCTACTCCGTCCCCGACATCCGGATCTTCGGCGATCGAATGTCTCTCTCACATCGATTATAGCTTATACATTCTCTTATTTTTTTCCAATATTTTGTACTGAAGTTCATTTCTCAATTTTTCCCACATATTGTTTTATCTTTGAAGGGGTGTATATAGTGGTGCACATAAAGCCTGACAGGCCCAGTTTATGCCTGGGTCTGTCAGGCCCAGGCTTTTTATGTCCAAACCCAGATGTTGAAATCGAAAATCGGTCTCTTGTGGAATTCACCTTTGGGGAAGGGGTGGTCTCGCACCTACTTCGCTCCTGCAAGAAAAACAACAAGGAAAAGAGAGCAAAGGACTAGACCAAGGCCTGGTGCGGAGGTATCACCACACACCCGAAAGATCACTGAGCGCTTCCCCTTCTTAGCCAAATGTCGGGTTAAGGTACCTCAAAAAGTGCTAGAAGACTGGGAGACAAGTAAGCATGCCTTCTTAGGTACCCCTTGAGTCCTATTTATAGATTTCTGAAAACGGTCTGCAAATAACTAACATCTGCCGACCTGAAATTACTGAAAACCCCTTGGACTAGCCTGCCAACAGCGAGACTCCGCTGTTTCACCCGACTATAGGCAGGCCAATGGGGGCAAAATGGTAAAAACACCTCACGGACTACTGGGCGAGTAGCCCTCAACAATCTCTGCTCGGCAAGGACAGCGAGTGCTCGACAAGGTTGGCACTCACCGCTTCTACTTGGCCTTTGGCGAGTACGGGCCCGGCTGGCCCTATCCACTCACTATTTGCTGAATGCGGGAGTGAAGAAGCATCACTCAACGCCAAGGCACGTGCTCGGCCTGCCCTGACCGTATGTCGCGAGTTCGCTAAAAGGTCAGATCTCGATGAACGGGGCTTGGCGAGTACAAGCTCGCCCCTCAAAAACATCCCACCCCGTTTGGGCGAGTCGGAGCTACTGTCGAGCTCTTTAGGGCGGGTGTAAGCCGGCCGATGAACAAACTCGCCTCACTCGACGCCAAGACAATGCGTTGAGGGAGCTCGCCTCACTCGACGCCAAGACAGAAGACGTTGAGGGAGCTCGCCTCACTCGACGCCAAGACAAAAGGCGTTGAGGGAGCTCGCCTCACTCGACGCCACGACAGAAGGCGTTGAGTGAATGAGCTCACCTCACTCGACGCCACGGGCCTGGCTCGCCTGGGTCTTGGGCTGGACTTGGTCAGTCTGGCTCATGCCGACCCCACTCGCTGGATTCGGGGTTGTACACCAGACCCAGGCCTGACAATAGCCAGGCCTAAGCCCAGACACAGGCCCCCTGTATGAATGGGACTAGCAGTGCCTTTTTGTGAAGGCCTAAACTAGGCCCAAGCAGGCCTAATCAGACTCAGGCTTGCTTAAGCTCGATTTTTCAAAAAAAAAAAGATTTTTTTATTTAAAAATTAATTAATATAAACATATTATGTAAAATATATATATTAAAATTTTAAATACTTAATAAAATAAAAGATATATTTTATTTCATATTAAAAAAATATTATAACACACACAAACGGGTCGACCACCAACCATGAGAAAAACTACCCGAACTTACAAAATGCACAAAATCTCACAACTCTCAACCCACCCACCCACAATAGGTAAGATGTCAAAGCACCGTATGACGACCAACCCAAAATAAAATAAAATATATCACTAATACTCAATCTTCATCGGCTAAGTTTAGTGAACTCAATTCATCTTCGACTGACGAGGAACTGTTTTCGATGGAAGCAGTAATGTTGCTCTCTGTTCGTCGCGTCCAAATAATCTTTATAACAAATACAAATCTCCAACGACTCTTCGTTAAGTCGACTCCGTCGTTCATTCAAAACCTTGCCACTAAAAGAGAAAACAGATTCCGAAGCTACTGTACTAGCTTGGACAGTTAATATATCGCGGGTCATTAATGCCAAAATAGGATATGCGTTAGTTTTATTTTTTCACCGCTCTAATATGTTAAAATTTTCAATTTCTATTTTAGACATATACTTTCTAAATTGTATTTTAGTGTATAATCCTAATTCATTTAATATACTAGTAGTTTGTGATTTTTTTCTATAAGCAATCTCATAAATTATATTTTGAAAATCATCTGCTATTTGTACTTGCGTTGAATCATTTCGCGGTCGCGACCCATATAAATCATAATAATAATTATAGAAATCTACAAAAACTGTATTAAAATTGTAAATTATTGAATCTTCAAATTCCAAATTATTTAAATCTAAGTGTAAGTTTTTATTTATTTCTTCTAAAAGATTTTCAACACCTAAAACGCCTAATAAAGGATTTAAAGTCGTCACACATGAAAATATAGGCTGCATTTCCTAATAGTATTTTAAAATTTTTGCTTCCATAATTTTAATTAGGGGCTGCCAAAACCTATATTGTTTATAATAATTTAATGTTTTTGTAATAATTAAAAAAATTTCGATAACTCGGGAGCTGGTGGGATAATAAACGCCAGATAATTGAATCGTCGTTCTATAAAAACATTCTAATAAGCGCATATAAATTATAAATGTTTCTCAATCATCGTCATTAAAATTATGAGTTGTATTTGTTGAATAAAATTTCATTAAAATTTTTTATTGACGGATTGCTTTTTTAACATTTTGTAAGTGAAATTCTACCTAATTGGCATGTCATATTCTGACTTTAAAAATTTTTCTCCCTGATTTATTACAAATTTTTAAAAATCTTGTCGTCTCTTTTGTGAACTATATATATATGTTAGCATATTTCTAATTTTAATAATATATGGATCCATTAATTTTAAACTATCTTGAACAATTAAATTTAAAACATGACAAACACAACGAGTATGAAAAAAATACTCCATTTAACATAGGTTTTAAATCTCTTTTTAAATTATCAATAGTCCGCGGTATTATTACTAGTGTTATCAATAGAAATTCTAATAATTTTATATTTTATTTTAAATTCGCGTATACAATTCACAATTACTTGATAAATTGCTGTTCCGGTATGTGAAACTTCAAAACTATTGAAATATTAAAAAGTATAGTTATTAATTATTAATATTATGACTTATGAGATTATATTTTATATTATATAAATATATTAAGCCTTACAACATTAATACTTGTCAGGCTGTCAGCTTTGAAGCGTCAATTCATTATCATATAAATATATAAATACATTAATGCGTTGACCAACTTTGAAAGTTAAAACGTCGAGCTGAGCTCGACAAACACAACCTAATTATAGAAATAATTTATATATATTAATTTTGAGTGGAGTGCAGACAAACTTAGTGGCCCGCGTTGGCCTTGTCCAGTCATGGGCTAGGCCCAGTTATGGCCTGGGATCGGGCCCAGTCCTAGCCTAGAACCGGTCTTAGCCTGGGCCTGGCACCGGGCCGGGCAGTACATTAATATTGGGGCCTTTTGAGGCCTCTTAGGACCGGCTTGGGCCTGGACCAGACCTACCTGGGCCCATGCCTAATCAGACTTTTGCCAGGCCGGACCCAGACGGGCTTTCCAGGCCCAGTCTTTTTGTGCACCACTAGGTGTATACAAGGTAAAGCTTGCTACTTTACCTTTCGGTTAATTCTTGGGAAATCACATCAATCAAACGGTCTGCTTGTTTCAATGACAATGGTCTGCTTGTTTCAACTGTGAGGCCGGCGGAATGGGATTGTTGGGGTGTCGGTTTTAGATGACGAGGGCCAACGGTGAAATCTTAAGGACAGGCGGGGAAGGGGTAGTTGGTGACGATAAAAAAAATGGCTGAAAGAACCACCATCGAGATGCCAGATGAGGGGTCGCGGGCAGTTGGACTTCACCACAAGTAGTGGTGGGGGTTTAATAATTAAAATAGGTAAGTTTTTAGATCTATTTATTACCAGCGTGCATATAATAGCACTCTTAAAATATTTATATTAATAAGAGTACTAGTTAGCATTTGTGAAGCCGCGCATAAGCGGCGCCCTCGCAAGCGTATATAAAGCATAGCTAGTGAGTGAGAGTAGTTGCACACTGATATACCCAGTGCAAAACCACTAATATTTTAAAATAAGAGGAGATTACACAATAACCATAATGTTTACTAGGTGGCAACTAGTCGTGTTCCAAAAGATTGGATCCAACGGGCCGGCCCGGTAAAAGTCCGTCTAGGAATCGGGCTCGGCTGGCCCATTCTAGGTTATGGGTGCCCAACGTGGCCCCCATATCATCTCATAGTCCGTCTCGGGCCAAGCCCAGCTAAGCCCAGTCACACCAGGCCTTGCCCGGGCCCGACACCCATGCCAGCGGAATTTCGAAAATCCCGCTTGGGATTTCGGAAATCCCACTTGCTGGTGAGATTTCCACCAAACAGGATTTTCCATCAGGAAATCCCGCCTATTGGGGCGGGATTTCAAATATTGGAGAAAAATCCGGCCTATTCCCGCCAATTGGAGGGATTTTCCGCCTATTTGATAACCGGGCCGGCTCGGCCCGGTCTTGGGGGCCTTAGCGGACTCCCTCTTTGAGACGGGCCGTCCAAGCCCGGGTGGCAAAAGCCCCGCGGAAAGGACTTTTTGGACAGGCATAGTGGCTGAAAAAATATAAATTTTTGTCAACCTTCATTCCCAATGTTCTAAAATTTCATTTTTGACCTTAACAATATCACAGCCCTCTCCTTTCATTTCTCCGCTTGAATTCCAAACGCTCCTAATAGAGCTGACGGGAAAAACAGAGCCTAGAAAAGGCAAAATTATTATTATTATCAGCTATCGTTAACAAATTAAGGGAAAAACCAGATTAGATAATGTCTGTATAATGATCGATTAGATTCTTGATTTTGCAAGAACTGTTTAGTTATTTATGTATGTTCATGTCTTCAATCTGTTCAGTGTCGGTGTAGTTGACTACCGTTTGATGGTTTTCCGCAGCTTCTTTTTCCATGTTCACTGCTATAGAATGCCCGAATTATTCATGGCGTCTAATATGAAGTTCGGTAATGATTAACATCTGTTGCGGTGTAACTCGACGTCCCGGCCGGACCAGAATAACCTGCACCGTCTTAGCTCTTGGGACGGTCGAGCGCGCACAGTCACTAAAGTAGGTCAGTTGTACACACACAGTTTTAACGTGGAAAAACCCCTCAACAGGGTAAAAAACCACGTGATCGGATCTGTGCCGGTTTTAGTCCACTATTTCCTGGCTGTTACAGCTTGTTTGTGAAGTCGAGGGTGACATACCACCTCTCGTTACAGCTTTGGAGTGAGAGAACACTTGACACACGTCGGACGACAGACCGTCGCGCCGGGAGTTGTTACAAATTGCACTTTGCGTTGGTGGTCTTTGCTTAGCGCCTTGCTAATTCTGAACGTGGAGCGGAGCGCCTGGACTTGCGGCTGCGGGGGCCACTTGAAACTTGAGAGATTAAGCTTCGTCGGGTGGCTCTAACTTGGCTCGTTCGTGGCTCGGGTGCGGCTCGGGTGCGTCTTGAGTACGGCTCGGTTGCGACTCGGGTGTTGCTCGTAGGAGGAATTTGGCAGAGCTTCAACCCGAGGAAGAAGAAGACTCGAAAGAAAAAAAGTGAGAAATGAGGATGTCTGTGACTCCTTTTATAGGTTCTAGGGGGTGATTACGGTGGTTATGTGGCTATCCGCTCACTGTAATCACGCAAAATGAATTTCCCATAGTTTATGGGTGCACATTAATACCGATGTTTGCACCCCTAAATTAATAATTAAATTGCTAATTAAATTCCTCCACTAACCTGGTGGTTTGTGGGTGGTTACATACGAATCAGACGGGCGGGAACGTCCCCCATCAATCGGATGACGGGAGCGGAACTCCACGGGCGGCCGACGAACTCGCCACCAAGTTCGCCGACGAGGGGAGGACTGCCGACGGCTGCCGGGGAGCGGCTGCCCGGGTGGCCGAGGGAGGGGGCGGCTCGGGCGTCCGCCCCCTCGGCTGCGCCGACGGCCGAGGGAGGGGGCGGCCCGGGTCGGCCGTCCCCTTGGCCGCGCCGGCGGTCGAGGGTGGGGGCGGTCCGGGAGGCCGCCCACCTTGGCTGCGGCCGAGGGAGGCGCGGCCCGGGCGGCCGCTTCCTCGGCCGCGACCATGGCTGTCGCGGCGAGAGTGGGCGGGCGGGCAGCGTCCGGGGAGGAGGTCGGCCGCCCGCCGCCGACAAGGTGGGGCTCGCGGCGGTTTGCCCACTACGCGTGACGGGATCAGTGTGAGGGGGATCGGGCGCGGTGGCGAATTGGGCGCCCAATTCGCTCAATTCCAGCGAATTGGGCGCCCAATTCGCTCAATTTCCTTTTTCTCCCATTTATACGCCTCACGTGCCTCAGGCGCGCGCCTGCGCCTTGCTCCTAGGCTCCAGGGGTCCTCTGTGCTCGTGCGCCTTGCGCCTTTGATAACTTAGGTGGTCAGCCAAAAGGGGATGTATGGCTTGGCCGGCCAGGGGTAGGGAATGAAGAGTTATCCGCTTCACACTCGGAGTTGGCTTCGGCACCATAATGATCAAGGATTGGGCTTTTAGACTCCAATCTTCAATGCCCCAAATGAGAGCCCTCACCCTCAATATATAAACTCTAGGGGGACAACAAATGACTATGATTGACCGATCATTGCGACTAAAAAATAAGTAAAAATATAACTCGAAATGAAATATGAAAAGAACAACTGATGCTCGGATTGTCGAGCCGCATAAGTTTGCCGGTTCCAATCATCACGTAAGTCGGTACGTGTGTCGCGATCCCCATCACTTAGCTAGCTGCGAAGAAGCGCAGAAAGGAACTATGACCGCACACGACATTGTCAAGGGAACAAGTCTATGACATTATGCTTGGAAGGCAATATTGCATTTCCTATCAGTTTTTCCCAACTCACGATCACTTGAAAATTGGATTCGCGAGGTTGAGTTTGTTTTATTGTATGTACTACTTAATTCTTGATGTGCTTGTAGTTTCCACTTATTTTTGTTTTGTTTTTGTTCCTACTTCCTAGTATCATTGCACTAATGTTTTTCCATGTTCAAATGTTAAAGATTCTATTTACATTCATAAATCTCCTTTTGATTCCAAGCTGGTGCAAGTCTGTACTTCAATATCAGTTACCCATTTGAGGCTTCTTTTGCAGAGGCAACACCAAAGACCATACTGAGGATTATGAATATAAAAGGACTTACACTTTATCATTTGAAGAGCCATCTTCAGGTTGAATCGGAACTAGCATTAAATCTGTTATTATTTATAATGAAACGGAAGAACTCAGCCTACTTATTGAATGGAGTAACTTTTTAATACCATAGCTACTCTTCTTACATGCACAAAACTGGTGTGTTTCAAAATCACCTAAGATTGAAGGTTATTTAGCTAAAAAGTTTGTATTTTTAATGAAAATGGTCAAATCAATTTGTCTTCAAAAGTTCTGTTATAGAAATTGCAATGAAACCATGACATCTTTTTTTGTTTTTTGAATGGAACCAAGTTTAATCTTTCATAACATGTACATGTCTCATTTACAGAAATTCAGAATGGGGAAGCAGTCAAAAGATCCTGAAAATTCTAATGATGGTACCTCTCTCTCTCTCTCCACCACGTTACATACTCGTTTCTTATCATAGGCAGGCTCTTCTGATTTTGAATCTATGTAGATATAATTATTGCTCGAACTTCAAGAGATATATTTCCTGTCAACATAGTGAACTATGTGCTGGAGCATTCCAAGCACCTCATTTTTCAAGATCCAAGTATTCTTATTTTTTCATAGTTTATTTAGTAATTACAATCAATCACATTTACTGTAGAGACCCAAATTCTGGGCTCCTCAAAATATAAGGATCGGACAAGTTTTGAATAAAAAGTGTCACAGCATTTTATTCCATCATTTATTCTTATTACAACACTTGATACAAGCATAAAAACATTAAATAAAAACAAATACATGAATTCTACTTGTATTCAATACAGAAGTCACAGTACGGATCCCTACAAGAGTCCTTATGCTTTATGTGCACTTCCCCAATGCTTACGAAGACTTTTAGCCATACCTTCGCTAACTCTTCGGGAGGAATCCTCTTAGGAGCACTGAGCGACGCTCCTGATGCCTAAAAATTGAGTCCACAACGGGTTAGTCATAAAAATTATGACTATGTGAGATAAGTATTTCTTGAAGCGTTTGTACATGCATACAAGGAGAATGATAACAATATGCATACAATACAATATTTAATAATTTCAATTTATAAGCTGAATTATAACTTTTAACTTAACCCCTTAATTTTAATTACATAAAATGAGAAATGATCCGGTGATGCAAATTTGAATTGGCCACCACCCACTTAAGGGCTTCCCATTTAAGGGCTTTCCGTAGGCTCACCCCTACGTGGTGAATCCATCCGTAGATTCGAAACCATCGCATTTCTCCATGCCGAATTTGATTATTTTGCTTTTGTTCTTGACGTATAAAAGAAAGTGTGTTTAATTTAAATAAAACATCCCCTCAGATCTTATATCGCTTTCATGATTTTCCCCTCGCCTACTTTTATTTCTTTGCGATATCTTAATGAGTTAAACTCATATGCACAGACATTCGTTATTTCAGAAATAAATAAAAATAGAAAAGTACATGAATAGAACTAATTCAGGAAATAAAAAGCTCACCACAGTTTTGCCTTTATCGTTATCACGATTATCTTGGGACGCCATCCGCAGTTTCTTCCAATTCGGTCTTGGTTGCGGGAACCACTGTAATAGCACTTATTTCAATTTTACTGGGTTGCGTCTTATTTTAATCGTGTACATAAAGGATTTATAATTGCAAAAATCGTCGGAAATCGGAAAAACATCACAAATGCTATATAAAATAAGCCTCAAAGTGGACTAAACCAGCCCTTCAAATGGACACATGTCCTTCCAAAAAAATGATGTCCAGCAAGAAAATAATAATTTTCTGCCATAATCAGAGAAAAAGCCAACCAAAATATCCCAAAGTTCCTTACAGTCAACTGATAAAGAGAAGGCTCAATTCGGCACAGCAGTAAGGAGCAGCTCAGTCAGCTCACTCAGCAAGTAGCAGCAGGTAAGGCAACACAGTCGGCTCGGCACAGCAAGGCTGACAGCCAACCAACAGAAATGGTACAACAAGGAGAAGAATTGGAGCAGCAGCAATCGGGCAGCAGTCCAGCAGTAGTGAGCAGCCAGACAGCAGCAGGAAATAGCCAGACAACAGCAAGAAGTAGCCCGACAGCAGCTGCTCCGGACAGCAGCACAACAGTAATTAATGACAACAGAGAAGAGGGGGAGCAGTGGAGAAGAAGAGGAGAGAGGCATCCATTTTATAGAGAAGTCAGGCAGTGAAGAGGCAAGTAAAAGCCAACTGGTAAAGAGGCAGCAAGAAGCCAATTTGGAGTAGCTAACTCACATGGGTGTCACAACTCAATTAAGCCAACAACCAAGTGGCCAACCACCAGCCAAGTGTCAACCAACCAGCTCACAAAATCAACCAGCACACAAAACCAGCCAGCACACAAAACCAGCCAGCACACCCCCATAATGACAAGTGTCAAGCCATCAAACCTCCAACCAACTCATAAATAGCTAAGGCAGCAAGTCCATAACCAACCAAATATTCAAGCCCACCAAATAATTCAGCCACCAAAGTATAAAACAAGCAGCCCATTAATGTCCAGCCCTAATTAAAATAGCCCACAACCACTAATTCCACAAAGGCAACCAACATAAAGAAATAAATCAAAAAATTCAAAATTCGTCAAAAAATTGCGATAACTAAATATGCCTTTTCTCATCATCGGGGATAAAAGAAATTAAATTATTCATGAAGTGTTATTTTAGGTTGTTACATTTACTGGGATCAGTGAAATGTTCTACTGTCTAAACCTTAATCAATTCGTAAACCCAATATAATTAGTCGTTCAAATATACCCAATATACTTTTTATTTAGATCTAGCTCATCACTTAGAAGTTGTCTCATTTTGAAGTGACAACTATTTGTATTTTACATGACACAAGGTACATCATGATAGGCAAAAAGGAGGAAGAGCACACGAGATTGCACTGAGAAGAATGATACACTAACACCTGAGGTATATTCTCTCACCCAATTCAACTCGGGAATTGGTTCTCTCGCGCAACAGAAGACCTACCTTTTTTAAAATACAACATAGATGATGCCCTACAACTAATACTTGAACGTCCTTACATAGATTGGCTAGACACACATAATACAATAAACTAAAAGAAAAATTTATTATTTAATACATTTAAACAAGCTTAATATTGACATCACTCCCATTGTGCCAAGGAGGTTCATTAACTGCTTGCAATGAGCCCGAAGCGGCGCGCGGGGATGGCAGTGAACCTTCCGGTTGAAGGGCCTCGATGAGGGCCTTATTTGTTGGCCACCATCATGTGCTGAAAGGACTCCAAAATCTGGGTCAAAGTGAGGCCGCCTGGGATACCGTTGTCCATGAGCGTGGTTCAAGTGGGGTGAGAAGAGGTACGGGGAGTGGGCAAAATGCTCGTACTGCCCGATAACAGCGGGAGACCGGCGACAGAAGCTCCCAAGTGAACATACAGACTCACACGACACGACGGGTGGGTAGATCCGGGTGTAAAAAATGCGGGTCGGGGCTGGAAAGGCTTGTTGGTGGCGAAAACAACGACAATTGTCGGCATTGAAGGCAGTGGAGGAGCGGAGGAAGAGGAGACATCTAATACCAATATGTTATGTACCTTCTTTTGAGACCTCGTTCGCCGAGGAAGGGAAAGTCTCGTAGAGGATTGACGTGGCTCTTGCGAGATCCTCTCGAACCTATCTTGCCGGGAGAGGAGCGATAAGGGAGGCAGATGGAGGGGAGCAGTCGATCGGCGGTGGTGAGCGATGAAATCAGGTGAAAGAGGCGATCACAGACTACGTCTGCGAGCGGGAGGCGTGAAACGGCCAGGGCATTGGGTTTTCTGTGAGGGAGAGAGGGGAGAATTAGAGAGAGATATTTTGATTAATGATTTCCTCCTTTCAAACCAAACACACTCCAACCCCATATGGATTGGGAGACCAACCCAAACCCAAAGTTTCAAATTAAAATACATATGCCAAAATTAAAGATACAATATAGAAGCATAAAAGATAAGTCTAAGCGGTGGGCGCCATGTGCCGCGCCTGTACCAACGTGGGTCAGTAACATCCGTAATAGTTTGGTAGAGAGAAAAATCTGAAATGACTTTGACAAAATTCCAAGAGCAAAACCTTTTGTCAACCCTAGGCTCCAAAACAACAAGTCCATGATCCAAAGATGAACAAAAAGGATACAAGAGGCCAAGAGGGAAATATATATATCCCCCATAAAGTTGCAAATTTGTAATTAAAACTAAAGGGATAACAAAGGTGTTGTGCCCTTTAATTTGCCATGTCGGTCGTCTTTAGCCTCTGAGAATAAACCCGCAATAGAGTTGTGGCACCTTCACTTGTTGAGCCGCTCTCCACCCCCGTAACATAGCACTGTGACAAGTCCAACATCAAATTCTTCCTCGAATGACTTGACCATATTATGACACATTAGTTTTAGGCATGTCACACTGAGAACTATTATATATGAGCACAAGAATTTTTGTTGACGATCATAACACTAGATTTTTCTAAAATTGTGTTCCGTGCCCTAGATTGCGATCTCATGCAAGGGGGTGAAGTGGGAAATCCTAGTGGAGAGAGACGATTCCCTTCTTCGATCCCCTTTGATCTATGGTGTGGAGGGAGGTGGTTTCCCGATGGTTGGCGTCGGCGGCGTGAAGATGCTGGGTAGTGGCTGCGTGCATGAGATAGGTCACGAAAAAAGAGAGAGAGAGAATAGAAGTTAGAGAGAGATATTTGATAATTATTTCTTCTCCCCTTGTCCAAAGCCAACACCACCCAGATATGAGGGGGGAACCAAGTTCCAACAAAAAGACCCAAATGCCCCCTCACAAGGCTTAACAAGAGGTGAGGTTAAAAATACTAAGCATGCATAAATTACTAATACAAGATAAAAGTGGTACAAGCGAGCGCCACTCGAGGTTCGCGACGCTTGTACGTAATCCCACAACGAGGATCCGTGACATCTCCATCCTGCTCAACATCAAGCTTGTCCTGTGGCTGCGGAGGAAGTCGTATCAAGGGTAGGGGTGGAGGGTCGCCGACGAATGACTTTGGTTGGGACACATGGAAGACGTCGTGAATCCGAGCATCGTCAGAGAGGTGGAGACGATAAGCCACGTCCCCGATGCGGTGTAAAATCTCGAAAGGGTCGAAGAACTTCGGCCCCAGCTTTTGGTAGGCTCCCTTGGAGATGGTAGACTGATATTAGGGGTGGCATTTAAGCCATACCTAATCCCCGGGAGCGAATAACAACTTGTTGTGGCTTCGGTTGTGGACGGTCTCCATCCGTGCCTGGGCCTGAAGGTCACGCACAAGGCACTCTCATCGCGCGTGCATAGCTCGGTGTCGACGATGACAGCGGGAAGAGGCGCTAACATATGTAAGGAGGTGGGGAGGATCCCGACCGTAAATGAGGCAGAAAGGAGAAGTCTGGAGGGCGGTGTGGTAGGAGGTATTGTAGCAATACTCCACCCACGGGAGCCAACAGGCCCAGTCCTTGGGGTGGTCCCCTACAAGGAAACAAAGGTACATCTCGAGCATCCGGTTGACCACTTCAGTCAGGCCATCCCACTGAGGGTGATAAGCGGAGGAGAGGGGCAACTTCGTCCTACAGAGGGCCAATAGTTCCTACCAAAACTGAGCGGTGAAGATCTTGTCTCTGTTGGACACAATGCTCCTTGGTACGCTGTGGAGGTGAAACACCTGGTCGAAGAATGCACGGACAACGACGAGGTCGGTCATAAGGAGGCTCATGACAATGAAATGTGCCCACTTGGAAAAGCGACCGATGACCACGAAGATAGTGGAGTGGCCCCGAGAAGGGGGTAACCCTTCGATGAAGTCCATTGAGATGTCCGCTCAAATCTGTGTCTGAACCGGAAGGGGCTGCAGGAGACAAGCAGGCGAAAAAGACTCCGTCTTGCTGTGGTGACAAATCAGACAGACAACAATGTAAGTCTGGACGCTCCGTTTAAGTCCCTGCCAAAAGAACTCTGCGCGCAGGTGCTAAAGGGTCTTGTGGACCTCTTCATGCATGTGGTCGTGGACGTCCGCCAGAATGCCCAGAATTAGCAGAGAGGCGACTGGCAAGTAACAACGGTCCCTGTACATGATGAGGCCGTCACGTACTGTCCAGTGTGGCGGAAGGTGCCCCTCCTGAATTTGATGATGTAGCTCGCGAAGAGAGGGAGTATCGTGAATCTCTTGACGGAGGTGAAGCAGAACAATGGATGGCGGCTCATACACGACATAGAGGAGTGCATCAGGAGAGTCGCGGCGGGAGAGAGCGTCGATTGTGCGGTTCAGGCCGCGCTCCTTGAACTCCACCCTGAAGTTGTAGCCCAGAAGGCGGCTCACCCAACGCTGTTGCGGCACTGTCGTCAAGCGCTGCTCCAATAAATACTTGAGGCTGAAATGGTCCGTGCGGATCACGAAGGAACGTCCCTACAAGTAGGGTCACCGGTGGTGAACGACTTTAGCCAGTCCGACGAGATCTTGTTCGTAGGACAAAAGCTTCCGATAGTGCAGGGTCGTCGTGCGGCTGAAGTATGCAACCGGGTTCTCTTCCTGCTGAAGAACTGCCCCACACCCGTGTTCGGAGGCGTCACATTCCACCTAGAATTTCTTCTCGAAATCTAGAAGCTGGAGGACGGGAATCGATACTAAGGCCTGCTGCAAAGCTTGAGGCCGTCGTGACGGAGTCGTCCCAAGCGTAACACTGGCGACGCAAGAGAGACAACAAGGGGGCGGCTATCACCATGTACCCCTCTATAAATCTGCAGTAGTAGTCGGTCAGGCCGAGGAACCCACGAAGCTCCTGCTGTGTCTAGGGAAAGGGCTAATCAAGAACCCACTGAATCTTGACTGGATCAACAAAGACATTCGAGTGGTCGACGATGTTCCCCAGGTGCACAACCTTGTCAATGCTGAATGAACACTTGGCCCACTTAAGGAAGAGCCGATGATAGCGGGCCAACTGGAGGACCGTATTGAGGTGGTCGAGATGGGCTTTCCAAGTCTTGTCGCACACCAAATTATCATCGAAAAAAACAAGTATGCAACGACAAAAGAGAGTATGAAATACCTCGTTCATGAGCACCTGAAAGGTAAACGTCCTTTATTCCGTGACCATTCTTTTTGTAGTAATTGCAGTGGTTATCTGAACCTTTCTTGGACTTGACTCCTCTGCTTGAACCAGACTGACCCCGAGAGAGTAACGCTGAATTTTCAGCAACATCTGAGCCGGAAGACTTCTTTCGGACGTCGTCGAAGAGTAAGGCTGTCGTGACCTCTTCCATGTCCAAAACATCCTTACTATAGGTGAGAGTGGTAACCATGCTCTCGTAAGACTTTGGAAGAGAGTTTAGTAGGATAACTGCCTTGTCCTCTTCCTCCACCTTGATATTCATGCTGAGACACTCTGATAACAGTTTGTTAAAACTATTTAGGTGGTCGTGTAGAGAGGAACCCCCCCTTCACGCTGAACTTGTACAACTGCTGCTTGAGGTAGATGCGATTGGGGAGAGACTTCGTCATATAGATACTCTCCAACTTTGCCCAAAGACCAGAGACAGTCTTCTCTGAAAGAATTCCATACAACACATCATAGTGTAAGCAAAGCTGTATGGTGGACAGAGCTTTGAGATCCAAATTCTCCCACATGCGATCGGTAACCTCAACCTCCTTATTGGTCTTCCCTAATAGGACACAGTGTAAGCCTTCCTTGATCAAAAGTGCTCGGACCTTGACCTGCCACATGCCAAAATTGTGTTTTCCGTCAAACTTCGCACCGGGTGTGGAAGTCGCCATAGAAAACAAACTGAAGAAATCTTCTCGAAGACCGAAGCGACCGAATAAATTCGCGGATCAAGATTGGGAAGATAGGGAGCGGACCGATGTCGTCATCTACCGTTGACCCAGCTTGAAACGGAATGTCCAAACGGTCGTCGATCGAACCTCCCTCTGATACCTCTTGTTGAAGAAAACAGGTCTCCGAGTGCGGATAAAATTCTCTTATTCAAGTGAAATTTCTAACGGCCAAATTTATTGTTACGAAAGATAATAATAATGTGCAAAAATAAATGATAAACACCATACAAAAAAAGAACACCGAGATTTAAGTGGTTCCCTGAAAAAATCAAATGGGTACGTCCACTGTGCAGACAGAGATAAATAATATTATTAAATGCGTCAAACATATAATACGACTAAAATGGAGGGAGAAAGTAGAACGAGAAAAATGGAAAAAATCTCGAACCCTCCAAGATCCGGCCGTAGGTGTTGCGACGAGAAATCAAGACGGCGACTAGAGACGAATGTCGACTACAAAGAAAGAAGAACCTCAGATTCGGCGGCCGACATGAAGAGAAAGTCGGCGGTAGGTGCTTCAAAGAGAAGCCGACGATCTTCGGCCGAAACTTGACTGCTGCACTGCTGTCCATGGATGGTCTGCCACACCACTATATATAGGTGGGGGAAGAAGCCCAAAATTGGTATGACGGGCACCATAGGAAAAATGAGATGAAATCCTTTCGAAAAATCCTCCATCATCACCAGAATAATGTGAATGCCAAATTTGGAGCGGTCTCCAAAACGGGATGACGGTAACAATGGAATGTGATCAAAGATCCTTTCAAGAAAATCCTCCATTAATATAAGAGTAATGAGGATTTGATTGATTTTGGAGCGAATTGAGGGGGGGTGTCAAAAGTGGAGGTATTAATAATTTTTTCTAAATAAGGGGAATCATTATATTAATGCTGGCAGACTCCAGGAGAGGCGGCATCATTCACGCAACAAATATCCACGACTTTTCACCAAAAAGTCAATTCCACTTTAAAAGTGTTGGTCTGAACAAGAGAATTGACATTCATATTCTCAAAACCAATACTTCAATACCAATATCTGTGAAACGAAAGGACCCTTAGGGTTCAATTAGTGCCCGCTCACTTCACGGTTTTTGAACCATGGGATTGGTTTTGCGCTTAAATAGAACACATTCGCCATTCGTTACACGGGAATTGCCGCGGATTTTGGAATTCCTCAAAATCGCAGTTTTCAGGCACAACCATTCGTCAATTCTTGTTCCGCGGCCCTGTTTTTGACGGAAGCAGCCCTCTTGCAATCCTTCTGTTCTTCTCATCGCGTTGAACACAGTCGGAAGACTTAGCCGCCAGTGAGTTTGTTGGCCTCTTTATTCCTCCTTGTCTTCCTCTTCATCTTCCTCCTTTTCATCTTCCTTATTTCTACAGAGAAACCGTGGCACATCTCTTCTCACCGCGCAGAATACGATGGGATACTTCGTCGTCAGTGAGTTTTCTAGCCTCTTTACTCCTCGTCTTCCTCTTTATCTTCTCTGCCGCTGGTAGGATTGTTTTTTTATTTAAGTTTCAGTGCTACTGTTAGTTTTTTTCCTGTAATAAAAAACACAGTTTTGGAAGAACACAGAACGAAATGCATAGTCCGCCCACTCAATTTTTTTTTTCTGCAATGCGCAGTTTAGTGGACTGTCATATATTATATACTTTTGAATTCATGATTTTAATTTCATGCAGTTGACTAAAACATTTTGTGGTTGATGGATCTATAGTATACGTGGTTGTTTTGAAATTGTGTTGTTGTTAAGCTTGCAATTTTTATAATTTTAAATTGAATTTTTAATTTCATGCAATTTCTATGGATGAATTTCATCATGCATCCGAACAATAAAATTATCCAATTCCAATTCGGCTCAAAACTTTCCTTAACGAATGACTTTTTAACCCTGCATTAACGACCGCCGCAACCGTGCCAAATGGAGCCTAAGGGGAGAAGACGGCGAAAGCTTGAACGTCAACATGCACACCTAATAAAGAGAGGTCACACAGTTAGGGGAGAAGATAGAGATGGTGTGATGTTAGTTACATGGATGGTTAGGATTAAGTTAAATTTCATGAGTAATACATGACATGCCAAAGAGTTATTTTATTTTAGATATTTAAGTAGGTTTTATATTGTCTTAGGTTCTGTTTGGGGGAACTTATTTTCACCGTAGGTAGTAGTAACACACATAATTACGTAGTAGTAACACGTGTAGAATAAGGTGGTGGAACCATGTGTCATCCGATCGACGATCCAACGACACAAAATTTGATTATATTTACTAAATTAAAATGAAAAATCAAAGAAAATCCGTTGTATTTTGGATTTCGTGAACCATCCGATAATATATCGGACGACACTCAGATTCTTCCCCATGCAGAAAAAAGTGTGACCCCTATTTGCAACAACAACAAAAAATTTACTAGACAATATGTGTGACCGCATCGAGTCCGGGGATACCTTAATACTAAATGCAAGAGAGAAACACACATTTGAAGTCTTATCATTTATTTATTGTATTTTTATAGTTATATATAATTTTTGTCTTATTATTTTATTGTAAGAAATGAAATAAGTGTGATAAGAAAATTCTTGAAAATTTTATCATGCTTAAATTAAAAAAATAATTTTCAGTGACAAGATATTATTAAATAATAATATGAATTTCTTGGAATTTTCATATTTCAATGTCAACGGTAATGTATTCTTAAGTATTGGAATTCATTCTTTTGTGGCATCTTCCGATGGGAACCATGGGATGTGGTAGGCTCTAGGCGCCCCAAATGCCAAAATCATTATAATTTTTATAATTTTTTGACGGGATGTTTGTTTGTTTAATTAAATTATCCCTTAAGTTATGCTCTATGGGGATTGTTAAAGGGGATCCGGATCCTCTGGAGTTCCTATTTGAACTCCAGGGAGAAGAGTTCCGATTTTACGAATAAATTGGGTGGAATCAGAAAAATTGATTAACATGAAATTGTAGATAACCCCAAGACGAATAACTTTCATGTTAACACTTTTTGATTTGAAGTCGTTTAGACCCCGATTTGGGCCCCGAAAAAATTCTGATTTAATTATTTCGGACAGAATTTTTTCGGGGCCCAAATCGGGGGTCTAAACGACTTCAAATCAAAAAGTGTTCAACATGAAAGTTATTCGTCTCGGGGATATCTACAACTTTCATGTTAATTAATTTTTTTGATTCCACCCCATTTATTCGCAAAATCGGAACTCCACCCCCTGGAGTTCAAATAGGAACTCCAGGGGATCCGGATCCTGTTAAAGGTCGTCCATATTTGGCTAAAGACAGCTATACGTTAATGATAATTCATATTTTTACACATGTAGGTCATTTTGTTATTGGCAGCCCCCAAAATAGTTAAAAAAATTCAAAAAAATGTTACAATGCCCACGGGAAGTATGTTGAAATTGTTGAATTGGGGGTGAAGTGGAGGTGAGCGGTCTGACATGGCAGACCACACATACCGCAGAGTTCGCCGCGGACTCGCAGATAGCTTTTGGCGAATAGCCGGTTTTCGTCTAGTTTGTTCTTCTCTATTACGATTTGATTCAACAAACACCCTGGAAAAGTAATCGAACGGTTAGTCTTGTCTAACCGCGGCTGTGACGCTCTAGGTTGTGAGACTACACAGTCTGCTTAAGCTTATCTGGATCTCTGACTCGCAAGAAGGTAGACGGTTAGCGCGGTCTGAGGAAGCTAACCGCACAGTTCACTGGACCTTCTCAGGCGGGTTGAAAGGCAGAGTTCGCTGGATGTGTTGACTTGATCACGGTGGTGACAAGTCTGGTTTGTTACCTAGTTCGTCGAGACCGCTTAGTTGCGCGGTCTACTGGTTTTCTCGGAGATCAACTGTTCGACCAGGCTTGTATATGGCCTTAGTCGTGAATAGTAGTATGCAGGGATTGGATGAGAAGACCGCTGCTCAGTGTGGACTGGTGGTTGAGTCCGACAGTCTGTCACTGGCATGATTGGATCAGTTCGTATGGCCTGGATCTGTGATGAGCGGGCTGGATCAGTGTCTGTTGAACTATGTACTTTGGTTACGGAGACCGACAGTTCGACATTGGGATGTCGGTGGTTCAGGACGCGTGGCTGGATTGATTAAGTCCTTGCAGACTGGTTTTGTTATCCGCTCGTCATGGCAAACTAGTCTTTCTTTCCGCCGAAGCGGATAGTTGGTTTGTAGCGGACTGATACTGGTGTCAACACTCCTCGCACATATAAATAAGAGTCCCTGACTCGTCATAAATAACAAGAATAATGAGAATTTAGCTCGCACTTTAATCTTGCGGTTAAGATTTTCTAACTGACGCAACTAAGTGAAGTCGACTCTATGTAGACTGTGCGACTAGCATCAGACGGCTAGAAAACTAGTGAAAGTTTGGTGTGGAACAGTTCGCGGTATATAGCAGGTCACGGACTCAGCGACCTGAAGTCTTTTTCTCGGGGTTGCGGTTAAGTCGAGTAGTTCGTCCGGTCTATCAGCGGGTTCTGTTCAAAGTTCACCAACATTTAATAGTAAACAGTCCACGCGGCTAGTTGTGGTTAAGCGACTTGGGCGGTTTCGGTGGACAGGACTTGCAGTTAGCAGTTGTGCAGCCTGGGCGGTTAGAATTTGCAGACCGCGCGAATACTCTTGTTTGTACTTTTCTGTTTTCATCGGGTACTTTGCAAAATCATGTCTCGCAATGTATGTCTCGCTCTGTAATCAGATTTGTGAATTCCAGATTAAAACTCTTGTGCTTTGTTGTGCTGAATTCTACTTGGCTTTGGTTGTGATTGAATGTTTCTGCGACCTCTTTTCCAGCTTTCCATAAATTCGTACATGGTATCAGATGAGTGTTGAGCAGTAAACAGTTAATCAACTCAGAAGTTTGTTATTCCTTCTTAAAGTTAAAGTAATTCAATTGCGAGTAATGAAAGCCGGTTATGCAAGAGGTCTTGGAATTGAGCTCCTGACGCAGACCAACTTGAAGAAGTGGTGGTCTTGCATTGAGAGTTATTTTATTGGCAAGGACCTTTGGGAGGTCGTCGGTGGAGACGACAAATAAGAGGTCAATGCTGCTACCGGGGATGTTGAGGCCGCGAAAGCTTGGAGGAAGATAAATGCGAAGGCAGAGTTTACTCTCAAACAAGCAATCACACGGAGTTATTTGACCACATCATTGGATGTCGGTCAGCAGCTTAAATTTGGATGACCTATTTAACAAAAAGAATATAGCTCAGCAACAATTCTCGGAGAATGAGTTGGCTAAGGCCACTCGAGGAGATCTGCCCATTTCATCATTTTTCTTGAAAATGAAGAACCTTTGAGCTGAGATTTCAACATTAGACCTGAAAGAGCCTATCTTGGAGGCAAAGCTGAAAAGACACATCATCCGCAGACTGCGTAAAGAGTATGTGGCCTTTGTGACTTGTGTGCAGGCCTGAGTCAATCAACCATCATTCTCCACTAAATTTTTTGTCGTTAGATTATTTTTTGTAGATCTGTAAATTATCTGTCTGGACTGATTTTTCATAACATAGAACATATTAGCCGAATCATTCTCCACTAGATTTACTTCTTATTCTTGTTGCTTTTCTTCTTTGAACCAACAATCACGATCTCTATGTGTTTGTTTGCGACAACGTTTACAATGGAAATAATCATCTTTTGATTCGTGGTTTGTTTTCCTATATATGTGGCACTAAACGAATGCAGATTGTCTGTCAGTTGATTATGTCTTCTTTCTTTATTGAACTCCTGCCTTTTTATCGTTACTCTCATGTGCCATAAGTGATTCCATCAATTCAACAAGTGAAAATGTGGTGAGGTCTTTTGACTCTTCAATTGTTGCACCGACATGATCAAACTTTTGAGAGAGACTTTCGATAATTTTAAGAAGCACTTTCTTATCGTATAATTCTTCTTCCAAGCTTCTTATCTGGTTAACAATGCAAGTTGTTCTTGTAAAGGACTTGTGAACCTACTCTGTTTCCAACATTTGGTGGGATTCAAATTCCTTCCAAAGTGCTTGTAATTTGATTGAATTATCTTGGATGATTCCTTAAATTCGGAGCAGAGGAGATTCCAAGCTTCTTTAGAGGTGGATGCGCCCATCAACCGTGAGAAAATGGATTTGCTTACTTCTTGTTGTATGTAGAGTTGTGCTTTCGAGTCCTTTTTTGGATTTTTTTTGCAAAGGTTCTTATTGTTGCAGGTTTAGCGGTCACATTAACTTCAATTTAAGGGTAACCTGCTCCAACGAGATTCCATAGTGCTCGTGAAAGAAACAAGCTAGGTTCTCATTTGAGTGTTCCAGTAGTCGTAAAACTAGCCGTCGAAGACTGTAACTCCATTTTGGGAATAGAGGAAGGTTGAATACTATTTGCGGCCATGCGAAAAAATACTCCTTATAGAGTGAAAATATTTCTTGATTTGGAGAAAATTTTAATGATCAACGACGACAATCTTCTTATGACAATCGTCACTTTTCTGTTATTTTTTACTTCTCCCCCTCTATTTCTCCCTTTCTTCTTACTTCTTCCTCAATTTATAATATCTCGCTCAGATACCAATGTTAGTCAAATGCTATTTAAGTTATGACAAACATAAAAAGGAATAACATGGAGCAAAAATTGAAACAAGATGCGGAGTGAAATAAAGAATGATTTTAGAAAACTGCATATATTCTCAAGCTTTCGACATTACATTTAACAGATTTTCATTTACGATTATCAAATGATAACTGCCCACAATTTGCATAAAAGACGCCACTCATTATATTGGTATTGTGCCTTGCACATGACACAACCAAAATAAATTAAATGCTCACTCTATAAAAACGAACATATTCTTCTCTGCTGCTTCTTTACTTTTCACATTAACCTCTTCTTCATTTCTATGAAGGTTTGGATTAGTACTTAAATACTAGATGCCTATCTTGCAGGTCGGGAAGTTATAAACAAGCTCCTCAAGGTATCCCGCTATATCATCACAACCGGACTCGGGGGGAGTAAAGTGCACCTCTGCACTTTACGATAAAGTGCCGGAATCCAACGGCTTTGCGTGGATGGCCGCACACATCTCAAAGCGAGCTGAGATCGGCTCACTTTGAGATGTGCGCAGGCATCCAACGCGGACCGTTGGATGCCCGCACTTTACGATAAAGTGCAGCAAGTGCACTTTACCTCCCCTGAATCCCCGCCAAAAAGGTCCTAGCTCCTACCATCTCTCTTGAAACGCAAGCACCATGCATGATGTCTTTCAAATGAAGTGTTGACATCAATCGTAAGATGTTTCACCATGGGCTCTATTTTGGGCAACGGTGGCGGTCAAAAAAGCTCCATTCACATCGCTATCGTTCTTTTTAAGATGTTTGCATGAAGAGTTTTTCAATAAATGGGTCTTTTGACCAGTCGGTCCGACATGACTTTTTAAATAGTGTTTTCTCTACTATTTAACATTTCTCTTGTAATTGAGAGTTTACGAAAATCACGTCTGACCATTTGCGATCAGACTTTATTCCATCTTGAGGCTACAAAGTTTTCTTCTCTCATTCACAAAGTTTCATCATTCGCTATCTTTGCTTTTCGCGACTGATCTTTTGTAACATGCTTATTTAGAATTAATATAATATTTACTTATTTATGCGATAAATGATTAATATATATCACATTTTATTATAAAAAATGTATTTTTAAAAAAAAATTAAAAGCACCAGTGTCAGGTACGGGGCTCCGCCCCAATGACCAACCGCGACAGTACCTCAATTGAGATAGTGCATGTGGGACCCCCGTTCCCCGCGTGACATTATTCCAGCCATGACATTGTCCTGATGCGATGGCGCTCCCGCCGCCCTCAAACCCTAAGTACTATACTTCGCTCGTCGCTCATTTTTGCGGCATGCACAAGAAGGGGTAGAGAAAACACATTTTCTTTATTGTATTTGTTGATGCACGAAATGCGACACCGACCAGTTAACGAGTTGTTCGATCTCACAAGCTAAGGGTGAAGAAAGAAGGGTTGCGGGGATGGAGGAGAGCTTGCTTGAGCAGAGGAGAAGCTTGCTCGAGCAGAGAGGGAGCTTGATCAGGTACTGTCGAGCAGACAGCTACTTTGATGGTCAGCTTTGCAGGTTGATGCCGAGAGAGGAGAGAAGAAGAGAGGAGGCCGCTAGCAGCGGCAACATCAGACTTCGCCCGCCGCGGCTTGAATGCCACTCTTGCGGCGGGCTTTTCCTTTAATCAAGAAGAGTTACAACTTGCTATTGCACCATTACATATAAGAGCAGTAGTGGGTACAATGGGGAAAGTTGGCGGCTGAGGAAGGAGATGCCAGAAACTAAGTAAAAGGAGCTGCAGAGGACTGGAGAACTGAAGCTACAGATGCTGCCCAAGCTGCCTGCCGAGGGCAGAAAAAACTAAGTCCACAACTCTTGACGACCTGGGAGAACTGGAAATCGGAGGCTGCGGAGGCTGCGCAAGCTACCTGCTGCTGATAGAAAAAACTAAGTCCACAGCCCTTGACGACCTGAGCGGACTGGAGATTTGAGGCCGCAGACCTTGCTTGATAACCTCTGACGACCTGGAAAACTGAGTCCGCAAGCTTTGATCAAGGTGGCAGTTCTCCTCTCCCGCGTGCAGAATGAGAGACCTTGGGGCTATTTATAGGCCCAGGGAGAATCTTCTTGAAGCGGGGCCCAGTGACGTCACCATTGACGACCTCGACAGACTGAGCGGACTGAGAAGATGAAGTTGACGACCTCGGCGGACTGAGCGGAGGAGGGGGAGGCCTGAGGAGCAGGCAGGCAGAACAGACTGAGCGGAGGCCGCCCCCTAGCGGGCGGTCTGGGCGGACTCCAGGGGGAGTCCGCCCGGCCGGGGAGGTCGCCCCCTAGCGGGCGGCCTGGGCGGACTCCGGGGGGAGTCCGCCCGGCCGGGGAGGTCGCCCCTAGCGGGCGGCCTGGGCGGACTCCGGGGAAGTCCGCCCGGCAAGCTGGGGCCGCCCCCTAGCGGGCGGCCTGGGCGGACTCCAGGGGGAGTCCGCCCGGCCGGGGAGGCCGCCCCCTAGCGGGCGGCCTGGGCGGACTCCGGGGGAGTCCGCCCGGCAAGCTGGGGCCGCCCCCTAGCGGGCGGCCTGGGCGGACTCCAGGGGGAGTCCGCCCAGCCGGGGAGGCCGCCCCCTAGCGGGCGGCCTGGGCGGACTCTGGGGGAGTCCGCCCGGCAAGCGGAGGCCGCCCCCTAGCGGGCGGCCTAGGCGGACTCCCCTCCAGGGGGAGTCCGCCCGGCTGGGGAGGCCGCCCCCTAGCGAGCGGCCTGGGCGGACTCCGGGGGAGTCCGCCCGGCAAGCCGGAGCCGCCCCCTAGCGGGCGGCCTGGGCGGACTCCAGGGGGAGTCCGCCCAGCCGGGGAGGCCGCCCCCTAGCGGGCGGCCTGGGCGGACTCCGGGGGAGTCCGCCCGGCAAGCAGAGGCCGCCCCCTAGCGGGCGGCCTGGGCGGACTCTGGGGGGAGTCCGCCCAGCAGGCGGAGGCCACCCCTTAGCGGGCGGCTAGCGGAGCACCCGTCCTTGAGCGACTTTGGACTCGGCAGTCCGCCTTGCGCGGACACGGTGGACATCAGGGGTAGTCTACTCCTTGCGGATGGGAACCTGTAAGAGAAGAGCAGAAACAATTGACACCTTGGAGAGGATTGCCGATTTTGGGGTTAACATAATCCCCGCACTTTTTAAGTTCTACAGGGAACTTCAAAAAAGTAGGAAACCCACGAAAATCGTGATCCACCCCTTGGGAAACAGGAGAGAAAAAATTTAGAGATCAGGAGAGATAGAACCTGATGTCTCTCCTCGGAAAGATCTGTCAGTGCCTATATTTTACCTGCGAAGAAAAAGTCAATACAGGTAAAAGGAGGTACATCTTGTGTGTACCTGAGTTGAAAAGGACTTGCTAGTATCTGTTGATCTCTGCAAAAGAAAGGTAAGCAATAGATATGATAGGAGATTAAGGTGCAAGTACCTGAAAGGAACTTGCTAATATCTGCTATTCTCTGCAAGAGAAAGTAAGTAGCAGATATGATAAAGAGTAAATTGCAAGTACCTGAGGGGAACTTGCTAATATCTGTTATTCTCTGCAAAAGAAATTAAGTAGCAGATATGATAAAGAGTAAACTACAAGTACCTAAGTGGAACTTGCTAATATCTGCTATTCTCTGCAAAAAAAGGTAAGTAGCAGATATGATAGGCAAGAAAACTAAGTTCGCAAATACCTGGGCGGAATCTGCGAATGTTGGCTGTTGGTATGATAAGATATAACCGGATAACAGAACAAATACCTGACACACTCTGCTATCAACTGAATAAAGATCAAACTGCGATAATGATTGTCTCGCGTGATCAAGGTATAATGTCAACATGAAAACCCAGATCAGCGAGATAAGAAAATCCGAAATTAGATTCATGATGACATGGCTTGTTAATCAAGAAGAATCATACGCCTTGAATAAATGATGTGTGGCTAACATCTGATGAGAGAACTTGTTGATTATCATCTGATAAAAGCTTATGCAGGCAGCACATATAAGATGATCATAAGCCAAGAAAGATATTGCAGATCCTTAGAATAGGTTGAATTTAACCTGCTAACCTGTAAGAAGGTAAAAAAAAAAAGAGGAGCTATATCCTGAGGATGAACTAAAAAGGTTGAATGCTGCCACAGGTGTTCCCCGTGGGCCTTATGCATCACTTGCCAAATTCATCCTTGGTGTAGTCCTAACAAAGCAGGCTGGCCGCGCATCCTTTAGAAGGGCACAAATAAACAAGAAATAATCCTAAGAAGGATCAACATATGCACTGCTCTCTTGCCTCGGGTTACAAGCATCGCTGATCAATTAGACTAGTTGCGCCAAGTGGCCTATTGCTTGTCTGCGGATTGATCAGCGGAGTTGTGAGTCCCGCGGAGGCACGGATCGAGAGTACCATAGAGTGTTCGGCCGCCACAGTTGTGAGATGATCGAGGAGACAAGACTACACTTGATCGTCATTGCTTGTCAAGCAAAGATCATCGTAACTGTAACGTATCCCTAACGGAGCACGATAGAACTATCACAGGAGGCCTCTCCTAAGCACTCACACTACGCTAGACATCGGCCGGGATCCGAAGCCCCGTCATCCTCCGCACGAGAGTTGAACGGCCCCCACTACACATATGAGAAAACTCCTCATCATATGTGGTCATTGTGGTTTTACGCCTGAGGACAATCTCGAGGGGGCACTGAGCAAGACTTGGCGATATCTCGGCGGTTCAGTGATCTCTTTGGCAAAGAGAAAAATATGGAGAAGGAGCATCACAAAAAGGGAACTGTGTCAGTATGAGTTCTCTGACGTAAGCTCTATTGAATGAAAAAATGAAATACTTAGAAGTGCTGAAAAATAGAATGTTTGAAAGGTAAAGTAAAAGCAACCAATCACGATTGTGAGGGGCTTTGAGGAACTGCGATTGTTCATAGCTGATAAAGTAAGAAATGTGTCCTCTTTGCTTCAGAATAGCCTTCCAAGTTCACCTTCGTCGACAACATCGATGCACTCACTTGGAATATCAATGGGCCTTAGACGACCCTTGTCATGTATCTCTATGCATTCCAGCTGACCCTCAGCCACCTCCTTGCCCTTGGAGGTGGAAGGTTTCAAAGAATCAATCTTCTTGACCAGGTCATTAATCTTGCCCTCGGCAAGTAATCTTTCAACCAATCGCCGAAGGGCCTTGCAATCTTCAGTTAAATGACCTTTCTCTTTGTGGAATTCGCAGAACGGGTCTGAATTTCTTGATCTCTGATTCGCCTGTTGGTAGGGCTTTTGGAATATGCCCTATCCTTCATGATTTGGCAAACTTCCTGCATGAACTCATCTAGTTCAGAGTTAGGCGAGCCATCATCTTGCTGATGAATCGAAGCTGCTAGCGGAGATGATGCTGACAATGGTAGCATCCATTCTGGGCACGATCATGGCCTTAGGAGGGGTATTAATGATGATGCTGAAATCTTCTTGCTTTCCTAGAGAGAGATGGAAAGTCTTTCCGAGGAGACCTCGGAGGCTGCTTGTAAGAAGAAGAATTTTTCTCCGATACAAGCCTGGAGACGAAGCTGGGGTTGCTCTTTTCACCGCGGATATACGAGTTGGCTAAGCCGATCAACTCTTGATAAGTTCTTGGTGCTCGGACGTTAGCTTCAAACTTTAGTGGACCTTCACGCAGGCCGTGGATGAGAGCCACTCGGTATATTTCTTGATCAACGATCTCAATGTCCAAGATTTCTTTCTGAAAACGATCCACATAATGAACCAAGTCTCATTCTCTTGCTGCCTGATCTCAAAGAGGGCTTCTGGACCGCCCTTCCTCTTTGAAGATGTAGAAAATCTGAGCAGGAACTCTCTTCGCAAGTCAGTAAAGGAAGAGATTGACTGAGGTCGCAGTCCATAGAACCAGTCTCTCACTTGACCATCAAAGGTCGTTACGAGGAGTTTGCTCTTGTAGCATCGGAGAGGGTCTTGAGAGCAACGGCTGATTCAAAAGCTTGAAGATGCTTGACTGGATCAGTCTCCCCGGTGTAAATGGGCAACCGTGGCTCTCTGAAGTTGACTGGAGTTGGTTCGTGCCGAACACTCTCTGTAAACGGTGATGGCTCTTCTTGTTCTACTGCATAAGGAAAGTAAGGAGCATGAGCAGTAGCTGCAAAAGAAGCAGGAGGATAGGAGAAAAAGGTTGCTGCAGGAGGATAAAATGCAGGAGCTGAAGAGAAGGGATGACTTCCCTGAAAATTCAGAAATCTAGCTGGACTTCCCGGGCAGCTTCCCTGAAGAAGTTTTGACGAGCTGCAAACTCATCTTCCTGAGATCTCAAAGGAGCTGCAGGCCCTTGCGGAAAGGTTGGAGTGTAAAGAGGAGGGTAGACCGACGGATAAGCCGGTGGATAGACTTGAGGAGTCTCTGATGTTGGTGCTGGATTGATTGGAGGAGCTGGCGCAGCTGAAGATTGAACGGCCAATTGCTGCGTGAGAGCTGCTAGAGTACGGTTGACGGCTTGAAACTGTTGGGCAGTTTCTCTGCGGATTGCTCTAAGGCCTCCCAAAGAGGATCATCACTTGGACTTGGAGCAAGATTCTCGGCTGGCTGATGGTCTGACATGAGTAACCACTGCTTTCACTGTCTAATCGAGATCTGAAGGCCGCGTGTTAACTGTTGATGCATGAAATGCGACACCGACCAGTTAACGGGTTGTTCGATCTCACAAGCTAAGGGTGAAGAAAGAAGGGTTGCGGGGATGGAGGAGAAGCTTGCTTGAGCAGAGGAGAAGCTTGCTCGAGCAGAGAGGGAGCTTGATCAGGTACTGTCGAGCAGACAGCTACTTTGATGGTCAGCTTTGCAGGTTGATGCCGAGAGAGGAGAGAAGAAGAGAGGAGGCCGCTAGCAGTGGCAACAACAAACTTCGCCCGCCGCGGCTTGAATGCCATTCTTGCGGCGGGCTTTTTCCTTTAATCAAGAAGAGTTACAACTTGCTATTGCACCATTACATATAAGAGCAGTAGAGGGTACAATGGGGGAAGCTGGCGGCTGAGGAAGGAGATGCCAGAAACTAAGTAAAAGGAGCTGCAGAGGACTGGAGAACTGAAGCAACAGATGCTGCCCAAGCTGCCTGCCGAGGGCAGAAAAAACTAAGTCCACAACTCTTGACGACCTGGGAGAACTGGAAATCGGAGGCTGCGGAAGCTGCGCAAGCTGCCTGCTGCTGACAGAAAAAACTAAGTCCACATCCCTTGACGACCTGGGCGGACTGGAGATTTGAGGCCGCAGACCTTGCTTGATCAACTCTGACGACCTGGAAAACTGAGTCCGCAGGCTTTGATCAAGGTGGCAGTTCTCCTCTCCCGCGTGCAGAATGAGAGACCTTGGGGGCTATTTATAGGCCCGGAGAGAATCTTCTTGAAGCGGGGCCCAGTGACGTCACCATTGACGACCTCGGCGGACTGAGCGGACTGAGAAGATGAGGTTGACGACCTCGGCGGACTGAGCGGAGGAGGGGGAGGCCTGAGGAGCAGGCAGGCGGAACAGACTGAGCGGAGGCCGCCCCCTAGCGGGCGGTCTGGGCAGACTCCAGGGAGAGTCCGCCCGGCCAGGGAGGCCGCCCCCTAGCGGGCGGCCTGGGCGGACTCCGGGGGGAGTCCGCCCGGCCGGGGAGGCCGCCCGGCCGGGGAGGCCGCCCCCTAGCAGGCGGCCTGGGCGGACTCTGGGGGAGTCCGCCCGGCAAGCTGGGGCCGCCCCCTAGCGGGCGGCCTGGGCGGACTCCAGGGGGAGTCCGCCCAGCCGGGGAGGCCGCCCCCTAGCGGGCGGCCTGGGTGGACTCCAGGGGGAGTCCGCCCGGCCGGGGAGTCCGCCCGGCCGGGGAGGCCGCCCCTAGCGGGCGGACTCCGGGGGAGTCCGCCCGGCAAGCTGGGGCCGCCCCCTAGCGGGCGGCTTGAGCGGACTCCAGGGGGAGTCCGCCCAGCCGAGGAGGCCGCCCCCTAGCGGGCGGCCTGGGCGGACTCCGGGGGAGTCCGCCCGGCAAGCGGAGGCCGCCCCCTAGCGGGCGGCCTGGGCGGACTCCAGGGGGAGTCCGCCCGGCCGGGGAGGCCGCCCCCTAGCGGGCGGCCTAGGCGGACTCCGGGGGAGTCCGCCCGGCAAGCCGGGGCCGCCCCCTAGCGGGCGGCCTGGGCGGACTCCAGGGGGAGTCCGCCTAGCCGGGGAGGCCGCCCCCTAGCGGGCGGCCTGGGCAGACTCCGGGGGAGTCCGTCGGCAAGCGGAGGCCGCCCCCTAGCGGGCGGCCTGGGCGGACTCTGGGGGGAGTCCGCCCAGCAGGCGGAGGCCGCCCCTTAGCGGGCGGAGGCCGCCCCTTAGCGGGCGGCTAGCGGAGCACCCATCCTTGAGCGACTTTGGACTCGGCAGTCCGCCTTGCGCGGACACGGTGGACATCAAGGGTAGCCTGCTCCTTGCGGATGGGAACCTGTAAGAGAAGAGCAGAAACAATAAGCACCTTGGAGAGGATTGCCGATTTTGCGGTTAACAGTATTGTAGGTAAAAGACTATGTTTGTATGATAGTATATTTTTTAAAAATAAAAGAAAAAAAAACATTTTTTAAAAAATATGGTATAGATTTACATGACAGAGCCATAGAGAAAGCCATGTGTTGTCAATATAGATTTTTAAATAACAAACAGTCCGCGCGACTAGTTGTGATTAAGCGACTTGGGCGGTTTCGGTGTACAGAGCTTGCAGTTAGCAGTTGTGCGGCCTGAGCGGTTAGAATTTGCAGACCGTATGACTACTCTTGTTTGTACTTTTCTATTTTTATCGGGTACTTTGTAAAATCATGTCTCGCAATGTATGTCTCGCTCTGTAATCAGATTTGTGAATTCCAGATTAAGACTCTTGTGCTTTTATTGTGTTGAATTCTACTTGGCTTTGATTGTGATTGAGTGTTCCTGCGACCTCTTTTTCAGCTTTTCATAAATTCTTACATGGTATCAGATGAGTGTTGCGGAGTAAGCAGTTAATCAACTCAGAAGTTTGTTATTCCTTCTTAAAGTTAAAGTAATTCAGTTGCGAGTAATGAAAGCCGGTTATGCAAAAGGTCTTAGAATTGATCTCCTAACGCAGACCAACTTCAAGAAGTGATGGTCATGCATGACAAGGACCTTTGGAGGTTGTCGGTGGAGACGATAAGTAAGAGGTCAATGCTGCTACCAGGAATGCTGAGGCGGCGAGAGCTTGGAGGAAGATAAATGCGAAAGCAGAGTTTACTCTCAAGCGGGCAATTTCATTGGAGTTGTTTGACCACATCATTAGATGTCGGTCAGCAGCTTAAATTTGGATGACCTATTTAACAAAAAGAATGTAGCTCGGCTACAATTCTCGGAGAATGAGTTGACTAAGACCACTCAAGGAGATCTGTTCATTTCATCCTTCTTGAAAATGAAGAACTTTTGCGCTGAGATTTCAGCATTGGACCTAGAAGAGCTTATCTTGGAGGCAAAGCTGAAAAAGCACATCATCTGCAGACTACGGAAAGAGTATGTGGTCTTTGTGACTTTTGTGCAGGGCTGAGTTAATCAGCCATCATTCTCCACTAAATTTTTTGCCGTTAGATTATTTTTTGTAGATCTGTAAATTATCTATCTTGACCGATTTTTCATAACATAGAACATATTGGCCGAATCATTCTCCACTAGATTTACTTCTTCTTGTTGTCGCTTTTCTTCTTTGAACCAACAATCACGATCACTATGTGTTTGTTTACGACAACGTTTACAACAGAAATAACTATCTTTTGATTCGTGGTTTGTTTTCCTGCATATATGGCACTAAGTGAATGCAGATTGTCTGTCAGTTGGTTGTTTCTTCTTCCTTCATCCTTTATTGAATTCCTGCCTTTTTATTGTTACTCTCATGTGCCATAAGTAATCCCATCAATTCAACAAGTGAAAATGTTGTGAGGTCTTTTGACTCTTCAATTATTGCACCGACATGATCAAACTTCTGAGAGAGACTTTCGATAACTTTAAGAAGCACTTTCTTATCGTATAATTCTTCTTCCAAGCTTCTTATCTGGTAAACAATGCAAGTTGTTCTTGTAAAGGACTCATGAACCTACTCTGTTTGCAACATTTGGTGGGATTCAAATTCCTTCCAAAGTGCTTGTAATTTGATTGAATTATCTTGGATGATCCCTTAATTTCGGAGCAGAGGAGATTCCAAGCTTCTTTAGAGGTGGATGCGCCAATCAATCGTGAGAAAATGGATTTGCTTACTTCCTGTTGTATGTAGAGTTGTGCTTTCGAGTCCTTTTTCAGATTTTTTTTTGCAAAGGTTCTTATTGTTGCAGGTTTAGCGGCCACGTTAGCTTCAATTTGAGGGTAACCTGCTCCAACGAGATTCCATAGTGCTCATGAAAGAAACAAGCTAGGTTCTCATTTGGGTATTCTAGTAGTCGTAAAACTCGCAGTCGAAGACTAGAACTCCACTTTGGGAATAGAGTAAGGTTTAAATACTATTTGCGGCCATGCGAAAAATACTTCTTATAGAGTGAAAATATTTCTTGATTTGGAGAAAATTTTAATGATCAACGACGACAATCTCCTTATGATAATCATCCCGCAATCGTCACTTTTCTGTTATTTTTTACTTCTCATCTATTTCTCCCTTTCTTCTTACTTCTTCTTCCTCAATTTATAATACCTGGCTCAGATACCAATGTTGGTCAAATGTTATGAAGTTATGGCAAGCAAAAAAAGGAATAACAGAGAGCAAAAGTTGAAACAAGATACGAAGTGAAATAAAGAATGGTTTAAGAAAACTGCATGTATATTCTCAAGCTTTCTGTAGTGCCCCCAACCTTTGCCCGTGTCGGGCTGGAGGGTGTACTACTTGCCCAAGACGTCCACCCAGTGCTCCTTAGTGGTAATGATCCACCATATCTAAACACTAGTTGGCCGTCTTGCTCAGCTAGAATCACAACATTCACAACACATCAGAGATTTGAGAAAGCATTAACAGAAAAATACTGTCAAATATATATAACATCATATATTTTTACATGAGTACTAGGGACATGACCTAAGTTCTTAAGTAAGCCCACAGGCTGTACAAGTTCTATATATAACTTCTCACTCTCTCTCCCAATCCTGCTCGCTGGTACTCACGTCTCGAAACTCTGAAGACGCCAGTGGTGCTTCTGCTCGATTAGTCCTAACTGCTGGCACATTCTCCTGCGATAGAGGATCACTATGGTGCTTTGTTTCCTGCGAATGATTATTTAAATAACCGTTAGTCACATGGATAAGTGGAAACAAATCTCCTCCCCAGATCTATATCTTGAGGACGAACACACACTCACCCAACAATAGCCGAAGCACGAGAGAGTTAGTACACCATTTCATATTTTTAAGCTAGGAGCAACGATAAAAGAAGGACAACATAATATAACTGAAATGACAGCAGTAATAACATTAGTTATAATAAAGACTCCACTAGCACATTAACATACCAGGTATTCACAACATGTATCCTATCGCATGCATTCACATCCGCGCGTACATATCCTATGTCGACATAGTATGAACTGCTTCTTTAAAGCAGGGTAGCGAGCCCCGAGAGCCTCACCGATGTGGCCGTCGGTGATAGTGGTCAGTCCTGCCACTTCTGGGGCCGGCCATACCTCACATCCCAGGCCCTAACATACAATCCCGTATAATCTTGGATGTAAGCGACATCCGACGATTCAACATTTTGGTTGACCAGTAGAGGAAACCCAATGGGGAAAACATAACGACCGATCACCCGTGGTACTCATCTCCCTATCGCCTTGAGTCGTCGAACTTCTTGCACTAATATGAACGGTTTGTGGAAGTGACTGACCTGCCACAGATCAACGCAAGCAATTTACAAGCAATCAAACAATCAAATTTTGTTAGTATGCACCGGGTCTGTGGTGGGCTGCCCTACTATGCTTCAATCTTCTGGTAGTAACGCTCAGCTCAACTTTCAACAAGGAGTATGTGAGCACTTTATTTGGGGTTAAACCTGAAGGAACACCTCAACTCCGGTTATCCCCAACTAAGGCTCGACCTTAACAGATGACTGCTCGTCAGAGCAGAACCCGCGCTTATAATAGTAAATTATAGTAATGAAAAAACGGTAATTAAAGCTGCTGATAATATAAGCTGTATAATTAGAGTGCTGGAATGAAATGTGACCAGTATGAAACTGGAGTAGTATTGAAATGAAAGTACTGAATTGAACTTGACCAGTATGAGACTGAAGTAGAACTGAATTAAAAGTACTGAATTGTACTTGACCAGTACGGGACTGGAATTGAATTGAAAGTACTGAATTGAACTTGACTAGTACGAGACTGGAGTAGAACTGAATTGATCTTGATCAGTACGAGACTGGAGTAGAACTGAAATGAAAGTACTGAATTGAACTTTACTAGTACGAGACTGGAGTAGAACTGAATTGAAAGTACTAAATTAAACTTGACCAGTACGGGACTGGAGTAAAATTGAATTGAAAGTACTGAATTGAATTTGACCAATACGAGACTGGAGTAGAACTGAATTGAAAGTACTGAACTGAAATAAATAAAGTTATTGGACCAGTGCAAGACTAGAATAATCATAAAGAAATTGGTTAGTTGTTCAATCATTCAATTCAGGAGGTTTCAGTTACATCTCCATTCTCAGGAGGTGTATTCAGTTCTTTTTCAGTTTTCAAGATTTCCTTGTGTTACACCCATTATTAAGATCCGATAATTTGGTTGCGCCTTTTTAGTTCACGACTTAATCAGATCAAAGGATTTTTAGGAGTTACCCCTTTATTATTCGTCGAGAATAATTAGCAACTCGGGACTTGTACTCTACTTTCCGAGTCTGCCCAAACTACCCGAGAGTCGAGACTCTCAGTGGTTTCACGAAATTTTAAAATGCTTAGAGCCTGGCCACTGGGCACGGCCACTCTCATCGATGAAGTAATTTGAATTTAGTATTCAAATTAGGGAGAGTGGTCGCGCGCTCCAATTTTCATTTCTGAGGAAAAAGAGCGAAATAAATTCCGAGCGCGACCTTAGGATTCTAAAAATTGGGAAAAATATCAATTCTTATCACCATGTCGCCGAATTTTAATACAACCTCTAATGGGGTATAAAATAAGCCTAAAAAAGCTTTCATAATTTTCCGAGCAATTTTTGACCTTTATTTTGGTCAAATAAATTTTGTTTAGGCTTTTAAAAATACCAAATCATTTTCAAAAAAACTCAAATTTTTTGTGGAGAAAGCCCGTTTCAAGGGAAACAACTTTTATGTCCAACACTTTTTCCTAGGAGCCTAGATTTTTTTTATAAAAATTATACAAATTCTGATTAAGGGTTTGGTCTGCATATAGCAGATCAAAGCCTCATCCTGTGGCCAGGATTGTGTCGGAAGGGTAAGACCACCAACATTTCCTCAAAACGGATCAGGCACGTATCCGCTTGTGGGGGCACAAATAGGAGGCGGGGGGGGGGGGGGAATTAATGTTATCACAGCCGTTCATCTCATTCCGTGAGATGAACGACAGTGATCCCTCCCGCCGGAGAAGAAGGTGGTGGACCTCTGCCACCGCCGGCCAGTCACCGCCGGACGTCGGCGCTGCCCCCGATCGACTTTTCGGGGGCCGACGAACTTCTGGGCGGTGGTCCGGCGGCCTGCTGCCGCCGGCCACCGCTTGAAATTATCATCCTGAGAGCAGGGTGGCGGTGGCTCTGCTCCCAGCGTCGTCGCGCCACCCTGCCTCTCCGGTGCTGATCTCGGTTACGCAACCACCCCCTGCCGATGCGCCGGGGGCAGGGCTCCTCTCCGGTGGTGGCCCGGCGACCAGCCACCGCTGGCCGCCGCCGGAGCTAAAATAGAGAAAATCTCTGTTTCTCGGGTGCCGCCGGAGCTGCGTTTTCCGGCAGTACGCCGACCTTCTACCACCGGGGAATATCATCCCCGGTGGTTTAACCCTTTCCCAGCGCCACTGCTGATGCTAGGAGGGGCTAACCTCCTGCGACCACCACCCGACCTAGAGCTTGGCTCGGGTGGTGCCGGCGGCCCTCTGGCCGCCGGGAGGCGCGTACAACACGTTACAAGGATAGGGAAGGGAGAGGGGAGAAGGTTCCACCTGAGCTGGGGGAGCTCGGGAGGGACCGACTTGGTCAGCCATGCAAGGTGGTGGAGGATGTGGGCTCGAGTTGACCTTTTTCCGGCGACCTGGGCTCCGACAGAGGGGGGGGGAGGTGAAGGGTGTGCTCGAGTGAGCTTGTGAGGGTATAGAAGGGGGTGGGGGGGGGTCCTTTATAGCTAGGGGAGGTATGACCATCCCTCCTCTCCCTGGTGTGGGAATAAACTGAGAGGAGGGTGCCTCCCCTCTTCCTCCTATCCAGGTGGCACCCTCTGAGAAGGCTGGTACTGCCACATGGCAGCATCAGGGGGGGGAGGACCTAGTTGGCTTGGGTTTTTTGGAAAAGAGAGAAAGAGAGGGCGGGGGGGGGGGGGGTGAGTTGGTGGGCCTCCACTTACCCCAAGGGTGGGCTTGCTGGTTGGGGGCCTAAAGTGGGTGAGGGGGGCAAGGCCTTAGCTAGCCATGAAGGGGAGGTGGCCTTCTTCTTTAGGGGAATTTCCAAAACAAATGGAAAAGGGAGGGTTTGACCAAAGTCAACCCGGGGGGGGGGGGGCATGTTGGTTAAAGTCAAAGGGGGTGGGGGTCCAGGTAATCAGGGTCGGGTCAAAGTTGGGGTGTCGTGTCACAATTGTTGTGCACACGCTTTTCGGTGCACGATTGGGCTTGATTTGACCACGAGTTGACCGCCTGCCATTGAAATTGACCAGGACAACTTCTATTGACTTTGTATCGATTATACGAGTCTAATGCCACTGATCAGGGTCGAATCAGTGTTTGTTTGGTAAAAGTCCAAAATCTGCGCGCCGCGGCGCATTAAAACCGTCAAAATGTCTATATTCGTTGTTAGGTCTTGGATTGCGACGCAACGAGTTCCGATGTGTTCGTATTGACTATACGAGACCACATAAACTGACAGAACTCAAATCGGAGTTCACTAGATCGATATTCAAAATCTGGTCTTCGTGACGTTTTACGAAAAATGATCATACCCACCATATGACCTCGGGGTCCAACGGAACGAGTTCCGATGCTCTTGTATTAATTATACGAGGCCACAAAAACTGACATAACTCAAATCGGAGTTCTCTAGCTCCATTTCCCGCTTAGGGTGACAACCAGGTCGCGGGTATGGGTTCGAGTCACTTTTATTGGACCCACTAGGATTCTGATGACCCAATAAAAATTGGGATGTTACACTTTCGACATTACATTTAACATATTTTCATTTACGATTATCAAATGATAACTACCTACAATTTGCATAAAAGACGCCACTCATTATATTGGTATTGTGCCTTGCACATGACACAACCAAAATAAATTAAATGTTCACTCTATAAAAACGAACATAATCTTCAATGCTACTTATTTGCTTTTCACATTAACCTTTTCTTCACTTCTATGAAGGTTTGGATTAGTACTTAAATACTAGATGCCTATCTTGCAGGTCTGGAAGTTATATACAAGCTCCTCAAGGTCTCCCGCTATACCATCAACCGGACTCAGGGGGAGTAAAGTGCACCCCGACACTTTACGGTAAAGTGCGGGAATCCAACGGCTTACGTGGATCGCCGCACACATCTCAAAGCGAGCTGATCTCAGCTTGCTTTGAGATGTGTGCATGCATCCAACGCGGACCGTTGGATGCCCGCACTTTACGGTAATGTGCAGCAAGTGCACTTTACCTCCCCTGAATCCCCGCTAAAAAGGTCCTAGCTCCTACCATCTCTCTTGAAACGCAAGCACCCTACATGATGTCTTTCAAATCAAGTGTTGACATCAGTCGTAAGATGTTGTTATTCTTCTCTCATTGCTACAAGATGTTTGGATGAAGAGTTTTTCATCGTTCGTGTTTTCTATATTTAGCTTTTCTTTTAATTGAGAGTTTACGAAAATTGATCATTTGCTATGTGAAAAGTTTTCTTCTCTCATTCACAAAGTTTCATCGTTCGCTATCTTTGCTTTTCGTGAATGATCTTTTGTAACACTTATTTAGAATTAATGTAATATTTACTTATTTATGTGATAAATGATTAATATATAACACATTTTATTATAAAAAATGTATATTTTTAAAAAATTTTAAAAGCACGAGTGTCAGGTACCGGGCTCCGTCCTATGACCAATCACGACAGTACCTCAATTGAGATAGTGCACGTGGGCCCCCGTTCCCCGCGTGACATTATCCCGACCTTGACATTGTCCCGATTCGACGACGCTCCCGCCACCCTCAAACACTAAGTACTATACTTCGTTCGTCGCTCATTTTGCGGCATGCACAAGAAGGTGTAGAAAAAACATATTTTTTTTATTGTATTGTAGGTAAAAGACTATATTTGTATGATAGTATATTTTTTTAAAATAAAAGAAAAAAAATATATTTTTTAAAAAATATGATACGGATTTACATGAAAGAGCCATCAAGAAAGCTAGGTGCTGTCGATATAGATTTTTAAAAGATTTTACAACTTTTTTAAAAACAGCTTTTTTAACAGCTGCAATGTCACCACTCATCACTAATTTCTCATGGAACCCCGTTTTCTCACCACAGCGGCACAGCCACCCCAAACAAAGCCGAGAGTTCATCCAAGACGCTAATGCCCTTCCCGCTTCTGCTGAGCGACCCGCCTCCTCAGTCGTTCTCCTTCTTTCGGCAGCGGACTATGGCGGCGAGAGCGTCTATTACTTCCTCACCGGAAAGAGGAAGCTAGGTGCTGGTAGACGTCGGCTTGGTCGGTCGATAGCAGATGCAAGCTCTCGCGAGGACGAAGAAATACGAATAACGGTGGGATCGGGCACCGGCGGGCGGCGGGGCGGGGTCGGGAAGAGGGCGGCGTTTACACAGAAGCAAAAGGAGGTCTGTTTTTTAAAGATCGAGTATTAGCTCTATAAATATACACCCGGATAAGATTAAACTCATCGGACATCTTTCACAGTTCCATTGCAGTAATTTCTCCCTGCCGGTCACCGATCATACTTACCGCCACAACAAAGCTGCAATCTCGTCGACACAATGAAACCGAGCACATCCATGGATGCGAGCAAGACCTGGCCACCGTCTTCTGTACCTTCTCGCTTCTCCGCCCTTCCCCTCCACAACCCTCGCAGTTCAAGCAAGAAGAAGATGAGTCGTAGCGCTGACGCTAACCCTAATACAATCTCATCCATCGTTTCGTCTCTCCACTTTCAGCAAACCGGACGAGAACGAATTGAGTTTCCTTCGAAGACACCCGTGTCTTCATCCGGCGGCATATTTTCCGATCTGCCCTTCGATATCCTGGCGCGGCTTGCGGCGGCGTTCGATATCCCCGAGCTGTGGGCTGCGAGTGCTGTGTGCCGACCATGGAGAGAGGCGCTCAGGCCCCTAAGGGAAGCGATGGTGCTTCTGCGGTGGGGAAAGCGGTTCAAGCATGGACGCGGCGTGCGCCCCGATCCCAAACGGGCTCTGGAGTGTTTCCTCAAAGGGTCCGAGCGTGGATCCGCAGCTGCAATGGTGGATGCCGGGCTCATGTATTGGGAGATGGGCCGGAAGGAGGAGGGAAGGGCCTTGTATGCTAGGGCTGCTGAGCTGCGGCATCCTGCCGCCCAGTGCAATCTTGGAATCTGCTTCTTGGAAGGTATTTATATTGATGCAGTCTTTGCGCTATTCTCTTTACTAGGTTCTGCAGAGTAAATTTGAAGGACTGAAAGATTGCAGCTGTAATTGTATTTTGTTTTACTTGATTTTTGCTTATACTATTACAAGTTATCCTCACTGAGCTAGAACCCAATGTTTGCACAACACCTTGCTATTTTAGGGTGCAAAATTGCCTTGCCAATTAAGTCTTTCATCCAATGGTGAACAGTAGAATAATAACAATATCAATATGGTGAGGGGGAATATATTGCATACAAGAAGTTACAAAGATATACTTCATGAAGACATTACACCAACAGATAAGAACTCAGCATTCATAAGACTTGGAGACTCGCACAAGATAAGCACTCTAAGGATCCAAATCTAACCTCAAAACTTGGATGAAAACTAGTGACAGAGCTAGGAATTTTGCAAAGTCCGAGCATAATAAATTTAGAGCTATGTTATGGGCACATCAATCATGGCCTTGTGCAACCAACGACTAAGTGCAACCCAATATCGTCATGTCTACACCAAAACGTTGTGTACACATCAAAACAATATTTCAGCATTCAAACAACAATATAAAAAAATAATATGTTAAAAAGTCCATTATACAAATTATTTGAGTCAAAAACTATATTTCAAGTCAAAATTATATTTTTTAAACATCCCCAAGACATGTAATGAAATTCATGAATGTCTTCAAAGCTCAATTTCTTGTGCACCCCCTCATCCTGCTTAAAAATGAAATTATATGAATACTGGATTATATACAATATAAGTTAAAGTAGTAAAAATGCAATTTTTTATCTTAGATGTGGTGTAATGTTATTATATTGTTCATCTTACAAAGCTTTGCTGTCATCTTATAGAAAAATTTGTAATCACATAATGCAAAGTTATTGTTTATGTGTAAAAATAGAAAAATAAGCATACATCATTTTCAAGAATCTGCCAAATTAATTATTATTTTTACCTGTTCTCTGTTATCAGCTTCTCTAACTCTTGATATGTAAGTCAAGTCTCACTCGCAATTGTAGCTTGATATCTCCTCCACATAGTGATTAATGGAGGTAAGGCACAATCTTCCCGCATAAACAATTTCATGAAGTGAATATCGTTTACAAATTAAATAAATATAATTTTTCGCCTCGCCGGGGGGCGGGTAGAATACAGTGATGAGAAAAGATAGAAATATGGTTTTAGGTTGCTTTACTCATTTTAATGGCGTGCCCATATCCAATTTTGATGTGTCTGTAATACCACTCTAAAGTTAAACTAAGCATTCATTTGCAAAAAATATTACAAAATTTGTTCATGAACAATGATAATACGAGAGTGAATATAAATAATCAAATTCTTAATCATTAAATCATATATTGTTGAACAAAAAACAACATACAAAAATTTACAGCTCAACAAGTCATTTTTCATGAACACATATTCTGGAAACTAAAAATAATTGTGTCACTTGTAATTGTATCAGCGCCATTTTTTTCAATACAAACAATAACAATCATTCATCCATTCATCCATTCATCACTCATTCAGTTTCAACACTAGTCGTTGCAACTGGTAGCAGACACGTCGACTTCAATAATCCAAAAACTAACTAAAAACAATAACAACTGAAGAAGTCCATTTATTCCACTAACTCGAGATAATGTGTCAACTGAAATAGTGCACACGGCACAACTCACAAATATACCTATTAAGATGATTTTCAAGTGATTGCAGTTTTATTGGAATGAAATCATATAGATAAAATTCTGCAAGATAAATTAATTTTTGTTTATCATAAGAACCAAAGCTATTATTGAGATCAAGATAAGAAACACATAACAACTTGACGTTGACTTCATCAAAACGATCATTTAGCTCATTGAACATCCAATTCAGCACTGTATTAATTTTTTACTCTAAAATGATGGTTAATTTTAATCTTATGCGCTCTACGTCTTATTCTCCCTGGCTGCACAAACTTCCTATTCATATTTGGGACTTCCATAACATGCTTACTACAAAAAGAGAAAACTTTAATTATGAAGGATTTCCATTCGATATCATCATTTCTCGTTTTGAATAGTAATATTTTGATAACTTCACAAAATTCATTATATTGACAATATCTCAATCTTTCTTTTGTAAAGTTTGAGATAATTCATGTATTTTTGCAAGAATATTTTTCATCAAATGTATTATAAATATAAAATCAAATGTCAATATACAAATAACAGGAGTGTTGGTCATTCTCCTTTGGTTTTCTTCAACTCTATTAACTGTAATAATCTCAAAAACATCAACCATAAATGAAAACATATGAATAAAAATTTAGCATCCATAATATGATTTCCATCTTGTTTCTCCGGCTCTTTTAAGTTCCAAATGTTGATTCAATCCTTGACCATTTTCTAACCTATTGCAACCAAACTCTCAATAACTCGATCAGCTTCTAATGCTCTAAGCGAATTATTTCATTTACAAGAGCCTTCTACCACGATCAAATTCAACTAGATTTCCACCAATGTGCAAATGAACCTTCTTTGTATGTAAAAGGCACTGGAGCTAATCAAACCATAGTTGGATTATATGTGGTATGACAAGCTTGTCACATGGAACTTTCTTACTCTCCCACCATGATTGAAGAATTCAGTAAAACTATGCAAGATGAATATGAAATGACTGACTTGAGACTTATGCGATTCTTTCTAAGAATTCAAGTCCATCAAACACCTGCATGTATGTTCCTCACTTAACAAAAATTTGCCGCCGAGTTACTAAAGAGGGCACAATTTGATCAGTGCAACTCAACTTTAACACCAATGATGACAAATGAAGTGTTGAGAACTGAAAATCAAGAAGATTGTGTGGATGCTAGCCAATACAAATCATTGTTGGCTCTCTTATGTACCTCTCAAACACGAGACCAGATATCACAAATGCTGTAAATTTTTATGCAAGCACCAACAAAAAGTCATCTATTTTAATCCATCCCATTCTTCGCTACATAAAAGTCACCCAAGACTTTGGTCTCATACACAAATATGATATCATTCGTGAACTACATGCCTATGCCGATTCGGATTGGGGATCTAGCATAGATGATTGAAAGAGCACTAGTTGCTTCCTATTTCTATTAGGATCAAAACCTATTGCTTAGGGCGTTAATAAATAGCATACTGTTGCATTATTGACAACTGAGTTGAGTACATGACACTCAGTACAGCCGCTTGTCAATGCTTATGGCTCAAGAGAATTCTATCGGAAATCAAAGGCGAAGATGATAAACCTACAAACATCTCATGTGATAATACTTCCACAGTCTTTCTTGCAAAAAAAAACCCTATTACACAGAGGAGAAGCAAGCACATTGACTTATGATGCCATTTTATTTGAGATCTTGTGGATAAAGGGCTCATAACTGTGAATCCATGTCCTACCAACAAACAACTGGCAGAATTACTAACGAAGCCTCTGCAATGATTTCAGTTTACCGAGCTGCGTGCTTTAATGGGAGTCGGAAGGATTTCGGCTTAAGGGGGAGATGTGGAAGATGAACTAAGCCGAACTTTGCAGTCCACCAGCAGCTTTCTGAACTGATAAAGCTAGATAAAGATGCAACACTAGTGGGATTAGAACATAATAAACTTAGTTTTTACTTGTAAAACAAGCCACCCCATGAATCGGCTTGTAAAAGGTCCATATATGTAATACATTTACAAAATCAGTAAAACAGGACTTTTTAATATCTACATTAAAGATATTGTTGTTACTCTTGATTTTGTAACTTATTTCATATACTCAGCTTGATTATTAAACATCACTAGGGTCTTGTATCTCCCTCCAAGAGGAGACTTTTTCCTCTATCCTTCCATTTTTCAATGTCTCTTTGTTCTTTTGCTTAAACAATCTCTGCATCCTCTTTCTTCCTTTCGGATCCTTGAATCACGAGCTCATATAAGGGTAAATGATCATATCCTCCAATGTTCTTTTATAGCAAGATATTTTATTAGTTTGACGTTTTATTTCCCAAAGATGACATTTTTTGTCGTTCTATGTTGGCATTAGTAGAGCAGTACCAATTTGTTGAGAAGGAGCTTGTTTTTTTGGATGAAACTTCTGATCTGGAAATCAGTGGACATGGGTTTGTTGGAGGCGAGAATTGAACTATAGTTGGCTTAGTTTTGATTATCATGCATAAGCTAATTTTGTGGCTCGAGTTTTGTCTTGTTCACAACTTTTACGAGCCAATTTTTAGAAGCTAACAGGCTAATGCGTGAATGCAATCATTTGATGCTGATGTTAGGTCATCATTTTTGTACTTCGAAGCTACGAGTAGTGCAGACTAACAATAAGCTAATCATTTGTAGAAATGATTGTAGGGAGCTTATTTGCATGCCTAGTAGATGCTGTGTGTAATTTAAGTTATATATTTATGCAAAGTCTATATTTGACTGTAATTGTTTAGATATCTTAGTTTCAGTTCCTTTCTTCTGGATTAATTGTTTTTGGGTTAAATTTCCTGAAATGTGCATCTTTCATTGGTTTTTTAATCATGTTTGATGGTATTTATTTGAGCTGTACTACCATGCTCACTGAGTTAAACAAGCAAAAGATTGACATACTGCATTATATCTCCTCTATTGTTGCAGCTGAACCCGAGGAGGCTGTAAAATGGTTCTTTCGGGCAGCTGAGATGGGGAATTCGCGTGCTCAATACAGCTTGGCGCTTTGTCTACATAAGGGTCGTGGAGTCAAGTGCAATTTACGTGAAGCGGTATGTAATATTCTAAAAAGTTTAGTTTTGATGGAAATTGAACGCACACTGTTTGAGGACTTTTAGGGTCAACACTTTTTTGATAGTCAAATGAACTATTAGAGACCATGATTGCGTCTGACTCGAAGCTTCTTATATTTTATGTATTTTCCTTTTGTTTTTTTGAGTTTTATTTTGAAAATTAAGAGAAGTCGTTCGATTGAATGATTTGAGCCGTCAGATGTGCTTAACCTAATTTCCTCTCTCTCTCTCTCTATTCATATTAGGGCTTATGAGAGGCTACTTTGTACGGCACTGAGGGCCACTATTGTTGATGTCAATTCCCCCGTCGCCGCCAACCCATCTCCTCCATTCTTAGAGCCTCCGTCAACCTTCTATAGCCAAGCCCTGTGACTCCATAGTTTCGATGACATCCCCTTTCCTGCCGCGGATCCCACCGACAAGTCCAATTCTAGTTGTCTGATCCGACCTATGACCTTTGGCCTTCTCTTCTCCATCTTTACAACCCCAACCGCCGTCTCCTCGGCCTCCTCTGACCTTTAACATGCAATTCTTCATTTGAGCCTTGACATCCACCTCCATAGCCTCTGCAGTCCACATTTAGCCCGCCTCCACCTCCACAACCCCTTCCAGCCTCTGGGAGCCTTGGCCGGCCCTCATTCTTACTCCTTTCTAGGCTCCGACCCTCCTAAATCTACAACCAGCATTCCCAACCCCAAAACTGCCACCCTCCCTTCTCCGGCAGCCCCCCATCCAGCAACCGTTGTTCCTTCAGAGTACCTACACCACATCTGTGTCCACCTATTTTTTGCACCTACACCGTCCTTTAAGTAGTGAGTTTCACATTTATTTTCAAATTTATCTACATTTATACCAACACATCATTATATTTCTAGTCATATTTTACTTAATTGATGTTGTCCAAATTTTCTTTTTTTTGGGACATGCATCTCTTATTCGCCTTGTTTTTGAGTTTTGCGCGCTTCCAATATTATGTAATTATTGTCTATTTACTTTCAATTGCAGTATTTGTGACTAGCACGTTATTTAAAATTAATATTGTTTAACGAATTACGCATCAAAAATACTTGCATTATTGAATCACTCATGTGCATCACATTAGAGTTTAGGGTCATTCATCATAAGTTTATTGAATTGCGTGTGTGCATTCTTTTCACATCTTCATTTGAGGGTTTGTCGTGCTACCATTGCATTTGTTTATGATTGCTCACATTCATGTAGGGTTAAGGCATCATGCATCTGTCACCTATAGATTCGTCTTGCGTCAAGTTTATGTTGCCTTATATGATGTTTTTATGGTTTTATATACTGATAGCTGAATTATATATTTTATTAATGTTGGGCTATTTTTTAATTCTTTGCACTTGCATACAATCTGTTAGAAAAGTCCAATTAAGGGCCCATGTTTTCTCCTCCTTTCTCTCTCCTTATATTAGTCCCACATCTTGTATTAAGATTTCTCTCCTCATTCTTCTCCTATATAAGTGTATTCATACTTGTAACTATTCATTCAAGAAGTATATACAAGCTTTGAGATCTCTCTTTACATGGTATCAGAGGCAACCGGTCTCCTCCCTGGGTATCCGGCCTAACCATTTTTTTAGCCACCTCTCTTCCTTGGCTGTCCGCGCGACTTTCCCTTAGCCGCGGCCTCTTGCGGCCTGCGTCTTTTCTAACCGCCTCCAACTCTGCTTCTCTCGTGACTTCCACCTCCTCCTTCCTACCACCTCCTTTTATAATCCTCTCTCACGTGGGTCCACCTTATCCTATACCTTCTCTTCCCGCGCGGACTCTTTCTATCCGTTGCGGCCTCTCCTGTACACCGTGCGGGCTTGTCGTGCAAGACTGCTCGCTGCTCCCTCTCGCTGCTCGCTCGTTGCTCGCCGCGACCTGCCTTTCCTGCTCGCCGCGACCTGCCTCTCCTGCTCGCCGCGACCTGCCTCTCCTGCTCGCCGCGTCCTGCCTATCCTGCTCGCCGCGCCCTGCCTCTCCTGCTCGCCGCGCCCTGCCTCTTCTGCTCGCTGCGACCTCGCCTACCCGCAACTGGCTTTCCTGCTCGCTGCTCGCCTGCGGTCTGCCTTGTCGCTAGCGCTCTTCTCTCTGTTCTTAGCCGCATCCTGGTCGCGACCTCACTTGTCGCTGGTGTACCCGCCGAGACCGTGCGGCTATCTTCTCTGCCGACTTCTCCCTCTCACTTCGGCCTCCTTCTACTAGTCGCATTCTGGTCGCGATCTCCTGGTCGCTGGTGTGTCCGTCGAGACCGTGCGACTACCTATCCTAACCGCCCGATCTCTTCTGCTGGCCGCACATGGCTTCCGATACTTCCGCTGCTACTTCTGCTCCACCAGCCCGTGCGGCTGCCACGGCTTCCGAACTTCGTGACTAGTTACGGATTACTATTATCTCTCTAACTGGAAAAAGGAATTTCGTTGAGTGGGTTCACTCGGTTCGCCGTGTTTTGCAGACGAAGGGTCTTCTTCACCACTTAACCCTCGCTACTCTGACTGCTTCCTCCGATGACTGGCTTCGCGATGATGGTCGGGTCCAGTCCTGGCTTCTAAACTCTATGGACACCGAGCCCTACATGATGGCCATGTATCATGACACGGCTAAGACCATGTGAGAGGAGCTTCACTCTTTTTACTCTGACCATGACAGCCTATAACACCTATATGATATCATTTCCGATCTTCAGAATCTTGCCCTGGGTGCTCATGGCGATATGCTCTCCTTTGTGGCTAAAGCCGAGAGTCTGGCCTAGGCTTGGATTCAACATCAGCCTTCTACTACCGATCTAGCCACTCAACGGAACCAGAAAGAAGCTGTCGCCATCGCCATGATGATGTCCCGAGTTCCTCCCCACCTGCATAGTGTTCGGGCCCAAATTCTATCATCCGCCACAACTCCTTCACTCTCTGATGTCTGCTCCATGCTGCTAAAAGTCACGCCTCCCTCCGAGGCTCCTCCTGGTTTTGCCCCGGCTCTTCTTCAACAGCCTCTCCTTTCGACCCCTCCTACTCGTGGATCTTCCACTCGGGGGGGGGGGGACCCCGTCTCGGGGACGAGGACGTGGTGGTCGCTCTTCTATGAAATGCACCTACTGTGGCCGGGATAATCATCTTGAAGCTACCTGTTACCGCAAGCATGGTTTACCTCCTCACCTTACTGCTACTACCTCTACTGCTCCGGCCCCCACTGGGTCTTCTGCCCCTGATCCGACCTCCACTACCCGCAAAGACATTGATGAGCTCCGCACCCAACTCCAACAGCTTCAGGGTGCCCTCAGCCGCTCCTCCGGCTCCGTTGCGTCCTTTTCTGTAAAAGGTATAACCTGTCTTTCTCGTAGTCCTTGCTGGATCGTAGATTTCGGCGCTACTCACCATATTACCTCCCAGTAGCCCATAGAGTACCTACGGAAGCCTCATCCTCTTTGCATCACTGTGGCCAACGGTGATACCTTACCAGTCTCTGGCACCGCTGCTCTTCAGCTTACGCCGAACCTTTCTCTTTCCTCGGTTCTTCACGTTCCGGGGTCTCCTTTCAATTTATTGTCTGTTAGTCGTCTCACACACGACCTTGATTGTTGCATTACCTTTTCACCTTCTTCTTTTCTTATGCAGGATCGCCGCACCCGGAGTACCATTGGTAAGGGACAGCTGTTGAATGAGATGTACATCTTGGATATCCCACCCACTCTTCTCTCCGCCGTCTCCACTGCTGATTGGCATCGCCGCCTTGGGCATGCTCCCCTTCCGATTCTCAAGCGGGCTCTTCCTGATGTTCCTTTGCGGGAGTTCGAGTTCTCTTGTGAATCTTGTATCTACGACAAACAACATCGTTCTTCCTTCCCCCCTTCCTGTACCAGGAGTAGTACTCCTTTATCTTTAGTTGATTCTGATGTATGGGGTCCTTATAGAGCCCCCAGTATTTTTGGCTTTCGCTATTTTATCACGTTTATTGACGATTACTCACGTACCACGTGACTCTATTTACTACATGATCGAACTGAACTTACATCTGTGTTTCACGCTTTTTTAATTGAGATGCGTACGCAGTTCGCCACCCCCCTTAAAGTCATTCACACTGATAATGCTCGCGAGTATACGGGTCGCACCTTCTCCAATCTCTGCACCGAGTTTGGTGTCATTCATCAAACTTCATGTGCGTATACCCATCAGCAAAACGGGGTGGCGGAACGAAAAAATCGTCATCTTCTCGATGTTGTGCGCTCCCTTATGTTCCAAATGCAGGTTCCAATCGAATATTGGAATTTTGTTGTCTCCACAGCCTGTCATCTCATCAACCGCCTTCCCTCGTTTGTGCTTAATTTTGCCTCACCAATCCAACTCCTCTATCCCTCCACTAACCTCACCTCTCTCACACCGCGGATTTTTGGGTGTGTTTGCTATGTCCACCTTCTTGGCCCTCCTTCCGACAAACTTGCTTCTCGGGCCGCCAAGTATATGTTTGTTGGCTACTCCCGGACTCAAAAGGTGTATGTCTGTTACTCTTCCTCTGACGGCAAGCTGGTCGTTTCTGCGGATGTCACCTTCTGCGAAAACCAGCCCTTCCACTTACCTTGCCCCACCTTGTCTTCTGCTCCTTCTCTTCCCCGGCCTGCCGTACCGGTCACGCCATCTTCTCTGTCGTCTTCTTCCTCCTCTCACAACGCCCCTCCTCGGGTTTCTCCTCCCCTTATCCGTGTCTACTCTCGTCGTCCATCCAAGGATGCTCTCGTGCACCAGCTCCCCGCTACCAGCGATACCTCGGCTACAACAGATCCATCTCCCGTCTCTACAGCTCATCCCTTGGTCAACTACGTTTCTCTCCATCGGCTGACGCTGCCTCTCTACGCATTTGCCACCTCTCTTTCCTCTATTTCTATTCCTAACACTGTGCATGAGGCGCTTCAATACCCAGGGTGGCTGGCAGCCATGAACGATGAAATGCGCGCTCTCTGGGCTAACCAGACCTGGGATCTGGTTCGTCTTCCTGCCGGCCACGCCTCCGTTAGCTACAAATGAGTCTTTGTTATTAAACATGCGACGGATGACACTGTTGAACGTCTGAAGGCCCGCCTCGTGGCTCTGGGCTTTACTCAGCAATATGGTCTTGATTACGAGAAAACCTTCTCTCCTGTGGCCAAATTGAACACGGTCCGCGTTATTCTCTCCTTGGCTGTTCATCGTCACTGGCCACTTTATCAGCTGGATATTAAGAATGCCTTCCTCAACGGCGATCTACATGAGACAGTTTATATGCAGCAACCTCCCGAGTTTGAGACCACGGGGGAGTCTCTTGTATGTCACCTTCGGAAATCCATTTATGGTCTCAAACAGTCCCCGCGCGCGTGGTTTGAAAAATTCATTAAGGTTGTCTGTGCTAGTGGCTTCACTCGGAGCTCGGCTGATTTTTCTCTCTTCACCCGACACCGGTCAGCCGGGACTGTGATTTTTCTGGTCTACGTTGACGATATCCTGATTACTGGCAACAACACGAAAGGAATACAACAGATCAAGGAACAGTTAAATTCCGCCTTTCAGACCAAAGATCTGGGCAACCTTCGGTATTTTATTGGGCTCGAGGTTGCACGACGCTCTGATGGTCTTGTGTTATCTTAAAGGAAGTATTGTATGGACCTCCTTCATGATGCCGGTTATTCTGGGTGCAAACCTGCGGAGACTTCTATGGACGCCAATCACAAGCTCTCGGCCCATAGCTCTAACTCTGACAAGCTGCTTACAAATCCGGAATATTACAGACGCCTGGTTGGGAAGCTGATCTACCTTATGGTAACTCGACCGGACATCTCGTTTGCAGTGGGAGTTGTGAGTCGGTTCATGCACGCTCCTCGGACATCTCATCTTCAAGCTGTCGAGCGCATCCTTCGATATCTTAAGATCGCCCCCGGACAAGGACTTGTGTACAAGCCATCCACATCTCTATCTCTTGTCGCGTATTCTGACGCTGACTATGCAAGATCTATTGATGAGAGGCGCTCCACAACTGGGTTTTGTACTTACTTTGGTGGACATCTCATAACTTTGCGTAGCAAGAAACAAACTGTGGTTGCGCGTTCTTCTGCTGAAGCCGAGTACCGGGCTATGACTGTTGTTGTTTCCGAGCTAACCTGGCTTGAGAGCCTTCTGGGAGACTTGGGTGTTCGTCTCTCATCTCCGACGACCTTATTTTGTGACAGTCAGACAACAATTTATATTGCCAAGAATCCGGTTTTCCACGAACGCACAAAGCATATCGATGTTGACTGTCACTTTATCCGGGAAAAGGTACAGTCAAAGAAGATAGATTTGGAGCATGTTCCTGCTACAGACCAAGTTGCGGACAATCTGACGAAAGCTCTCTCCAGGTCGCTATACTATTAGTTTTTATCCAAGCTTGGTGCCTACGACTTGTACGCTCCAGCTTGCGGGGGAGTGTTAGAAAAGCCTAATTAAGGGCCCATGTTTTCTCCTCCTTTCTCTCTCCTTGTATTAGTCCCACATCTTGTATTAGGATTCTCCCTCATTCTTCTCCTATATAAGTGCATTCATACTTGTAACTATTCATTCAAGAAGTATATACAAGCTTTGAGATCTCTCTTTACATAATCATTACTCCATTAAACTTTATAACATTTTAAATAAGTTGATTACTCTATTATGATTGAGCATTTGGTGAATTAAATAGTTAAATCATGGCAAATAAAAGGAGATTAATCATCATTAAGAAGTAATAAAAAAAATAGAATTTTCATTTTTCTACAAGAATCGTGCCACGTCTTTCTACGAAACTATTGAGGGAATCGTCTGTACAACCCATATTCGTCGAGGTGGGCCCCAACCCTGTGGTGAGCTCGCCTAAAGAGTGGCCATCAACCTAAAGAGTCGAGAACAAGAAAGTCGAGCACGGAGGTTCGAGAGCTCGCCTATACTATTGGCGAGCTCACCAAACTTTGGATTGTGAGCTCACCTATACTATCGACGAGTTCATCAAGCTGGAGATCGAGAACTAGCATGTACTCCCGACGAGCTCACCAAGCGAGAGCTCGTTTATTCAGCGAACATACTGTCTGGATCCCCCCAACCGGTTCCGGCTCGCCAAAACAAGCCCAACGAACAAGATCTCGGCATAAGTTGGCCTCGCCAAAGGCGACATCAAACAAACTCGCCAGGCGTCAGACACCCAGTATCTCAAGAGGCGGGGTGGCTTTTCGCAGTCCATATATAAATCCCGTAAATAGGATCCCCAGAGCACAAGTTAAAGGCACGTGGACCCCCAAAGGTTCCCAAAAACCTCTCTGTGCCTCTCTTGTGCCAAGCACAATTTTGGTTTAGGAGGGAAAGTTCTTATATACTTCCGGGTACGTGGCGAAACTCTCTCTATAGATCGCGAGATCCTATTACATGCAATCGGGAAACGTTCTTGCGACCTCCATCTTCCTCTAGTTTAAGTTCTCCCGTCCCAACCGCTAAACTAGTAACATTTGGTCACAAACGATCCGAACTTTTGTGAACCGAGATTGCCCTGGTTCCAACATTCTGGTGCGATGAGCGCGGACCTTGATCAAAGAAAGAACCTCTAGTGGGAGGTTCAATGTCGAACAAAGACAATAGGGATATGGAGCTTGGCAATGTGCGAGCTCCGGGTGAGTTTGTCACCACAGCCGATTTCGATGTATTTAGGTGGGGTCATGGAGGCGTTGCAAGCTTTCCTAACACCTACTGTCGAGCTCGCAGCGACCTAGCTTCCGGTTGTTACCCCAAATGTGGGTGTTGGACCGTCGCGGAGACCTTGCAAAGAAGTCGCTATTGATGATCATCAAGCTCATTTCAACACACCAAAAAGATGACATGAGTTCTTGAGGCCCTTAACGTCTCCACCTCGGGGGGGCAATGACAATTAATCGCCACGCCCGGAACCAGCGATGGAGAGCTCCAGATCGGGAGCATCAAGGAAGGAAGGCGGTCCCCTATACTTCCACCAAGTGGAAGGGTACGCCACTGCTGTAAGATCCTAACCCATTTTGTATATGAAATATTTTATATTTTGAAGCAAAAAAGATCCCCTATGATGAAAATTAAATTCAGCGTCGATTCGACGTCACACAATATATTTTGATGTTTAAGCTTTTCTAAATTTTTTTGCGACGTTCGTTCGTTTTAGTTTCATTTTGAATGACTAGATGGTGGCAGAATTAGATTTATATTTGAATTTTTGGCTGGCCTAAACTCATATATGTTGGTTAAGTTATTATTTCTGAATGCTTTGAAGCGGTGTCTGGATTAAAACCGGCTATATTATATTCTAGTTAATGCTTGTGTTGACCAGAGCTTGTGTCCATTGGCTTGTCGATTGGAGCTTGTGTCCATTGGCTTGTCGATTGGAGCTTGTGTTCACTAGCTTGTCGACTGGAGAAGAAGGCTTTTGTCAACTAGAAGACCTCCTTTAAGCGGTGACAGTTGGTTTTAGCGGTGAAGCGGTGACTGTGGCCGTATATATGTACCCGCACTTGGCTCTCTCTCTCCCGATAGTTCAGTTTCCGCCTCTTGGAGCTCTCGACCTGTTGGCTTTTGCCTAGGGTTGCTTCGATTCTCCTTCCCCTGGCTCAATTCTTTCTCCTCGTTGATCGTTAATGCTAGGCGAGGTTGTGACCTCTTGCTACCTCCTTCCTGCGCTTTTGCTACTGTTGTGATACTCATGGACTGTCTTTGACATTGAGCCAACTGTTTTGGGCTGCAACTCCACTGTGAGCTTCTCTCCCCCTCTCTAAATTATTGATGACGTCCGACGATAGACGCAATGAGAATTCTCTGAAAAACAAGGGCAAAGAAAAAGTTGTGGTGAGTCCTCGCCACTTTGATTATATGTACATTTTGAATTATTTTTAATTATGAACATGTAGAACTTCATTAGTTAGAGCTACTTCCTTGCATGAACAATGAATATGAATTTAATTAAATTGAAGAAATTCAAAAATTTGAAATCACTGAAAGTATGATTTAAATTGTGGTGGACTTTGGGCCATTACAACTGCGACGTGCCAAGGGTTCTTAGAAGTAAGAAAGACGACCGGAGGAGTCTGGAAAGCCCCAGGAGCGGGGCATGGTGACCAACAGTAAGAAGCGTCGATCGGGGGCATGCTATAGCCCCGACCCTTTCTCGAGGAAGGTGTGAAGATCGAGCTGATGTTTGGACTCGAGCAGGAATCAACTTCATCCACAAAGGATTCGGTGTGGAGGCCTCCTGTATGGGTAGCCTCCACAACATTTACAAAAGGAGCATTGCGACAACGTCCCAAGGCCCACCTCCGATCGGAGAGATCACATCCTCGGCGGTGGATATAACGTAGAATGAGGGTTCGTTCTACGACGCTTTTGTCATCCAAGCAACGATCGAGAACTTTACAGTTACTTGGATCCTGGTGGATGACAGCAACTCGTTCAATGTACATCTTTAAAAAGGCGTTCAACGCTATTTTAATGGTGGCCAAAAGGATGAAGGCCTTAGATGACCCGCTATTCGATTTCTCCGAGGAGCGGAAGGAGGTAGAAAGAGTGAAGCTCTTGGTGACCCTCAGAGGTATCTCAAAAAACCGTCGGTTCGTCATCGTGAACGCTCCGAGCAACTATAATACTATTTTCGGGAGGCTGCTCATCATCCTTTCAATTTGTGCCCTCCTCCTTTCATCAGTGTTTGAACTTTGAAGTACACCTATAGAGGGGTACATATCCGGATCAGGAGCGATCCAAAGGTATCCCAAAAGTGCTATCTCCTCGCCGTCAACACTATCAGTTGGAGGGAAGATGCAGAGGAGGCCGATAGGGTGTTGGAAGGGATGGTACGCCTAGAGGAGGTCGATGAAGTGCGTGAGATGGAAGTGACTGCTACGTACGAAAGGCTCAGAAATGTGAAAATCGGCATGGAGCTAGTGAAGGACCAGGAGTAGACCACGACGTGTCTACAAGCCAACATCAACGTCTTCGCTTGGAGTGTCGCAAACATGCCTGACATTGATATCGAAGTGGCGTGCCATCGCCTCAATCTCGACCCGGAGGTCCGCCCGATCCATCAAAAGAAGAAATCAATCACAACCTCCCTGGCCGAGCCCATCCGCGAGGAAGTGCAAAAGTTGTTGGAGGCAGATTTTGTTTTAGAGATCTAGTATCAAAGCTGTCTCAAATGTTGTAATGTTTAAAAAGGCAGGAGGGAAATAAAGCATGTGTATAAACTAGTCACTGTTGAATAAAGAATATCCAAAAGATTGCTACCCGCTGCCTTGAATCAACGCGTTGGTTGATTCAACTGTTTGTTTTCCTGGGATGAGTTTTCTTGATGCATTTTCAGGATGCCATCAAATCCGGATGCATCCTCCCGACGTGAGAGACGCCTTCTTCGTCACCAACGACGGATGCTACTCCTACAAGGTGATGCCCTTTCGGTCTGAAGAACGCAGGAGCGACCTACCAAAGGATGATGGAAAATGTCTTTCAAGACCAGAAGTGGCGTAACCTTGAATTCTACGTCGACGACATCATGATCAAGATCAAAAGCATCCAAGAGCATTTGGAGGACTTGGAGGAGGCCTTCACAACTCTACGAAAGTATAAGATGAGGCTTAACCACGCTAAGTACTTTGGATCTAGTAGGGGAAAGTTTCCATGACATCTCCTCGCTCTTGTAAGAGTCGAGCCAAATCATGACAAAGGGAAGGCCATCATAGAGATGGCCTCCCCCTTGAATACTGGATTAGTATAAAAAGGAAAAGAAAATACAAAGCAAGAAAGAAAAATCATCCTAGGATATTCTCTCAGTCACCCTGAACAATCTTAAAGAGTTCCGATGGGAAATCCGCAGAAATAGTCCAACAAAAAGATGTAAAAGCAGAACGAGTGCGGAAATCCGCGGAACGGTTGGCCCCGTGGGGCACGTGGCGGAATAAGATCTGTGGTAAATCAAACAGGAACCCCAAGTCAGCATTATCCTGGAAGCATCCCATCGGCCAGAGGAGAAAGCAGAGCTGCAATAGTCAATGAGGTTACTGCAGTCGCCCTCGACGATTACACCCAATGCGCCATAGAAGATGGCTGAAGGAATTTCCGTAGCGTCAATAATGCCGCCAACTTCACACGACTAGGGTCCCATTGAAGGAGGGCCTTCCTAACCGCAAAAATAACGTCCCCAGCAACATCATGACCCACGATACCGGCCCCATCTACCCGATTTGATAAAAGCACTCCATCCACATTAAAATTGATCCAGCCGGGGGGAGGGGGACACCATAAACCTGTGGAGGACAGCCCAACAGGCCTAACCAGATGGCCTCCCCCAGGGATACCAAAGAGGTGCATCGCCAAACTAGGAGGCTTGTTGACCTTGGGCGGTTCTTATCTAAAGCGGGGGAGAAAATGTTCTCCCTTCTTTAGGACTCTTCGCCGCAATCAAAAATTTGAGTGGATCGTCGAATGAGAATCGGCCTTCCAAACTCCGAAGCAACAGTTGATGCAAGCCCCTCTGCTTCTAGGGCCTCGCGGAGGAGAAATTCCTTTATCTGGGAGTAGGAGACAAAGCTGTCCGCTCTGTTCTGGTCAAGAAGGAAGGGAGGCGTCAATTACCGATCTACTATGCGAGTGGAGTCCTCAAGAAGGCGGAGCTACTCTATCCAATCTTGAAAAAGCTGACCTTCACGCTCATCACCTCAACGAGAAGTTTGAGGCCGTATTTTCAAGCGCATGACATAAAAGTGGCGACAGATCATCCCTTGAGAGTGGTCCTGGAAAAACTGGAGCATTTTGGTCGGCTCGCTAAGTGGTCCGTCGAGCTTAACGAGTTCAACATCATCTATGTACCGAGGATGGCGATTAAAGCGCAAGCAGTGACATATTTTTTTGGCAAACTTCTCCGTCGAGGGTGGAGAATAAGTGGGACGGAAGAATTCGTCCCCTGAAGAATGTTCGTAAACGGAGTATCATATATGGATTCTCTCGGAGTAGGGATCGTCCTGGTGAGCCCACAATGGATTAAATTTGAGCAAGCTAGGACATTCTTTTTCCTGTCACCAACTACCAAGACAAATACGAGACCGTTATCGCGGGCCTCCGCCTAGCTAAGGAGTTGGCAATCCAAGATATCCGGACTCACACAGATTTGATGGTGGTTGCGTCACAAATCCGAGAGGAGTTTGAGGCGAGGGATTCAGTTTCCCGCGGTAGCACCTGAAGGTCAAAAGCCTGGTCGACACCTTCAGGTCCTTCATACATCATGTCCTGAGGGAAGAGAATGGCACGACGGTTCGGCTGGCCAAGTACTGTCCCAGGGTGGGAGGCACCCTGACCGAGCTGTTTAGGCCGTCCATCGAAGGAGAACTAATGGGATTGAAAAACATCCATCTTGGATGGATCCCTTCAACACCTATCTTGCTACTAGAGAACCCTTGGCGGCCGTGGAGGACAAGCAATGTTTCCGACATAAGTCGTCTTATTATTTGCTTCACGAGGGAGGTCTCTATCGGAGGACCATTTCTGGTCCTTTGGCTCAGTACCTCTCGTAGGCCGAATTCCCTCGAATCTGCTGGAGAAGATCTCATGGGAAGGGTACTTCTGGACAACCATTCAAAAGGATGCAGAAAGCTTCGCTCGGAGCTGTCTGAAGTGTCAACTCTTCGTTCCGTTGCACTTGTTGCCGGTCCAACCACTAGTGACCATCACATTTCCCTTGTCATTCACCTTCTGGGGAATGGACCTGGTATGGCCCTTTCCTCCCGCCAGCGGGTAGCGCCGATTTTTCTTGGTGATGATCAACTACTTTACAAAGTGGATATAGGTGAAATCCATGGCAAAGACCACGTCTCAGGTGGTAAGGAATTTCCTATGGGGAGATATTGTATGCTGGTTCGACATACCCCAGGCCATTATCACAATCAATGACCCCCCAGTTCACCAATGTCGAGATAAAATAATTCTGCAGGCAGATGGAGATTAACCTGCGCTTCGCTTTGATGCATCATCCCCAAAGCAACGGCCAGATGGAGGCCTTCAACAAGCTTATTCTTTACCTCTTTAAAAAGAAGATTGAGAATCTGCGAAGCAATTGGGTGGATCGACTCTCCTCTGTCCTGTGGGCGCTTACGACCACTCTGAGCTCGTCTACTGGAGAAACTCCTTTCAACCTGTCCCACGGTTCGGAGGTCCTCATTTCTGTGGAGTTTTAGGTTCCCAATCCAAGGGTGGTTGCGTCCGAAGAAGCGAAGAACGGCGACTCGAGAATGCCGAGGCTTTAATGGAATCTTTGGATTCTGTAGAAGAGCATCGGCACCTTGCCACGACAAGGAAAGTGGAGGTCAAGAGGAGGATGACTAAGTACTTCGACAAACACATCCGGATCAAACAATTCAAAAAAGGTGACATGGTCTTGAAGAAGGTCACCGTCGTCGCCGGATCGACGTTTGTTGGGAAGCTCAATTCTAATTGGGAAGGATCGTTCATGATCCTGGAAGCTCTAAAAACGGGAGGTTATAGTCTGCAGAATCAAGAAGACAAAGCACTCAGAAACACGTGGATCAGAGATGACCTGAAAATGTTTTATCCCCGGGCATACGGCTTGGGACGAGCATTGAACATGGGATGAGTAATGATACCTCTGTAATTCTTGTAAATTCCATTTAAATGCCATCTTCCAGGTTTGCCTGAGAAGTATATTCGACAAGGCAAGAGGAGGTCAGGAGAAGGATGATTAAGTACTTCGACAAACACATTCAGATCAAGCAATTCAAAAAAAGGTGACATGGTCTTGAAGAAGGTCGACGCCGCTGCCAGATCTGCGACTGTGAGGAAACTAAATCCTAATTTGAATGGACCGTTTGTGATCCTGGAAGCTCTAAAAATAGAAGGTTATTGCCTGCAGAATAAAGAATGCGAAGCACTCAGAAACACGCGGAGCGGAGATAACTAAAAATGTTTTATCCCTGAGCAGACAACTCGGGGCAAGCATCGAACTTGGGGCGGGTAACGATACCCCTGTAATTCTTGTAAGTTCCATTTAAATGCCATCTTCCAGGTTTGCCGAAGAAGTATATTCTGACTCGTCTTTGTGCTCGCAATAAACGAGTCAAGGAGCGCAAGATCGCCGCGAGCATTCTAGATCATGAACATCCACCTCCCCGCTCGGAACCTTTGGTTGTGTAAGGGGATGACGCCTTGGGTACAGTGAGTTCTCCTAAGTCCACGCCTGTGCAATCACGTCCGAGATCAGCTCCCCTCATTGTATGTTGGTTGTCGACCTCCCCAAGACTCATCCTTCTTTCCCACCTATTTGTTCATAGGTGGGAGTACTGACTCATTATCTAAAAGGTCCGACGAGAGATTGGACTGTTGACTTAAGTCTCGAATGTGTGAGTCAATCCGAGCCCAAGCCTTAGGCTGATCGTTGACCCCCTGCACCAACACATTAAGCCTCGAACGCATGAGTCATTCTAATCTAGGCCTTAGGGCTGGTCGAGCATCGCTGCATTAAGCCTCGAATGCGTGAGTCGATCTAAGTCCAGACCTTAGAGCTTGTCGTTGCCCCTCGAGCACCGCTACATTAATCCTCGAATGCGTGAGTCGATCTAAGTCTAGGCCTTAGAGCTGGTCATTGACCCTTTGACCACCGCCACATTAAGCCTCGAATGCGCAAGTCGATCTAAGTTCAGGCCTTAGAGCTGGCCATTGATCTCTTAAGTACCACCACATTAAGCCTCAAATGCTTGAGTTGATCTAAGTCCAGGCTGTCTGGCCGTTGATCCCTCCAGCATTGTTGCGTTAAGCCTCGAATGCGTGAGTCGATCCAAGTTCATGTCTTAGGGTTGACCGTTAACCACTCAAGCATTGTTGCATTAAGCCTCAAATGCCTGAGTCGATCGAAGTCCAGGCCTTAAAGCTGACCGTTGATCCCTCAAACATCGTTGCATTAAGCCTCGAATGCATGAGTCGTTCCAAGTTCCTGCCTTAGGGATGGTCGTTGACCCCTCGAGTATCACTGCATTAAATCTCGAATACGTGTGTCGACCTAAGACCAATCTTTCGGGCTGGCCACTAACCCTTCAAGAGACGACTCCTCGAAGAGAAGCGCTCTCTTCGTCCTATGAGCCTAAGCACTCTCATTCTCTTCGTCCTATGAGCCTAAGTGCTCCCGCTCTCTTCGTTCTAAGAGCCTAAGCGCTCTCGCTCTCTTCACCCTATGAGCCTAGACGAATCCTTAAGCCTCGACAAAGACGTTTAGTGGAATGAACGACGAAAGTAGGCAGGAAAAAGTAAAAAAAACCATCATTTCTTTTATCAGAAAAAATTAGAGCAATAAATCGAAAGAAGGAACAAAAGAAAAGGTCGCTAAAGAGGGACCTCATCCAAAACCATCTTGCCTCGCCCGAACGCACTACTCACTCGGTATCCCCCAACGACTTGGCATCAGATTGGCATAAGAGCGAAGACGCGCTGCCCGAGGGTGAGTACTCTCCTCTTGATTCTCCGATCGAGACTTCGTTGTTCGAAGCTGAGCTCAAGTACCGACCGCTGTCGCCCTCCAGTTCAAGATGGAACTCGCCAGATGAGGCGTCACTAAGCATTGGATCGAACATCTCCTGAAGAATTGACTCCGTAGACAAGGGCTTGCCATCTTCGATCAACTTCCCCGTCTCCTTCAGGCGAGCAATAATCAAGTTGCCGCCATCCCGGACAAACATGCACTTGATTGAGAGGATTTTAGCACGCAAGTACCAGAGGGGTTCTTCTTTTGACGAGGTTCCCGTCGCTTGTGAGGTAGTAGCCTGAGACTGAACTGTGGCGAGCTCGAGCTTCAACACCTCCACCTCGTTTTGAGGTCCCCTTGTTCCTTTGCTCCAGGAGCGAGATTTGGGCCGTCACAAGGATCTCGACAGACTAACAAAATCAAAATAAACCAAATTATTCCTCTTCGGCAAAGCCGCGGGCAAAAACCTAATTAGAAGCGAAACGAAAATACCTTAATCACATCTTGCGACACCTTGGCTTGACGCAGCTGGACGATCTCTTCTTCAGTGAGTTCAGTCCCGGTCAACTTTCCGGCGGCCTCGACCAATCCTGCTTTCACCTCTGCCAATTGATTGGCGGACTCAGCCTGTATGCCGAATGGCCTCCGCGCTTTCTTCTTCAGCTGTCTTTGTGGCGACGACAAGGGCCTCCTTGGTATCAGACAACACCTTGTAGCGGCGAAGATGCCGCCTCGCCAGAGTATGGGTGAGGTTGGCACTCCTTAGCACCGCGCGCGAAGACTGCCACTCAAGATATTTGGGCGAAACTCCCGCCAGGGTCTCAACGTCATCTCGCTCATAGGTGGCGTACAAAACATTGTACACATCATCATCTGTGTCGTCATCCCCTGCCCAGGAGGGCAGGAGAGTGCTGGCTGAGACCCAGTTCTGATCGGCATCCCACGCGAGCAGAGGCTCGCCAGAGCTATCCATAACTCTGCTCCCCCGCCCATAGTTGAAATGGGTCTCGGGGTTTTCAACAGTTGCTTGGCCCTCCGACGTCGCAGGGGCCTCCACATCTTCCGGGTCCTCGCAAACATTTAGCGACACCGCCGAGATGTCACTGCGAGCGTTAGCTTTCTTTTGCCGCTTATGCGTCCCCTGAAGTCCTGACTCTGTGTCCATGGACCTTTTCCCTTCGGATCGGCGGGCTCATCCTCAAGAATCTCAATGAACTCGACACCAGGGGGAGAGGCTTGCGCTTTTCTCTCGGTGGCTCAGCCTTGTCAATCGTCACCCTAGCCAGAAGGGTGCAAAAACCTGCAAGAAGCGAGGTAAAAAGTGAGCAGGAAACCGCTCGACTCCAAAAGAAAGGCGAGATGTTCGGTGTAGGAGAGCTCAAAACTATCTTTGGATCAACGTAGGCGAGCTCGTTGACCCGTCACCGCAGCTGGACAACGTCCATCACTCGCTAGTTGAGAGAGACGTAAAGATCCTTCAATCGGCCAGGGATGTAAGGTGGCTTGAAATTGTCGTCGTCCCTTTGGACTAGTTGGAAGGGAACCGATCCCAGGTGAGCTCGCACGTTTACGAATTTTTCGAGCCAGTGGTGAACCTTGTTTTGAAGCTCTTCGACCTTGAAGGAGGTGTCGTTGAAGTGACTCCCTCTACGTTCACCCTCATGGAGAGGAGCTTCCTGAAGATAATGAAGTCGAAGATGACTTCGGCCTCACACATGAGGCATATAAGTGCGACCATCGTCGTGATCCCGTTAGGGTTAATCTGGGCGGGGACGATGCCGAAATGGTTGAGCATCAGCTGGGTCTCCGATCAGAGGGAGAGGCGAAGTCCCATTTTGAAGTCCTTCAGGGGGGTGGCGAGCTAGTCCTCGAAGGAGTTAAAACGCTCGCCAGGCTCGGCTCGACGAGCAGAAAAGCCCTCCTGTAGATAGTTTTGCCGGATTTTCGGGGAGCTCGCCCGTGGTCGCTTTACTCTTCGGGAACCCAACAGTGATAAAATTCGCCGAACAATGGAGGCGACCCTCTAACTCCTTGCCGCACTTAGGCTTTGAAGGTGAAACCATTTTGATGTGGCGAAAACAAGAACTCGCACGCCGGGAGGTCAGGTGCAAATGCTCGGCTAGAGAAAAGGGCGTGAACAAAGCGGTCAGGTGCAACAAGACGTTAGAAACATCAAACGAGCTCTAAGCGGGCTATGCATAGTTTATTACAAACAATAAAGCGAAAAGAAGGAAAAGTGAGGTCTTCAGGCTCTGCAACATGGGTTGTTGAGTTCATTGCTCGAGACGTGCGTGGTCCACCTTGCGAGCAGCTCCTCCTAAGCCTTGTTCAGACCCTTGGTGTGGTGGCAGATGTGCTTTTCTGTTCACCGGATGTGATCAAACATCCTCGCCACATCGCCGGGAAGTCCCGCGCTCCTGGAGAGATAATGGACCTCGTTCTGCAGTAGGCGCACCTGATGCTCAACCTCGACCATCCGCACTTCTAAATTTTGGATGTAGAAATGTTTGCATTCAATACCCTCTAGCTGAGGAGAGAACTCCTCCACCATAGACATGTGAGCCTTCGCTGCGATCAGACGGTGGTTGAGCTTGCTTGCCGCCAATGCCTTCAACCGCATTTCCTGCGAGCTGAAGAGGGCGAGGGTGCGAGCCCTGTACTCACCGAATGACTCACCTGAGTCAGCAAAAAACTCTCTCACTGGTTGGCGACAAAGCGAATCCGGCACTGTACCTGCACATAGGATCAACAATTAATCAAACTCCATTTGAATGAGAAATTGCCTCGTCAGAAGAAAAGGAATGCGAGAAGACTTTTTGTCGCGATGACGCAGTGAGTTATCTCTTCCTGCGCGAGGAGAATGTTAGCGAGGTCTTTTCTCCTCATGCCCGCTCCATTGTTCGCGAGAATGATGGCGGTGATGGTCGCTGCTGGATCCACCGCGATCCCGATGAGGAGTCATCTCTAGACCCTTCCCTCGGGAAGTGGACTTACTGGCAGGCGCACTGTGCGAAGGTGTGATATCGGGCACTCGCGTAGGCGTCGAGCACGGACCTACAGAAGACTCAGCAAGGGTAGCCGAGGAGTCCCCAATGGGTGCGGACTGCTAGATGCGGGCGGTAGTAGGAGTTCTGTTGGAGGACCGCGACCAAAGGCGCTCCAGCAAAACTCGACGCAATCACGGTGGCCTCCAGAGGCCCAGACAGCGGCGGAATGGAATATGGCGCTAGCTCCTTGACCACGTCGTTAGCAGGAGGCGAGAGTGATTTCTCAGCCGGCGGGGGAGTTGCGTTAATCTCCTCAACTGGTAGCGAGGTATCCTGATTCTCGCCGGCAAGCGTGTCGTGGTCGGGCTTCCCCTCGTCTAGGGAAACCTTGTCATTCTGATGTAGGAAAGGCGTCACACCTGCGCCACCCTAAAGTCTCACCAGGGGGCCCACCCTGGCATCTCACCAAGGTGATGAGAGTCTGCCTAAAGACTCTTTATCAATGAGGTCGGGTGTTCGATCCCCGACCACAACAACCCGCTGTGCCCTGTGGTGGGACCAGAGACGGGTTGGGGTGTACGGGCTGCAACCTTGATAAAGCCGCCTTGATGAGATGTCAGGGTGGGCTCCCTGGTGGGACTCCAGAGTGGCAAGCAGGTGCGACACGTGTCATGCATCATACCTGCATCACGTTCCCTCTTCGCAGGGATAGTACGTCGTAATCGCCCAAGGTTTGGTCCGTTATGGTTACGTAGGCATGCCAAAAAATAAGATTAGACCGATTGCGAGCACAAAGAAGCATGACGCGAGTACGAACATACCTTGTCAACCTGCTCTGGGCGTTGGCCCGGGAGCGAAACGCAAGTGGCGGAGGAGATGGTTTTTTTGCGGGAGATTCCTCCCCAGCCAAGCAACTCGACCTCGCCACGGTCCAACATTTGTTAAGCGCGAGCATGAGCTCGCTTCTGTCTCTCGTGCCGAAGAAAATCGTGAGAAGGGGTGTTCTCAAACCGGGAAAGGAGATTTCTAGTTAGTGAAGCCGCGGTAACCGGCTTTCGATGAGTTTTGCGATAAGGCTCCCCTTTCATCTCAGCAGCTGGAGTAGTCGTCATCTTGGCAGGCGAGATCATTTTTTCTTCCCGACAGTCGAAAGTCAACGGGTGAATTTTCGGGGTTCCATACCCTATTTATAGGGGAAGGTGCCGACCACCTCAACTCGCTAGGATCAACTTGGCCGAATAAGGCTTGAACTATTCTTTTCGAAGCGATCCTGAAAAAAAAGAAGGGATTGTGTACAACCCATATTTGTCAAGGCGGGGCCCAAACTAGCAGTGATCCCCCTTACCTACAAAGAGTGGTCATCCACTTAATGAGGCGAGAACAAGAAAGTGGGGCAAGGAGGTTCGAGAGCTCACCTGTACTATCAACGAGCTCGCCAAAATAAGTATCGAGAGCTCGCCTATACAATCTGCAAGCTCATCAAGCTAGAGATCGAGAACTCGCTTGTACTCCCGACGTGCTCACCAAGCGAGAGCTTGTTTCTTCAGCGAGCATCCTGTCACGATCCTCGCAACTGGTTCCGGCTCGCCATAGCGAGCCCAACAAACATGACCTCGGCATAAGTCGACCTCACAAAGGCGACATCAAACAAACTCGCCATGTGTCAGACACCCAGTTTCTTAAAAGGCGGGGTGGCTATTCACAATCCATATATAACCCCCCGCCACCTCGATTGCCTGTAAATAGGACCCCATAGCACAAGTTAAAGGCACGTGGTCTCTTGTGCCGCGCACAACTCTTGTTTAGGCGGGGAAATTTCTATATACTTTCGGGCTGTAGCTCTCGAGATCCTATTTTCAGGCAATTGAGAACGTTCTTGCGACCTACATCTTCCCATAGTTTAAGGCTCCGTTTGGCACGGTGGTGGCGGTCGTAAAAGTGTGTGTTAAAACGTCATTCGTTAGGGATCACCTAACAAACATCATCTATTTGAACATAAAAGTGGATGAAGTTTCTTAGGTGGGCGTTAACAAATGACAATTTAACCCTCATGTTCATGACCGCCACCACCATGCCAAACGGAGCCTAAGTTTTTTTGTCCCAACTATTAGATTAGTACCATTTGGTCACAAACGGTCCGGACTTTTATGAACCTGGATTGCTCTGATTCCAACACACTCCTTTATATTTCTTTGTTCTTCATTATCTGTTTTCTTGAGTTGAGAAGGTGTAAGTGAATGAAATTCATTTTCCTGCTTTAATAAAAAATAGAGCAATTGAAGCAAAGTGAAAAACTTTATAGTTAATGAAAAATTTCGAATCTGTTTTGAAGAGTAGTCTCGATGAAAATGTTAGGCAAGATGGAGTCTTTCTATTATAACGTTTGAAAGCATGAGTTTGGTATGGCAATTGTCAAAAGCAAATCTTAATTCCTTACTCATTGAGGGAAATGTTGACAGCTGAGCTCATGTGAAGTGTTTTCACTTATTAATTCTTTGCTATAATATTCTTCCAAGCCTAGTTTATGATGCTTTAACCCTACATGAAATTGGGCAATTGCAAACAAATGCAACAGAAGCACTACAAATCCTAAAATGAACATGTGAACAAATGCATAGACGCAATTCAATAAACTTATGACGGCTAACCATAAACTCTAATGTGATGCTTAAGTGATTCAATAATGCAAGTAATTCAGATGCGCAATTCATTAAACAATATTAATTTTCAAATTTCATGCAATTCATGTTCAACTGCTTTGCACCTAATCACATGCCTTCTGTGCAATATCCTGAATCCGTTGAAAGCAGACTGATGAAAGTGAATGGTGTTTTTGAGGTGGTGAAGCTTAGAAAAAGACAACTAGCAGGCTTCTAAGACATCCAACTTCTAGGTGAAAGGAGGTGCATGAATGAATTGAATCTCACATCATAATTGGAGATAAAGTTGTCTGGCTTAATTAATAACTTGGATCTTCAAATATCAAAAACATCTTTTTGTGGAAAGTGGAGTTGTGCTCAAACTACATTGTTAAGCGTGGTCCGATGAGAATAGTTCTTGGATGAGTGACTTATTGAGAATTGTTTGTAGGCTACTTGTTTAAAAGAGTAAAATTTTGCTGTTTAGCTTAATATGAGTTATGAAGAACTAAAATGAACAATATTTCTTATATTGTAGGGGTTGAGTTGTTACATTCTCAAGATTTACAAATATTATATTTGAAGATGTTTTTTTAATGCTTTCCAATTAATCTAGACATTAAAAAGAACTTTATATATTGGGCCTTCCTAGTATGAATCAGATTAAGGCTCCATTTGGTTTGGCGGTGGCGGGTCGATCCGGCGGCTGGAAACGGAGTGTTCGAATCGGAGGGGGGAGGTGGCTGCTCCAAACAGAGCTATTTTGGGCGTTTCTCAAGGCGGGCGGGTGGAAACGGAGCAAACGCCACCGGAGGTTCATTTGTTTACCCTCCTTCCGGCGGCGTTTGCCCAAAACGGAGCAGCGAAACGCCCAAACAAATAGAGCCTAATTCTCAGACAACACAATTTTTTAAGTCTGTGTTGCATGAATCTCTTCAATAATTTTTTAAATCTATGTTGCATGAATCTCCCCTCTTTAACTTGATTGTATTACTCATAAGTTGTATTCCTTTCATAAATCTATTTTTAGTGTTCTACTTCTACATTTGTTTTTCTTATTTTCATATCTAGGTTCATCTCTTTGTATTCTTCAATTTTTGGAACATTGTTCTAGACCACTGAAATTTTATAACCGTCATTTAATGTTTGGTCTATGGATGTAGGCAAGGTGGTATCTAAAATCCGCAGAAGGGGGAAATGTGCGCGCTATGTACAATGCTTCTCTATGTTACGCTACTGGTGAAGGATTCTCGAGGGATCTTCGATGTGCCAGGATATGGATGAAGCGCGCCGCAGATTATGGTCACAGGAAAGCACAATTTGAGCACGGCCTTGAACTATTTTCTGTATGTATGCTTTAATCCTCCTGCATTCTATCCACTTTGTCGTCCATGGTTTCAGCCAAACATTTCCAGTATCTGAACTTGCATTTCACCCACAACTCTTGACCCCAAGAACACGGGAAATTATTATTTGCGGATTGGCTAGACATAATATTTAAAACTCAAAAACTGTGGGATACTTTTTTGAGCCAGCTTGATTTCAATTTTGATTTTGATTTGGGTTGCTGTTGATTTTGATTTTATTTCGGCTCAAAAAGAAAACATGGAACGCTAAACTATTACATATTTTGAGTAGTCTCGATTAGATTTCGAACTAACTCAACTCAAAATCAATTTCTCCTAAAATTTGATTTTGAATTAGAGTCAAATTTCAAGGGCAACCAATTTCTAGTGGACTCCTCAAAATCGATTTCTAGCGGACTATACTCCCAAGCTGGTCCTCTAAACAATTTGTCTATGTTTACATGGAAATAATTTCCCTTTGAATTGTTCTAATTTGAATTCCCAGTTTGTTTATATGGTTGATTTGCTGCTCTTTTTTGTAGGCAGGAGAGGCAGTGAAGGCCCTTGTCTATGTCGAACTGGCTGTTCGTGCTGGAGAAACCGCGGCATCGCATATCAGAGATGCGATCGTCCATACAATGGCCCAACCCCTGCGAGATCGTGCTATGATCTCTGTTGATAGATGGAGGCCGCAACAGTTTCAACATTTATGTCATGCAAAGGTGACATACTTCTAGTGCCATTATTTGCGATAAGTTAACTTACGAGTGCACGTACACGAGTTTCTGTATTATAAAACCACTTCACGGCCTCCATGCATGAGATCCCTGGTAACATGTTTGTCGGGCGGCATAAAATGAATGCGAATGTCAATCGTGTCGGGATTCGAGATATCTCGCTTATGTTTTATAAATCAACTCAGAGTCGAATATTCATTCTTGTGGTCTTCTTGCATGGGTTGCTGTGGTTGTTGCCATACATTCATCTCTTGCATTTAACTAGGTTTTGGCTGTGTTTATGGTGGTTTGGTGTTGCATCACTCCATTTGTTATCGGAGATTTATGCGCTTGGCTTCGACTTTAGTGCTGTAGGGACTCTTCATTTGCCACCACTGTAGGGGAGTGCGCTGATTTGGCCCAAACCGTAACCACACCGCAAGGGCGAGGTTTTGGTCCAAGCGAAACTGTACCACACCGAAATTACTCGATGCAGCTTCGGTTTGGTGCGATTTTTTGCGGTGTGATTTTTAACTTGCGATATAAATAGACCAAAAAATAATGTGAGATGAAATAATAAGTAAAATTTGGGCAAAAACATAGTTACATGAGTTGTATTATTATGAAAAATGTGTAATACATATATTTTTAAAATACAAATATTGCAAAATCAATTTGTGAGTTAAAAATAGATCTTTAGATACTATAGTTTTCAAGATAGCACTGATTTAATTGCATATAAAATGATACATCAAATGCAAATATAATGAAACTGAATGATTTTAAGTCTTAGATATGCACATCACTAATATAATTGTAGCTTTATTTATCTTTCAAACATTTAAATATTAAGAGAAAATTAATGAATATGCATTTATAGTTAAATGAATTATTCTGATATTATTTGCAGTTAATAAATGCTTATAGATTAGCAAATTCATAAATAAATAAATAGATAGAGAACAAGCAAATTAAAACATGAAAGCAATTATATGCAATAATATAATTAGTTAATTACTATTATTAATTAATAATTTGTAAGTTATATTTTTTTTTAGATGTATGTGATATGTCATATGTTTGTGAAAATTGAAAATATACAATTAGTCGGTGCGGTGTGATTTTTGCGATTTTCAAGGTCTGAAAACCTTACCATACCGAACCACGCTCGCTAGAGGTCAAGCGCTCTGATAATGTCTCTGATTTCTGCGCATCTCTTTCTCTCACACACTACGCATGCACACACATGCTCGTGCACACAAGCACACACACAAATACAGACATACAGATAGACACACACAGTAAGAGACACGAATAGATAAAGACACAGACAGACACAGGAAAACAGACAGATACACGCACAAACACACCTTAATAGAATTTATAGTGTGCAACACATGCACAATGCGTGCGTGTGCACACAGTTCTTGATGTTTAGATATTTACACATGCAAAAGTTATTTATACAACCTTTTATAGCAGTTGATAAAGAGGCTTCGTGAAATACTTTTGTTTTTCCGAGGTTTGGATCGTTTTATTTGTTAGAATGCTGGTTTACTCAATAATTATAAATTGTTTCATATAAAATTATAAATATTAATAAATAAATAATTGATTTTTTATTTCACAAAAGTATTTGATTTGGAAGTATTAAGGCTCTGTTTGGCGCAGCTGTAGCGACTGGAGAAGCAGTGGTGGGAAGCAGTGGTGGAATAATCAACTGTTTTGCAGAGTGGTGGCAGAATCTACGAATCTGTTTGGAAGAATAGCGTTTGTAGGGCTGTTAATAATTTTATTTTATAAATATTATATAAAGAATATTATATTCATTAATAATGTATAACTTATATAATTATATTAATTTAATAACATCAATATTCATTAATAATATTATATTAATTAATAATATTATTTTATATAACGTTAATATTCATTAATAATATTATTTTATAATATTCATTAATAATATTATTTTATAATATTCTATTAATTTAATAACATTAATATTCATTAATAATATTATATTAATTTTATATAACTTATATGCATTAATATTTAATAGTATTATATCATTAGGTTAATATTTTAACTTTTTTTAAAATTAAAAAATATTTTTTAAAAATAAAAAAGGCAGCAGCGCTGCAGCTATTGGCTGCAGCGCTGCTGCTATTTCGGAGTCGCGGAAAATTTCCGCGACTCCGAAATAGCGGGCCACCGCTATTTTTAGCGGTGACGGCAGCCACCGCTGCCCGCCAAATAACTGTTTGGCGCGGCGGTGGCAAAATCTCCGGCGTGCCGCTTGAAAAACGCCGCGCCAAACAGAGCCTAAATTCAGATGCTGATTAATTTGATGATACTTTTAATATAGGCGCCTTTCTTCTATCTTTTGAAATTACATTCACCTCTGCTTTAAAGTTTATAATAATATCCCTTCCGTCAGAGATATGGATGGAAAATGATAAAATCAGCTAAATTATTTTATAATATTTTCACACCGACGTATCTCGTTCAAACTCGATCCCGCCTTGGTTGATGCTGCCTGGGAATGGTTCTCAAAGCTGAGAGGCTGAGATCGTGTATGTTCGATCTCTGCAGGCTCAATCATTGCTGCGACTGCTTTGACGGCCCCGCGTGTTTGAGTATGCTCACAGTCAATACACCTTGATGACAACGAAAAAATCATTTAAGGGAGTGTGACGGCCGGATACGGAGAGCTCAATGAAAGGGGGAAGAATGTTGAGGCATCAAGTGGATTGATTTATTGGTAGGTCAGATGAACAAAATGACTTGCTGTTGTATAAATATTATGCGACTAGGCATCACTTTTATTTGAAGATAAACAAATGGCTTTTTTCTCCCTTAATTAGGCTCCGTTTGGTACGGTGGTGGTGGTCATAAAAGCATGGATTAAATCGTCATTTGTTAACAAACATCATCCGTTTTAACATAAAAGTGGATGAAGTTTCTTAGGGGGACATTAATGAATGACAATTTAACCCCATGTTCATGACCGCCACCATCATATCAAACGTAGCCTAATTAAACCATCATTCATCAAGAATCACCTAACAAACATCATTGGTTTGAACATAAAAATGAATGAAGTTTCTTAAATGAGCGTTAAAGAATGACAATTTAACACCCAAATTCATGACCGAGAAACGGAGGCCTTATTTGCCCTGCCTTAATGAACTAATACATATTAAAAGATTTAAAAGAAGGCCAGAATATTCGCATATGATTCCCTTTTAGTGAATTGTTTTCTCATATTTATATAGTGGATTGAATAATTAAATTAAAGAAATTGTGATGATAATGAAATATTGCTTTTTGGACTGCATAATGTTTATGATGACAGCTATTGGCTGAATAGCTCAATAAAAAGAAAAAACTTTGTATTCTCAGCCGAGGCTCCTTCAAATAATCTTTTTTTTAATAAATTCATAAAAGGACCCTTTCTAGCTAGTGGCATTGATAATTAATTATATTTTACTAACTAGGAAAATAAAACGTGATATAATAGCACTTGTAACCATGCACGCGAGCGTTGCGAGCGGTGAGAATATCGTCATGTCATCGCACTATCACAGCCGCACGGGAGAGCTCTATGCTGTACAATCCCGTATTCGCAAAGTAGGGCCCTCCGGACAGGCGCAGGACCAACTATAAATTTTTAAGCTTTTGAGAGATCTTGCACTCTTGGTAGCCAATTTTGGCTTAACCTTGGAAATATACTAGTAGGGGGAGGAAATATTTTTCTCCCCCCGGCCCCCTCCGGGGGTCACCCAGCCTCGAGCTCGCCAAGCTCCCCCCAGGCCGCCGAGTACCCCCTAGACTGCCGAGTACCACCCAGGCCGCCGAGTACCACCCAGGCCGTCGAGTACCACCCAGGCCGCCGAGTACCTCCCAGGCCGCCGAGTACCTCCCAGGCCGCCGAGTACCACCCAGGCCGCCGAGTACCCCCCAGGCCGCCGAGTATCCCCAGGCCGCCGAGTACCCCCCAGGCCGTCGAGTACCCCCCAGGCCGCCGAGTACCACCCAGGCCGCCGAGTACCCCCCAGGCCGCCGAGTACCCCCCAGGCCTCCGAGTACCCCCCAGGCCGCCGAGTACCACCCAGGTCGTCGAGTACCACCAAGGCCGCCGAGTACCACCCAAGCCTGGTCTCCTACTCGCCCGGCTTGAGGGTCTGCCCCTGGTGGACTGCATTTAGATGTTTGGAACATCGGAATTTGGCTGTTGACAGACCAATTTAAGGGCATTTCAGTAACTTCAGAGCAACGGAGGTTTGATATTGACAGACCATCCCCAAAAAACTATAAATAGACCCTTGAGGGTGCCTTGGATGGATCACTTCTTCATCACTGAAATCCCCTTGCTTTCTTTCTCCAAGGCACCTAGCTCAGCATTGGCTAGGGAGGGGGAGACCTCAAAGGTCTTCCGGGTATGAGGTGGGACCTCCACGCTAGAGCCGAGGGTCTGTTCCTAGTTTCTCAAGTCTTTGGTCCGTGACGTTCCCTCGAGTGTAGTAGGTGTGAGGTCACCCCTCTTTTGGGACCCCGAACTCCACAGAGACCAAGTTTTTGGTTTCAACATTTTGGTGCGGTGAGCGTAGAGAGTGACCATCACAGAAGATCTCGGGAGAGTGTCATGGCTAGAGATCAGAGAGGTAGTGATGATCTCGGCGAGCTCCCCAACCCCGTACCCTTCGTAGGAAGGGAGGAGTTCATGGCATCCATCCAAGACATCATGGGGATGCTGCGAAGTTTGTCTCCTCGGGGTGGCAGCTCCACTCCAACCCCCCCAGGAGCTAGCTCCCCCTCTCGGCGAGCTGCCTCCCAGGGGCACATACGAGATGACCCTAGCAGGGGGAGAAGGAAGTGCACTAGGTAGACGACCTGGGAGGGAGAGGATGGGAGAGGGGGTCGAGCGAGACCTCCTCGGTCGGGAGTTGTTCCCCAGCCCGGCAAGTGCTAGCCCTCCAGGCGAGCAGGTCGCGCGAGTAGAGGTGGCGAGAGCACCCCTCAGGGGGTCACCTTTCAACTAGCTGATCATCTCAGCTCCCGTTCCTGAGGGGTTCAGGGAGCCATACATGACTTACTATACCGGGAAGGATGACCCCATCCAGCACCTGTAGTGGTTCGAGGATGCCGTATCCATCAGGCCGATGATGGATGTCTTCAAGTGTCGCCTCTTTGCGATCACGTTGAAGGAGAAGGCAAGGGACTGGTTTCATCAACTCCCCCCGAGGTCGATCTATTGGTTTGAGGACTTGAGTCGAAGCTTCCAGCTCCGCTTCTCCACCTCCAAGAAGAGGAAGAAGAATCCCGAGTCCATCTTTTTGATAAGGTAGAGGGCCGAGGAATCGCTGGCCCACTACGTTGACAGGTTCCAAGAGGAGATCCTGGATATCCAGGAGATGCCGGTGTATGCTCTCCAGATGGACTTCACTGTTGGGCTGAAGGAGGGCTTCTTCAAGATGAGCTAGACTCAGAAGACCCCCCTTTCCTTCGAGGAGCTGATGGAAAGGGAAACAGAGGAGATAGTCATGGAGGCAGCCAATCCGGCATTTGTCAAGAGGTTGGCAAAGTTGACGGAGGCAGAGTCAAAAGAGCAAGGTGGCTCGAGACATCAGGAAGGAAGAAGGAGAGAGGAGTAGAGAGCTCAGGGATTCCAAGGACGGGAGGGTCCGGAGCTAGGTTGGAGGCAGCAGGGAGGACCTGCCCAGGGTCCAAGAAGAGCTCTCATCCAGGGTGGGGGGGGGACTTTCAGGGAGGCCAAGGAAAATACAACTTCCAAAGGCAAGCCCCTAGGCAGCTCCTACCCCCACTGCAACAAGCAATGAAGATCAGTCGAAGGGAGAGGAGGAACCGCGCGGAAAGAGGAAGAGTAAGAGTAGAGTTACCCTACTATGAGTTCCACCAGGAGGAGGGCCATGCAACAGCTACTTGCCCTGAGTTTCAGGAGTTGAGAAGGACAAGAGCTCCGACACCACAGCCTCAACAACCGCAAGATCCGGTACGGATTGAAGAAGTCCAACCCGAGACAACAGGGGAGAGGTGTGAGGACATGGTTGATGTGGGCACCCATGGAGGGATCCTTTGATGCACGAGGAAAGAGGGAGGTACACGGAGTAGATCATCTCTTGTAATGAACTTTGTTTGCATTATTTCACTTATGATTAATGAAAAAGATTGTCGGAAAACATTTGTGATCAAGTCCTTTTGGCCCCGAGATGATTCCACTGACTAGGCTCCCACTAGCTGGCAGGGCAGGTTGATCTCTCGTGGAAGCTAAGTTCTTTTAGCTCCGGGATGATTCCGCTGACCAGACTCCCACTAGCTGGCAGGGCAGGTTGATCTCTCGTGGAGGCTAAGTCCTTTTAGCCCCGGGATGATTCTGTTGACAAGGCACCCACTAGCTAGCAGGGCAGGTTGATCTCTCGTGGAGGCTAAGTATTTTTAGCTCCGGGATGATTACGCTGACCTGGCTCCCACTAGCTGGCAGGGTAGGTTGATCTCTCGTGGGGGCTAAGTCCTTTTAGCTCCGGGATGATTCCGCTGATCAGGCACCCACTAGCTGGCAGGGCAGGTTGATCTCTCGTGGGGGCTAAGTCCTTTTAGCTCCGGGATGATTCCGCTGACCAGACTCCCACTAGCTGGCAAGGCAGATTGATCTCTCATGGGGGCTAAGTCCTTTTAGCTCCGAGATGATTCCACTGACTAGGCTCCCACTAGCTGGTAGGGCAGGTTGATCTCTCGTGGAGGCTAAGTCCTTTTAACTCCGGGATGATTCCGCTGATCAGACACCCACTAGCTGGCAGGGCAGGTTGATCTCTCGTGGGGGCTAAGTCCTTTTAGCTCCGGGATGATTCCGCTGACCAGGCTCCCACTAGCTGGCAGGGCAGGTTGATCTCTCGTGGGGGCTAAGTCCTTTTAGCTCTGGGATGATTCCGCTGACCAGGCTCCCACTAGCAGGTAGGATAGGTTGATCTCTCGTGGGGGCTAAGTCATTTTAGCTCCGGGATGATTACGCTGACCAGGCTCCCACTAGCTGGCAGGGCAGGTTGATCTCTCGTGGGGGCTAAGTCCTTTTAGCTCCGGGATGATTCTGCTGACCAGGCTCCCACTAGCTGGCAGGGCAGGTTGATCTCTCGTGGGGGCTAAGTCCTTTTAGCTCCGGGATGATTCTGCTGACCAGGCTCCCACTAGCTGGCAGGGCAGGTTGATCTCTCGTGGGGGATAAGTCCTTTTAGCTCCGGGATGATTCCGCTGACCAGGCTCCCACTAGCTGGCAGGGCAGGTTGATCTCTCATGGGGGCTAAGTCCTTTTAGCTCCGAGATTATTCCGCTGACCAGGCTCCCACTAGCTGGGAGGGCAAGTTGATCTCTCGTGGGGGCTAAGTCCTTTTAGCTCCAGGATGATTCCGCTGACCACGCTCCCACTAGCTGGCAGGGCAAGTTGATCTCTCGTGGAGGTTAAGTCCTTTTAGCTCCGGGATGATTCCGCTGACCAGGCTCCCACTAGCTGGCAGGGCAGGTTGATCTCTCATGGAGGCTAAGTCCTTTTAGCTCCGGGATGATTCTGTTGACCACGCTCCCACTAGCTGGCAGGGCAGGTTGATCTCTCGTGGAGGCTAAGTACTTTTAGCTCCGGGATGATTCCGCTGACCAGGCTCCCACTAGCTGGCAGGGCAGGTTGACCCCTTGGGGGAAACCAAGTTTTTGGTACCAAGAGCGCTACACTAAGCGAATACGTTGGGTTGGATGTTTCTTTCCGAGCTTGTGCCAACCTCGAAAAGAGCGGAGATTGTGTACAACCCCGTATTCGCAAAGTAGGGCTCTCCAGACAGGCGCATGACCAACTATAAATTTTGAAGCTTTTGAGAGATCTTGCACTCTTGGTGACCAATTTTGGCTTAACCTTGGAAATATACTAGTAGGGGGAGGAAATATTTTTCTCCCCCCGTCCCCCTCGAGGGGTCACCCAGCCTCGAGCTCGTCCAGCTCCCCCCAGGCCGCCGAGTACCCCCCAGACCACCGAGTACCACCCAGGCCGCCGAGTACCACCCAGGCCGCCGAATACCACCTAGGCCGCCGAGTACCACCCAGGCCGCCGAGTACCACCCAGGCCTTCGAGTACCACCCAGGCCGCCGAGTAACCCCCAGGCCGCCGAGTACCACCCAGGCCGCCGAGTACCACCCAGGCCGCCGAGTACCACCCAGGCCGCCGAGTACCCCCCAGGCCGCCGAGTACCACCCAGGCCGTCGAGTACCCCCCCAGGCCGCCGAGTACCACCCAGGCCGTCGCATACCACCCAGACCGCCGAGTACCACCCAGGCCTGGCCTCCTACTCGCCCGGCTTGAGGGTCTGCCCCTGGTGGACTGCATTTAGATGTTTGGAACAGCGGGATTTGGCTGTTGACAGATCAATTTGGGGGCATTTCAGTAACTTCAGAGCAACAGAAGTTTGATATTGGCAGGTCATCCCCAAAAAACTATAAATAGACTCTTGAGGGTTCCTTGGAGGGATCACTTCTTCATCACTGGAATCCCCTTGCTTTCTTTCTCCAAGGCACCTAGCTCAGCATTGGCTAGGGAGGGGGAGACCTCAAAGGTCTTCCGGGTGTTAGGTGGGACCTCCACGCTAGAGCCGAGAGTCTGTTCCTAGTTTCTCAAGTTTTTGGTCTGTGACGTTCCTCCGAGTGTAGTAGGTGTGAGGTCACCCCTCTTTTGGGACCCTGAACTCCACAGAGACCAAGTTTTTGATTTCAACACATGCACTATCGCTCATATCTATATTATATCTTATGTAAAATATAACAAATATGTTATATATACTATAACATAAAAATATCACTAGTATAGTTGCCTCATAGTATTTTAAATAAATGTTTTATAATTTAATTATATATATACTATAATAATATATATCTTTTATATAAATATTTACTAATATATATACTTTATATATAACATGAGAGACTGTGCATGAGAGACAGTGGCACAAATAATAATTTCTAAATAACACTATATAGAAAATGAAAAATATTTGACATTTTATAACTCCGTAATAAAATTTATTGGACTACTTGGTTTCTATACAACAACTCTGTTCTTAATTATTAGACACAAGAGCAAACCTAATATCCAATGAGAATTTTGTATATTGCCCACTCCCCATCAAACATAGGTTTTTATAACAATAAAGTATCATGCAACAAGAGTCCACTCAACCACATAGTGGCATGTCTTGGGAGCATCTATAGAATTTTGTTTAACCATGGTATAGGCATACAAAGGCTCCGTTTGGGGGGACTTATTTTCACCGGTCAAGCGGTTACGACCGCATGTACCGGGCCTTAATTAATATCCGGTACATGCGATCGTAACCGCTTTACCGGTGAAAATAAGTCCCCCCAAACGGAGTAAAAGATCCATGGACACCACAAAGTAGGAGCTAATCGATCTTATATGAACTGGACTTTGATATCAAGTGTTAGGAGTATGGATAGAGGGGGAGAAAAAAGTTATTGTTGGGGGTATAAATCGAGGGGAGATAAAAGTTGGGCTTCATAACCAGTAATAAAAAATCTATTTGACATAAAAAAATCTGAAGTCTTCGTATGGGGACCAACTATTTGGTATTTATACACCCCCATATTTTTAATGTGGGACTAAATCGAATATATCATGTATTTGTATTTATACACCAACGTAATTTCAACATATTTGTGGGATTAATTCAATGTGCCTTGACCATTCATGATCTGTAAGTGTATATTCGGACGAATAACGGGGTCGGAGGTCTTGCGCGTACAAACCCTAGGTTTGGCTCTATATATACCTAGCTGGGGGCAACGGAGAGATGGTTCCACCTAGACCCTCCTCCGAATGTATCAGTTTTTGAAAATTTGATTGATTCCTTGCATAGTGAGTCTATTAGTCTGCCCGATAGTTTTGTTGCGGGCACAATTGTGTACAAGTTGCCCTCCTCATGGTACAATTTCAAAACGGAAATGTATTGCAAGAAGATGCAAGTTGGTCTTAACGACCTCAAGCGTTTTATACGCATTGAGGACGAGAACAGAACGAAGCGTGCTCTGGAAGCTGTTGGCAAGCAGAAAGCTGCTGCCAACATGATTACAAGCTCTAAGCGTGCTCCTCCTCCTCATAAGACCAAAACGTCTCGAAGTAGCTCCCAGGCTGCAGGACCCAGTAGACCCTCTAAAAATTTTAAGGGTAAATGCTTCAATTGCAACAAGTGGGGATACTGTGCATCTGACTGCAAGCTACCAAAGAAAGAAAGAACTAGAGCACCGCAAGAAGGCAACCAGGCTCATCTGGTTAGCCACGCTGAGCCATCCGACTTTGCTGCCATGGTCGGACACACGCAGGCCAACACGGAGTGGTTCCTAGATTCTGGGGCAACGTGCCACATTTGCAACAACGCTAATCTTCTGACAGAGCTGAAGGATGCAAATGAATCAGTAACCGTAGCAGATGGCGGCACAGCCGACGTACTGAAGGTGGGGAACGTAACTCTGATGCTCTCCTCAGGTAAGTCTTTAATTTTAAAGAACGTAAAACTCATTCCTTCTTTATCTACTAACTTAGTGTCTATTAGTTTATTGTGTGATGCTGGTATGTCCATTAACTTCTATAGCGGTAGAGTGACTCTGTCAGTCAACTCACATTACTTTGGATGTGCTTACGTCCAGAATAGGATGTACCGTTTGAGTCTAGCAAATGAGATATTGCTACAAGTTTAATTGAACTTAGTTAGCCCTAGGACTCTACATGAGAGACTAGGACACGTAAACTACAAGAAAACGTTCCAAGTAGCTAGAACTCACAAGATCCCACTAGACACTAAATCTCCTTTTGGAAAATATGAAGTGTTTGCTCAGACCAAGATCACTAGGAAACCTTTTGGTACGGTTACTAGGAGCACAACACCTCTTGAGCTTATATATTCCGATATTTGTGACTTTAAGAGTTTTGTCACAAGAGATAAGAGGAAGTATCTGATCACGTTCATAGATGACTGCACGCATTTTTGTCATCTCTTTGCTTAAAACTAAAGATAAAGCGTTTGAAAAGTTTTGTCTTTTCAAAATCAGGGTAGAAAACCAGTTAAACATGAAAATTAAGAGGTTTAGAAGTGATAGAGGAGGAGAATATATGTCTAGTGAGTTCAGATGCTTCCTTGCTTCACAGGTCATCATGGCAGAAACCACTGCTCTTTACTTCCCCCAATCTAACGGCATAGCCGAGCGCAAGAATAGAACGTTAACAGAGATGTTGAACTCTATGCTGCTCACTGCAGGCATGCCTTCCGCTTATTGGGGAGAAGCAGTCTTGACTGCGAATCACATTCTGAACAGAGTTCCCCATACTAAGTTAGAGGTTACTCCCTACGAGCTTTGGTTTAAGCGACCCCCATCTTTAACTAGACTTAAGACCTGGGGCTGTATAGCCTATGTCAGGGTTCCTGGCCCTAGACAGTCTATGGTTGGACCTAGGACCAATATGTGTGTCTACTTAGGTTGTGTTGAAGATAGTGTTACAGATAGGTTCCTTGATATTTCTAATAATATCATAATAGAATCTAGGGATGCGGTGTTCTTCGAGGACAAGTTCCTCAAAGATAAGAACTTAACTATCCCAGGTATGCAAGCAACTATTACTGAGGAAGGTCCTGAATCAGTACGGAGCACCTCCTATTCTGTTCTGGTAGACAACTCTGGCCTAGAGTCTAGGAGGACTTCAGTGAGAGAGTGAACCCCTAGAACCTTCAGTAGTGATTTTGTCACTTACCACGTCGAGGACGATCCATCTAATTTTAAGGAAGCGATGAGATCACGGGATTCCCTACTCTGTAAAGAAGCAATTGAGGATGAGATGAACTCTCTCCTTCAGAACGACACTTGGACGTTAGTTGATAAGCCAATAGGGGCTAACACTGAATGGTGCAAGTGGGTTCTGAAAAAGAAGTTAAATCCTGATGGTAGCGTAGCTAAGTATAAAGCACGCCTGGTGGCTAAAGGTTTCACACAAGTAAGCGGAGTAGACTATTTTGATGTATACTCACCCGTGTGTCACTTAGCAACCATTAGAGTTCTTCTTGTTATTTCGGCCATTGAGAACTGTGTTGTTCATCAAATGGATTTTAAGACCGCGTTCTTGAACGGAGATCTGACCGAAGAGATCTACATGAGTCAACCTGAAGGTTTCATTGTAGACGGTCACGAAAACAAGGTCTGTAAGCTTTTAAAGTCGCTATATGGATTGAAGCAAGCGCCGAAATTATGACATGAGAAGTTTGACTATACTGTAAAGAACATGAGATTTATCTTGAGTCTCTCAGATAAATGTCTTTACATACGTCATAGATTAGACAACGTCGTCATAATATGCTTGTATGTGGATGATATGCTTATTCTTGGATCTGATCAATCCGAAGTGGATGACGTAAAGTCAGGTCTAATTAAAGAATTTAGCGTGACAGACCTAGGTGTAGCTGACACTATACTAGGTATGCAGGTGAGCTTTGAGAAACATGACATTTCCCTAAGTCAAAGCAACTACATCCAATCCTTGTTGGACACGTGGGGATATAGTGAACGTAAAGTGGCTGAGACACCATACGACTATTCTAACCGCTTAAAGCCCAATGAAGGGGCTGCGGTTCGACAGTTAGATTATTCTAAATTGCTTGGTAGCCTCATGTATGCTATGGTCTGTACGAGACCTGACATAGCCTTCACGGTCGACATGTTAAGTAGGTTCACTAGCAATCCTGGCTAAGACCATTGGGATGCCCTCGATAGGCTGATGCGTTACTTAAAGCACACCCGAAAGTATGCTTTATGTTATAGTGGTCATCCCCCCGTTCTGGAAGGATATTCTGATGCATCATGGTGCTCAGAAATAAACGACAGTAAGTCCACTAGTGGATCCTCTTTACACTAGGAGGAGCAACTGTAGCCTGGAAGTCCAAGAGATAGTCGTGCATTGAACTCTCATCTATGGAATCCGAACTCTATGCTCTAGCTTCGGCTGGTGAAGAAGCAGAGTGGTTAAGAGATTTGGTGATGGACATTCCATTGTCGGGCCTGAAATTGAGTTCTGTTGCAGTTTACTGCGACAATCAGGCTACTAAAACGATTGCCACGAACACTTTATTCAATGGCAAAAGAAGGCAACTTAGGATGAAACAGGACTGGTTGACCTCTCTCACAAGTCAAGGGATTTTGACCCTGGTTGATGTGAGATCGAAAGATAATGTTGCAGACGCCCTTACTAAAGGATTAAATAGAGCTCTCACAATCAAAACATCGGGGGAAATGAGATTAAAGTTCATAGAAATATGAAACTTTCCTCCAATGTTTATGTTTTGATATACACGAGCCTATAGCTGCCAACATTAAAGCATCTAATAAGTGACAGACTGAAAATCCCAAATAATTTCTTGATGAAAATCCAAGATGGTTGGATGCGGGTTATTCCACATTTGATAACCTAACGTCCTTTCATTGTAAGTTGATTTAAGAGTTATTCAACTGGGAATTGAAAGTCGTTGTATATGTTAATCTAAACATTATTGGTCACAGCACATTATTCCACATTTGATAATGTTGCATGTGACGTGTGCCCACATGTGTTGGTGAGGCGCACAGTGATCAGTAATGAGTAAGATAACGTGACTAGTCCTAGTTAGACTGGATGAGATGCTGACAGAGTCACTTCACCGTTGCTAGAAGTGCTAAGCTCATTTAGTTAGAGCTAGATTACTTTAAATATTACTGCATATGTTTATGAATTCATTGAGTCTGACTCATGAAATTCCTTCCAGGCTACGATGGAGATTATGGAGGAGCTGTATACCTGGACATGGATGACGATGATCTACTAGATGAGTAGAATCATCAAACGTTTAATTCATGTTTCATTTATTTTGTAATAATTATTCAGATTATGTTTGGGATAGAATCTGTGTGGAGGTTTGCCGTTTAGGCAAAACCCTTTTACTCTGTTATATAGTATGATTTGTCCTGAATGCTTTGTTTAGTTTGGATTATTATTTTGTCTACTCTCCAGCACCCCGAAACGTCACCGTTATTTGTCACAAATATAGGAGGAGATTGTAAGTGTATATTCGGACGAATAACGGGGTTGGGGGCCTTGCGTGTACAAACCCTAGGTTTGACTCTATATATACCTAGCTGAGGGCAACGGAGAGATGGTTCCATCTAAACGCTCCTCCGAATGTTTCGAGAATGTTAGCGTTGGTGCTCGAAACATTCGGAGGAGGGTCTAGGTGGAACCATCTCTCCGTTTCCCCCAGCTAGGTATATAGAGCCAAACCTAGGGTTTGTACGCGCAAGGCCCCCGACCCCGTTATTCGTCCGAATATACACTTACATGATCAACCGAATATATAAACTCATAGAATCTATTGAAATTAATTTAGTGGTTGTCCAATATTCTAACTCCAAAAGCTAAACAAATCCCACAAATAGTTCCCAAAGATATAAACTCACAGAATATATTGTAATTAACTTAGTGGTTACCCAATATTCTAACTCCAAAAGCTAAACAAATCCCACAAATAGTTCTCAAACCGACTTCTGTGCTAGAAGGGAGTAGCCGATTAGGGAAGGTCGGGACTGAAAGGGAGTAGCCGATTAGGGAAGGCCGGAACTGTAAGGGAGTAACCGATTAGGGAAGGCCAGAACTGGTAGGGAGTAGTCGATTAGGAGAAAACTGAAGAGCAGAGAGGAAAGATATCAATGAGACTCGAGGGCTAGACTTACGGGAGTGCCCTAATTAATTAGGGATGTGTGTTTCACGAGTGAGCATGACAAATGTTGCCTTTATTAAAATTTGGGGGTGCACATACATTGATTTTGGTCTATGAATAATCATTTTTGATCTGAAAATAGCGAAATTGTGGACTTCTAATTAACAACACTCCATAAAAAATGGCGGGGGGGGGGGGGGCGTCCCACTGGCCCCTAAATGCAGTCGTGTCGAGTGTCTGCGATCATGTGCTCGGGGACTGTGAGCAGCGAGAGTGTTATCACACAGTGACACTGTCACGACTGCACGGGAGGCCCCCGTGCACCGTCTCTCATTTATATAATGTATACAACATAAATAATATAATATATAAGGTTATTAAGGTGGAGCCTGTAAACCTATTCACAAAGTTTGGGTCAAAGAGATGACTGAAGGTTACTAGCACCTGCATTAGCAAGTATAGACATGAAGCAAACAAATGAGAGGTCACTATTATTTTATTGTTAGACCAAGTAATCATGTTACAATGGGGAGGTCCTGCCACATACCCAAGATTGTATAAAAACTCCCTCTCCCGATCAAATCAAGTGTTGCACGCACGAGTTCGAGGGAAGGTAAGCGAGGTCACCAAATCTTCAAATGGACGACTTTTGGCGGGGTGTTAACTGCCTTCTGCATGTTACAATGGGGGTCCTATTTATAGGCAAAGATAGGGGGTACCCCTTGCCCCCCCCCCCCCCCCCCTCCTCCGACGAGGTCCCTACCTAGGAGATCACTGAGAGGCCGACGAGCTGATCACCTGTTGTCTCCGAGATGAATACCTGAGAACGTCGAACTGAATACCTGAGGCCGCTGAGCTGAATACCTGAGGTGTCTTTCATTTATATTTTTGATCTCGACAAATCACAAATACAACAACATAATTATATGCTAATAAAAATTTATGAACATATGCAACCATTAATTAATTAGTATGTTTAAATGGCAAATATACACATTGAGTAAAATTATTTTAGGGTAAAAGTAATATATAAGACTAAAATATCAGATTACATAAACTATAAAGATAGTTTTAGATATATATTTTTAATATATATATAAATTGATGGGTTAATATTAGGTGTACACTATGAGAATGATAGAGACGTGCCCAAAGCCTACTCATGAGACTTTTTGATCCCCACACTAGATACCACTGACAGAGGGTCCCACGTCCCTAGCTTGAGCTATATACAAATGATTTAAAGATTTGGAAAATTCAATCCTCAATATACTCAATGATCACCCAATGAGGCTCCCTCAAGACTTAAGTTGGGTAAGTTGAGACCTTCTGTCTCATTTATTTAGTAGTTTTTTGTTTCATTGATTATTATTTAATGATGTTGTTATTGATATTTAATGTTCTTGTATATTTATTACTTAAAAAATATATTTAATAATCCTAAGATAATATTAAAGCATGAATAGTAATTGATAATGATTATTCATATATAATATATATAGCTTTAAAATTTGTTTGGTGTAAAGATATAATTTTATTGTACAAAATTGTAAAATAAATTCTTAATTAAAGATGCTATGTAATTCAAAGCTTAAGGTTTATAAATGCATCATATCAATTGAATTACAAAAAACACATTATATTAGAGATATGTCGATTGTTATTAAAAAATATTATTGTTAGCATATCTGAAGTCTAGTAGAGATTTATTTTTGGTGATAATGTGGGTGACGTGACCAGGAGAATAAAAACTTTGAAGAAATTATGTGCACGACTCATTTCATCATTATTGTTCTCTATTTTTACTAGATTGACTCATCGGTTATATTTATGGGAACCTCCCATCAAAGTTTGCGTAATTACAACTTGCACCCCATCTAAGTTTCAAAATTACAAGAACATCCCCTCAATAATTACATTTCATAACATTGCACAAATGTACCGCCTTAGAGTAAATCTTGAGGGGGTCTTTTTGTGCGTGAATGCTGTGAAATATAAACATTGAAGGCGGGTACTAGTAATTTCAAAAATTAGAGAAGTGCAAGTTGTAATTACACAAACTTCGAGGGGAGATCCCGGTAATTAACCCCTGTTTCGTATATATAGCCTTCTCACAAAAACTTCGTAAAAAGTCCTTGCAAGGAGGATGATCTTAATTCTTATTATCTCGCCAATTGTATCACATCTTTTTGATAGCGCTCTATCTCATCTAAGAAATTGTAACTTAGTTTCTTGCTAGACTTCGGCCAGCTATGTAGTACAACAAAAGTTTCTTTAATATTTGAGTCTAGAATAAGCCAAAGCGTATAATAATTTGCATATTATGTATTTTAATAATTATGTATAAATTAGTAAAAGTTATTGTCAAATGAAATAATATAGAATAAATATCCAATCCTAAATAGTGATTAGGAGATGAAATGGATGAGCAATTGTTTGCAGTGAACCGTAAGCTCGTCGAGCAAATAATCCGGGAAGCTAATTAGAATGATTAGTCCAAGGAATGAAATCAAAGTGTAATAATTCTAATGTATTTTTTAGAATTACATAGACAAATAGCAATTATGTATAGTTTGTGATCTGTTAAAATTTTCAAAGTGTTTTTGAAAATGACATGGAAGTAGCCAACCTGTCAAGAGGATTCCAACAACACAAAAAACATAAGAATAAGTGTATGTTTGAATACATCAATTTGTCTTGGTCCTAATTAGAAGTGTAAATTGAACAAACTCAGCCCAGTGCAAGCACACCTAGACAGGGTTGTACTTGAGACCTAACACTAGGGCGAGCCTAATATGGCCGCTTTAGGGGCGTCTACAAGTTCCTCCATGAACTTCTATACAATCAAGAATTCAGTGGTTGAGCCCTAGAGGAGCACTGGAGATCCCTTGTGGGGCTGATCAGGAGAGCCTCTCCAATCTTTTTTTCCCATGAAATCTTCAAATCTTCAATAATGGTTTATTTAGATTATTCGCATTTAGAACACCAATTCCTACATTATTATTGGGTGCATGTTTCATTAACCTTCGAGTGAATTTCTACACCCTTATGTGAATTTCCACATTACTATTGTCATATTGATTCAAATGTCAACTATGATTAAACATAATATCCTTACGAGCTATTTGATCATTTTTATACCCTTATGTGAAGATTTTTTGTAACTCCTGTGTAGTTTCCCTAAATCCTAGTAAGAATGCTCGACAACTTCATAGAGCGATCTCATTCTTTTTTGTTGATCGGTTCAAAGTGTTAAAATAATTTTCTCCTAAGTGTGAAAGAGGCTAGCAAAATTTGACCATGCTATTTAAGCATATGTTTTATGACAAGTGTGAAAAAGAGAAGCCGCATTTGATCTTTAAACTGACATGTGTTTTTTGACCAAAGTAAGCATCATGGAAGCTTCATCTAAATGTCATCTATCACATATATCTTCTTGGTTTTGCCCTATAAATAGGGATGAAGGAGGAGGGGTAAAACATCCACTTCTCTCCAAACTCAAGCTTTGGAAGATTTCTAGAGAGGCATTTGCGGCAATCGTCTTAGTTTGTGAGAACTTTTGGACGTCGTTGTACAATGCTGGCGAGAAATAATATTTCGCTTACACAGATTAAATCTAGAGCAGATTTGGGCAAAGATTCGAAGATGCATCTTGGAGAGAATTTGTGTGATCTATCTCGTCCGCCACTGTCGGTAACTTGCAATTTTTCTGTCACTATTTATTGTATTGCGTAGTGTGAAGCAGATGAAGAACCGATAAGGATAGATGAGGGAAAACTTTGTAATTGTTTAATGTTTCATGTTTTAGTAGAGGCTTTCCGGATTGAACTCCGATCGTCCCGTGGTTTTCACCATATTGAGTTTCTATGTTAAATCTCAGTGTCACTTTTATTACTGTTATTTTGTGTTGTGTATCGGCATACCGCTAAGCGGTCGTGCAAGTACTTGCTTGAACTAATTTGCAGGTGCTCTGGTTGAGCTTGCGTACTCTCTAGCTCAACACAAAGATCCCCTTGATCTTTCATGATTTTGATAAAATGAAAAGGGTTCTTTGAATATTGGCACAACATCAAAGGGGAGGACTCGAAAAGCAGTGATGAAATAATTAACTGTTTTGCAGAGTTGTGGTAAAATCTATAAAAATGTTTGGAAAACAACGTTTATAGTGCTTTTTGATTTGGAGAATACAAAAAATACCTAAAATAAAATCTACAATTGGAAATCGCAGGTCTTGGGAAGATCTGAGATGGAGCAGATCTGAAATGCACGTACAGGCCAACCGGAAGAAGGAAAGGAAGATCGAAGGAGGATCTTTAGTTGATCCTCGGAGGCAGAATGAGTCGACGCATCTGTGAGAAATGCACACCCCCCCCCCGTTTTAGTATTTTAAATTTTTTTTGTAATTATTTTTCTTTTCTAGATTTAACTAAAATTTTATTTTAAATCAACGAAGTTAATCAAAAAATAAATATATAAATAATAAAAGTAATAAATAAAAATTAAAGATAAGTTATGAATACAGGTTTAAGTAATAGAAGAGTGATGGAGTTGTTGAAATGTGATGCAGTGACACCGTGTATATTGTCTATAGTGTATTTGTGGATGACTTTGCTTTGAAACCCACCAATCATCTTTTTCATTGATTTAAATTTGGAGTGATTTTTTAGTTGTGCGGGCCTAATAATCCCGCATCGCCAAATCTATATAAATTCTTGGTGTATATAAGCAACACTCATAATATTCTCCTTGTTGATTCTGTTGGTAGCTAGGCTGGCTTTTTTTATTGTATAATAGGGAACGAACGATCATGATTGATTTGGATGGCCTCAGGTGTTATATCGTGCAATCACAACATCTCCCGATATATCTTTGTATGTAGTATATATATATATATATATATATATATATATATATATATATATATATATAGGAAAAGAAGTAGAGCTGTCACGGTTCCGGTTCGGTTCCGGTTCTACTAAAATCATGAACCGAACCGCTAAGGTAACAGTTCTTCAAGTTAGAATCAAAACTTTATTTGGTTTGACCGGTTCTGGTTCCGGTTCCATCATAATTTTTGGAACCGTCGTGTCAACGGTTCCGGTTCCGGTTTAACGAGAACCAAAGTCAAATCGGTCACTAACGGTTCGGTCCGGTTCTATGCGGTTCGGTCCGGTTCCAATCGGTTCCAACTAAAATCAAATTTGACATAATGAAATAAAAGCGGTCTACAAAAAATTCAAATTGCCTTCAAAATAGAAATAATTAAGTTGCACACTTCTCGACGGTCTCTTCCACGATCGGTGGGATAGTATATGTCGCTTTTTCATTGGTGCAGGTTTTTGACCATGAAAAGGTATGCACATCTATACCTATACAGGTCTTCAATTTTTGACCAAAATCTACACTTTGAATTGATATGGATATACATACACAGTAGCAGAAAATTACAGATCACAATGATCCGAAATTCCAGACATTATTTTCACTGTTATTTAGTTTTTTGTAATAGATTCCTAAGGGTGTGCAAGCTCTGAATACAATCATTCATTAAATTGCAACTATTAATGTTTGATCAAGAATTTTATTAGCATATTCATAAATTACTAACTCGGATGGAGAGATTATTTTATATGTATACATTATACTAATTATCTCTTGTTGTAGTAATCTAAACAACATATAATTTTGTATGCTAACGGGAAATGCTAGCGCCGCAAAGTTCATAAAGAAAATACATGTCAACTGTTGCGAACATCCGCTATCACGAAGCATGAGCTCAGAACAAACGACAGTATAAATTTTCGGCACTTCAGTTACCGTTTATTCGAGTTCTATTTCATTTGTGTGTTTTTAAATTAATTTGACTAATTAGAAAAGTTAATATTACATATTACTCCAATGGATATTATTAGATTTTAAATAAGACGATCTTTCATCCGTCATCGCTACATTCAGCGTTTTGTAATTATCCTAAATTTTTGATAATACAATTGCGTAGCGACGCGCCTTAATTTTTCTAACATAAATACTATAGATAGATTATAAAATTATAACAATATTATAATAAAATTAATAATAATAAACGGGTCGTGGTTTGGTTCTACTTCGGTCCGGTCCGGATCGGGTCCAAAAATCTTAAAACCGCTTAATACTTGTATGTTCCGGTTCCGGTTCCGGTCCGGATAATAAAATATAAAAACCATACCCAAACCAAAGTTGTTCACGGTTCCAAAATTCAAACCAGAACTCGAATAATTTGCAAACGGTTCGGTCCGGTTCTTTGCGGTTCCAGTTCAATTCCTATTTAATTTACGGTTTTCGGTTTTAAGTGATAACTCTAAAAAGAAGTATAGGAGAGAGAAAATCACCCTCAATTATCTTATTATTCAAATAATAAGAATACATACACTTATATAGAGTTAGATAGAGGAAGAAAAATCTACATTTATAATGTGGGACTAAAGAAGTTATACATGAGTCAATATACATGGACCCCTCAAATGAACTAATTAGATTTTGTCTTTAATAGTCTTTAACACTCCCTCGCAAGCTGGAGCGTATAAGTCATATGCGCCAAGCTTGGATAAAAACTGATAGCACAGAGTCTGAGAGAGAGCTTTAGTGAAGATATCAGCAATCTGACTTGAGGCCGCGACATGTTCCAATACTATCTTCTTTGATTGAACCTTCTCCCGGATGAAGTGACAACCAACCTCAATATGCTTCGTGTGCTGATGAAATACCGGATTCTTGGCAATATGTATGGCCGCTTGACTGTCACAGAGCAGGGTAGCAGGAGAGGAGAGTGTGAGACCCATATCACTGAGTAGGCCCTCTTGCCAGGTGACCTCAGATACGACCGCTGCCATAGCACGATATTCAGCCTCGGCGGATGAGCGAGCTATAACCATCTGTTTCTTGCTGCGCCAGGTAATAAGTTGTCTATCGAGGTAGGTGCAAAAACCGATTGTGGAATGTCTATCATCAAGTGACTCTGCGTAGTCTGCATCAGAGTAGGCAACAAGAGATAAGGAAGTCGAGGACTTATAAACAAGTCCTTGTCCAGGAGCCTTCTTTAAATATCTGAGAATCCGCTCGATGGCTTGAAGATGAGAAGTTCGAGGGGTATGCATGAATCGACTTACAACTCCAACATCGAATGAGATATTAGGCCGCGTAACTGTGAGGTAGATAAGTTTCCCCACCAAGCGTTGATAGTACTCTGGATTGGTCAGAACAGGGTCATTCCCAGAGTCATGATTTGACAGCTGATGATTCATATCCATTAGAGTATCTGTAGGCTTGCATCCCGAGTAGCCCGTACTTTATAGAAGATCTATGCAGTACTTCTGTTGAGATAAGACTAGTCGATCAGGTCTCCTTGCAACCTCAAGTCCAAGAAAGTATCGCAGATTGCCCAGATCTTTTTTCTGAAAGACGGAGTTCAGATGTTGTTTGATTTTCTGGATCTCAATGGTGTCGTTTCCCGTAATTCGAATATCATCAACATAGACAAGAAGAAGAACTGTCTCTGTTGCTTGATGACAAGTAAAGAGAGAGAAATCAACAGAACTTCGAGTGAATACCATCTCGCAAACCACCTTACCGATCTTATCAAACCAAGCGCGAGGGGATTGTTTGAGACCATATATAGACTTCTGGAGAAGGCATACACGAGACTCCCCCATAGTATCAAACCCAGGTAGTTGGTGCATATACACAGTCTCTTGAAGATTGCCATTGAGAAAAGAATTTTTGATATCTAATTGATGAATGGACTATTGGAGGTGCACATCAAGAGAGATTAGAACCCGAACAGTACTTAGTTTGGCCACCAGGGAGAACGTTTCGTCGTAATCGTGACCATGTTGCTTAGTGAAGCCTCGGGCTACCAGACAGGCTTTGAGATGATCAACTGTTCCATCAGGAGCATGTTTGATTGTAAAGACCCATTTGTAGCTAACACAAGATTGACCAAGAGGGAGAGGAATAAGGTCCCAAGTCTGGTTAGCCCAGAAAGCTGTCATCTCGTCGTCCATGGCCGCACGCCAGCCCGGATTTTGTAGAGCTTCCTGCAAGGAGTTAGGAATGGAAATAGTGGAGAGAGAGAGAGAGGGCAAAAGTGCGAAGTGGTGGAGAGAGACGATGGAGGGAGACATAGTTTCCCGTGAGATGAGTCGTAGAGGGTGGTGTTGGATCGTCAACGCGCAGAAGAGCATCAGTAGTAGGGGGTTGCTGTCGGGCTGCAATCCTGGACGAGCGACAAGTATAGATACGGAGAGGTGAAGAAGAAGCGAGAGGTGGGGAAGTTTGTACGTTAGGAGCGGAAGTTATAGGAGGCAGAGAGGTAACGGGAACTGCTAGACGAGGAATAATGGACTGAGGTGGTAGAGGAGAGGTGAGAGAGAGGAAGTTTTCATCTTCAACAAAGGTAACATCCGTGGAGACAAGCACCTTGTTGAGTGTGAGAGAATAGAAAACGTACCCCTTTTGGGTACGAGAGTAGCCAACAAAGATACATTTGGTGGCGCGAGCGGCAAGTTTGTCGTTGGGTGGTCCGAGAGAGTGAACATAACAAACACATCCAAAAGTTCGAGGCATGAAAGGGAAGGGGGCCTTTGAAGGAAATAAGAGACTGAATGGAGAAGCAAAGTTAAGGACAGAGGAGGGCATACGATTAATAAGATAGCAAGCAGTAGAGAATACAAAGTTCCAATATTCAGCAGGGACTTTGTTGGTACCCTAGTTTGATTTGAGTTTAGTCCTCTCCTTTGTGCCCCTTGACCCAAGAAATATCTATGGTCAATGGTTAGGAGTCTAGCTGTAGAGTCCTCGCTTTTCCAAATTGAGAATTTGGTTAAGTAGGTTTTTCGTTCGACTATAGTCGAACGCCGTTCGACTATCGTCTATCGGCTGATCGACGATCGTCTATCAGTTGGTCGACGCTTTGTCTGCGTTGATAGGTCGACTATCTGTTGATAGGTCGACTATCTGTTCTGCGCTGATAGGTCGACTATCTGTTGATAGGTCGACTATCTGTTCTGCGCTGATAGGTCGACTATCTGTTGATAGGTCGACTATCTGTTCTGCGTTGATAGGTCGACTATCTGTTGATAGGTCGACTATCTGTTTTCTGAGGTAGGTCGACTATCTGCTTGATAGGTCGACTATCTCTGTGCGCTTGATAGTTCGACTATCTGTCCTGATAGATCGACTATCTGATAGTTCGACTATCTGTTCTGATAGATCGACTATCTGCCGGGGTAGTTCGACTATCTTCTTCGATAGGTCGACTATCTGGATCGTTCGACTATCTGCCCGATAGATCGACGATCTCCGTGCGTCGGTCGACGATCTCCGAAGGTCGTTCGACGCTTTCTGCCTGCCTTTATATTTTGTATTTATTTATTATATTTAATTAATTAATACATTTTCTGGCACACTATTTCAAGCTGTATGATAAAATAACCAGGCATTATTTGCTCTATTCTTTTTGCCTGAGTTCAAATCTTTTAAGATAAAGTTGTTTGTCTTATTAGCTGTCTCTTTAAATTACTTTATCTGCTGACAGCCCTTTATAGCCGTTGGACTGAAAAGTCTTCTTTTTGCTATAAAGAGATTATTTCTGATGTGACTTTATTTAGTCCTTCTGATTATTTGATTTAAGCCTGCAGCTTCTTAGAAAGAGGTTTATTCCTTTTTGTAGAATGTTTTGCTGCAGAGATATTTCTGTCTTCTTGATATTTACAGCCCAGGTCTCAAGGCTCAGAAGAAGACAAATAATTCAAATGGAAGAGAGCCGTTGCTTGCTGATGATTATATAAAGAACCCTTTGCAGAAGGATTCAAGCTAGTTAACAGAAGCTAATAACTAACCAGTTGTTCATTCAAGCTTTCAAGCCTTCAAGCTTTCTGCTCTCAGCAAACTCCATCTAACTGAGAAGTGTTAAGATCCTCATCTCTTCTTCAACCTGAGTTCTCCTGCTTTCAGGAAGTTCAAACTCAGAGATTCTTTGAAGAAGAAGAAGAAGAAGATAGCTGCTTGAAGAGATTTCTTTTTGTTATTTATTTTCTTCCTGTAGCTTTTCCTTCAGAACTTTCTGAAGAGTTTTCTGCACTGAAGCAAGACTTCACCTGGACATCTTTGAGCCAGGGGGAGCCTTGATTCTTTAGAGCATTCTAGCTCAGTGCAAGTTTTTGTGCTTCTCTAATCTATTGTAAAATAGAGAAGACATCTTAACCTTCTTCCCCCTCCTGTACAGGGTTATTACTCCCTTCAAAAGTATCCCTTGGTGGCAGGGCACCTGATCAAAAACCTGTGCTTGGTTTTTAGACACCTGATCAAAAGTCTAAAGGGTTTCTGAATCTACCTGAAGCAGATTCTGTTGGTGGCAGGGCACCTGATCAAAAACCTGAGTGGATTCCTACCGTGTGGGTAGAAGAGTGGACGTACCCAAGTTGTTTGGGGAACCACTATAAATTTCCTTGTGTCGTCTGGATTCCATTGTTTAATTCCTGCATTGTGGCTGTGATTAGATATAACTAGGTTGCTAGTTGCTGATTAGGTTTTTCCAAGCTTAACTGTAATTACAGTTAGCTTGTGTTTGTACACATCACTTGTGTTAGGCTTCAAGGTTAAATCAATATCTATAATCTTTTCATTCCGCACTTCACTCCAAGGGAGTTGGGTAGACTATTAAGTTTTGTCTGTGCAAAATTTGATAACTCTATTCACCCCCCCTCTAGAGTAGTATCTATCCCTTCACTTTCAATTGGTATCAGAGCCAGGTTGACTGACTGAATAGGCTAACACCTAAGTCACAAGATCCTGATAGATACCAAAGCTTATAGATATTCACTATCATGGCCCAGTCTAAGGATTATTCTAGCACCAGACCTCCAGCATGCAACTTAGCAAAGTTTGGCATCTGGAAGACAAGGATCAAACTTTATATGAATTCTATTGATGAAAGTATTTTTGCTTCTATTTTGTCAGGTCCCCCAAGAGCACCTGCTGCTGCCACTGCCTCATCATCTGATATGAGTGCAGTGCCTCCTCCAGATTATAATGATGAATACAAGAAGGCCAAAATTGCAGATGCCAAAGCAATGAACATACTGGCTCAGACTATGTCTGATGAGGTGTTCCAGAAGGTTGCTGATTGCTCGTCAGCAAAGGCCATGTGGGACACACTGAACCAGATTGTAGCTGGTTCAGCTGATGAAAGGAAGGACAGAAGGTCCAACCTGATCTCACAGTACGAGAACTTCAAGAAAACTGATGCTGAATCAGTTGAAGCTATGTACACCAGGCTCAGCTCAATCATCAATGAGCTGAGGACCCTGGACAAGGACATATCATTGACAGAGGTCAATGATAAGATTCTTATGTGCTTCCCTAGCACATGGGATCTAAGAATCTGGCCCATCAAATAAGCCAGAAGTACTAATGAGATCTCAACTGAAGCTCTCCTCGGCAAGCTCAAGTCTTTTGAGCAAGTGCTGAAGACCAGAGAAGCAGAAGCTGAAGCCAAGACCCCCACTCCTACAAGAAAAGAGCAATCTCTAGCTCTTAAGGCTGCAGATGTTTCTGAAAGCAGCCAATCTAATGAGGAACTTATGGCACTGTTTGCCAAAAGGTTTCTCAAAATGGGGAGAAAGGAGTTCAGAAAGAAGTCTTCACGTTATGAAGACAAACCAAGGTATGATCGCTCTCCTGCTAAAGAAATTATATGTTATGGTTGCAGGAAGCCTGGACACATCTTGCCAGAGTGTTCAGAGGAGAAGAACAAAGACAAGAGAAAAGATAAAGAACAGCACAGGAAGCACTCCAAGCCATCCTCCTATAAAAACAAGAAGAAGGAGAGAGGTTTCATTGCTGAAACCTGGAGTGATTCTGATGAAGAATCCTCCTCATCAAGCTCCAGTGAAGATGAGGAAGAGAAGAAGGCAAAAGAAGTTTGCCTCATGGCAATAGATGCCTGCAGCAACCACTCTGCTGCAGAGAGTTCTGATTCTGATGAAGAGATGCCTACAGAAGATGAGGTACTTTCTTCTTATGATTTTTCTTCAGAAGAATTTAAAGTAGAATTTAAATCTTTATGTTTAGATTTAATTAGCTCAGAAAAGGAAATAAAAGAACTTAGAAATAGGTTAGCTGACTCAGAATCAATAGCCTCTGAAAATGTTAGGTTAAAGGAAGAACTCACTACTTGTAGTGAAGAAATTAAATTTCTTAAAATAGAGTTAGCTAAGTCTAAGAGATTAGAAGAATCCCTTAATGGTAGAAGTCTTAAGCTGTTAGAAATTACCAGCATGACTAACACTAGGTCAGGTAATGATAAACTAGGCTTAGGAGCTTCTCCCAGTGAACCCCCAGTCATTCTTAAAAATAACCTTTCAACTCCAGTGAACTTCATTTCAGCTAGTGGAAAGAAGAACACTGAGCAAGTAAATCTGGTTAATAAAACCCTAAATAAAGCTAAGAGAGAAAAGAGAAAGAAGTTTTTCAAAGAAATGCAAAGAGCGTCGAACGCCACTCGACGATCGGAAGCTCCATGGTCGAACGAGGCTCGACGATCTGAGCGCCCATCGTCGAACGTCGATCGACGTTTTCAATATGATTTTCAAAATTATAATCAATTCCATAGAAACCTAAATGAGAATAGAAACCCTAGGTTTGTTGACCCATCATCAGCATGGAGAATCCCACCTAGGAGATCTCACCCACTAGGTTATCACCCTCAGCCTGCATTCTCATATATTTCCAGTTTTTCTTATGTGAAAAACAAGGGACCCAAGGTTACCTGGGTCCACTCTGTCTAAATAATTGTCTTGCAGGTGAAGGCCTATCCAATCACTCAAAATAAGTGGTATTTGGATAGTGGATGCTCTAAGCATATGATAGGAAATAAAGATCTACTGTCAAAGTTCAAAGCTAAGCTAGGCCCAAAGGTTATCTTTGGAGACTCCAGCTGTGGTCAGACAGAAGGCTATGGCAAGATCACCATTGGAGCAGTTACATTCAAGAGAGTTGCTTATGTCAATGGACTAAAGCATAATCTGATTTCAGTCAGCCAGCTATGTGATGCTGGCTACCAGGTTTCATTTTCTAATTTCTCTTGCAATATTACTTTAAATAATAATGTTGTTTTAGTAGGTATTAGAATAGGTAATATATATTTAGTAGATTTTAATTCATCTCATTCTGAAATCTGCCTGTTTAATGAAGTAACCCTTAATAATAATTCCCTATGGCATAAAAGGCTTAGTCATGTAAACCTTAAAAATATATCTAGGTTATCTAAGCACAACCTTGTTAGAGGTTTACCTTCTTGCCCCTACAAGAAGGAGAGCCTTTGCAAGGCTTGTCAGCTAGGCAAGCAAACCAAGAATTCTTTTAAATCTGTAAATAAAAGTGATTCTCCTAGGATCCTGTATTTATTACATTTGGACCTTTTTGGCCCAATAAATGTACAGAGTTTAGGAGGGAAGTATTACACATTAGTAATTGTAGATGACTTCTCTAGGTTCAGTTGGGTTTTCTTTTTGAGAACTAAGTCTGATAACTTCAAAGCCCTTACAGACTTTCTACTTTGTGTGCAGACTGAGTACTCTACTCATGTGGCCTTGATCAGAAGTGATCATGGTACTGAGTTTGACTCTCTTCTCATGCAAGAATTCTGTGAGAGAGAAGGTATCAAACATAGCTTCTCAGCTCCTAGAACTCCTCAACAAAATGGGGTAGTTGAAAGGAAGAATAAAACACTCATTGAAGCTGCTAGCACATTGTTGGCAGATGCTAACATGCCTCTATCCTATTGGGCAGAAGCTGTTAGTACAGCCAACTATGTCTTGAATAGAAGTTTGATACACAAACTTAAGTGCAAAACTCCTTATGAGTTGCTTAAAGGAAAGAAACCAAAAATTAATTACTTTAGAGTTTTTGACTGTATTGTGTATATTCATAATAATAATAAAGAATATATTAGAAAGTTTGAAGCAAAAGCTTCAATGGGAATCATGCTTGGATATTCCCAAGTAAGCAAAGCTTATAGGGTTTATAACAAATCAACCTGTAAGATAGAAGAATCTGTGCATGTATCCTTTGATGAGTCTCAGATGTTTTACAAGGAGAAAGAAAATTCTCCTTCCTCCAGTTTTTTGCAGGTACATGATGCCCCTCAAGAAATCCTTCAACTATCAACTCTTCAGATCACTGAATCAGACAGTGATGAAGACATTGCTGAAGCTGTTGAAGCTGTTGTTGTACCACCAACAGTAGATCAAATTCCTCCTGAGGAATTAATCCCAACTGTTGCTGAAGATCACATCCCACCTGCTGATATTGTCACACTTAGAGATCACCCCACATCTCAAGTGATTGGAGACATATCAGCTGGTGTACAAACAAGACATCAATTAAGACAGGATGTGATGCATGCTTGTTTCCTCTCACAGGTTGAGCCCCTCACCTTTAAAGATGCAGAGCTAGATCCCCACTGGATCATTGCAATGCAAGAGGAGCTCAATCAATTTGAGAGATGTAAAGTTTGGACTTTGGTTCCAAGACCTAAAGGCCAACTAATCATAGGCACCAAGTGGGTGTATAGAAACAAGTTAGATGCAAATGGAATCATAGTAAGGAATAAAGCTAGGCTTGTAGCTCAGGGCTACAGACAGGAGGAAGGTATAGACTATGTCCAAACCTTTGCTCCTGTTGCAAGGCTAGAAGCAATAAGGATCTTCTTGGCCTATGCAGCCTTCATGAAGTTTAAGGTGTTCCAAATGGATGTCAAAAGTGCATTCCTGAATGGTGAGCTTAAGGAAGAGGTGTTTGTTGAACAACCACCAGGGTTTGTTTCATCAACTCAGCCTTCTCATGTTTTTAAGTTACAGAAAGCTCTTTATGGACTAAAGCAAGCTCCTAGGGCCTGGTATGAGACCTTAGCTAGTTTCCTGTTAGAGCACAACTTCACTAGGGGAGTAGTTGATAGAACCCTTTTCGTTAAGCATCACAAGGACACAATCCTGTTAGTTCAAGTGTATGTAGATGATATTATTTTTGGCTCCACTGATCCCAAACTTTGCAAAAGGTTCTCTGACCTGATGCACTCTAAGTTTGAGATGAGTAGCATGGGTGTGCTGTCTTACTTTCTTGGTCTCCAAGTTAAGTAAGATGCTGATGGTATCTTCATCTCCCAATCCAAATATGCCAAGGAATTGGTAAAGAAATTTGGGATGGCTGATGCTTCAGCAATGCCTACACCCATGGCTACTAATGTAGTTATTGATTCTGATGATCACGGCAAGCCAATTGATCAAAAGAATTATAGGGCCATTGTTGGTTCCCTATTATATCTAACTGCAAGTAGGCCAGATATAATGTTTGCTACATGCCTTTGTGCTAGATTCCAGGTCAACCCCAAGGAATCTCATCTGACTCTTCTAAAGAGAATCCTGAGATACCTGAAAGGATGTCCAGATCTAGGACTTTGGTACCCAGCTGAGTCAGAGTTTGAATTAATTGGATATTCTGATTCTGATTATGCTGGTTGCAGAGTTGACAGGAAGAGCACCTCAGGAACTTGCCAGTTCCTGGGAGAGAGATTGGTCTCTTGGTTCTGTAAGAAGCAGGCTTCTGTCTCAACTTCAACTGCAGAGGCTGAATATATAGCAGCTGCCAGTTGTTGTTCACAGATCCTGTGGATTCAAAACCAGCTTGTGGATTATGGTTACTCACACAAGAACACCAAGATCATGTGTGATAGTACCAGTGCTATCTCAATTGCACAAAATCCAGTGCACCACTCTAGAACGAAGCACATTGAGATTAGGCACCATTTCCTGAGAGATTGTGTGGAAAAGAACAAGATCTGTCTTGAGTTCATATCCACTGAGTTTCAGAGAGGTGATATATTCACCAAGCCCTTAGATGAACAGAAGCATCTGTTCTTTTTAGTTCAACTAGGCATGATCAATGGACGAGACTAAGTGTGACTTTATCTGCCTATGTTGAAATCTGTTTGAAGATAGTCGAACGACGTTCGAAGATAGTCGAACGGTTTAAGCCTATCGTCGACCTCTGGTTAATGATAGCTTATCTGTTTGAAGATCGTCGATCGACGTTCGACCATCGTCGAACAGGTCGAGCTCATCGTCGATCTCTGGATGACGATAGCCTGTTGGTTGAGAAGCCAGAAATAGTCGAACGATTGTCCGACTACTCTGCTTCTGAGCCGATCGTCGAACGACCGTTCGACCATCGGGTCAAGATCTTTTTAATAGACCGACTATATCCGGTCTGATATAAAGCCGATAGTCGACCTAGGTCAAAAGATCTTTTGTTTTATCGTCGACGGAGCGTGCCCTTTCGCATTCTGCTTTCCCGCTTGCGATTTTCTGCCGCTTCGTCCCCTTCGTCTTCCTCCTCCTTCTCGCGTTTCTCCAGCGATCAATGGCGGTTTCCCCAGCTGTTCTAGCCGTTGTCAAGTTTGATGCAGGATTCAGTGTGGATTTCGAAGCATTCAGTAGCTGCGATGCCGGAATCGTGGAAGTTCTCCAGCTCTGCAGGGATCAAGGTTTAGAGAAGTTAATGTCTGAAAGAATTAAGATCAACATTCCAGAAATCAAAGAATGGACTTTCACGTCGTCTTCCACAGACGAATCGATGACTGGTACCATAGGCGGAGAAGAAGTTATCCTGACTCCGGCCGTTCTATCTGATGTTTTTGGATTAGTTATTGGTGACGAGGATTATGAGCAAGATGCTCAGGAATTTGGAAGAATGCTTGTTGAGCTGGGACATGCTGAGGGCATTCCCACCAAGCTGCTCAAGGTAAACTTCCCTTTCAAAATCAAGTTTTTGGCTGAGATAGTAGGAAAAGTGCTCCTGGGCAAGCACTCTGCCCACGATAATATAACAAGGCAGCAATTCGCACTCATGTGTGCAATTGTTAATCGGAAAAGGATAGATTGGGCTGCAGTTCTGTTTGATTTAATCAGGAAAAAGAATGGCAAAAAGGAAGTTACCCTAGGAAGGGTTATCGGTATTTTCCTGAAGGAAAGATTCCCCCATCTGCTGAGTTCCACTGCAACTACAATCAACGCCAGCAAGAAGATGGATCCCCATCTGTTCTCAAAGTGGAAGAGAACGTTTGTGAAATCTGCTCCAGCAACATCTGAGGACACAAGGACTGTATCAGTCGCTCCTCACCTTGGTGAAGCTGGCTCAGCTCTTCCTTCCTCCTCCTCTGCATTGCCGTCTGCCTCAGTTGAAGTACCATCAACTTCAGCTGAAGTAAGACTTTCTTCCTCTGCTGCTCCAGAAACAACTATGGTTGTTCCTCTTTCCCCTCCAGCCTCTCCTCTACCTACTCATCTGGCTAGGATATCTGCTCCTAGCTTCGATTTGTTAGGATCAGAGAGAATTCCTACTCCTCCTGTATCTCCCGTTCATTCCCCAATTCATTCCCCAATTAACTCTCCTGCTGTATCTCCAGTTCGATCCCCTGTCCACATCATTTCTCATCCCAGCATCACTACCATATCTGCTGCAGCTCCATCTGTTGAAGCCGAAAATGACCCCAACGAATGTTCACGAACCAAAGTGCAGTCAATGCCTACTTCTCTCAAACCTCGACCCCTGACAGGCTGCTAAGGCCCTAACACAGACCCAAAGCCTCAGCTGGGAGGTCCCACCACACACCCGGAAGATCTCTGAGAGCTTCCCCTCCAAAACCAAATGCTGGGCTGGGAGCTCTTCAGAAGGCACTAGGGTTAGAGGAAAATGATCCACTTGCCTTCCAAAGAGCCCTTATGGGTCTTTTTATAGTCTTCCTTTGACCTAAAAATACTGAAATACCCCTGAGGGGTCTGCCAATAGCCAAATCCCGCTGTCGTTCAAAGGGCATTTGGGTAATTTTACATCGGGATAATATATTATAAAATAATCCTCTTTATGAGCGCCGGGCCCCCACCACGTGGGCCCACTTGGCGAGAACCCTGGCCGAGAAGGCTCTCGCTGGACCCTCACCCGGGCCAACCTTGGCGAGACCCCCTTGCCAGGGAGGTTCGCGCCCTCCACGGTTTCGAAGAGCTCGCGACTGATGGCCTTCTTGGGGCCTTCTCGCCTCCCCTGGGCGGGAGCTTCCGCGGTCAGGCCCTCTGCTTTGGTCGTTCGACGATCTCTCCTGCCGAGAGGTCGACCATCTGCCCTGGGCGAGAGCCCCTTCAGGGCGAGAACCCCATAAGTATGTCTTAGGGCTAACCCAGGGCTAACCTGAGCCTAGCCCAATCCCTCAGTGGTGTCTCCGGGTCCCACCCAGCGAATATGGGGTTGTACACAATCCCCGCTCTTTTCGAGCTAGCCCTGCGCTCGACAAGACAAGTCCAACCCCCAAAATATTCGCTGGACACGTGCCCGCCTATCGAGGGAATCTTTTGGTGGGTCCCACTGCGGCTATAAATATGCACTGATGGACGTCCCTACGCCCTGCCCTTAAAATACGGCTTTCCGACTGAGCTCTCGCCTCCGGGATTTTCGCGCGAGCACACCATGCATTCCAAGCGTGCTGCCAAACCGCTTCCGCAAGGCCTCCAAGACCGGTTAGCCGCTGCCCAAGCGCGGGCCTTGGCTAACTGTGCGGCGGTGGCTCCATGGTTAGCGAAAAAGACTTCAACCGCCGGGCCTTCGGAGCCGAAGAAGAAGGAAAAGAAAAGGGCGAAGGCGGTCCGGCGGGACCTCTCTCGCGAGAACAGGGATCCTCCTTCTCCCACTCCCAATCCTGCCGGAGATTCTTCCCTACAGAAGGTGAGCTTTTCGCCCGTGCCTACCGAGCTAACTGTACATTAGATTCGATGATTAAAGTATGCTTTCGCAGGAGTCCGCTCCCGATAATGACGCCGAAATTCCGCCCAGCTCTTCGAACCAACCCGCTCATCCCCCCGAGGGCCAAACACGGGTCTCGGAAAGGATTCCTCCCGCCGAGACCGGAACGATAGGTACATTCTCCCTTGTCAATATTTCAACCAGACCCTTTCTTTTCTGAACCGTCTTCTCGCAGTGCCAGCTCCCGCCGACCCGGGTCTATCCACCCGGGAAGATGAAACGAGAACCGCCGAAGTGCCTCCCGCGGTGGCCAATCCTCTCCTGCAGGCGGGGGGGGGGGGGGCGGCTTCTAAACCTTCCGCTACTCTCAAGGATGCTGATCGCCCCTTGAGAGAAGACCACTCCCCTCATGCTTCCGGCCAGGCCGGGATCATCGTGCGCGAGCCCTTCCGCCCGGGGCTGGGCAAGCCTCTTCACCTCCTTTACGGAACCAACGGAGGGGCCGGGCCTTCTCGTCCAACTTTGGCTGACGGTTCTCGCCCAGCCGCAGGTATGCGAAAACTTTGTCGGACTGTCGATCGTCATGTCTTGACCAAAATTCTCGCGTGTTTCTTCCGCAGGTGATCCTGGCTTGGAAGTCAACGAGGAAGGAGAGGAAGAGGAAGAAGAAGACGAGGAAGAAGAGGATGAAGAGTCCCCCCTCCCTTCGTCTGGCGAGATAGAGGAAACCCTGAACAGTGCAGGGAGCGCGAAGGGGAGACGGAGGAAGATCTCGGCCATCCTGGCCAAGCTTGTCCGGCGAGACCGTGCCCATGCTGCCGCGGCGAAAGCGTTCCGCGAATCTGTGGAGCAAAGACTGGAGGCTCTGGAGCGGGACTTCTTCTTGGGCGAGACTGATTGCCCGCGCGGGCCTTCCGCCGAGTCTTCGCCAGGGAGGTGCATCTCGCAGATCCGGGACTACGCCAGGCGGATCAACCTTGGGTGTACCACGCTATCGTCTTACTTCAACCCGTTGGCGCCCCCAAGGACTAGGCGGCGAGAACGGGGACGATGGAGCTGGAAACCCTACTAGCCTTCACGCTCTGAAACTTAATGTATCTCTTTTTTCTTCTCCCCTTATTTCTCTTTTTCAATGTCTGTAATAAACATTATTATTAATTAAGTTTTATCCAGCTTGCGCTAGCGAGAGTCTCGCTTCTACCCATGTCTCTCTTTTCCCTTTCCTTTTTATCGTTCTGCGGGGCTTTTTAATCAAGGCGCTTACCCCGATCTAGGATGCTTGCGCTGATCTAGGAGGTTTGCGTTAACCCAGGAGGCTTGCGCCAGTCTAGGAGGCTTGCGCCGATCCAGGCAGTCGCGTCGAAACCCGAAGCGACCGTTGACCGCCGTCATCCTGAGGGGGAGAACCGAGGCGCCGTTAGCCCGGATTCTGACAGCTGTACTCCGCTGTCACTTTCTCTCTCTGCCGGATGAACTCATGATGACTACGATTCCCTATAAATAGAGAAGTCTACCAACCGCATTTACTTCTCCGATCCGGAACCTCAGCCTCCCCTCCGTGCTCTCGCGTTCCTGCTTCCGCTTCGACCCCCCTACAGCTCTCGCTCTTACTCACGAACTAGCCATGCCTGGCGAGAGCAAGGGTCGCGCCCATTGTGCGGAAGCCTTCCAGAAACACCTCTTCCCTTCCTGCAAGCTCACCCTCGACGAATACAACGTGATCGTCGACCGCTACGTTCCCGCCGGCTTCTCGGCGCGGAACCCGGGGAATCATGATAGGGTGAATACTCCCGGGGCGGGAGAGCTTGCCATCCCCCTCGAGCATTTCGAGGTGGGCTTCCGCCTCCCCCTGTGGCCGGAGGTTCGGTTAGCTCTCCGCTATTATGGGGTGGTGCCCGCCCAGCTAAACCCGAACTCTGTCGCGATCCTTATAGCATTCATATGCTATATGCGATCCGAGAGGATCGAGTTTAGTCTGCCCATCTTCCGGAAGCTATTCAACTTCCGTGCCAAGGGGGGGTAGTTTTCTTCTCCGGGCAACAGCTCGAGGTTACCGGTCTCGCCAATAAGCACCACCATTGGGGCGAGAAGTTCGTTTACGTCAGCGGGGACTTCGGCAACGTCCCGCTTCAGCCCGTCCAGTATGAAGACGCTGCCTACAAGCCGCCCGCTCTGGGATCGCGCGAGAGCGCAATCCTGGAATTCTTCGGGACCAAGGAGTTCGACGTCCCCTATCTTCTACGGGACGTCGACTCCCTCCCACTTGTTCAATCGGGCGAAGGTACGGTCTCGCCTCAGATTCCCTTTTTCCATCAAAGATTTTCTTGCGCTGAAGTGCTAAAGCGTTTTTACTTTGCAGGAGAGCGGGAGGTCCCTCTGCGCCAACCCTTCGCCGCAGGACGGGGTGTCGAGGGTCTGGCAGCGAGAGGCCCCCTTGCGCTCGCGGAAGCCAGCGCCAGCGCCTGCCGAGAAGATCCAACCCCTTCCATGCCGCCACCGGCCAAGAAGCGGAAGGCCACCCTTCCTCCTCTCCGCGCGCTGAAGAGGCCCAAGCCTTCTGCCGCCGACAAGGGGAAATCGTTGGCGGTCTCGGCCGCCCCAACTCCTCCTGAGGGCAGGTCCTTTGAAGCGATCCTTCAGAGGGCCAGTGAGATGGATGCCGCCGCCAAGAGCCGAGCCGAGGCTTCCGCCAGGAACACACCGGCCGTAGGCGAGGCTGGGGGAGAAGTGGTCGCCGCCGAGACCTCCGCCAACATCCCGCCCCAGGAGGTGCCGAGAGGGCACCGGAACTTTGGCTTAGGCGTCAGGTACGCCGATTCGGAGGGGAAGCCTCAGATGGAATGGGACCCCAAGACAAACTCAATCAGGGTTTCGACCTCCTTCCCCGATGGGCGGAGGGGGAAAATGTGACCGGCGAGGCCTTCTCGCTTGGATATGGTCTCTACAGCCGGGAAGATGCCAGCGTGTTCGACCAGACGCCTACCCGCCTTCTAGCCTTCGACGCCACCCGGGCCGTAATGCGCGGGTTCGAGCTTACACATATGTGTGCGCGTCGAAGCATCACCATCGACAAGAACTTCACTGATATGCGCAAGGCGAGGGAGGACGCGATAGCTCGCGCGCATGCCGCGGAAGAAGAACTCGCGAGAGCTCAACAGGAGCTCGCGGATGCTAGATTGGCGCTGTCTCTGCGCCCCGCGACCGAGGTAGGCGAGATCCTCCTGAACCCTTGTCCCCGTTTCCTCGAAGTTTCTACTGTGTAACGCGTCTAGACTAAAATCTTTCATCCCTTTTGCAGGATTCCGCCCAAGTCAGGGAGCTTCGCGCAGAGCTGGCCAACGCACGCTGCGAGAGCGTCCTCCTGAGGGAACAGCTCCGCGCAGAGCTGGCGAAGGTCCCGCCCCCGGAGCTAGATGCGAGGTTGCGGATTCGCTACCTCTCGGAGTATGACGTCGATAAGCTGCTTCAAGCCAACGCTCAAGCGACCGTCAGGCTGACGCTCGAGACGCTGCGAGACGTCGAGCTGCTCCGGGAGGACGGCGCGACCATCGACGCTCGCCAACTTCTCCCTTGGCTTTACGACCCGGTTCCCAAACCCCCGGGCGCGCCGGACTCGCCGCTCTCAAACGTCCCGAGGTTCTCTACCGCTGTTGACGAGACGTCCGGGGAAGGCTCTGGCGATGATTCAAGCGAGAGCACCAGTGGGGACTACAGCGCGTCCCCCTGAGGTGTCTTTTATTTTGAATATCTTTTTGTAATGAGCGAGAACCTCCTTCTGTAATTAACTTTTTTATAAAGTAATGTCTCATTTTCATTTTTCATTTCCCCCCTTTTTTTTTATTATTATCCCTGCGTGCTTTGAAAGTATATTATTCTGCCGAATGACCTCCGCGCGAGCTTCCGCCGAGACCCTTAGTCTCTTTAGGGTGACCTTCCTTAGAGATCAGCTAGGCGGGAACCTCGCGTCGTCGATTGAATCTTCCTGCCTAGGTCCGCCGGGGGCTTTCTTTTGCGAGAACCTCCTTTAGCCGAGACCTTTGCTGGCCGAGACCCCTGGGCCGGGATCCTTACTGGCCGAAACCTCCGGGCCGCGATCTGCCGAGACCTCCAAGCCAAGACTTTTACTGGCCGAGACCTCTGAGCCGAGACCTTTACTGGCCGAGACCCCTGAGCCGAGACCTTTACTGGCCGAGACCCCTGAGCCGAGACCCTTTAGGGATTTGCCCCCGGTCTAGGTCAGGGTCCTGCCCACATATTTTTCCAACCAATCAAACCCCTACCCCGCCGGCGAGCCGTTGGACCTGCTAGCTTATATGGGCGCCTGCGCAGCGGGTCTACCGGGGTTTGAGCCGAGCTCGTTGTAACGTAGTAACCACCAATCAAGAACCAAAAATCAAAAGGTCAAGGACTCCACCTATCCCCCGCAGGCGAGCCTTCGGACCTGCCAGCTTGGTGGGAGCCTGCGCAGCGGGTCTGCCTGGGGCCGAGCCGAGCTCGGGGTGTCGTTGAAGTGGCTAAGAACAGAGTATCACAAGAGCCAACCTATCCCCCACAGGCGAGCCTTCGGACCTGCCAGCTAGATGAGAGCCTGCGCAGCGGGTCTACCTGGGGCCGAGCCGAGCTCGGAGTGTCGTTGAAGTGGCTAAGAACAAAGTATCACAAGAGCCAACCTATCCCCCACAGGCGAGCCTTCGGACCTGCCAGCTAGATGAGAGACTGCGCAGCGGGTCTACCTGGGGCCGAGCCGAGCTCGGGGTGTCGTAGAAGTGGCTAAGAACAGAGTGTCACAAGAGCCAACCTATCCCCCACAGGCGAGCCTTCGGACCTGCCAGCTAGATGAGAGCCTGCGCAGCGGGTCTACCTGGAGCCGAGCCGAGCTCGGGGTGTCGTAGAAGTGGCTAAGAACAAAGTATCTCAGGAGCCAACCTATCCCCCGCAGGCGAGCCTTCGGACCTGCCAGCTAGATGAGAGCCTGCGCAGCGGGTCTACCTGGGGCCGAGCCGAGCTCGGGGTGTCGTAGAAGTGGCTAAGAACAGAGTGTCACAAGAGCCAACCTATCCCCCACAGGCGAGCCTTCGGACCTGCCAGCTAGATGAGAGCCTGCGCAGCGGGTCTACCTGGGGCCGAGCCGAGCTCGGGGTGTCGTAGAAGTGGCTAAGAACAAAGTATCACAAGAGCCAACCTATCCCCCACAGGCGAGCCTTCGGACCTGCCAGCTAGATGAGAGCCTGCGCAGCGGGTCTACCTGGGGCCGAGCCGAGCTCGGGGTGTCGTAGAAGTGGCTAAGAACAGAGTGTCACAAGAGCCAACCTATCCCCCACAGGCGAGCCTTCGGACCTGCCAGCTAGATGAGAGCCTGCGCAGCGGGTCTACCTGGGGCCGAGCCGAGCTCGGGGTGTCGTAGAAGTGGCTAAGAACAGAGTGTCACAAGAGCCAACCTATCCCCCACAGGCGAGCCTTCGGACCTGCCAGCTAGATGAGAGCCTGCGCAGCGGGTCTACCTGGGGCCGAGCCGAGCTCGGGGTGTCGTAGAAGTGGCTAAGAACAAAGTATCACAAGAGCCAACCTATCCCCCACAGGCGAGCCTTCGGACCTGCCAGCTAGATGAGAGCCTGCGCAGCGGGTCTACCTGGGGCCGAGCCGAGCTCGGGGTGTCGTTGAAGATTCTTTCAACCAGGCCTATTCTATCACTGAGATGAGGGATCATAGCCAGTTAAAACAAAAAACATAAAGATTGCATATTCAGCGACAGTCAACATTTTGAAATAAACTCATTGAAAATGCAACAGTTGTTTACAACATTACAATCCTTCTTTCCCTCCTACGGGTAGAAGCGCTTCAGGTCATCACCATTCCAGGTGTGACTCAAGGTCCTTCCCTCCGCGTCCTGGAGATAGTAGCCTCCGTTAACCAGAGCCTTCTCTACTATATAAGGCCCTTCCCAGCTAGGGTTGAGCTTACCAACCGCGGCCGACCTTCCCGCTGCGTCGACCTTTTTCAGTACTAGATCCCCCTCGGCGAATTGCTTGACTCGGATATGCTTATCGAAGTACCGAGCCATTCGCCGTTTTATTTCCTCCTGCCTGATGGCGGCAACATCCCGCAGCTCTTCCACCATATCTAATGAGAGGCGCAACCCTTCCTCGTTCTCCAACCTCCAAGCTTCGTTTCCCTCCGCTGCGGCCGTGACCCTTGGGGACCGAACCTCGAACTCCACCGGGAGGACAGCCTCACACCCGTGAGAGAGCTTGAAGGGGGTCTCTCCAGTGGCCGTGTTCGGAGTTGTTCGCAAGGCCCACAGGACGGAAGGGAGCTGTTCCACCCAGCTACCCTTCAGGTTCTCGACCTTCTTTTTGAGCAAGTTGACGATGACTTTGTTTGCCGCCTCCACCTGACCATTGCTCCGAGGATGATGGACAGAGGCGAACCTGAGGTCAATCCCCAATTGGGTGCAGAAACTGATGAATTCTTCACTGGCAAACTGAGGTCCATTGTCTGTCACTATCGCTTGGGGCAATCCGTGCCTGCAAATGATTTCCCCCCAAACGAAGTTTCTGATGACCTGGGAGGTTACCTTGGCCAACGGCTTGATCTCCAGCCATTTGGAGAAGTAGTCAATCATCACTAGGAGGAACCTCCTTTGCCCGCTAGCTGGAGGGAAGGGTCCAACCAGGTCCATCCCCCAAATGGCGAAGGGCCATGGCGCCGTGATGCTTCGAAGTCTTTGGGCGGGCAAGAGCTGGAGAGGAGCATGTACTTGGCACTTCCGACACCTCCTTGCGAATTCAGCCGTATCCTTCCTTATGGTCCGCCAGAAATATCCCTGCCTTATCACCCTTGCTTCCAATGTCCTTCCCCCTGAATGGCTGCCGCACTCTCCAGAATGCACCTCTTCCAGGATCCTCGGGACTTCCTCTTCGGTTACGCATCTCGCGAGGAGCCCTGACAACATCTTCCGATGCAAGCTCCCGTCCAGCATCAGGTAATGAGCCGCCTTGTGTCGGAAGCTCTTTGCATCCTTGACTTCTTCCGACAGTTCTCCTGTGGTTAAGAAAGTCACCAATGGATCCATCCATGAGGACCGCCGATTCACCTCCATCAACTCCCCCTCTTCAATGGCTGGTCGGAATAGTTCGGTTAGGGTACCTCCTCCCCGAGGCCCGAACTTCGCCAGTCGATCAGCTGCCATGCTTTCCTCCCTGGGAACATGTTGAATAGAAAAAGAACGGAAACCTCCAATAATAGTTCTTACCTTTGATAGATATCTTGCGAGGGTAGGCTCCCGGGCCTCGAACTCGCCTCGGATCTGCGATGCTACCACCATTGAGTCGGTGAAGGCCTCCACATCCTGGATTTCCAGCTCCTTTGCCAAGCGAAGGCCAGCTATCACAGCCTCATACTCCGCTTGGTTATTGGTTACAGGGAAATGGAAGGTCACTGCTTGCTCTATGGTAACTCCCTGAGGACTTACCAACACCACACCTCCTCCCAGGGAGTGCCTTCCTGAGGCCCCGTCGACCACCATCTTCCACGCTTCTTGCGGCTTTGGTTCTTCAGCCTCCGCCTCGGTAACATAGTCCGCCAGGAAATCCGCTACGGCCTGGGCTTTGATAGAGAGCCTCGGGACGAAAGAGATGTCAAACTCGCTTAGCTCGATGGACCACTTGGCCAACCTTCCTGAGTGTTCCACCCCCTCCAAGACCTTGCGAAGGGGATGGTCGGTTATCACCCTAATCGAGTGTGCTTGAAAGTAAGGGCGAAGCTTCCTAGCTGAGATGACCAAAGCATATGCTAGCTTCTCCAGGATGGGATATCGGAGCTCCGCCTTTTTTAAGATTCGGCTGACATAATAGACAGGTAACTGCTTCTTCCCCTCTTCCCTAACCAAGACGGAGCTCACCGCCTCTCCTCCCACTCCTAAATACAAGGCTAGGTCCTCCCCCTCCTTCGGGCTTTGAAGTAACGGAGCTTGGGAGAGTTGCCTCTTCAGCCCCTGAAAAGCCTCTTCACACTCGGCCGTCCATTCGAATGCTTGGTTGCCACGAAGTACTTTGAAGAAGGAGGAACATCTATCCCCTGACCGAGAGAGGAACCTGCTTAACCCGGCCAACTTCCCGGCCAAGCGCTGGACCTCCTTGGCGTCGCGAGGCGATTCTAGGTCTAGAATAGCCTTAACCTTATCGGGGTTGGGTTCTACCCCCGCGGGAGTCAAGAGGTGCCCGAGGAATTTGCCGCGACTAGCCCCGAAGACGCACTTCAAGGGGTTCAACCTCATCTTGAACTTCCGCAGGGTGGCAAACGTTTCCTCCAAGTCCCGCAAGTGGGAAACAACACACTTGCTCTTGACCATGAGGTCGTCCACGTAGACCTCCAGGTTCCTTCCCCTTTGATTTCGAAAGATTCGATCCATCATGCGTTGGTATGTTGCCCCTGCATTCTTTAATCCGAAGGGCATCATCTTATAGCTGAAGCATCCCTCTCTTGTGATGAAGGAAACATCCTTGACATCAGGAGGGTGCATCCGGATCTGGTGGTAACCTGAAAATGCATCTAAAAAACTCATAAGAGAAAAACCGACGGCTGAGTCAACCAGCGCGTCGATTCGAGGCAAAGGGTAACAATCTTTGGGGCATGATTTATTTAATAAGGAAAAATCAAGACACATGCGCCATTTTCCTCCTCCCTTCTTTACCATTACCACGTTGGAGATCCAGCCTGGATACTGGATCTCTGAGATGAAGCCTGCGTCCAGGAGCTTTTTGACCTCCTCTCGGATGGGGGCTTCTAGCTTGGTGGCGATGGCCCTCATCTTTTGGCGTATGGGGCGGGCTCTGGAATCCAGGTTCAAGCGATGACAGGCCACGTCCGCGTCGATGCCCGGCATGTCTGCCGCGCTCCAAGCGAAGATGTCGACGTTGCCCTGGATGCAGGCTCGCATCCGCTCCTGATCCTCAAGGCTCAAGCCTCCGCTGATCCGAATCCTTTGCGCCTCCCCCGTTCTTGTAAGCACCTCCATCTCCACCACCTCTTCGGCCGGCTCCAGCCCCGACCGCTCCCAACTTACCCTTGCCTCTTCCCGCTCAAACTCGAGCTCTTCTCCCCCAACCTCATCAACTTCCATCGCCTCCTCCAGGCTCTCCTCCTGCCTCTGCTCTTCTTCATCCACCACTCCTCTCGCCTCTTCTGGGCTGATCTCCCCCAACTCCTCTGCCTCCGCCATCTCCTCAGCAACCTCCATCGCCTCTCCCAGGCTCATCCCCCTTCCACAACTCCTTCCTGCTCAGCCATCTCCCTCTCCAATTCCTCTGCCTCCTCCATCCACGACACGGTGTTAACCGCCGTCACATAGCACTGCCTTGCCATCTTCGGATCCCCCCTGATCCTAACCTGCACCCCTCCATTGTTGAACTTGAGGCATTGGTGGTACGAGGAGGGTACACAGCGAAAGGCGCTGATGAGGGGGCGCCCAAAGATGGCATTGTAACTACTCGGGGCGTCCACGATTACGAACCGACAGTTCCGTGAGACGCCCCCAAGCCTCACATGCAAGCCTACTCCTCCTTCCACCTCTTTCCTTTCGCCGGAGAAGCCAAAAAGCGGTCCATCAGAAGCCAGGACCCTTTTTCCTTCCACCCTCATCTCATCGAAAGCCTTCTTGAAGATCACATTCACCGAGCTCCCATTATCCACTAGTATCCGGGAGACGGTGTAGTTCTCCACCGCTGTCTGGATCACAAGCGCATCGCAGAACGGGTCCTCGTAGTCTGGCATATCCGCGGACGAGAAAGTGATCTTCTCCTCTGGGGGGGAGCCTGGGAGGTCGAGGCCACCCCTCGGCGGAACATGGTTTGAAGGCTCCCCTTGCGGGTGGCCTCGATCCCCACCCCCCGTGGATCACTCCGATCCCTCCTCGGGTCCCCACGTCAATCCTGTCTTCACATCTATCCTCCACCTCTTCCCGCTGTACTTCCACGATCCTTACGGGCGGATCCTGCCTTCCGGCCCCTCTGGCCCCTCTGATCTCCAGAAACTCTGGGCAGGTGGCCGTTGCGTGACCTTCCTCCTGATGGAAGTCGCAATAGGGCAACGCCACCCTGCCCCCTCTTCCTTCTCCTCCTCCCCTTCTTCCGGCTCCCCGAAATCTTCTACCTCTTCCCCTTCCCACCTCCATAGCCTCCTGCGGCGGTGGGAAATGGCCCCTTGGTCCCTGTCGCCATCCTCCCTGCTCCAACCTTCTGGGCTCCCGAAAGTTATCTCTTATCTGAAGTCCTCCCTGGCCCTGGGGGCGACCCTCCTGAGGCCTCCAACCCAGTCGGTTGTTTGGCTCCCTGGCCCCCCCCATGCTGTTGCCCCTGCCCTCGGGGCTCTTCTCTTCTCCTATCTTCCCTCGGCTCCCTCTGCTCCCTCTGCTCTCTCTGCCTTCCCGCCACCGGCTCCTTCACGTCGTCCTCGGCCAGCCTGGCCAGCTTCCTCGCAAACGCCGGGTTTGCCCTCTCGAAGTCTATCTCCTTCGTCGCCCTCTCCATGAGCTCCTCAAAAGAGAGGGGGGGCACTCTCTTCAACTCCATGCTGAAAAACCCTGGCCTCAGCCCCAGGGTGAAGGCTAGCATCAGCGCATACCCCGGGACCTCCTGGACCAGGAGAACCTCCTCTTGGAACCGGTCGACATAGCGACCCAACGTCTCCTCCGGCCCTTGCCTCACTGCAAACAGGCACTCAGCCTTCTTCTTCCTTTTCTTCGAAGTTGAGAATCTCAACAGAAAACCCCTCCGCAGATCCTCAAAGCTGTAGATGGAACTCGCCGGCAACTGGTGGAACCAGTCCCTGGCCTTTTCTTTCAGAGTGATGGCAAAAAGCCTACACTTGAAGGCATCCGACATTTGCCTGATGGACACCACGTCCTCGAACCATTGCACATGCTGGACCGGGTCATCCTTCCCGGTGTAGTAGGTCATGTCCGGCTCCCGGAACCCCTCCGGCACTGGAGCCGAGACAATGAGCTCACTAAAGGGGGTCTCGCCCCCTGCCTGGCGAGAAGGCACGTCTCGCGACCTCGGTTGGCTGGACCGATCCGCGAGACCCTGCCCGGGGAAGAGTTCCCGCACCGTCGCCTCCTTCTCGCCCAGATCCGCCGGAAGCTCCTTCTCGAGACGCTGGCCTGGGAAAAGCTCCCGCGCGGCCACGTCCCTCTCGCCTGCCTCCACCGGGACCTCCTTCCCGGGGCGCTGCCCTGGAGCGTTCTCGCCTAGCAGCGGAACCACCTCCACCGGAACCTGCGGCGTCTCCCACTCGTTCCTTGCCGAGAAGGCCAAGTTGATCGTCTGCATGACTTCTCGCCTGAAGTCCTCAAACATTTTCCTCGTCGCCTCGTCCACCCGGGTGGGGGATCCTCCCGCGCCTGATCCTTCACCCTCGCCTCCTGCCATGGGACTTAGCTCAAGATTTTCTTGCACCAACTGCTTCCACGCTCACCGCACCAGAACTGTTGAAGCCGAAAATGACCCCAACGAATGTTCACGAACCAAAGTGCAGTCAATGCCTACTTCTCTCAAACCTCGACCCCTGACAGGCTGCTAAGGCCCTAACACAGACCCAAAGCCTCAGCTGGGAGGTCCCACCACACACCCGGAAGATCTCTGAGAGCTTCCCCTCCAAAACCAAATGCTGGGCTGGGAGCTCTTCAGAAGGCACTAGGGTTAGAGGAAAATGATCCACTTGCCTTCCAAAGAGCCCTTATGGGTCTTTTTATAGTCTTCCTTTGACCTAAAAATACTGAAATACCCCTGAGGGGTCTGCCAATAGCCAAATCCCGCTGTCGTTCAAAGGGCATTTGGGTAATTTTACATCGGGATAATATATTATAAAATAATCCTCTTTATGAGCGCCGGGCCCCCACCACGTGGGCCCACTTGGCGAGAACCCTGGCCGAGAAGGCTCTCGCTGGACCCTCACCCGGGCCAACCTTGGCGAGACCCCCTTGCCAGGGAGGTTCGCGCCCTCCACGGTTTCGAAGAGCTCGCGACTGAGGGCCTTCTTGGGGCCTTCTCGCCTCCCCTGGGCGGGAGCTTCCGCGGTCAGGCCCTCTGCTTTGGTCGTTCGACGATCTCTCCTGCCGAGAGGTCGACCATCTGCCCTGGGCGAGAGCCCCTTCAGGGCGAGAACCCCATAAGTATGTCTTAGGGCTAACCCAGGGCTAACCTGAGCCTAGCCCAATCCCTCAGTGGTGTCTCCGGGTCCCACCCAGCGAATATGGGGTTGTACACCATCCACCTCTCATCCATCATCTTTTGAAATCTCTCCAGAGCTTATCTCCCGCATTGTGGAGCTGATTACCCCGTCAATCAAAACCATGATTGACGAGGCAATCGCTCCCCTTGCAGCCTCCATTGACCTTTTAACTGCCTCCATCAAATCCATTTCAAAATCTGCTGAGCCATCTTCCTCTAGGGGCCTGGTTTCAGTAGCCACTGAAATCAGGCAGGGGGAGATGTTCCATGAAGATGTCTCAGACCACCCTGCCTCTCCTCCAGCTTTAAAGGATTCAGTCATGGCTGCCCAAGCTGAAATAGAAATAGCTCCAGATGTTGTAATGCCTGCTCAGGAAGAATCTGCCCAAGCTGAAATAGAAATAGCTCCAGTTTTGTCTGAGAAGGAAATAGCAGATGGAATCTTATTATCTGAGATTGCAGTTAAAGTCTGCTTAGAAGATCTTACCTCTCCTGTGATAGTTAGATTCCTGGAAGGAATTATAACTTCATATCTGAATGACTGCTGGGAGATGGTTAAGTATGAAGGTAACTCTTTCATTCGTTTTGTTGATGAGTCGATTAATTTGATAGTTTGTGAATACCTTGAAGGAATGATCTCTGTTTATTTAGCAGATCTATATTCATAATTTTACAGATGTTATTAAAGAAAATTTAGCTGCTCAAATCATAGCAGTTGTTTCTGAGGCTGACCCAAGTATTCTTGCTACTCAAGTAGACCCTGAGTTGGAATCCTTCTTAGATAATAAAGAAGATGAGTCTGAGAAAGAGGAAGTCAAAGTTGACTCTCCTGTTCTGAATTTAGAAGAAGATCAAGCAAGAGCAGCATGGGATTTAAGAGTTCAATCTTTAAAAGAGAAAGAGAAAGATTTGCAAATTGAAAAGTCAACCATCTGGGATGACTCTCCAGTGATGGATTTAGACTCCCTTCTGGCTCTGGATGCCATGGAAGAGGAAAAAGAAAAATCTGATCTTAAGCTTAAAGAAAAGGCTGTTTCAGAAGCCTATGACCCTTATGAAAATCCTCCCTCATCTCAGTCTGATGATGATGATTCTGATATTTCTGAGAAGTCAAAGAAAAAGAAATCTGCTGCAAAGAAAAGAAAAGCTGCTCCTCCTCCACCTCCTAGCAAGGATAATGATATTCCTTATTATATTTTGAAGGGCATTGACCCTAAATCCAAGGAATTCCAGCATTGGATGTGGTTTTCGAAGAATCAGCAAAAAGAAAGAAAAAGAACCAAGAGGTATGATAGTCCTGTCTCAAGATGGACTCCCAGAGGTCCTCCTCCTCCTCCAGGTGCAGGAGCCTCTGGGAACCTTTCAGCTCATCCTACTGCCTCCTCTGGAAAATCTGCGTCTGTTCAGCCCCAGCCAAGACAAGGTTATCAAAGCTCTCAAGGCAAATCATTTTATGGTTCTCAAAGACAAATGAAGGAGACTGTGGTTCAAAGACCAACCTTTTCCCCACCTCCTTCTCCAAAGAAGAGAATTTCATCTCCTTCTCCAGTTCAGTCTGAGGAAATTGTATCAAAAGGTAAATAGTTTATTTTGTTTTAAAAATATCTAGCAAGAACCTATCTGCTAAGTATTCTCTAATGTCTTATCTAGATAAAATAGCTGATGCTGCTTCTCCTGAGCCCGTGTATGAAAATCCTGAGCTCGATCCTAACTTTAGGATGGCTCGCTTTCAAGAACTTGTAGGAGCAGCTCAGATAAGAAAAGCTAGAGCAGAAGGAAAAGATACAACTGGTTTTACTACCATGTCAGCTTACAGAAAGAAAGAATTTGAAAAGTTCCAGGTTAATCCTGAGATTTTTGATCCGTCAAAATACATGGAAAAGCACCCTGAAGCTGTTGTCCCTAGGGCTACAGAACTGAAGATCATTGGTGCGCAGGACCTAAAAATGTCAAAGAAAGAATCAGATGACCCTCTAAGAAAAATTTCCTTTGTTTCTAGTTCTTCTGATCCTTTTCCAGACTCTAAAGATTCTTAATAGTTTAATTAACTGCTGTGCTATATTTGTCTATCTGATTGATAATCTGCCAGTTTATTGTTATCTATTTGCTGAAATTATTTTTAGTATTCTATTGCTAGCTATTTTAGTTTTTGAGAGACTTAACTCAAATAGGGGGAGATTGTTGGTACCCTAGTTTGATTTGAGTTTAGTCCTCTCCTTTGTGCCCCTTGACCCAAGAAATATCTATGGTCAATGGTTAGGAGTCTAGCTGTAGAGTCCTCGCTTTTCCAAATTGAGAATTTGGTTAAGTAGGTTTTTCGTTCGACTATAGTCGAACGCCGTTCGACTATCGTCTATCGGCTGATCGACGATCGTCTATCAGTTGGTCGACGCTTTGTCTACGTTGATAGGTCGACTATCTATTGATAGGTCGACTATCTGTTCTGCGCTGATAGGTCGACTATCTGTTGATAGGTCGACTATCTGTTCTGCGCTGATAGGTCGACTATCTGTTGATAGGTCGACTATCTGTTCTGCGTTGATAGGTCGACTATCTGTTGATAGGTCGACTATCTGTTTTCTGAGGTAGGTCGACTATCTGCTTGATAGGTCGACTATCTCTGTGCGCTTGATAGTTCGACTATCTGTCCTGATAGATCGACTATCTGATAGTTCGACTATCTGTTCTGATAGATCGACTATCTGCCGGGGTAGTTCGACTATCTTCTTCGATAGGTCGACTATCTGGATCGTTCGACTATCTGCCCGATAGATCGACGATCTCCGTGCGTCGGTCGACGATCTCCGAAGGTCGTTCGACGCTTTCTGCCTGCCTTTATATTTTGTATTTATTTATTATATTTAATTAATTAATACATTTTCTGGCACACTATTTCAAGCTGTATGATAAAATAACCAGGCATTATTTGCTCTATTCTTTTTGCCTGAGTTCAAATCTTTTAAGATAAAGTTGTTTGTCTTATTAGCTGTCTCTTTAAATTACTTTATCTGCTGACAGCCCTTTATAGCCGTTGGACTGAAAAGTCTTCTTTTTGCTATAAAGAGATTATTTCTGATGTGACTTTATTTAGTCCTTCTGATTATTTGATTTAAGCCTGCAGCTTCTTAGAAAGAGGTTTATTCCTTTTTGTAGAATGTTTTGCTGCAGAGATATTTCTGTCTTCTTGATATTTACAGCCCAGGTCTCAAGGCTCAGAAGAAGACAAATAATTCAAATGGAAGAGAGCCGTTGCTTGCTGATGATTATATAAAGAACCCTTTGCAGAAGGATTCAAGCTAGTTAACAGAAGCTAATAACTAACCAGTTGTTCATTCAAGCTTTCAAGCCTTCAAGCTTTCTGCTCTCAGCAAACTCCATCTAACTGAGAAGTGTTAAGATCCTCATCTCTTATTCAACCTGAGTTCTCCTGCTTTCAGGAAGTTCAAACTCAGAGATTCTTTGAAGAAGAAGAAGAAGAAGATAGCTGCTTGAAGAGATTTCTTTTTGTTATTTATTTTCTTCCTGTAGCTTTTCCTTCAGAACTTTCTGAAGAGTTTTCTGCACTGAAGCAAGACTTCACCTGGACATCTTTGAGCCAGGGGGAGCCTTGATTCTTTAGAGCATTCTAGCTCAGTGCAAGTTTTTGTGCTTCTCTAATCTATTGTAAAATAGAGAAGACATCTTAACCTTCTTCCCCCTCCTGTACAGGGTTATTACTCCCTTCAAAAGTATCCCTTGGTGGCAGGGCACCTGATCAAAAACCTGTGCTTGGTTTTTAGACACCTGATCAAAAGTCTAAAGGGTTTCTGAATCTACCTGAAGCAGATTCTGTTGGTGGCAGGGCACCTGATCAAAAACCTGAGTGGATTCCTACCGTGTGGGTAGAAGAGTGGACGTACCCAAGTTGTTTGGGGAACCACTATAAATTTCCTTGTGTCATCTGGATTCCATTGTTTAATTCCTGCATTGTGGCTGTGATTAGATATAACTAGGTTGCTAGTTGCTGATTAGGTTTTTCCAAGCTTAACTGTAATTACAGTTAGCTTGTGTTTGTACACATCACTTGTGTTAGGCTTCAAGGTTAAATCAATATCTATAATCTTTTCATTCCGCACTTCACTCCAAGGGAGTTGGGTAGACTATTAAGTTTTGTCTGTGCAAAATTTGATAACTCTATTCACCCCCCCTCTAGAGTAGTATCTATCCCTTCACTTTCAATTGACTTGCATTTGAAGCATGATTGACCGAGTGACATCAAGGAGATGGCGATTCTTTCGCTCGGCCACACCGTTTTGCTGGGGTGTGTACGTACATGAAGTTTGATGAATGATCCCAAAGTCGATGCATAAAGTAGAGAAGCTACGACTAGTGTATTCACAAGCGTTGTCAGTGCGAAGCGTTTGCACCATAGTAGAAAATTGCGTACGTATTTCAACAATAAACGCACCAAAAACAGAAGTTAGCTCAGCACAATCATGTAGGAGATAAAGCCACGTTAGGTGAGAATAATCATCAATAAAGGTTACAAATACCGATAATAAAAAGAACTAAATAAAATGGAGTACTACTCCGGTTACATGTAGGAGAGAAAGAGGTACGATGCTGCTTGCCAAAGATACATGATTCACAAGAAAAGTCCTATAAAGAGATATCAGGAAGGGTCTTCTTGAGAATCAGAAGAGGTGCATGTCTAAGACGACGATGGCAGTTGACGGAGGGAACATCGGAGAGTGAAGTGGGAAGAACGTCCAGGAGGTTAAGCCCGTTGGACAACCGTCCTCTACCAATAATAGTCTGTGTGCGACGATCCTGCATAACAAAAGAAGAAGGAGAAAAGATTAAACGACAATAAAGATCTTGAGCAAGCCTACTAACAGACAGTAGGTTGAAGGGATATCCCATCATATGAAGAACCGAGGTAAAAAAAAGTGTAGGAGTAAGTTGTAGATCAACAACGCCAGATACATGATTAGTTTCGCCATGTGCAAGAATAATAAACTAGGGATACTCAGTGTGCATGTACTGAGGAGGTTTTTGAGAAGTAATGTGATGGGTGACTCTAGAATCCAGGATCCATTGAGAGCTGTAGGAGACACAGGAAATGCCTTCAGTAGAGAAGAAAGCAACCGAGCTAGAGGAATGGTTGACCATGCCTTGAAGCTGCAGTAACTGGAGGCGGAGATCATTGATATCCTTCTGAGTCGTGGAGGAGGGGCCAGTGGTAGAAGGACCTGGAGGAGCAGGAGCAACAACAACAGGAGGAGCAACAAGATGAGGAGGCAAACCATGTTTGCGATAACAGGTAGCTTCAAGGTGGCCATCGCGACCGCAGTAAGTACACTTAGAGCGCCCAGCACGTCCCCGACCACGAGACATGAAATGACTGCCCCGAGTAGAAGAACCTCGGCCAGAGGGAGCAGGAGTATGGAGTAGAGGCTGTTGGAGCAAAGCCGGAGAGAAGGTGGCAGGAGCCTCGGGAGGTGGTGTAACTTTGAGCACCATGGAGCAAACATCAGATAGAGAAGGTATAGTAGGAGAAGAGAGAATCTGGGCCCGGATGCTGTGAAGATGAATAGGAATAGGGGCCATCATCATGGCGATCCCAACAACCTCCTTCTGCGCCCGTTGAGTAGCAAGGTCGGCAGAGGGAGGTTGGTGTTGTATCCAGGCCTCCACCAGGGTTCTGGTCTTGGCAACAAAGAAAGTTAAATCGCCTGTGGTGCCAGGGTCCAGGGATTGAAGAGCAGAGATAATGTCGAAAATGTGTTGTAAGTTATCCTGCCCGGAGTAGAGAGAGTGCAGCTCATCACACATTTTCTTAGCTGTTTCGTAATACTTTGTCATGCGATAAGACTCTGTGTCCATATAGTTAAGCAACCAGGATTGGACTCGGCCTTCATCGCGAAGCATGTCATCTGTTGGAACACCCTAGTTTGGATTTGGGTCAGGATCACTATGTCCTTAGGACTATTAGATTGACCCATCCATGTATAGCTAAGGGTCATAGGATGTGCTAAGTCAGGGGCTCTCAGAGATTGAAGAAATCAGCCAAGAGAAATCAGTCAGAGAAGAATTCAGAATTCAACCTAGGCGTCGAGCTCAGATCGACGAGATGAGTTCAGGCGTCGAGCTGAGATCGACGATCTCTGAGCTCAGGTCCACGAGGCGTCGAAATCCGTTCGACGATCTCCGAGCTCAGATCGACGTTTTCTGTCCCAGACCAGCTCTAATATCTCTGAGCTCAGATCGACGATAGTTGAGCTCAGATCGACGATCATCTTGTTGAGATCGACGATTTCTTCCATCTCTCTGAACACAAGTTTCCAGGCAGATTTTCAGGATATTCTTGGTCCAATCAAAGTGAGCCGTTCATATTCCAACACAGCTTTATTACAGGACAGTTACAAGAATGCAATTATGGAGATTATAGTCGTTGGAGTAACTAAGAGGCAGCAGTAATAAATGCAAGAATTCAAATGACCATTGCTCTCCTATCAGAATATATACATAGAGATACAGAGAAGAAAATAAGGTAAAAAAGGTGAAAAAGAGAAAAAAAGGAGAACAAGGAGGAGAGAAGAAAGAGATACAGGAATCAGAGTTCTAGGAAGAACTCAACATCACCTGTATAGTCAGTGCTCTTCTCAGATCTACTATTCAAGGAAGCCTGAAGAGACAACTACTCTACATCAGTCTGAAGACTTACTAGAAGATCAACATCATCAAGGCTTCATCATTCACACTCCAAGACAACTCACATTTCAGCCTTTGCTGAAATCATCATTTGCTGGAGCAGTCATTCATTGAAGACCTATCACCCTATGCAAAGCTCTCCTTCCTGAACAATTGCAAATCTCAGGGGGAGCTTTGACAACATCATCAAAATCCACTTATGCTTCTCTTTGATTGTTGAACAGAGAAGACAACATCAACTCTCCCTTCCCTCCTGTAAAAGGGTTCTTGAACTCCCTTCAAAAGTTCTGCTTGGTTTCTGAGACCTTGTCAAAACTCAGTGGTGGCAAGACACCTGATCAAAAAATCCAGTTTGGTTTTTGAGCACCTTATCAAAAGCTCATTGGTGCCCAGGACACCTGATCAACTCTTCCTGCAGTGGATTTCTACCTAGGGTGGTAGAAGAGTGGACTACCCAAGTTTAGGGGAACCACGATAAAATTCCTGTGTCGTCTGGTTTGCCTTCATTTCTTTTCTTTATTATTCTTACTGTGTGATTGTTGTAATCTCTAAGATAGATCTCACTTTCATCATCAGATGGATCAGCAGGTTTGATCCGAGTGAGATGAGGGAGTAGACTCTTAGTCTGCAGAACACGAGGAATGGAATGAGCCCATTCGACATAGTTGGCCTTGTCGCTGAGGGAGATAGTGGTGATGCGAAGTTCATCGCGAACCTCGGGAGGTGGTGCAGCAGCTCGGGCGGGCAGAGAGGAGGAAGTTGTGGTGGGGTCAGTGGAGGCCATGGCGGATAGAAGCAGGCCAGGCGAAAAGAAGAAGCAGGCCGGGCGGACTAGCAGCAGCGGATTGAGCAAGTCACGGCTACCAGAGCAGTCCGCGACGACCAGAGCAGTCCGTAGCGACAACAAGCAGGTCGCAGGTCGCGAAAGAGAAAGCAGGTCGCGACGACAATGAGGAGGCCGCAGAGATAACATGCAGGTCACATGTCGCGGTGAGGAGAAGCGAACCGCGACGAAAACAAGCAGACCGCAGGTAGAGACGGCACGGGGCAGGTCGCAGGTCGTAGGGACAAGAACGAGGTCGCGACTAGAGACGACATGATGCAAAGAGAGGTAGAGCGTCGCGACCTGAGATAGGTCGCGATGAGGAGGAGAAGAGATCCTCGGTAGCAGCAACGGGCAACGGACTGGGGCAGGTGCTCGCAGCAAGCTCGAGAAGCGAGAAGACAGGCATCTAGGAGCAGTCCGCGGAGAGAAGGGCGAGAAAGCGAAGTCCACGGAGGATTGCGAGTGAGGCGAGGGCAGTCCGCGGCAGACTGAAGCAGAGTACAACGAACAGGCAGGAGCAAGTGGACCCCACGGGTCAGAGAGATGAGGCTATAAGTAGCCCTGAGAGGAGGAGGGTGGAGCCACAGAGTAGAGACGAGGCTGTTTAGGAGAAGTAGGCCGTCGAAGGCCGCGCGAGTACAACGGACAACAGAGGCGGGTTGAAGCCGAGTCTGCAGGAAGTCCGCGAGGAAGAATTCAGAGCCCGCTGGAAGCACATGGAAGAAAGAATTCCTCTGATATCATGTAGGAAGAGAAGTATATGAGAAGTATAGGAGAGAGAAATCTACATTTACAATGTGGTGCTAAAGAAGCTATACATAGGCCAATATACATGGGCCTTCCAAATGAGCTAATTAGATTTTGTCTTTAAAAGTCTTTAAAAATATATATAATGCGTAATATACTTATATATATAATGTGTAATATAACATCACAGTTCAACACCGCTCCAACCGATCAGATCTTAAACCCTTCATCTCATCGGTTCATTCTCGGATCCAATTCTTAAAACCTTATTTTACCCCGAAATAATAAATTACTGATTTATCATCAATTGTTGTCCTTCCAGCTGTAGCCATGTGTTGGACAGATAATTTGATTTTCTTATTTAAGTATCGGCTTAGTAATAACAAAACAAATAGCTTGTGAACGAGAGTGTTGTGGCCAGCGACTGCGAGTGGCCCAACGCCTTCCAAACGGCTATAATTAGAGGAAGCGCAGAAGGGGACGGCCCGATAAACAACCCACAGCGCAAAACGCATCATCCAAAATACGTTATATTTTTCCCCAAAAAGATTTGATTTCACCGGAGAGAGATTGCCGGAGAAATTGACAGGTTTAGGGGCGGTGATGGCCCGGGGATCGTCGGCTGGAGCAGCGCCGGAAACCCGCCCTTGATCCGATCTGCCCACCGTACTGATTTCTCCGCCGCCGGAGAGGAAAACATAGAGATCGCCCCTGATTTAGTAACTGGGAGAGAAAGGGTTCGCGATGCTGGAAGGCGCCTATTACAATTCGAAGAAGACGGACGATATCTGCGACGACGTTTGCGGCCCTGTAATTCATTTCCCCCTTCCGTTACTCTTTCCGGGTTTTTTTTTTAAAATTCATTGATTTGATCTCTGTTGTTCTTCGTGGTTTTTTAACCCAATTGCGTCAATCTGGAAAGGAATGCCCTAAAATTAAAGGCTTCTCATTCTTTGGCCCTGTAATTCCTTTCTATTTTCTCGCCTTCACTCGTAAACCCTCGATTCAGCCTCCATGTTTTCTTCTTTGCAGGGATCTAGGGCAGGGTTGAGCATGTCCCGGCTTCGATGCATCCTTCGGGGATTTGATCACAAGGCGCTTCTTCTTCTACTCGTAGGCGTCCCGCTCTTCATCTTCGCCCTCTACTTGCACGGGCAGAAGATCACTTACTTCCTGCGCCCGCTCTGGGAATCTCCACCCAAGCCCTTCAATATTATCCCCCATTACTATCACGAGAATGTTTCCATGGAGAACCAATGCAAGTTACACGGCTGGCGGATCCGGGAGACTCCCAGGCGAGTTTTTGATGCAGTTCTCTTCAGCAATGAAGTGGATATCCTCGATATTCGTTGGAACGAGCTTCATCCCTATGTTTCAGAGTTTGTTCTCCTGGAATCCAATTCCACCTTCACCGGACAAGTCAAGCCGCTGTCTTTTGCCCGGAACCGGGACAAGTTCAAATTCGCGGAGGCCAGACTCACTTATGGTGTGGTTGGCGGCAGATTTGTCAAGGGAGAGAATCCGTTCGTCGAAGAATCGTACCAGAGAGTGGCTCTGGATCAGCTTATCCGGATAGCAGGCATCGACGAAGATGACTTGTTGATCATGTCCGACGTCGATGAGATCCCCAGCGGGCACACGATTGATCTTTTGAGATGGTGTGAGGAAATTCCTGATAAGATTCATCTGGAGCTCAGGAACTATCTGTATTCCTTCCAATTCTACCTCGATAACAAGAGCTGGAGGGCCTCGGTTCACAGATACAAGCCCGGGAAGACGCGGTATGCTCATTTTCGTCAGACCGATGATTTGTTGGCTGATTCAGGGTGGCATTGTAGCTTCTGCTTCCGCCACATTCACGAATTCGCCTTCAAAATGAAGGCCTACAGTCATGTCGACCGCGTGCGATTTTCTTACTACTTAAAGCCTTCGAGGATTCAGAATGTGATTTGCCGAGGGGCGGACCTATTTGATATGTTACCCGAGGAGTACACATTCCAGGAGATCATTGCTAAGTTGGGTCCCATTCCCAGTTCTTATTCAGCCATTCATCTTCCCGGGCATATACTTCAGAATGTTGATCGGTACAGGTATCTTCTTCCCGGAAACTGCCTGAGGGAGAGTGGTTGATTGCCATGCTTTCTGCGGGATAATTTTTCTTACAGATTTGTAGAGAGGATACTGATTCTTCGAGGAAAGGTTGCAGGCACGGGTGAGTACTTTCGCGTGTAATGTTGACTGAGTTATATTTAAAGAATTGAGTATATCCTGTGATGCTTGGAAGGGAATGATCATTTTTTATGGTTGCTCACTGGGTTTGTAGCCAGGAAGTTCTTCCTTCATGCCTTTTTTTTTCCTTTTAAGCATGCCATTGTTACACAATTCAATGTAGAAGGTAAAACTTTAGGGAAAAATGACATTATCCTAGTTTTGCAACTCGGTGGGTTGATAGTTCTTCTAAACTCATCAATTTTTGTAATTTTGTTCCTATCTGCCTTAGTGCTATATCAAATCCTCCATTTTATCCTGTTTTTTAGCTCAATTTACTGGTAATAGTCACTATTATGGTGATTTGTTATTCTTATTTCATTCGGTCAAACTATTGTGTTAATTGAAACTCTGGCAAATGTACTGAATACTTACTTTATCATACTATCATGATTATGTTATTGGTTCACAGTCATGTTTTGGCTTCTTCTGTTGTGCATTTTTAATATGAATTTGAACTATTGAAGTAGTGCCAGTTTGGTGTGTGAGTTCTATATTTGAATCTGAACAATGAATCATGCATTTTTAATGTTGATAAGAGTTTCTTTTGATTCTTATGCATGAGTGCGGGGAAGAGAGTCGAGTTGACATTCGCTCAATCTATATTCGTTTCTTTCAATAGCGGGTTAATAACTCCACATCTCACACCTAGGTCCTTCTTCGGTTAGGATTGCCCATAAGATTTTGCTTCATTAATTTCTAAAAAAAATTTATTGCCTGCCATTTCTGATTTGTTATTTTACATTCTAGGATGTGTCTCCCTGTTTTAAAGTTTAGTTTTTTCCTCTAAGATTTCATTATAGAAAGTTGACAGTGGGGTATTTTGTATTTTATATGTTATGATAGGAGGGGTTCACTGGTGAGATATTTTCCTTTTTGCTACTTAAATTTCTAATCCATATTTCTATCATTTATTATTTTCTGCATCCTAGATGTTTCAGTCATCTACTGAAGTTTTCTTGGCTGGCTTCTACTTAAAGTTTAATGATTTGCAAATACTTTTATCCCTTTATTTTCAAGGAATGAGATTTTTTTTTAGAAAAATCTTTTCAGGTTTCCTTGTGCTTTAGATTTTGTATCTTTAACTGTTTATGCTTGCTGCGTTTTTTGTGGCGGTGTTATTCAAATATTGGTGTATCATAACTATTCGTATTTAGTTCACAATGTTCATTAAACTTGGAGTATTCTAGTGATAAGGTGCAAAAATTGATAAGGTGCACACATCTTCATTATTTGGTTGAGAGTCAATAAAGTGATTTAGAATATATGCTTGGCCTTGGATATTCTTACTAAAATAAAATATACCTTAAAGGGTATATTTTATTTGGAAAGCGGTGTGCTGACATCATCTTCTTCATCATCATCATCTACAGCTTCATCGTCGACGTCGTCATCATCATCATCGTAGTCTTATACTCTTATCACATCTTGCAAAGGCTGGCTTTATTAATCATCCTCATCCATTCATTGACCCTGATTGTTACATGAGCAAACTGTGATTGATGTTTATTCTTTCTTTTTGCAAAATTTGTACACTTGTTTCGTCTGCCCCTCTCCTTGCTTTGAGGTTTAAACCCTAAACTTTATCCACCTTCTTTAGCGTCCATCTTCTACTCTTTATTTTACACAGCTAACCAGCTCAATTTCATTTTTCACTATGCTACTTCTCCAAAAGCGTCGCTCTTTGGCTCTGTTTGGGGCGCAGGTTGCGTTGGAAAAAGCTGTGATTGGAAAGCAGTTGTCACAGTAGAGCTGTGAACTCTTCGGAAAATCCAGCCATAAGCTTTGACGAGTATCTCTGCGGAGATGTCTCGTCGAGAACCCCATGTTGAGTTCTGGGTGTCGAGATGTTTTTTAGTCTACATGGACTATGGACTTGCGGCAATGAATATATTATTTTGCTCGTTGTGATTACTCATTAATTCATCTTTTTGATTGTCGTCAAACCATTCTCCTTCGGAGAAGACTTCTTTGGGCTATAAATACCGAGATGTAATAGTAAATGCAAAAAAACTCACTTGAATCTACATATATTGTGTCTAAAGATTTTGTCGTGATCTAATTTATTTGAACACCGCAAATAAGGATACGTAGAGCGATTATCTCGAGTATCAATTAATATTTATGCAACATTGATCGTTACTTACATCAAATATGATATTCTTTTGTTCTTCATGGGTACAATGTTAGCCTTCAGTATGCTTCTTACTAACTTAAATTTGAGCTCTAATGTGAGATTTATTTCATGCTTTCTCATCTCTGTATATAGAAATGTCTGCCTTTTTCCACCTTTTGCTCATCCTACATTTTTGTTGGAAATACTGCATGTCAATTACATTATTTTGCGAGGTATAGTTTTCCTTGTGTAAAATACATGCTGACTTGATGATTTCTCTGTAAAGTTTTAGGGTGTATTTACTAATCTTATACTTCTTATGTACGTATAAAATGGAATTTGCAATGCTGTGATTATTTCGTACTTGTTTTCTTAGAACGTGATTTCGATCTGAATGATAATTCTATCTTGTCTTTAAATTGAGGGAAAGATTTTATTGCTAAAGTTTGTGAGGATTGTTTACAAGTGGTGCAAGACAATATTAATGTTCATGTCATTGTTTTTGGCTTTTGGCATTTTGCACCCCCGAATTATCCTATTTTTGTAATTGCAGCATGAATTTTTAAAATTGACACTTTGCACCCCCTAATTACAGATTTTTGGCACTTTGCACCCCAAGGCTGAAATTTAAGGGGTGTTTTGGTCCGGGCACCACTCAAAATGCTCATTTTGACACTTTGCAAATAGCCAAAATAAGATAGTTCGGGTGTGCAATGTGCCAAAAAGCTCATTGTTTTTAGAGGATTGTTTACACCTTCAAGATTGTTGTAGCGGTGATAAATCTGGTGCTAGCAAAAGGATACAAGCACCTCAATGTTATGAGCCTATCCAGAAGTGACGTTGTAGGAGGCGTTGGAGGCAGATATATAAGGGAAGCCGAGCTCAACCCAACCCTAGAAATGGGAGGAGGAGAAAAGAACCCGAGAGAGGGATAGAAACTTTCATAATTCATTCATGACTTCCTACATGACCCAAGAGGTTCCCTTTTACAAAGAGAACAACGTGAAACAATAAAGTACTACAGACTCCCACTGTCTTCAATGCTCCCACAGAGTTGAAGATCCAGACCCGTCTCTCCGCATTTGCCCCGTTTTTGAAGTTTCAGCTTGATAATTTCGTGATAGATCTCGCGAAATATTCCAGCATCTACGAGCATTTGAGTCATCTTTCTCTGTATTTATGATATTTTATTTCAGGTGACGTGATGAGGGGGTGAATATTTTTTGAGCGAGAATCCAATTCTTGAATGTAGTTCATAGCACGGCTTTTTTGTCACTGGGCATATAGAACGTGGCCTGTTGTTTTCTGTATGCATGTATATATTGCCCGTGGCCGTGGGGTAAGATGAGCTGGCTTGATTAAATCAATCCTAATTAGGATTAAATTTTTAATGCAGTTTACTTACTCTGTTAATCTTGAATTCTTAAACTGTGGATTATCTTCTGATATAATTAAGAAAATAATCACTGGATTTACAGACTAATCCTAGAGAGAGAGAGATAGAGAGCTTCGTACTGCGATTATGAGGGACTTATTTTCACCGGTCAAGCAGTTACGACCGCATGAATTTGGCCATAATTAAGGACTGATTCATGCGGTCGTAACCGCTTGACCGGTGAAAATAAGTCCCCCCAAACGGAGCCTAAGATTCCATAAGGATAATTAAAGTCCGGTTCATGCGATCGTGCTTAAATTAGAAAAATGATGTATTAATTGTGTGATATTGATACAGGTCAGCAGAATTTGTGTATTTACTCTGATTGAGACGATTCATGAGACAGCCTGCTGATTGTACCTTGGTTACAGAGGGAACCAAACTAATTAAGGCTTTTTTTTGGAGACTTATTTTCACCGGTCAAGCGGTTACGATCACATGAATCAGATCTTAATTAGAGTCTAATTAAGATAAGATCTGATTCATGTGATCGTAACCGCTTGACCGGTGAAAATAAGTCCCCCAAACAAAGCCTAAATCGAGTTATATATTTTCTTGAGAAAAGTTTCTTTTTTTATAGTAAACATTGTAATTATTTTAATTATGAGCTTCTTGTAAAGAATTAGTCTTGTGCTGAGAATTAACTTTGTGATAATGATGTTTGACACTTTTATAAAGGAGACGTGACATTTACTTTTTGCGGAGATCGTCTTTGCTCGGGCTCGTCTCCTAGAATAGGCCCATACACAATAAAATAAGGGCGCTGCTATCCGCATCGTAGTTTTGGCCATTCGCACCGCATTGTCTCCTAATTTTGTCTTTTGAAAATATGTCTTGCACATGCATTTTTAGGAAAAGTGTTCAACACGAAAGTTGTAGATGTCGTCGAGATCTACAACTTTTGTGTTGAACACTTTTTTTAAAAATGCATGTACAAGGCGTATTTCCAAAAGGCGCAAAATCTGAGTGTATTTTCAAAGTACGTCTTGTACATGCATTTTTAGGAAAAGTGTTCAACACGAAAGTTGTAACTCTTGTCGAGATCTAAAACTTTCGTGTTGAACACTTTTCCTAAAAATGCATGTACAAAACGTATTTCCAAAATGAACAAAAAATTAGAAGAGTGTGATGCGAATAACCAAAAGTGCGGTACGGATAGCAGCGGCCTAAAATAATTTATTTTACACGAATAAAAGTCAAAAAAGTGTGAAAAAACCTGAAAGACCTAATAATTTATTTATTGTGTGATCCATTTTTTGTGATTTTTAAGTGAATTTTAGTTGTGTAGTTCCCTTCATTTTTGTGGGAATTGTTATCCACAAATTGAAATTGTCTATCCACAAATTATTATTTTTAGCAGTTCTAAAGAAAATAAAATTTATTATTCACAGAAATTATTATTATTCGCAAATGAATATTAATAAAAAATACAAATATAAACTCATGCATTGTAAGAAACATATTGTTGCAATTTTGGTCAAATATTTCATGGAGATATCATGCACAAAAATTGTTGTGGGTCACCCGATTTTTTCTCGGTCCGGAGAATCGGAATGACTTAGCTCGGAATTGAGCTGAGTGCGCAAATAGTCAAAAGAAAACATCAGAAAATGACAAAAAAAATTTGACGTGGAAAATACGGAAAGGGTGAAAAATCATCGGTGCCGGGTCAAAATCCACTATTTAGCTTGAGATTACAGAGTTGAGACAGTTCCTCGGAGGGTGACAGACCACCTTTCCGTTACAAGTGCGGAATATGAAAGCAATGAAAAAAAAAGTAAGTCCTTAGAGTTTCGATGAAAACGCTCCAGTAGTGAAAATCTCTAAGTCTTCGGAGTCTCAATGAAAGCACTCCGATGGTGAAAATCTCCAAGTTCTCGGAGCCTCGATAAAGAAGTAAAAAATCACGTTCTTGGAGTCTCGAGGCGTCTTCCAACTAGAGAGAGAGCAGAGAGAATTCCAAGCGGAAGAACGATATAACTCTCATGTTCTCGCCGAAAATCCTCAGAGTTCTTTCTAGCCTTTGGAGTTGCTTGTCTTCAAATGAAGGTTTGGGGGCCTTTTTATAATTTTTTGGAGAGATATGCTTGTAATTGTGTTGTAGCGAAATTTATTCTGCCGAATGACGTTATTCCATTTTGGTCACCTGAATTACCAGTTTTAGTGAAAAGACGAAAGTGCCCCACGAGCGGTCCGGGAAGGCAGGGTGCCCAATGGCGGCAGTGGCAGGTGATGGCTAGAGGCGGCGTCGGCGGCCGGAGGAGGCGTCGGCGGTAGGAGACGAGGGCAACCTTCGGCGCGCGCGACGCATGCGATACGCACGCACAGGCTGGCCGGCGCGTGGGCCAGCCGAGCGCGCGAGGGCTGGCCGTGCACTCGCGGGCTGGCCGCGCACGAGTAGGGACTGGCCACGCGCTCGCTGGCTGGCCGCGCGCGCATGGGGACTAGCCGCGCGGGCATACGCGGGTTGGCGGCATGCGCTTGCCGCCTGCGCGGGGGCGTGTTTGTCTTTGTCCTCTTCTAGGGTGTTTTCGAGCCTTTAGGAGCAGCGCGACTTTTAACCCGCGATTTGTCCGGTCGTGTTTGTTTCGCGTGCTCATTCTTTGTGCGACCGCTTGGTCCTCTATCACCTAACTCAGAATTTTTCAGGGCCTACCCATCAAAAATATTTATGGAATCAAAATATATTTTTCTATCATAGATTTTTTTATCGTGAATGACATTGGAGGTGTGATTACAGAATCTCTAGTCCAATTTCACCTCAAAACAAAAGCAAGCTCACAAGTGGATATAATAGGCCAGCCTTGGCCCGAACCATAAAGACCTGGTCCGAGGCGCATACATACTCCGACTTAAGGGACATGTGTGTGCGCACGCGTGCTTGCGACATTATTGGCGTTATTTACGAGCACCTTGTTGGTTAAAGGACTGTACGCGCAACTGATCTACATATGAATCATGACATTCATGCACATATCATGACATCTTAAATTTGATGACATGATTCTTGTAACTCTTTGATGGACTTCTAAAGAGATGCAAAATCATATGAAAATAATTAGAAAAAAAGATTATTAAATTTAAGTAACAATTTAAATAGTGAAACATAAGAGATGAACCTTTCCAAGCATGCAAGTTACTGCGTTTCTATTTGTAACTTCAGTGTTTAAGTGTTTTCTGGTGGGATAAATCAGAAAATAGGTGACCTAGAAAATAGAAAAAATTTGGCTATTAAAATAGGCCTAACATCTCATAAAGTAGCAGTAAAGAAGTTATACTTACAAAAATATTAATAAAAATTTCTTTAAGTTTAGGTGGTAGAGTTATTTGGTGAACCCAATTAAAAAAGGGCAATGTTAATAGCACTTCTGAAGTCGCTATTAGCAGCCATTTCAATGTGTTATTTTGACTTTTTTGAGGTGCTATTAGCCAATAGAGGTGTGCTATTAACATTGCCCTTAAAAAAAGAGTAAGATCATGGCTTGTTTGTTTCGATAATTAATGGGCTTTAGATGGGCGAGGGCCCATTAAAGAAACCTTGAAAGTCCATACCTATTCAACATTCCATTAGTTTTTCATTAAAATAATTAAAGGCTCAGGCCCACTTAATTCTTTCACTGTTGTTTGAATACCAAAACAAAAAAGGACTTATATTTGGTTCTTAGGAATGACCTATTGGGTGCCCAAGCCTACAAACTCTCTCAAAATATTGGACTGTTAGAAAGAGCGCAACCAACTCTTAATATTATTTAATTAGCATGACCGGTCAAACTGTTCCCATAGCTCCCTATATCAGGATCCTCTCGATCCGTTTCTGACGAAATGGAGGAAATCCATTTCACGGTGCAGATTAAAAACACTTTGATCCGACGGGTTCACCATTCCCCATCCCTTTATAGATTTTTTTAAACAAAAAATCTCTACCACTAGATTTCTTTTAGGCTTTTCTTATCGATTAGATTGTGAAATGAATCTCCTCCATTTCGTGATAAATGGAACATTTCGTCATAAATGTAGAGGATCCGGATCCTAGCTCTCTTGTACTAAACCATGTCCGGAACTCCTGCCCAAACCCAACCCGACTCCCATGCACTTATAAACCGCGCGTTGCCTGGAGTTCCCTGGACACCCATGCTAGCTAGGAGCCAAACCTGGTGCCAAACGGAGCCAGAGCCTATATGTGCGAGAAATAATTATGGTGCGGGGATTTTGGTTGGTGATATTTCCAACAGCCCACGTGCATGTGGGCTCGTGAATTTTATATGGCCGGCCCGGCGGAGCTGAGAGCTAGAGTGCATGCAAGGAGGGTGGCGGCAGTGGATATTTTGAGAAATGTCAGTCTTGTCGTCGATGCCGTACGATGCATTTATTTCAATTCGCCCTAGCTATAATTAAGGGACAAATTATCCCATGGACGCGAGTGCATCGGGTCCGGGGAGGGTAAAGTGCAGCAAATGCTCTTTACCGTGCAGTGCACGTGATCCGACGGCTGCGAGTGCATCTCAGCTCGCGCGGGGATGCGTTCGCGCTTTGAGATATGTGCGCATGCTTTGAGATATGTGCGCTGAGATGTGCACGCATCTCGGCACACTCGCATAAATTGGATCGCACTGCACGGCAAAGTGCAGCGGCTCGTGTCCGTTCGATTTGCTGCATTTTAATTACCCTCCCCAAACACGAGTGCATCACATCTCGCGCGGAGATGCGTACACATCTCAGTTCGCGATGTGATGCACTCGCAGCCGTTCAATTGTGCACTACGCCGTAAAATACAACACACAACTCGAATCCTTCCTGTGTGCTGCCGCCGCGATAATACCCCGATTGCTTTAAGAAGTCCCCGACCGTGACGCTACTCGGACAAGTTGGGGGAATGTGCTCCGTCCATTAGCTGTTAAATTAAACGCATATATAAGTCTATTTACTTGCATGATCAAAAAGGGAAAAAGAAAATTTCGTGGAACATATACAGCTATCGAGAAAGAGATCATGTCCGATAAGTAAATAATTAATTAGAGCAACTGAGTAAGAAAAAGCATACAAAATCAAATCCTTATGTAATATGACTACTGAAAAGTATGCCTCTGAAATCCTCTCAAGGAAAGTAAGCTATTCCTGGGCAAAAAATCAAGAGAAGTCACTTGGGTAGGCGGAATCCTAGCAGACAGAAACCCTAGCAGGCGAGGAACGGGAGGAACCCTTGCCGACACATGCACGAGAAATGAAACTGGTGAAAGCTGATAGATTCCCCTTGAAATAATGATCCGGATTGCGGGTAGCCAAACAACCCAACAACCCACCTCCTTTGATGGAGGAAGTGGGGTTGACCAAGTCAACCTCACTTGCGCCGTAACAACCGCCATCCCCGCTGCCTCGCCAAGCGGCCGCCCACAGGTACCCGCAAGGCTTGCGATCGGTCTCCCGACTGGCCGCCGTCGAGCCAAGCAGCCGCCCGCAAGGCCCGCGGCCGGCCTCCCGGCCGATCGTTGTTGCACCGAGCTGCCGCCCATGCTCGGCTGAAAGGCTCGCGGCCAGCTCCTCGGCCAGCCGCCACTCCTTCCTCCCCGACGGTCTCGCATAACCGCCCACTACCCCCATTAACCATCCGGGGGAAGTCTTGTCATTCTCGTAAAATCGTGATCCACGTGCTCTAAACAGAGTGTTAATATTCGTCCGAACGATAGTTATCGAGGGAAATTACCGGGTCGTCCCTCTTGAAATCTATAAATAGGTCATATTCCTCCTTCATTTGGATCCTTTTCTCTCATTTGCTCTCCTCCTCCTACGGAATTTCTCTCTCCTCCTCTTATCTTCCTTGTGCGTTCCCGCGCGCGCCTTTTCCTTGCACACTCCCTCGCGCCTCTACCTTGCGCGCTCCCGCGCGCGCCTCTTCCTTGCACGCTCTACCGCGCGTCTCCTCCTTGCGCACTTCCTTGTGTCTCCTTGCGCGTTCCCGCACTCTCCGCCTACATATGCGCCTTCTCGCGCCCCACTTCCGTATACGCCTCGCGCGCACGCCGGTAAGCACCCCTTGTGCGCTCCTCTAGCAAGCGCTCCACACATTTTCCGCTAGCAAGCGTTTTGCGCGCTGCCCCCAAACCAACGCACTATACGCTCTTCTCCAGCAAGCGCTACGCGCGTTCTTCTGCAGCAAGCGCTACAGGCGCTCTTCTGCAGCAAGCGCTACACGCGCTCTTCTGCAGCAAGCGCTTCACGCGCACTCCTCCAGCAAGCGCCCTGCGTGCTCTCCTCCAGCAAGCTCCATGTGCGCTCTCCTCAAACAAGCTCCCTGCACGCTCTCCTCCAGCAAGCACTCTGCGCGCTCTCCTCCAACAAGCGCCCCGCGCACTCTCCTCCAGCAAGCGCCCCGCGCGCTCTCCGCTACAAGAAATATGGGCATTGGCCACGTTTTTTCGGCGACATTTGTTTAAATGTTGCCAATGTTTTATTTTTTTGCCACGTTTTTCTTATAAAAACGTATCTAATAATTTCCCCCCATATTAAATAATTTGGGCGGCAAAACATGGCTCCAATATTCCCTATTTTTTTATATCTAATTATTTCATGATAAAAAACAAATCCCTCCCGATCTAACCTAAAACCACGACAGCCTCCCTCCCAGCTCCCGATCTAACCTAAAACAAATCCCTCCCGATTCCCCTCTTCCTCGTTCCACACAGAAAGTTGCTTTCGATTTCGACGGAGGCTCCCCCGACATCGATCGAGCATCATTTTCTACGGCCGACGAATCCTCCCTGCCATTGATCGGCCGACGACAACAAACAACCGCTCGACGAATGACGACGACAACGCCGGCTTGCCGTCTTCAATCGGCCATTCAAGTTTCATCCCTTTGAAGGTAAGCACTCCGCTCAAGTCTCAACCCTATTCGTGTTGCTTCGTTGCTCACTTCCCTAACAGGAAACACCTCCCGGCGATTTTGGAATCACATAACTCGCGCCGCCGACAACGGGGATTGTCCGGCCGCTGGCAAATGATTCACGACGCTTGATCTTCAACCATCTGTGACTCGGTCCCTTGTTGCTGAAGTGGGAAGCCTGAAGCCGACAGGTAACTAATTTCTTCCCAAAATCGGAATTCCTTTACCACAAAAGACTTGAGGCGTTGTTGCCACAAACATTCCAAAAATCAAAACTAGTGGAATAGCAACTACAATATACAGTAGTTCAACTATAAGAATCTCCATTGGATAACTGTCGAAGTAGAGCTGTAGGAATAGCTCAAAGAAAAGAGCTACTTTCACATACACAACGGACACGAGCGAACAAAACTATAGAAATGGGGGAAAAACAAACATGTAGAGATTAGGTTGAAAATAAAGCCACCGAGTAGTTGTAATACTGTTTGTATGTGTAGCATAAATTTTATGTTTCATCAATTCTTAAGAGAGATGCCATTTTAAAATCAATAGAAATCTATATAATATGAATATTTAATACCATAGACAACATAAGTGAAATCTCATTCTAGTAGTGCATAGTGTTGAAACAGAATAAAATTATACTGAAGGATGATTTGATTGTTAATACGACAACTACGCCACGCTTAGGCTCCGTTTGGGAGGACTTATTTTCATCGGTCAAGCGGTTACGATCGCATGAATCAGACCTTAATTAAGGTCAGGTTCATGCGGTCGCAACCCTTGACCGGTGAATATAAGTCCCCCCAAACGGAGCCATAATATCTAGATAACACGTCATTTTATATAACAGTTAGACCAAAGAGCCCCTTAGCCCCAATCCTATCAAATCTGTAAAATCCTATTAATGATTTCCTTATTTAACCCAGTTCCTCATTGAGAAAAACTTGTGGTAGAAAATGTTAAGAAACTTCTGAAGAATACTTGTTCTTTTAAAGTAGATTAGCAACACTATTTTTTTATATATATGAATTAATTTGATATTCTGTTTGGGCTCCATTAAGGTGATTTGGTCACCCAATGCTTGAGGTACTTTGCATGACCAGACACTGACCGGTGCAGGCATTGAAAAAAGGATATCATATCATTTAACAAACTTAGTTTAATCATGGTGTATATTTTGCATAGTAAAATGTGATCTTCATCTGTACTCTCTTTTATATTCATAGATTGCAGCTCTTTCTATTATTTCCTTTTATCTAGTTGACTCAAACTCTGGCTAATGGTTTACTGCTTTTGAGTTCCAACCTGTTTCTGATTAACTGTTTGAATCATAATTCCTAAAGTGAGTCATATACTTTCGCTTTGACTGATTATCACATTACTGTTTCATTATTTTGATATCATTTGTATTATTGTAATTTAGAAATAATATTCTACTCAATTAGATTTGAGATCTATTTTATTTAAGGTTATTATGCCCATTTACACAAAAGTCATGCATCATTAACAAAGCTTTAAGTGTCTTCGTAATGCATACTTCGATTATATGATGATATTGAAAATTAACAAACATATTTTATATCATACTTATGTGTCACATTTCTTTTATATGTATAGGTTCGCATAGAAATAATTTATCGATGGATAAAAAATGGATGAGAGAGCCACGACATTCAAAGACTTATGTAGAAGACATGAAATATTTGCTAGATCTATTCTATGCACATACACCGACTGGGGAAAAATGTACATGTCCTTGTAAAAAATGTGTAAATATAAAGATGTTGGATCGAGATGAGGTAGAGGGACATCTTGTATGGAACGGTATTATGGAAAATTACACAAAATGGATTTATCATGATGGACGACTATCTAGTAATGGGGACTGACCTAATGACATATCTTCTTTCACTACAAACTCAATTTCCAGTAATGACAACTTTGTTGATCCTATGGATGAATTGTTGCGTGCAGCTATTCCTAACATAAGACATGAGGAGAATGCGGATGACCAAGAATTATTAAATGATCATCTTGGTGAAGATGAGACATTTGATTGTCCTCAAGATCGATCATGTTAATATGAAAGCTAATGATTTATACACATCTCTTTTAGAGGAAAACAAACCATTGTGGGAAGGATGTCAAGAATACACCAAACTATCATTTTTATTAAAACTCCTTCATATTAAGACTCTAGGTAATTGGAGTAATATACATTTTAGTATGTTGTTGAAAGCTTTGTAGGGTGCGGTGCCAGGTGGATATGAAACGATCCCCACAAATTATCGTGAGGCCAAAAAAATAAGTTCAAAGCTAGGTCACAATTATATTAAGATTGATGCTTGTGAAGATGATTGTTCATTGTTTTGGGGAATACACAGAAATGATAATGTATATTATGTGTGTGGGAAGTCACGATGGCTTGAAAGCAATGAAGAACAATTTAATCACAAGTCGAGGAAACGTAAACAACATGACATCAACAGTATAAAGAAGATTCCTAAAAAAGTTTTTCGATATTTCCCGTTGAAGGAACACTTAGAGCGATTATTTCTTTGTAAACATACTGCTGAGATGATGCAATGGCATGTGAAAGAGCCCAATCATGATAATTTAATGCACCACCCTAGAGATGGTTTGGCTTGCATGGAAAGAGTTTGATCGCAATCACAAGGAGTTCTCCAATGATCCTAGAAATATTCGTCTCGGCCTGGCCACCGATGGTTTCAATCCTTTTGGGGATTTAAGCAGTACACACAGCACATGGCCAATTATGTTGGTAGTGTATAACGGGCCACCTTGGGAGTGCATGAAGAAAAGATCTATAATCATGTCAGGTCTGATACCTGGTCCAAAAATGGCTGGTAATAACATTGATATTTATCTGCAATCATTAATAAAAGAGTTGATGGAATTATGGGTTGAGGGAGTTAAAGTGCTTGATGCTTCTAATGGAAAAACATTTAAATTGCGTGCTGCATTATTATGGACTATCAGTGACTTTCATGAGCTTGGCAATTTATCAGGATGGAACACACATTCAAAACTTGGATGCCCATCATGCGCGTTAGACACAAAATCATGTTGGCTCAAACATAGTCAGAAAACATCATATCAGTCTCACCACAAATTTCTTCCAATTGATCATCCATACAGAAAGACAAGAAGGTTTGGTCGTCCTGAGACGAGCATAGGTAACACAAAACCACTTAAAGGAAGACATGTAGTGGAGGCAATGAAAAATATCCGAGTTGTATTTGGCAAAGAAAAAACTCAGGGGGACGACAATGTATTGGAAGAAAAAAAACATTTTTTTTAATTTGCCTTATTGGAAAACAAATCTATTACGACATTGTCTTGATGTAATGCATATAGAGAAGAATGTGTGTGATAATATCTTGAACACAATATTAGGCGATCCCCTCAAATCCAAGGTCATAGCTAGCTCATCTTCATGGTGTGTTATCTGAGAATGTTTATAGGACATCCCGGGGCAACTCGCTTCTACTATACAGGGCTGCCATCTCCGTGAGCCCCTTTAGGACATTAAGCAGGCTCTTTGGGATTGATTTTCACTCCTACCATACTTTTAAAGTTTCCTTATTCTGATGCTGATTGGTAGAAGATGGTGATGGAGAGCGATAATGTGTTGTGAGCCTGTGACGAGCGACAACTGAGGTGGAGGGCGACATCGTGTAGCGATGGGCCGCGATGAGCGACATCGTGTAGCGATGGGCCGCGATGAGCGGCATCAAGCACAACAATGAGAATTGAGCCGGTAGTACACTGGGCGGTGACTTGGTATAAATATTCGCACATTAGGTGGGTGATGACCCTACCCTACCTGATTCTGAGATCCAAGAACCCACATGACTTGGATCAGTGGTCCTGTGATCAGATGAACATGGGGGGGTGCATTAATTAATGGCTCGTTCAGCTAGATAACTTCCTTCCACCCCCTTCCACTTGTTCTCAGTACAAAAGAGACTGTTAGCACAACCCCCACCAGCCCGCCACATTGAAACCTGCTGCCCAACCACAGCAACCCCTGAACACACCACCAGCCCGCCACATTGAAACCTGCTGCCCAACCACAGCAATCCCACCAGAGGATAACTAACTGCCCAGCCACATGTGAAGCCTGCTGCCCAGCCACGTCAACCATGTTAAGTTATTTCCTTAATGTGGGGATATATCACTAGTCTCATTTATGCAAACTGAAGAGGTAGTTTAATTACAAAAATAAGCTATTTAACTTTTGTTTTATGATGACTGTAGATATACATAAAAAAGTATTGTTGTTATTGTCCGATTTATTTGATACAATATTTGTAATGATTAAATTATTTTATTGCAGGATATATCTAAGTACTGAAATATGGATTATATAGTCATGATCGCAAGTCACAACAAGACTTTTGGAAGGTGGAATCCGCATTTTGGTTCTGGTGATGGTCATGGTTATGCTTCGCAAGCTTGTGTCCTCTTTACGAGAACATAAATTTTGTTAAAATTTTGTAATTCATGGACTAATTTTGTTATTTTATTGTAAAATGAAACAAGGTTATTTTGGAATGTATATTTTCATATTGATGTCTATTTTTAGCTGTGTTAGGATATAAATTTTTTTTTATATATTAAATAGTTTTGGCGGCGGTTTTTAAGTAAACGTGGCCAAAACAATTTTAAAAGTTGCAACATTTTGTAGGAAAACGTGACTAAAGCTTGCCACGTTTTACAGGCCAAACGTGGCCAAATACCGCAATGTTTATAATTGTAAACGTCGCTAATGTTATTGCTGTATTGGCAACGCGGAAAGTAAAAAACGTCGCTAATACTTTTGGCGACGCTTCTATTCGCGACGCTTAAGCGACGTTTCTAAAAACGTCGCGAAAACATTAGCGACTGAAAAACGTCGCCAAAGCCTTTTAAAAACGTGGCCAATGCCCAGATTTCTTGTAGTGCTCCTCCAGCAAGCGCCCCGCGCGCTCTCCTCCAGCAAACGCTTCGTGCGCTCTCCTCTAGCAAGCGCACCAGCGCTCTCCGCTAGTACATAAGCACACCTCACGCTCTCCGCCAGCAAACACCTTGTGCGCTCAAGTGCAAGCGCTCCAATCACCAACATGACAACGACACTAGATTCCTCCAAAAGACAATCAGAAACAAGCCGTAGAGGACAAGGCGCGCACAATGAGTGGCTCAAACTTCCAAGCCGCCGATCCAAGACAAACCAAGCAAGCAACGCCCGCCTCCAAACAATAGTCAAAGACTCTAGAGCTTCCAGTGCGTGGAGCTCCTAATAGCAGTGTGGAAGCCAGGAAAATTCCCTACTCCAAAATTCAGATCAAGACAGGCTAAGGTTACCGGTTCAACAGTCGGGTCCGACGGCTAACGGGCTAGGACGCAAAATAGACAGACAACAAAAAATATGCGGGGCGCTGCGGCAGGGAGGTCCTTCGACGTACCCGAATGCTTAGAAGAAGCTTCCCCTCCATAACCAACGATGATCGAGCGAGGTATGAGGTAGATTCTAGCTGGCAACTAAGTCAAGACGGCGACTAAGATGGATAATCGCTAGCACGCGATCTGTCTCTCTGAAGAAAGGATCCAAAGGATCAACTTGAAATCTAGGAAATGAGGTGGTCGAGATCTTTTGCACGATTCCAAAGTCCTTTTACTCGTACCCATGGAATCCTATTTATAGGCAAATCTAGGGGGGACTTATTTATATTCCCACCCCTGGCGACTGGGCGAATACTGAGGGAGCTCGCATAGGTTGGGCGAGCATCTGGCCTTGTCGCCTACCTGACGAGTATACGAGAGGAGCTCTCAATACTCTCCCTGGCCTTCGTCTGCTTTGAGTGTTGAATCTGATTTCTGTCTTGACCTATTGACTTTGGCTCTTCCTAACCTGGCTCTGGGGGGTCCACCCTCGACGAATATGAGTTGTACACGTACAACCCCGTATTTGTAGAGTAGGGTCCCCAGACAGTTTTTAAGCTTTTGGAGGATTTTGCACTCTTAGAGGCAAATTTATGGTGGATCAGGATAATATACTAGTAGGGGGATCAAAAATTTGTCTCCCCCCAGGCCGTCGAGTTCACCCAGGCCGCTGAGTTCACCCAGGCCGCCGAGTTCACCCAGGCCGCCGAGTTCACCCAGGCTGCCGAGTTCACCCAGGCCGCCGAGTTCACCCAGGCCGCCGAGTTCAACCCAGGCAGCCGAGTTCAACCCAGGCCGTCGAGTTCAACCCAGGTCGTCGAGTTCAACCCATGCCGCCGAGTTCACCCAGGCTACGGAGTTCACCCCAGGCCGCTGAGTTCACCCGGGCCGCCGAGTTCAACCCAGGCAGCCGAGTTCAACCCAGGCCGTCGAGTTCAACCCAGGTCGTCGAGTTCAACCCATGCCGCCGAGTTCACCCAGGCTACGGAGTTCACCCCAGGCCGCTGAGTTCACCCGGGCCGCCGAGTTCAACCCGGGCCGTCGAGTTCACCCCGGGCCGCCGAGTTTACCCGGGCCGCCGAGTTCAACCCAGGCCATTTCCAGAAAACTATAAATAGACACTTGATGGTGTCTTGGAGGGCATCACTTCTTCATCACTTCAACCCCCTTGCTTTCTTCCTCCAAGGCACCTAACTCAGCATTGGCTAGGGAGGGGGAGACCTCAAAGGTCTCCCGGGTGTGAGGTGGGACCTCCACTCTGGAGCCGAGGGTCTGTTCCTAGTTTTCTGAGCCTTTGGCCTGTGACGTTCTTCTGAGTGTAGTAGGTGTGAGGTCACCCCTTTCTTGGAACCCCGAACTCCACGAGAGACCAAGTTTTTTGTTTCAACAGTACACAATCCCCGCACTTTACAAGCGACGTAGGAGCTCAAAAAGAAACATCTAATGCTTATTCAGCGAGCTGGAGCACCGGAGTACAGTCGTGATCAGAGTACTGTCGTGCAGGGCACCGGGGGCCCCCATGCACTGTAACTCGTATATTATTATGCTTGATGAGTAGAGAACCATGACATGACAGACAAAATAGTTAACATCAATAAAATTAGAGGGATTACAATACCTACATTTCTAAAAGTTTGAACACTTGCATCTATAAAAGGTTGAAAAACACTTGCATCTATAAAAGGTTGAAAAACATTTGCATCTATAAAAGTCAGAATAGGTGAAGAATAAATTTAAGAATTTGTAATAAATAATACTACGTTCTTACTGTAAAACTAGATATTTGTATATTTTCAAAAGATTGGATTCATTATAAAATGAAATTATCTGTTGAAAAAAAATAAGAGTTATAGTCATATAAGGAGCACATGTAGACTGAGATCCTGATGAGGATCCCCTATTGTACATCTGAGGATGATGACAGTTAGAGTATTGTTAGATTTCTTTGTTTATCTCCGTTCAGAGCACTGTTTAGCTCTTTTTTTTACATGTTTGTTTTGACTATTATGCTCTCTGTTTGATTTGAGACGTTAAGCTTATAAGGTATGTGCCATGATTGTACCGTTCACTTAAAATCAAAAACTGCAAACCGAACCGAAACCGAATTGGAACTACAAAGAACCAGATCGAACTGTTCGCAAATTATTCGGGTTCTGGTTTGAATTTTGGAACCGTGAACAACATTGATCCGGTGTGGTTCTTACGTTTTATTATCCGGACTGGAACCGGAACCGCAACATAAAAGTCTCAAGTTGTTTCAAGATTTTTAGACCGATCCGAACCGGACTAAAGTAGAACTGAACCGCAACCCGTTTATTATTATTTTATAATTTATCTATAATATTTATACTTACTATCACAAGTGAAGCTAGTGCAGTTTGAACTCAAACCGCAATCGCACTAAAGGGGGTCGATTTTAAACCGAACAAAACTTCACCCAATAAAAACCGTGGTATGATTTGACATTGGTGCGGTTTGGAGTCAATTTTTGCATTGCATTTTTGATTTTTATACAGTTATATAATATATTTTCAATTTTACTTACATATTTCTTTGAAATATTTTATTTAAAAAATATAGAAGATATACAATTACTATTTATTAGTAATCATTAAAGACAACTAATTGTAGCTGGTTGTTACGGTTGAGCATGCTGGTGAGACGTGCGCAAGTCAACTAGAAGTCGTGGCAAGTCTAAACGCGTAGGAAGACGATTGATACTATCTCACCGATCATTGAAAAGACCGTCGAGAAGTGCGCAGCATAATTATTTCTATTTCAATGTAATTTGGAGTTTTACTATTTGCAGCATGCTTTTATTTCATTTCACCCAGTTTGATTTTGGTTTTAGTCAAACCGATTGGAACCGAACCCAATTGCATGGAACCGGACCGAACCGTTAGTGGCCGCTTTGGTTTTGGTTCTTGTTGAACCGTAACCGGAATCGTTGACACGACGGTTACAAAAATTAAGCTGGAACCGGAAGCAGAACTGGAACTGGTCAAACCAAATAAGGTTTTGGTTCTAATTTAAAGAACTGTTACTTTAGTAATTCAGTTCATGGTTTTAGTAGAACAGAAACCGAACCGGAACCGTGACAGCTCTAGACGTGACTGAGCTTTATTTTTACTTATGCGCGCATACTATTTTTTTTTGTTTAAGTTCATAATGGTTAACAGGTGCTGGACGCGGTTACAAATGATTCACGTTTTTGGTTGAACATTGCACAAACCATCCTTTTTCTGACGTCGGGTTTACGACAGACATAGGAGAAGATTGTTAGGTATATTAATATATGTACTCACGTGTCGAGACCAACTCGGAGGGTGTTATTGGGTTTGTGTCACTCTAAGGTTAGACTTTACGCTGGAGATACTATATGAACTCTATTTCAAACTTTATAGGGCATATGAACTATCTTGAGCGGAGCCAAACCCCCAACACTTTTTACGTGAAAATTCCCGTAATGTAAAAAAAATTACAGGGTTAGTTCAGTGCTGACAAATTCCACTAGTTTGTTTGAGGTTATAAAAATTAAAATATTCGAGAATGTGACAAGTCATCGCTCTGATTACAAGTACTTGAAGGAGAAAAAGATACAAATATTCTCTTTGTGTTCATAGGAGCGGCTCCTGGAGCCAGTAGGCACATGAGCACGCAGATACTAGACATACACTTGAGCAAACACTTGAGTAGGCTCCGCGAAGAGCAAATTAAGTTCTCCTTTTAGCAAGAGAGCAAGAGAACTCGAAACGGAGAACCTTCTAAGTTTCAAGTATTTGCCAGAAAACTCTCAGAGCTCATTTCTCTCATCTTGATTGTTTGTTTTTAAATGAATGCATATGAGCCTTTTATTGTTTTTTCGAGGGACGCAATGATAATTGTGTCTTCCTAAAGTTTGAACTGACTAACGAGGTTGCGTGATTCTGGCCACATGGATCGATCACCAATTTTTGGAAAAGACACATCGATGCCCCCTGGGCAATCTGAGCAATCTGGGCGGTCCGAGAAAACCCGTCGGAGGAGGCAGCGGAGGATGGCGGTGCGACGGCGGTGCGTTGGCGGTGATGCGCGAAAGGGAGTACGAGTGATCTGCGAGCGCACATTATTCCTAATTAAGCGCACGCGCAACCTGCATGTGCGACCTGCGCGTACACGCGCCCGTTGGGACTGCACGACTACTGGGTGCATGCGGCCGTTGCGCCCATGCTTCTGTTGAGCACATGTGTGTGCGGCTGCTGCCCGCGCACGCGCGACTTTTGTACTTGCACGCGCGACTTTTGTACCTGCATGCACGAATTTTGTACCCTCGCATGTGGTCTGCTTGCCAACAACCGCTTCACGCATGTGCGCGGATCTTGTGCTTGCATGTGTGGCTTGTGCACGTGCGTGGGCTTTGTTTTGTCAAGCTAACACACTTTAGCGATCCGATCGAGGTTAATGATGATCAATCAGGATGCTATTTCCAGAGTTTATTTTTTGTTATATTGTGATTTTGTGTCCACCATCGGATTAGCGGACCTTATTAATTTACTACAAAATATAAGTCAGGAAAATAAATTTAGCGGCAAACCCGTTATCCCGAACTAACGACAGCATTACCGTAGTGGGATCCGGATCCTCTCCATTTCATGTGAAATGGAGGGGATCCATTTCATGGTGGAGATGAAGCCACTCTAGATCAATGAATGATATTTATTCCCCTCTTTATGACCACTTTTCACTACCAAAAATACCCTCTCATAACCCTAACCACCATATCAGAAAAATGTCCGTTCTTTTCTGCCTGTCGTATTCCTTTAACCAGCGGGATCCGCCAGGCAAGAACTTGAGGAGGAGGCGGATCCTTCAGGCAGGAACTTGAGGAGGAGGCGGAACTTGCCGGCGGCTGTCTTAGAGGGCTGCAAAGGAAGAACCTGCCGGCGGTGCTTTCTTAGAAAGCAGCGAAGGAAGATCCCAGCGACCCCTTCTTCGGCGAATCAGGCCCCTTCTCTGGCTCCGGCGTACTGCCCCCATCTCCCCTTCAATGCTTAATTTTTTTTGTGTTCTCTCACCTCCGGATGCCATGTCCGGTAACATGGGAGAGAAATGGAGCTCCGGCGGTAATGCCCTCATCTCCCCTTCAATGCTCACCTCCGTCTGTCATGTCTCAATTTTTTTTAGATGCAAATAAAAGGAGCAAATGGGGAAGAGGAATTAATAATCCGAGAACTGGAGGGGCTGCCATGTCTGTTGCACAATGAGACATGACTCGCAATTTTGGCGTCGTTGGATTCGTCTAAGTAAAACCAACATACTCGCTGAAGTTTTGAGCATGATTCAGGTAAAAAAACAAATTAAGAGAGAAAAAACAAATCTGTTGCAAATAGTTAAACATATGAAAATTGGTGCAATAGAAGTGCACTATAGGGCACACAATTCTGATCAGTTACGTTTTGATTTTATTGAACTTCAAGTTAATTAGTAGATAAATATTCAATGGTTTAATAGTCTCAATTGCTATACTTTACTATTGGGATCAAAAGTCATGCACACTGGGTTCAGTCTCCTTTTATTTGCTTACACTAAAATTGACCTATTTTGTGTTTTGTGTTTTGCTAATAGTTTTACAAATTTCTAAGTATGTCTGGTTATGGTTGTGTTTTCTGTTTTGCTAATAGTTGAATTAAAATGGATGATTCGTCATCATTAATAGTAACTCGATCCTCAAGTAACAGAGGAGTACACACTTTCAAAAAGGATGGAGTTTGCATCTGATGAAGAAGCGTATACATTTTATAATGAGTACGCTAGAAGAGCATACTTCGGATTTCGAAAGGAGTATGGAAATAAGTGTCGGAAAACTAAAGTATTAACTTCTAGGAGGTTTGTTTGTGATCGAGAAGAGTTTCGTGGGAAAGATGTTTGTGATCACAAAACAAATCGAGCTAGGGCTGAGTCAAGATGTGGTTGTGATGCACGTATGATTGTTATCCTCAATCGGGACACTAAAATGTATGTCATTTCTGAGTTTGTGCAAGAGCATAATCATCAACTTCATCATTCATCAACTGTACACTTGATTCAATCACAAAGAAAAATGTCCGTTGCTCAGGAAATTGAGAGTCTTCAATGCTTGTAAGCAGTGCACGGTATCATTTAACCCATTCAATAGGTCTATCGCTTGTAGTTGTAAAATGTTCGAGAGTTGTGGCATCTTGTATAGATATGTTATTAAAGTTTTTGATACACTTGATATCAAGATAATTCCAAACACCTACATAATAAGGTGGACAAGAAATGCAAGAGATAACGAGTTACCTGATTTTCATGAAAATTCAAAGTTAGAGTACAACAAAAGTACTGAAGTTTGTGTTCTATTTTTGTGCAGTTAGTGAATGAGGCATGTGAAATAGAAAAAAGGTACATGATATTAAGTTCAGCAGTATATGATTTTAGAAAAATGATTCGAGAGGCAAGAGAATCAGAAAATTTTACGGAAGAAACAACATTAAATTCAACCAAAAATCTTGCACCAACAGATGAGCCATCATTGACATACACAACACGAGGAATCAAGAAGAAACAAAATACTCGCTGCAAAAAACGCCGTCCAAAAACATGGATAGAGAATGAAAAAATCAAGAGGAGATGAGAAGGTATACATTTACTCATTCGTTAGTGTGTAACTATATATTTATTCATTCATTATTTCTCAACAATTGCTCTTTTAAAGATATTTAACTTATTTGTACATTTCAAATATAACAGGGTAATAATTTCAATTCAGAGAATCAAGCTATTGTTAAAGTGGCTAGCAGTAGTCATCTTAATTTCCCGGATTTATTGTTCAAGATAATCATAGTTGTAAATTTCATTGCATGAGCTATTATTTAACTTCAAAGAACTAATAATTTTGTAAATTTACTTTTGCAGGAGATGCAAAGGCGCGAGTAGTATTCCGAGTAACATTTTTATGAATCGCATATTTTAATTTTTTTTCTTGCTTTTGTAATGACCAAAAAATTATTAATGACATCTATTGATAAATCTCGTTCAATTTCTTATTTTAGCAGCAAATGTTTGAAAACATTTTGGTATTGGGTCGCAAAGTCTCGGAGATCACGTAATTCGAATTTGTCTATTATAAAAAAAAATTATGTGCACGAATGAGATATCAGTTAAATTTTAAGCAAATATTTATTACATTAAGCATATTTATGTTAATTATAATAAAAAAAAATTTAATTTATGGGAAATAAAATAAACTATTTTTAATTTAATTTAGAATTTGATAATCATTACATCACCCAAATTTAATTTGATAATCATTACATCACCCAAATTTACTTTAAATGAATGAAGTAATTTTAATTTATGGAAAGATAACTTATGCTAATTATAATAATAATTCATTTTTAAAAAAAATTAAAGAACTTTGACTGGATTATTAGAAATGGAATGAACATGAAAAGTAGTAAAGAGACTAAGAGAGGAATTAATAATCCGAAAACAGGAATATGAAGAGGGAAATTAATAATCCATTTTTTTAAAAGATGAAGGGGTATTTTTGGTAGTGAAAAGTGATCATAAAGAGAAAAATTAATATCTTTCATTGATCTAGAATGGCTTCATCTCCACCATGAAATGAATTCCCTCCATTTCACATGAAATGCCCAAATCCACGGTGGGGTGACCCACACACATTAGCTTTAAACCATAAATGGAAATGGAACAAACAAAACGCCAGATTTTTTTTAAAACAATTATATATTGGTGATGGTGATCTATGTTAATTCCCACCTAATGATTAAAGCTCATAATTCCAAATCTAGTGGCCTAAACCCAGCCTATCTACGCTTAGCACCACATTCCTATTGGCCCACCATGTTTCAAATTATAACAGATTATATTAAAACCTGGGACTTGTGTCTGAAATGTAAACCTATTAATCGCTACCAGTCCAACTTTAATTTTAGCAGACCTGTCTGTGGACTTTATTACATACATGTGAACATCTAATGACTTTATGGTCGAGAACTAGTGGCCACCCCGTGCCGACCATGAGGCCACCACCGCAAGGCTGCACATACGCTTCCCGTGCACGGGGACATCTCTTGCGCGTGCCGGCCGCAAGGCCACACATGAGCTGGCCCTGCGGTTACCACCGTACGGCCACACCCTCGCGGCCCGGGCTCTAGGACCTCTCTCGCGCGCACCAGTTGTACGGTCTCCCTCGCGTCGACCGCGCGGCCACCGCCGTACGGCCATGCCCGCTCGCGGGGCCCCCTTGCGCGAGGTGTCCCTCCCAAGCATATGGGCGCGTGGTGCAATCGTTGCCGCCTCTTTCCTTTTCTTTTTACCTACCGCAGGATCTCACGACCCTTGCCACCGTCATTGTTGGTCCTGCCTGAATTGTCCTCAGGCGAGAACTCCTATTTGCCCGTCCGATGGTTATGACACCGTGACACCTCTCTTAAATGCTATAAAAGGGATCACGAGCCCTCAATTAAAGGGATCTTGCCTTCAACATCAAAGAGAGCTCCCTTGAAGATTCTTCCGAGTTTTTCTTCGGTGTTTAGGGATCGCCTCGAAGACCTCCTTTCGCTTCAAAGATCCCTCCGAAGGCGACTAAAAACCCCCCACTTGATTTCAAGGTAACTCAGTGTTCCTTGAAATTTTATTGTAAGACGCCTCATTGTTACATGTTTCAGGATGGTGAATGAAAGACCGGATTCAGGAATCTATCAAGCATGCACAACTTAAATAATACATAAATATGTGAGCGGGGGTCCGCTGAAATCCGTCCATTGGAATCAGGCATGCGCGCGGAGGGGGACAAAGGTGGCCCATCTCGGGCCTCTTGGTCGAAAGGGCGAAGGTGCTGTGGGCATCGCATTCGGTGGAGGAAAGCGCGCCCACCAGCTGTCCCTCATCAATGTGATCCAGACTCTATAAACCCATCAACCAACTCCCATGATCTTCTTGCCCAAGGGAAAGGCAACTGCTCAGCAATGCATACATACATTAACCCAGCAGACAACAACGTACGGCCAATATTATTTCATAATATTATCTGGCCGCTTAATTAAAACATATATAGTTGCATATATATAGGAGCTCTTTAATTAAAACATAATTTGGCCCGACCGCTATCATTTCCGCCCGCTGCTGCGGAGCCCTACAAGCATTTGGAGACATTAAACAATGTTGGAGCGATTCCCTCTTGGCCAGCGAGAGCCGCTCAGTTTAAGGCCTTATTTGGTAGGGCGGCGGGAGATGGCGCGGGAGGAATCGGGGCGGGGCGCGGGGATGGACTCTGAGGTGGGGGGTGGTGGGGGGGGGGGGGGGGGGGGGGGGGTGGGGGGGGGGGGGGGGGGGGGGGGTCGGAGACAGAGCGACTGACCCTCGTTTTTCGCTTGGCGGCGGGAGCAAACGCCACAAACAGTCGCTGCCTGGCATTTGTTTTTTCACCATGCGGCGGTGGTTGCTTCCGTACCGGCTATGTTTGGGACATATGTTTTGTTGTTGTCTTAAGTTATTTTTTTAATAGTCAAACTCACATGTTTCACCTTCTTCATCCACCGGACGTCAATGCAGACTTTTCTTCAACTTGTTCATGTGTTTTGAATGGGCGCATGCGATGAAGCTTCTTGTAAAGAGAATAAGACATGAAATTGTTGGATTCGGGTTCCCTCTTAAGTGAATAAAACCCACAACAACGGATGTCGAGAGATTCGTAATTGAATGGATCAAGTCGAGTTGAAATTTTGGGCCTATCAATGATATATATAGTATATATATAATCAGATTATATATATACGATTCCTTATTCACATATATTTCTGATTATATATATAGAAATCTATAACAAAAAAAGTTTTCTAAATCTAATTTCTCTCATCAGTAGCAGCCCGCATGTTATTATAAACAAATAAAAATCTCTCCCATACAAAAAAAAATAAGCAGTCTCCTGTTTCTTGTCTTCCCCATCTTCTTGTCTTCCTCTGGATTGAGATTTTCTCACCGGCCATCTTAGACGGTGTCGGAGCCGGAGCAAGCAACTGTGGTCTAAGGCTGCGTGGAGTCCGGTGTGAGTTTTGACGGCGGCGTTTGTCATGAGGGCAGAGGCGTCAAGGACTTCTTTTGTGGAGCCGTTGCAGACATGGGCGGAATTACTGTAGAGCGAGGGGGTGCGGCCGCACCCCCTGAAATTTTATAAAAAATTATTCATAAAAACCGCACTCTGCTGTTTTGGATAAAAAAAAAACTTGGCTGCTAGGGTTCGGCCCCCTCCGGAAGCTGCGCCTGTGCGACTCGCCGACTCCGCTTCTCCTTCCGCCGGGCGAGTGAGACTCCGCCCTCCTCGTTTGTTGTACTGAGTTGCTACCTCCGCCCGGCGCCCTCCTCGTTTGCCTCCGCCCGACTTCTCCCAAGGAGCCGTTGCCGCCGTTCATCGCCACCTTCTCGGGCACCGACTCGAACCCCGACCAGGCGACCACGATCGTGTTCCCACAGTGGGAATCCCACTTGTGTTCTCCCAGCAAGGCGGTGTGAACTTCAGTGGAACTGGAACGGCCTCCTCCGCTCGTGAGCAAGCCCAAGCAACGCCGTCTGTTCATTTATTGGAATTTTCAGGTCTCTTCTCTCTTCATTTATTGGAATTTTCTCAACAATGTTCTTATTTTACTCCACTATTCAGAATTCAGATTGTACTTAAAAGGTCATTTTTATTGTTCTCACTCCTTGTTCCTTACGTTATTTGCATCAAATTTGACTGGCAAGGCCGCAAGGGACTTTGGAAAGCTTCATTAAAATTGTTGAAACTAGTTGGATTAGCTACATCTTAGATTTGAAGGAGATGAAAGTCAAATATTTAAAAATCTACCACGGATGCATATTGCCTGGAAATAGCCTTTAGATAGCCCAATGTTGTCAGACAACACTGCTCTTTCTCTCCGGTGTTGTAGATATTATTAGCAGCTCTTTCACCATCTGATGTCATTCTGGAGATTAATAGAATAAATGTGAGAACGTTCACATTAAGAATAAAGTTTTCATGGTTTTATCATAAAGCTTACTTAGTATCATTGTTCGGTTGTTCCCATTTTCATGATCAAGATCCATCTTTGCTGGTTCTTCAAGATCCATGGTCACAAATTCCTTCTTACTATTTCTCAACTTTGGCAGTTTTCCATCAGCAGAGAGAGGAGGCAAACTGGTCATGAGCACTTATAAGATCTGCAAGTATCACAAGGAAATCAAGGAACTAGAAGCAGCTGAAAAAAGAGCCAAGAACCTATAAGTTCCACCAACGAGGTAACAATTCATTGCTTATGAATTCTATGTTTGATATGCTAGTTTATTATTTTGAACGGATTTGGGAGCCAACCCGACCTCTTTTCGTCGCTCTTTGGTCGGAGAACTCTTGGATTAAAATTGTACGGATTTGGGAGCCTACCCGACCCCTTTCGTTCGCTATTTGGTCGGAGTACTCTTGGATTAATCCCGCGTGTGCTTTTGGATGTTTTCTAATGTTGATGTTTTATGGATTAATTTAGGTTTTAGCAACAAAAAAGTTATTCCAATGGAAAAATATTTTAAGAGAAAAATGAAAACTTTGGAAAGTTCATGTGTTGATAATGCATTAATTGGAGTAGCAAATAATGATTGTCAAATTGCAATGTTATTTTCTTTGATGACTAGTATTTCTAATATTGTTGGAGCATCGTGTCAAAGAAGAAATAGTCTTCGAGAAAAAGAAGTTGCTAGAATCACAACAGGATTGAGTAGTGGGGAAATCTCTAGTGGACATGGTTTAAATCAAGAAACTTATATCAAGAGAGGAGGTGATACTCGTTGGAGTTCACATTATAATTCAATCTTAAGCTTGATACTCATGTTTTCTTCCGTTGTAGATGTGCTTGATGATATTCGATTGTGTGACACGGATTTTAAAAAAAGAGCTGAAGCATCTTCTATTCTTACCTTTGTGCAAACTTATGAATTTGTTTTCAATTTACTTATGATGAAAACTATTCTAGGAATGACAAATGATTTGTCACAAGCTCTACAAAAGAAAGATCAGAATATTGTTAATGTTATGCATTTGGTAAAGATAACAAAGGCTCAACTACAGATGTTCAAGGACAGTAGATGGGAAAGTCTGATAACAGAAGTCAATCTATTTTGTACCAAACATCAAATAGAAACTTTGGATATGAATACTTCATCTCGAGCTTTGGGAAGGTCACGTCGTAAGGTTGAAGAGAGAATAAATTTGCATCACTATCGAGTTGATGTCTTTTATTCAGTAATTGATTTACAGCTTAATTCGTTAAATCACAGATTTAACGAGGTCAACACTGAACTACTCATTTGCTTGACATGTTTTGATCCAAGTGAAAACTTCTCAGTATTTGACATACAGAAATTGTTACGTTTAGCAAAATTTTATCCATATGACTTTACTCAAATTCAGCTTATGGCACTTCAGAGTCAGCTTGAGACTTATGTTTTTGACGTCAGATCACGTGTTGAGTTTTCTGATCTTAATGGTATCAGTGATCTTGCTAAACAGTTTGTTAGAATGAAGCTGGATATCACATATCCTTTAGTATATTCACTGATAAAATTAGTATTATTGCTATCAGTTGCAACAGCTATTGTTGAAAGGGTATTTTCTGCTATGAAGATTATAAAGACCCGATTGCTCAATCGGATGAATGATGAATGGCTTAATGACAGTTTACTGACATATATTGAGAGAGAAATATTCAAAGTTGTTGATAACGAAGCAATTATTAAGCGTTTTCAAGCAATGAATACCAGAAGAGTACAAATTTGAGCATGTATTACAATGTAAGTGACTTTATACTTAAATATTGTTATTTTGCTTAAATTTATTTTGGATTATTCATAATTGATAAATCTGAATTTGAATTAAAAATATATAAAAATAAATTTAGCACCCCATGAACAAAATTTCTGGCTCAGCCCCTGGTTGCAGAGGCGGTGTTGGCGCCGTGTTTGTGTAGCGGGGATGCGGTGCTTGTGTGCGGGGGAGCGGTGTTGGCGAATGCCGATTTGGGCGGAGCCGGAGAAGCATTGGCGGTGTTTGGCGACCGCTGGGCTCGGGAGAGCAAGGAGCGTTGAAGCGTCGGCGGCGTTGCCGGATCAAGGTCGTGGTGGTGCAGTGGTGCAGAGTGCGCATCTTGACGCAAAGGACGGCGGTGTGCAACCGACGTATTTACTCAAGCGAGTATATTGGGTCGCATCTGCGGCTAGCGGCGGTCAGCGTGAGGAGACATCTTAGCCTCAAGTGGACTTTGGCGGCGAGGCATCTGAGCCTCGAGCGGAGCAACCTACTGACGGGTTCCGGACTGATTGAAGTGCGTCAGCGACGTCATGTATCGACGTAGGCGGACAGCTAGACACAATATTAGAAGACTGCAGAGGATTGAGAGAACAAGTTTGAGCGAGTCTCTCTGACTCGGACTTGGTCGTCTTTGTCGGTATACCTGTATTTTCCCTTGTCTTTATTTTGTGCTAGCTGTAGGATCCATCTGTGGATCGCGGTGGAAAAACCATTGTATTGTTGCACATTGTTTAGTGGCGGTTTTCCGGGTTGGATTCCGATCGTCCCATAGTTTTTACCCTGAATTGGGGATTTCCCACGTATACACATGTGTGTCTGATTGATTGTATTTGCTATTGCGTATTTCGCTGACGGTTTTGCAGGTATCTCAGCTCGCGTCCTCACGTGCACTCAAGTCCGTGAGAACGTGTTTCTCACAATAGAAAGGACTCTATAAAATGAGAGAAATACAAGTTATGAATTGTTCACCAAAAGCTAAACCAGAGAGAGGTAAAATCTTGATGAGGAGAGCGGTAGTGCATGATCAGAGGTGACGGTGGACGTCAACATCTGATTGTGGGTTGCATCGACATCGAAGAGTGAAACATGCGAGTAGCGACATGACGTAAGAATCCCGAGCTGCAGCAAAGTGCGCAGTAGTCGATGGTTGTATGCTCGTAAGCAGTTGTGGTTGTGCACAAGTGGTGACATTGATGGCCTGCATGTTCACAGCAAGGTCAAACCCTAACTTGAAACTCTTCTCGATGGTGGTGGTGGCGGTGGTTGGTCGTCTGACGATGACGCAAGTTCGTTCTGATACAAATCTTATGTGCATGTTTTACAAATTGTAGTCAAGATCAAATTATTCATGTGGATTTTCATAGTCTGAATTCATCTATATTATATTTTTGAATTTATATCTCTTAAATTGAGTACTAGTTTATTATTTTTATTATGTTAATTAAATTATGTGTAATACATATTTTCTTATAATATTATATTTAATTACTTATGATGATTGCGCATCCGCGTCCGAAAATTCCAACACTTATCTGGGCTTGCTGGGCGTGACAGCGTTGTCGCAAATGCAGTGGCTTGGATTTGCCTTTGTCTAAAGTTTCATATATGCATGGTAGTTTTTTTTTAATCAAAATTTAACTCTTTAGGATTCAAGTGTAAAGCTAAGCCTGACCACACGACCCCTCATCTAAACGGGTCTTAACTCATGGCGAATTATTGCAGTCGAACGCGAACATGTGCAGATGCATGATCCAGCTCCCAAAAAGCCGAAATAGATGAATCATGTGGGATTTCTATCCAAATTCTCTTTAATTAAGAGTGATGTTATGAACACATCATAAATGATTATGGACAATCAACAGCTATGTACAACCCAATCTCGTCATGTTTTGCCAAATCTTGCTATGTGCTGTCAATCACTTTTGCCGATCCTGCAACTATCCCTCCTCGGCGGCAGTCACCTGCGCTCGAATCGCCTCTGCGGCGTTAGGGCCCTTGTTACTCTCATCGTCGCGCGCATCATTGTCTGCAATCTTGTCGTCGGTGTCATTCTTTGTGTGCAGCAAGTGTTGAGATATAACGCGGAAACTTGTTGGGGTAATTGCCGCCTCTTTCTATACGGGCAGGGGGACTTATTTTGGAAGCCACACAATCTATGGTGCCATTGTTTTTGGAATTAAATTCTTTGCGGTATCTTTTTAAATTTTTTGAAAACCTTCCAATCTTTTTTATAAACCGCTCAGTTCGTGACTCCTCCTTTTGGAGATCCCCAAATTTCGACAATTATGAAGAAGCATTGGTGGCAGATTATATTTTCTTCCAAATAACGAAGGAGATTTTTTAGAAGGGGATTTTTTTCTCTTTCCTTGATTGGATCCAGCCAGCTCCACCTTCTTTTTATCTGATTTAGGGTTCTTCAAGCCTATATATAAAGAGGGGGTTGGTTTTCTCCATTTATGTAGGATTTTTGGCAAGCAGGAGAACGCAGAGGAGGTAAGCCAGTCTTTTCCGAACCTGGGAGTTCTTCTCCGTTGCAACCGCGTGTGCGCTATTTTTGGTCGGCGACCACCATCGTTGTCGTCGAGCATCTTGCTTGCTGCAGTTTTGCCGACGGGCTTCTTCCTTACTACAACGTGCTCGGTTCTCGGTCGCCGACTCTTCTTCTCTTGTTATTGGTTTTTTTTCACGTCACAACGTGTACGGCTGTTGAAATCGAAGAATCGGTCTCTGTTGAAACGAAGTAAGTGTGCGATCATCCCTTCCCCAAGGGTCGAACTCCACAGAGACTGATTTTTTGGTTTCAACAAGGACCTACTGCCCCGTCCCCTCCCTCGCGGCCATTAGGCACGCTCGCATCTCTTCTGACACAGACATCGCTCAGCTACTGTTCGTAAGTAAGATTGAAGAAAGAAGACAGAATTTTTCCCGTAGACTCGGTGGCATATTTATAGTGTATTGGTAGGACCCAGCAAAAGATTCCCTCCAGCTTAACAAAACACTCATCGAACATGTGGGGTTGGATGACTCTTCCCGAGCTTTGCTAAAGCCCGCAAAGAGCGGAGATTGTGTACAACTCCAGTTTTGCCGAGTGGGTCCACCAGCCTAGATGAGCAAACAAGAACTACCGGGCCGTGTCAATACAATAGTCGGGCGGACCCAGATTACCGGCTCGCTCTCGCCAAGGCTAGGCGAGTGAGTCGTGCGAGCCAGCACATCTAGTCAGCGCTTGCCTAGGCGACCTCATCGCCGGCTCGCCTCCGTATAGGGCAGGCGAGCCATGGCAGCCCGATTCGGGCTCGCCTAGAGATAGGAGGCGAGCTGCGTGAGCCAGGCTGCATCCGCCCTGTAGAAGGGCGAGTTGACCCTCCATTCCTCGGCATTCGCCAAGTTGGATCCAAGGGTCTGGGACCAGGTTCAAGTGAGCTTTAAGCTAATCGAGTCAGGCGAGTAGTGCAGGCGGAAGGGTTCCCGCCTAGGGCTCGCAGGAAGGTTTGCGCCCGGGTCAGCGAAAGGCCCTCAGGGTTGGCGTTGAGTGATGCTTCTCCACTCAACACCGTAGTTCTTGGCCTTTGGCGTTGAGTGATACTTCTGCACTCAATGTTGTAGTTCTTGATCCTTGGCGTTGAGTGATGCTTCTCCACTCAACACCGTAGTTCTTGGCCCTTAGCGTTAAGTGGTGTTTCTCCACTCAATGTCATAGTTCTTGGTCTTTGGTGTTGAGTGATGCTTCTCCACTCAACGCCTTAGCTCTTGACCTTTGGCATTGAGTGATGCTTCTCCACCCAACGCCGCAGTCCCTGGCTTTGAGGACTGCGGCGTTGATTTATGCTTCTCCACTCAACGTCATAGTAGGGTCCAGAGGTAAATTTACTCGTATGCCCTTAGATGTCTGCATTTAGCTTCTTAGAACAGCAGAGGTTGGCTATTGACAAACCATTTTCAGAAACTATAAATAGACCAAAGGGGGTACCTCAGAATGCATGTTTACTTGTGCCCTGATTTTCTTGCACTTTCTGAGGTATCCTTAGCTCAACACTTGGCTAAAGAGGAAAAACGATCTAAGATCTTCCGGGTGTGTGGTGGGACCTCCGTGCTAGAGCCTTGTGTCTGTTCCTTGTGCTAAGTCTTTGGTCATTTGGCTTGTGAGAGAGAAGTAGGTGTGCGATCATCCCTTCCCCAAAGGTCGAACTCCACAGAGACCGATTCTTCGATTTCAAGAACGGCCGAATATTGAAGGATTCTCTCTCAGTTCATTTTTTTCTTCCATCATAGCCATATTATATGATTGAGAAAGAAAATAAAATTGTCTTTCTGCACAGTGGACGTACTTATTTTTCAATTTCGAGAAACCACTTTAAATTTAGTATTCTTTGTCTGTGGTATTTTCTTATTGTTTAATGCTTATCGTTCTTCGTAACCACTCTTTTTACCGTTAGATTATTTTTTGAGGATCTAAAAATCATTTGCTTTCGGACCGGTTTTTCATAACAGAGACTATCCTCTAGACACAACCAATTTAATACAGGGTATACAAACGAATAAATTGAGCAAACCTCTGCATACATAAATAATTTAACTGCAGTAATAATACATGAAGAAATGTACCGACGTCCGTTATAGAATACACCACAGAGGAGCCGGACTCGCTCGATCCGCGGGAGAGAGAATAATCTAGACTGCAATCCTGATATACCCGAAAACGGTTATGTATTTTAAACGCAAGTGCACGTGTCGGGTCAAGTAATAATAAGTGAGTAAAGATCGTTCTCATAGAGAGATGTTGAATTCAGTACTTGCAAATACCAGTTGTGTCTTTTCTTTAAATCCAAGTGATCAATACTAATGAGATTAATTATTAAAACTGTAAGTAAAAACTCCTAATTAAAGTGAACTGCAAAACCTAGAGAAATTACTTTGTTACTAGTTATGAGAGATAATCTTGTATCATGATTTCTTAAGTCTAGTACGATGAATCTTTAAATGTGACTTTATGAAAATTCACGGTGAAATATCTTACAACAATTTTAGAATAGAAATTTGTATCTCTCGATATCAGAACTCTCTAATCCATTATCTCCTTTGTCATCTCTAACTCAGGTGAAATAAAGGATCGCATAAAGTTCAAAACTCATATTGCTAACACAAAGAAAAAATCTTTTTCTCCCTTCAAATGCTATATTGAATCTATGATGCACTTGCGCAACTCATCTCTCGAATAATGAAACGCAGTAAAAAAAAAACAAAATTTTGATCAAAAGTTTCAAAATATAGATCATAAATTCAATAAAGACATTCATCAAACAATCATAAAGAGAAAACTAGAAAATCATCATCACACAAGACAAAGTACTCTCATAACTAAAAGCAATTTAGTTCTCTCTTTGTTCAAGACTAGGCTATTCAATTCAGGTTTAGTCCAAATGTTTTGATTTTTCAGATTTCTTTTGTTAAAGCAATCATGTTGTGCTCCATTGATGGTCTTAGTTGATAAGCACAGATCTGGTAAGTTGTTTCATTTTAACTCTGATGCTAACAACTTCACCCGGATTATATTGGGCTATCTTACCTTGGATGAGAGTGTTATCTCAAACTTGATAACACGATCTGACTTGATTTGACTTTTCTTCTGTTAATTGGTTTCATACCAAACTTAATAGTTCTAGTTAACTTTAGAATGGCAGTAACCGTGACATTCCATGTATGAACACGGATATCATAGCGGTGTCCAGAAGTTCGGAAATCGTTTCGTTTGGAATAGATAATTGATTTTGAGGTCAATTTATAATACTCTGTGTATGTGTCTTCTTAGCTAATAATATTAAATATTAAGTTCTTTCAGTAGAACTAGATGTTTGTACTTTTTCAAAGTATTAAATTCATTATAAAATGAAATTCTCTGTTAAAAATTACACAGCCTGCTGATACAGGAGGAGCACTGGTAGACTGAGGTCCTTATCAGCATGATCTTCTAGATGACGACAGTTAAAGTATTAGTAGATTTATTTGTTTATTACTGTTCAGAATATTGTTTAACTCTTTCTTTTATCTGTGTTAGAATTATTTTGCTCTCTGTTTGATTTGGGACACTAACCGTATAGTGCATTTGTCATGATTATACCTAAGACTATGTTGTGATGTGACAGAACTTTATTTTTACTTATGCATGTATATTATTTTTTTTATTTATGTTCAATATATTTAACAGGTGCTGGATACGGTTATGAATATTTCACGTTTGATTGAACATTGCACAAACCATCATTTTTCCGACGTCGAGTTTATGACGGACATTGAAAAAGATTGTTAGATATATTAATTATATGTTCGCACGTGTCGAGATCGATTCAGAGCGTGTTATTGGGTTCGTGTCATTCTAGGGGTAGACTTTACGCTGGAGATACTATATAAACTCTATTCCAATTTTGATAAGACATATGCACTATCTTGAGCGGAGCCAAAGCCCCAACAATTCTTTCTCATGTCATATTAAATATATTCAAATTGAATATATATATATACTAGCATCTTCGAACGGGCTCCGCCCGTTCTCGATGCGTCGCTGCGGACTTCGCCCGCAACCAAGCGGGCTTCGCCCGCTTGGCATTTCGGCGGGCCTCGCCCGCCCCTCGGCGGGCTTCGTCCGCCCGTTTACGAAGCGTGGTTGCGGGCTGCGCCCGCAACCACGCGGCCCTCGCCCGTTCGCCCATTCTCGATACGCCCGTCCCCGCGAACCCACCCTAAACAATTATTTAAATTTTATTAAATACATTATAAAATAATAGAAAAAATTTTTATCATATATTTCAATATTTTAATAATCATTTATTTAATACAAAATAAAAAAATGAAAAAATAAAATTAAAAATTCCTTTCTCTCTCTCTCTCTCACCACCTATTCCTCTCTCTCTCTCACCGCCTAGTTCTCTCTCTTCCCCCTCCTCTCTCCCCGCCTAGTAAAACAAAACTACTATTTCTCTCTCTTCCTCACCCTCTCTAAGCAGCACACTCTCCCCCTCTCCTCTCTCTCTTTCTCTCTCTATCTCGCTTAATACAACAAAACAAATATTTCTCTCTCTCCCCACTCTCTCTCCACGCCCTCTCTCTCCCTTTCTCTCTCTCTCCCTCCCTCCCTCCCTCTTTCTTCCTATCCCTCTCTCAGCCGCACACTCTCCCCCTCTCCTCTGATCTCTCTCTCTTTCTCTCTCATGTAGGTATAGGAGGCCTATTAATATTCTCTCATCCCTCTCTCTCTCCCTCCTAAAGATTACTTTCTCTCTCCGCATCTAGTGGATGAGAATAAATCTGTCTTTGGATCCAAAGGTGGAGGATGATTGTATGATATGAGCAAAGAAGTGTATATTTCCTTATATGGCAGGAGATATATATATGAAATATTTTTATACATGTTTATTAGAATTATTATTTTAAAAGTGGTGATATTTAGGATTCCTTTGATTCAGCTAGAGTAGATGGGCCGGTGAAAACGCCGTCAGCGTTCAGAGCTGGAGGGGGAGGCAACGATTCGAAATGGTTTTGCTCCGGTCCTTAAGGTACGGCGGGAGCAGACGCCGCCCGTTTATTTTCCCGCCATCCGGGTGTGTCTGTTCCCGCACCGGCGCGAAAACTCCGCCCCAAATGAAGCCTTATTTAATTATTAAATATTAACTATATTGTCAGTGTTTAACTCCAATTCTACTAACCAGTCACGCAATGATTATAGAGAGAGAGAGTCGGTGGGGCGGTGGGCCTGGTGGGCCTGGTGGAGGCCCTGGTGAGCGTGTGGTGGGGAAAGTCTGCCGGCCAGGTGGGCGGCAATTTGCAAGGTGGAAAGCAGCTGCTCAATGAGGCCCACAGGCTGCAGCAGAGGTGGGCCCGTAATTTTCAATTATACCCAAATTGAGCTCGGGAAACCCAAGACCGTGCGGGAAATCTAGCTGGCAAGGAGAACAAATCGCAGGAAAGAGATGGGCTTTATTTTGTCAACCTTACGTAGGTGTGACTTGAGTGGCTCTCTATGCGGGCAATTGGCATTTTTAATCATTCTCTCTATCACTATCTCACATTTTAACTAAAGTATATAAATTAGTGTTTGTATTTACTATATATATTTATATATATATATATATATAATAAATATGATGTAAATAATTATTGAATTCTCAATTAAGCCATAATTATTGAATTCTCAATTAAGCCTTATTAGCAAAAACTAAATTAAATCTCCACCTTAATTTTGTCTTCTTGTGATGTTTGGTTTGTCAATTTAAAGCCACTTACTCCTATTTCGAAATTCCGCAGAGATCGGGGTTGAAACGCAAGCTCTTTTCCTTTAAAAAATGCTCCGGGTCTGATCGGTAATACAATAGACGAGCATGGAAATGGATTCGCTCCATATATCGGATTCGGAAACAATGGTATATGCCTAAACGTTTTGGCTGTTGATGTAATAGAATTTACATATGAATTATTTTGTGTGAGGGTGTTTAGAAAATTCCATTTGTGAATAGCCGTGCATAAAACTCACGACACATTGAGATTACCGCTTCGTTTTATGCGGCTTATTAATTTGCTACAGTGAGTTTAGTAAAAAAATCACCATTAACATAGAATATATGTTTGACAAAACAGAGGTTATGACAGCCATCAAGAAAATAAATAAATTTTAAGCATAAATGCATGAATTTTTTTAATTAAGGCTAGGAAGGATGATTCAGCATCATCCGTTCATAACCACCACCAGCTCGCCAAACGAAATTTAAATATAACGAAAATATAAGTTTTTCACATAGATATAAACACAATAAAAATAAAAGAGATAAATATATTTTTAAAAAATTAAATTAAATCACATGAAGTAAACGCAATTATAAAATATTATAAATTTATAATAAAGAATTGATAAAATTTAAAGCATAAATATCAACCAGAAACATGCAATTTTAACAAACATTATTAATTAATTAATTTGACTAATTTGCGGTATTGAGGAAAATTGTAGATAGCCGGGATCGGCCGGAACTTGGGATTGTGGGCCAGATTTTTTGAGAAGGGACCCACCGCAACGCTTGTGGGAGTGCTCAGTGTACAATTGACTTTCATGAAATCCTGCAAAAAAATTTCACTCTGTTCATAATTATGCTTGCAAATTTTCTCCAGTATCATAATAAACATTGACAATAATTATATGGAGGCTCACTTTGGTTATCTCCAGGCCACTCAATTTCATAATGATTATGTGCAGACCAGATCTATACGGGTTCACCACTTCCTATAATTTTTGTAGTTTGATCTGTATTTATCCTTGGACTGTGCATAGCCGAAATTGGCCTGCATATAACATGACCCTAAATATTTGTGCATGTTGATATATTCTCTATGGCCTAGAAGGAAGCCAAACATTACCACCCTTGTCATTATATTTTCTAAAGCTTTTCTTATAGTTTGGGGGACCGATATTTTGGTTCTTTGAGGATTGAGATTTAGTGTCGCCCCGCCTCCATTGGTGAGGCCCCTAGGAGATCATTGAGACGAAGACCGTCGAGCTGAATTCTGCCATGTTGAAATTTGCCGAGCAAATGCCGACGAGCTGAACTCCGCCGAGCCGAATGCCGTCGAGTTGAATTCTCCCGAGCTGAATGCCTATGAGCTGAATGCCGCCGAGCTGAATGTCGACGAGTTGAACTGTGTCGAGCTGAATTCCACCGAGATGAATGATAGAGGCTGTCAAGCTGGCTCCTGGGATATCTTCGTCATGCATTCCTGATATCCACAAATTACGGATTATACATGCACATTCAAATTTCTTTGCAGCTGAAATTATCCAAAAAGTCAATAAAAAGAGCTATATAAATGATAAAAATATAACTAATTAGATACTGTTGAATTTTCTCAGGTTGATCAGCAAGGTAGCCCAAACACCAAATTAATATTTTCGGCACTACCTAGATCACAACTTGAACCGCGGAAAGTAGGAAGCAAACTTAGATAACCAAGCACACACACAGAAACAAGCAGATCAAGCTTTTATTAATCTTCTTTACAAGGCGAGGCATACATGGCGAGACATGATTTCGCCAGTATGAAAAAGCAGAAAACAAACAAGTCCGGGCGGATTGCACACTGAGACCGCCGAATCCGCCGAAACCGCCGAAACCGCCGAGCTCGATCAAACCGCCGTCAAACTGCTGATGAACAGAGGAACAAACCGCCTATCCGCCTAGACCGCGAGGTCGCGCGGACAGAGAAGCAACTTGAGGAAAGACTGATGCTGGTAACCGCCAATGCAGCCCGCTACTTCAGCGGTCAGAACCAAACTCCTGGTTTGACACTGCTAGCCGCGCCACCTGCACACAGAAACCGGTTAAGCAAACAGTCCGCGCGGATACAAGAAACAAGTCCGCAGCCTTCACTCAAGCCCAACTTACTGTTCACTCTGCTACCAAATGAGGTGCTGGGGGGTCCTATTTATAGGCCGGGTGAAGAGTGTGGTCACCACCCTATGAGATAGAGACACCGCCCCCTGGTCGCAGCTAGCAAAACCAACTCGCCGAGTCCGCCCGCTAAAGGCCAAACAAACCGCCAAGTCCAGGCGAGCAGCGACCTGCCCATAGCAGACCGCCCAATCCGCAACCACCAGCCCATGACCATAGGCACAGCCAGGATACCGCGGACTCAGCAGACACACTCCACCTTGCACTTGTCCACGACCACAGGCACGAAGCCCGGTCACAGCGGACACTGCGGATACCAGGCCAGTCCGCCAGCACTTAGGCCAGACCGCCAAACGAGCCAGCTCACCGCAACTCCAGATCCACCACAGATCTGGCGGACTCAAACTTCCAATCCGCACAGACCGCGGAACCACCTCCAGAGCTCGGCCCACTGCCGGACACAACCAGTCCGCACAGAACGCTCCTGATCACTCCAAGCAGCAAGCAACGCCGAACAGCAACCCGCCGGACTGAGCCCAGTCCGCGCGGTCAGTCCGCCCAGGTCGCCCGGACTGCCGATCACCCCCACTTTCACTTCACCAATTTCAACACTCCCCCTTGAAGTGAGAAGTGGTGATCAGCCCAAGCAAACCTCGAAGCCGCTGAAAAGGCCCCTTCGACAGCGACTTGGTGAAGATGTCAGCAAGATTATCTTCACTCCGAACATGACCAACCACAAGAGATCCTTCCAGCACCTTCTCCCTTATGAAGTGGTGATCGATCTCAATATGCTTAGTCCTGGCATGACAAACTGGATTGTTCACCAGCTTGAGAGCACTCTCGTTATCCCCTCGGAGCAAAGTAGGACCTTGCACTTCTTCATGGACATCATCTACAAGCCTCCTTAGCCAAATGGCTTCCCGAGCTGCCAAGGCAGACGCCTTGTACTCAGCTTCCGTAGTGGAGACAGATACCGAGTCCTGCTTCTTGCTACACCACGAAATGCCCGCTGATCCACAAGTGAACACATAACCGGAAGTTGACCTTCGGTCATCCGAATCACCACCATAATCAGCATCCGTGTATCCTAGCAGAGAGAAACTCGCATCCCTTCTATAGAGAAGTCCCATGTCAGAAGTGGCCTTGACATACTTCAGAATGTTCTTCGCCGCTACAAGATGAGACTTCCTTGGCTCTGCCATGAACCGACTTACTCGACCAACAGCGTAAGCTATATCAGGTCTAGTAATCGTCAGGTAGATCAAGCTTCCAATAAGGGCCCTGAACACCAAAGGGTCAGGAAGAACCCTTCCTTCATCTCGTCGAAGTTTCAGACCTTGATCCATAGGAGTAGAGCAAGTCTTTCCCTCAATCAAGCCAAACCGGTTCACAATGCGCTCAGCATATCCCTTCTGGCAGATAAGGATCCCGCTCTCCTTCCTCTCCACTTCGAGACCAAGAAAGTGATGAAGCTCTCCCAGATCTTTCATCTCGAAGCGAATGGCTAGCTCAGCTCTGAGCCTAGCAACCTCCTCCTCAGAATTCCCTGTGATGATCATATCATCAACATACAGCAGGACCAAGACAGAAAGCTCCCCCTTTTTCTTGATAAACAGACTAGAATCCGAGTTTGAAGCAAGGTATCCACAGAATTGCAGATATTCTGCTATCTTCCCATACCAAGCTCTAGGAGCTTGCTTCAACCCGTAGAGAGCCTTCCTAAGTTTGCAGACGTAATCAGGATGAACTTCAGAAACGAAACCAGGTGGCTGATCCATAAAGATGTCTTTGTCAATCTCTCCGTAAAGAAAAGCATTCTTTACATCAAGCTGCCACATTCTCCATCCTTGGCAAGCAGCCAATGCAATCACCATCCGAACTGAAGTCATCTTTGCAACAGGGCTGAACGTCTCCTCATAGTCTTCTCCATACTGTTGAGAGAACCCCCGAGCCACCAGGCGAGCCTTGAATCTCTCAATGCTTCCATCTGCCTTCTTCTTCAACTTAAACACCCACTTGCATGTCACCGGAGCAATGCCATCAACCTTGGGCACCAGATCCCAAGTTTCATTCTTCTTGAGAGCATCCATCTCCTCTCTCATGGCATCTTCCCACTCCTTGACACCAGTGGCCTCATTAAAGCTAGCAGGCTCTCGCTCATCCAGAGGACCTGCAAAGAAGCATGAGACATAGCTCACAGTGTTTCCTTCGCAGTAGCGAGCAGGAGGCTTGATAACCCTCTTTGACCTCCGAAGAGGCTGCTCCTTGCTAATCACCTCTGTTGCTTCTTCTGGTTCACCTCTGCTCTCCGGCAAGCTTGGAGCAATGCTCCCCCTGCTTCCTGACCCAGAAGCTTCTTCTCCAGAACTTGAAGCAACTGGAGCTGCTGGTGACACAGCCAGCTTCCTCCTTGCTTGAGGAGGCTTCCTCCTTGCCTGCAGCATGCCCAGGCTGCAGCTTGACCTTGCAGTCTCGCTTGAAGTGGCCTGGTTGATGACACCTGAAGCACTTCAGGTTCTTCTTCCAATCCTTCTTAGGGGCAAGGCTCCCCTCCTGCTGTTTAGAAGATGAAGATTCATCTCCAGCTGCAGTCTGCTTCTTCTTCCCTTCCCATCTCTTCTTCTTCTTCTCAGTGAAGAGAGCATCACTAGCTCCTTCAGAGACCGTCACCCCGGCCATCTGCCTTGCCAAGCTCTCCTGCGAGGCAAGCAGATTCTCCAGCTCCAGAAGAGAGGGTTGAGTAGCCCAGCCTTGAACAGAAGTAACGAAGGCCACATACTCCTTCCGCAAACCGCGGATTATGTGCCTCTTCAGCTTAGCCTCGGAGATCGGCTCATCAGGATCAAGAGCAGAGAGCTCAGCACACAAGCTCTTCATCTTCAAGAAGAATTTGGAGATAGAAAGATCTCCCTGAGTTGCCTTAGCCAACTCATTCTCTAAGAACTGTAGCCTAGCTACATTCTTCCTATTGAACAACCCATCAAGGGAAGTCCAAATCTCAGCAGCAGACTCACATCCTAAGATGTGATCAAAGAGTTCAGGTGACACCGCCCGCTTGAGAGCAAACTCAGCTTTGGCATTTGTCTTCCTCCACACTCTCACCTGCTCAGCTGTTCCAAACTCAGCAGTTATTTCTACTTGGTCATCTCCACCGACGACCTCCCATAACTCCTCACCTAGAAGATAGCTCTTCATGCACGACTTCCACTTCTTAAAGTTAGTCGGCGTCAGAAGCTCAATACCAAGACCTCTTGCAAAACCACCGTCCATGGTGCTACCTTGGTTATCCTTCAGAAGCACACAGAGCAACAACAAGCCTGTTGATCAATGCTCAAGCAACTGAACCTTCCTCTGATACCATGTTGAATTTTCTCAGGTTGATCAGCAAGGTAGCCCAAACACCAAATTAATATTTTCGGCACTACCTAGATCACAACTTGAACCGCGGAAAGTAGGAAGCAAACTTAGATAACCAAGCACACACACAGAAACAAGCAGATCAAGCTTTTATTAATCTTCTTTACAAGGCGAGGCATACATGGCGAGACATGATTTCGCCAGTATGAAAAAGCAGAAAACAAACAAGTCCGGGCGGATTGCACACTGAGACCGCCGAATCCGCCGAAACCGCCGAAACCGCCGAGCTCGATCAAACCGCCGTCAAACTGCTGATGAACAGAGGAACAAACCGCCTATCCGCCTAGACCGCGAGGTCGCGCGGACAGAGAAGCAACTTGAGGAAAGACTGATGCTGGTAACCGCCAATGCAGCCCGCTACTTCAGCGGTCAGAACCAAACTCCTGGTTTGACACTGCTAGCCGCGCCACCTGCACACAGAAACCGGTTAAGCAAACAGTCCGCGCGGATACAAGAAACAAGTCCGCAGCCTTCACTCAAGCCCAACTTACTGTTCACTCTGCTACCAAATGAGGTGCTGGGGGGTCCTATTTATAGGCCGGGTGAAGAGTGTGGTCACCACCCTATGAGATAGAGACACCGCCCCCTGGTCGCAGCTAGCAAAACCAACTCGCCGAGTCCGCCCGCTAAAGGCCAAACAAACCGCCAAGTCCAGGCGAGCAGCGACCTGCCCATAGCAGACCGCCCAATCCGCAACCACCAGCCCATGACCATAGGCACAGCCAGGATACCGCGGACTCAGCAGACACACTCCACCTTGCACTTGTCCACGACCACAGGCACGAAGCCCGGTCACAGCGGACACTGCGGATACCAGGCCAGTCCGCCAGCACTTAGGCCAGACCGCCAAACGAGCCAGCTCACCGCAACTCCAGATCCACCACAGATCTGGCGGACTCAAACTTCCAATCCGCACAGACCGCGGAACCACCTCCAGAGCTCGGCCCACTGCCGGACACAACCAGTCCGCACAGAACGCTCCTGATCACTCCAAGCAGCAAGCAACGCCGAACAGCAACCCGCCGGACTGAGCCCAGTCCGCGCGGTCAGTCCGCCCAGGTCGCCCGGACTGCCGATCACCCCCACTTTCACTTCACCAATTTCAACAGATACTTCACAACTTATATTTTTTTCATATCAACCAATCATCTTTGATGACGCGGTATTCTCTCTCTTATTTAAATGTGTTGTTCACATATTTCTTAATTTGATCCGGATTGTCACAAATGGAGAGAATCTATTTGTCTATCTAATTGACGAGATTTTTTTCATTGGCAGGTTTCAAAACAAAAACATCATGAGTTTTTATTTTGGCTCAAAATAAAAATTTATGTTTGTTTGTTTGTTGATTTTCAAGATTATTTTGAGTCAAAATTAAAACTTTCGTTCTTTGCGCTTGTAAATTGGAAATTTCTCTCTCTGACTGTCATCTTTCCCAAAATCATTTTGTACAATCCATATTCGACGAGGGTGGGCCCTACCACCGCCAGGTCATCAAAAGTCAAAGTCAACAAAGCAAGACCTGGGTCCAGATCAGCACCCCAGGTCGCGGAAGGTTCGGGCGAGCATGGCGAGCTCCCCAGGCCAACTCGCAAGGTGGCGACTATGACCAGATACTCGCCTCTTCTAGGCGAGCTCCCCGGGGAAGTCGCCAACTCGCCAGGGTGGGGGTATAAGTAAGACCCCCCCCCCCTCTTTGGTTTTCCCTATAAATAGGACCCCAGGGGTACGAAAGAGAGAACAAGCAAATCTCGGCCTGAGCCCTTGCGAGCTCCAACAACTGCCCTTGACTCATTATTGCTCAAGCTCGCCTCTTTCGTACCTAGCTCGGCCAATCTGCTTGAGAAGGGGTTGCTTCTCCTAAGCAACTGGGTACGTGGCGGGACCTTCCTGCCGCAGCAACCTGGGGTCTTGTTTGCGCAATTTGCTTCTGTTTCCTGACCAGAGATCATCTTCTCGACCGACCGACCAGTAACTTCAGGTTGCCTAGTCTGATTTCTGAGGTTGAGAAATTTCTCGGCTTCAACACATCTCTAGTATTTTCTTCTTAAAATGTTGTTGAAGTCCCGATATTTCACTTAAATTGTTTTTGAAGTCCCCAAAATCATCTGTACTTAGAACTATTTCACCCGCTCCAGATCTTGGATTTCTACTCTCGCTGGAGAAGCTTTCTCCATCACTCTTCCCGTCGCCTCTGTCGTTCTTCTTACTCTCGCCGAAGAAGTTGTGATTGGGACAGAAGAAGGAAGCTCATGTTGAAAATCATGAAGTGAAATTAGTGGACTGGGCGACCTGTCTGCGCGGCCTGTGCGGACAGGACTGGCGGCTTGCCAGGTCGGCAATGGTGCTGCAGTCGGCTTTTGCTCTGGCGGCCAGAGCTGTCTGTTCGCGCGGCCTGTTCGGACAGGACTGGCGGCTTGCCAGGTCGGCAATGGTGATGCAGTCGTCGTTTGCTCTGGCGGCCTGGGTGGTCTGTTCACGCGGACTGTGCGAACAGAGGAGGCGGCTTGCCAGGCCGGGTTGTGTTCAGCCGGCAGTTGGTTCCCAGGATGTAACCGGCGGATAGGATTGCTATCCGCGGAGCTCGCCAAGATTGGCAAGGTGCGGACTCGTTTGGAGTTCGCGGAGTCCGGATTGCGGACTGGATCAGGGCTCGGGAGATCGGCATGGCGTGTGTGGTCTAGCTCTGGTGGCGCGGGTGGTGGAAACCGTGGATTTCATCGGTTATAGTGGACTGGCGCTGGAGTTCGCCGGTTTGTGCGGGATGGCTCGGTTCGGGAGGTCGCGCGAACTGCACGGACTAATATTTATGTCCGCCGAGTTTGGCAGCAGTCTGTCTTGGCTGCGAATTCGGGGTATGCGGACTGGAGTGGTGTCCGCAGGCGCGAGCGGACTGGATCCCGCTATGTCCGTAGGTGAGCGGACTGGGGCAGATCCAAGCGGGCTGGCTTCTATCCCGCCTTCTTTGATGGCAGACGGATAGGCTGGTATCCGGCCTTGTCCATGCGGACTGGGAAGACTGCTATGTGCTAGCTGCGGGTTGGGGTGGTGTTTCTATCCACTAGGGAGGTGACCACACTCCTCTCCGACCCCCCCCCCCCCCACCCGCGACATCTATAATCTGAATGAACAGTAAGTTGAACGTGGGTTAATTGTTGCGGCCTCGGATTTTCAGTTCACGTGGTTTGAGAAGGTTAACTGGTTTGCTGTTTACAAGTTGTGCGGCTAGCACTGAAAAGCCAGGTTTTTGGTGTTGACTACAGTCAGGGATCAGTGGAGCTTGCAATTATCAATCAACGGTTTGCAGCAGGTCGCGATTGCGGCCAGCCGGTCTTCTCTCCTTCAGCTTTCCCAGTTCAATAACTTGTCCGCCGGTCTCGGCGGTCTGTTCTTCAGTTCGACGGCGGCTTGTTCGCGGACTCTAACAGCTAGGCGACCGCTGCGGTCAGGCGGCTTGCAGAGAGTGGACAAAGGTGTTCAGCAGAATAACGGGTTGTCCGCGGTCTACGCGGACTCCGTAGTTCAGTTCAGTGCAGCAAAAGCTTGGCAGTCTTGACGGTCTCTGAGGCAGTCCGCCCGGCTTGTTGTTCTTGTTTTGTTTGAATGTTCTTCCTTTATACATCGGCAAATCATGTCTCGTCATGTATGTCCTTCCTTGTAAAGATGATTGTTGATAATACAAGACTTGTTGTTGTCTTCTGTTGTTTCTGATTTATTGAGCTTAGTTTATGGTTGAGTGTTCTTGCGTCTGGTTCTCGTTTTTCGCTTGATCAAGGTGTCATCTTGATAGCTTTGAAAGTTTTACTTGATATCAGAGCTATCACCCTGATCATCTTGAGAAATTTTAACAGCTCCATGGTTTAAACCACAAAAGAAGCTGCGACCTTAATTTCTTTATGCCGATGATTATGAAATTGGATTCTTCTATTTAGGATCCAAGGTTTGAACCAGAAATCCAGACCTCGGGAGAGAAGAAGGAAGCTCCGTCAAAACCTGAGAGCAGACCTTGGGAGAGAAGAAAGAAGCGGGGAAGAAGAGGAAAAAGGAAGCAGAGTTGTCGAGAAAGAAGGGTGCCACCATTGCACTACTGGGCGGAGATTATGCGTGAGGCGGGAGGGGTTTCGCGTGATTCGCGGGGAAGAAGAGGTGCGGCTATTCCAAAACAGCTTGGAAACATACCTCGGGAGGTCAGTTTTGAGGTGACCTCTTTTACGAAGGAATGAAAACAGCTGTGGTTTTGATTCAAAATAAAAACAGGTCAAAATCGAGCCAAACGCACATCCATTTTTCATTTTCAAAAACTCAAAACCAAAACCATGGGAGGTAACATAGCAAACGAATGGAGCCTAAGGGAGTTGAGTTTTTTTATTTAAGAAAATATAAAAGGTTGGAAATTAATGAATCTGCTGGATCCTCCCCAGAGAAATCTTGACCGTGAAATGGATCCCCTCCATTTCGTCGAAATAAAGACGATCCTCATCTCCTCATTCCATGCTGCCACACCGAGCTGCCTTTTTTTTACTTCTAATATACAAAGAGATCTTAAATAACCTCATTTGAGATGTTTTATGATATCAAAGATATTTTGAAGCTGCGTCCTTTTTATCCGCGCCGCGCGACTGTGATTTTCATGGATCTGGATCCTCTCCATTTCACTTGAAATGGAGGGGATCCATTTCAACATCTAATGGATAAGACAAGTTGGTAAGAAATCTTGTGGTGGAGATTTTTTTGATTAAAAAATCTAAAAAAAACATGGGAAATGATGAACCCGTTGGATCGAAAGCATTTCAATCTCGCAAGTGAAATGAATCCCCTCCATTTCACTTGAAATGGAGAGGATCCTGATGGCGTGAATGAAATCTGTGTAGAATCTTGCCTTTGTAGCGGGAGGGTTGATCCCCACGCCCGAACATGACCCCCCCAAACAGCACGCGGCTACGGTCGGGCGGTGCCGTCCGCCCAACCGCGGCAGATCAGCCCCGCCAAAGAGGCCTTTCTCAAGCTTTACCAGCCATATATTATAAAATAAATAGCTAGAATATAAAAGGTGAAGCACTTGAAAAGCTTCCAAATAATTCTGCAGACAAGAGTGCGGCATCCACTGATCCTGCTGGAGTGAAATTTTTTTCCTGCGCTGCCCGCTCTCAGAGGAAGGAGCGCGGGTAGTGCAGGAACCGTTCGATCGCGCTTTAAAAAATGGGTTTTCTTTGTTTTTTTTTTGTTTTTTTATTATTCTAAAGCACAAATGTTGGATTTAAGATTGAACGGCTTGGATCTCACCCGCTCCGAGAAGAGGGAACGCTACACGCACAGAACAATTTTTCCTGCTGGAGAGGATGCCCCAAAAAGGTGTTGGATAGGAGGAACTCTAGAATGGAATGGAGGGCTTCGTGCAGTGACAGCGTCTCGTAGAAAGCTAAGTGCTCGCAGAAATTTCTGTATTGGTGTTTTGAGCTCTGTTTGATGCGTATTTTGAGACTAGAGCCTTGTGATACTATGGGGCATAAAATATGGGCGATGTTATTAACAGTTCTGTTGCGGATCGCTAAATGTTCTGATAGATCGGGTTAAATTGAATCGTCTTAGTTCGGAAGTGATCGAGCGTGCAAACAGTCACAGAAAAGGGAAAGCTGACAATAGAATTTTATTAACGTGAAAAACCCTTCAATCGGGTGAAAAATCACGTGGTCGGATCTGTTGGAAACGTGAATGGATCCCCGCTTCGGACTACACCTCCAAAACACTTAGCACAAATCCACTAACTGCCCAACTCGCCAACTCTAGCCGCCTAACCGCGCGAGCACCCACCTGCGAGACAACCACCGCGAGACCGCCACACCAAAGTCTTCTCGCCAACACTTCTGCGAGATCTCGCCTCCACGCGAGCTCCACCCAGTAATCCGGCGAGACCACCACTCGCAACACTTACTCGCCAAACACCACTCGGCTACAACCCCTTGCGAGCTCCTTCTCGCCTAGCTCTCTCGCCAAACAGTCAGCTCGACTAGCTGGACCTGCTCGCGAACCCCGTGAGAGCACTAACACCTTGCCGCTCGACTACCCTTCTATCCGCGTGACTCGGCAATCACTTGCCGGCGAGAACACACACTTGGCGAGATCGACACTACCCCGCCCGACTACCTCTTCTATCCGCTCGGCAAACTCACCGCCGGCAACTTTCTCTCACTAGAGATCCTTGGCGCTGCGGCGCTCTCTTCTCTCTCTAAAACGCAAACAAGGAGTGGAGAATTTCTTCTATTGCATCAAACTTTACAAATGAAACTACAAGCCTATATATAGGCAACAACAACCAATGACAACGCACCAAATGGCAAAGCAATAAAAACTATTAAATACCAACCTTACACCTACCATCCTCTCATCTCCCCAATTAATCACATTCACTCCCCCTTAATGCAATTAAAAACAAAACTCATAACTCCCATGCATGTGGGGCCCGGTCAACAAGTCAACTCCAGGAAATCCAACAAACTCCCCCTCAAACTTGGCATAGCATGCCGAGTTTGCCTTTGAGCTTTAGGAACGTGTCCACCTTCAACGCCTTGGTAAAGATGTCCGCCACTTGCTCTCCGGTCGGGCAATACTTGACCTCCACGGTCTTCAGCTCCACTTGCTCCCTGAGGAAATGATATCTTGTATCGATGTGTTTGCTCCTCCCGTGTAGTACCGGGTTCTTCGCGAGTTGGATGGCCGACATGTTGTCCACCAACATGGTCGTTGGCCCATCCACTCCATGTTGCAAGCTCTCCAACAAATTCCTTAGCCAGATGGCTTGGCATGTGCCAGCTGCTGCCGCTATGTACTCCGCCTCGCAGGACGATAGAGCTATCGTGGCCTGCTTCTTCGAACTCCAAGAGAACACTCCTGTTCCCATGTTGAAAGCATATCCGGAAGTGCTCTTCCGGTCATTCACATCCCCGCCGTAGTCACTGTCCGAGTAACCTACTAGCGTCAGCTCCTCTCCAGTAGCATACTTCAGCCCATGGCCTCTCGTCCCGTTGATGTACCTTAGGATCCTCTTCGCTGCTGTGAAGTGGTCTTCCTTTGGCTCTTCCATGTGCCTACTCACCACCCCGACCGCATACATGATGTCCGGTCGGGTGAAGGTCAGGTAGCGCAGACTACCCACCAAGCTTTTGAATAAGGTGGAGTCCACCGCTCCTTCCTTCGACTCCTTGCTCAGCTTCATCCCCGGGTCGGCAGGAGTGGAGATAGGCTTGCTATCCTCCATCCTGAATTTCTTCAGAATCTCCTCCGCATACTTTTTCTGGGATATGAAGATCCCGTCTTCTCCCTGCTTCACTTCCACCCCCAGGAAGTAACTCAGCTCTCCTAGGTCTGTCATCTCAAACTCCCTCTTCATCATCTCCCGAAACTCTTCATACATAGCTGTGTTGTTCCCCGTGAAGATCATGTCATCCACGTACAAACACACTATCATCATGCCTCCTTCCTTGTCCACCTTAGTATAGAGCGCGTACTCATGCGAGCTCTTCTGATAGCCATGCTTCTGCAGGAAAGCATCTACCCTCCCGTTCCATGCTCTTGCTCCCTGCTTCAACCCGTAGAGTGCCTTCACTAACTTGCAGACCTTCCTCTCCTGTCCCTTCACCACGTACCCTGGAGGCTGCTCGATGTATACCTCCTCCTCCAGGTACCCGTTCAGGTAGGCAGAGACAACGTCCATCTGCATGATCTTCCACCCATGGTGTGCAGCTAGGGCGATGATCAAGCGGATGGTGTCAATCCGTGCTACAGGGGCGAACACCTCATCATAGTTGACCCCTTGAACTTGGCGGTAGCCCTTCACGACTAGCCTCGCCTTGTGCTTCTCCACGCCGCCATCCTTGTTCTTCTTTACTTTGTATACCCACTTCACCCCGAGGGGTTTGTGGCCAGCAGGAGGGTCGACCAGCTTCCAGGTCTCATTTTTCTTGATGGAGGCGATCTCCGCATCCATCGCCTTCCTCCAGCTTTTCTCCTTTGCAGCTTCATCGTAGGAGCACGGCTCAACATCTGCCAAAAGACAATATAGAGAAAAATTGTTAAGGACCGGTGCCGTCTCCTCATAGATTTCATCCAGCCCCCTCATCCTGGGCTGAGGACGATTATCCTTGCTCCCACTTTTGCTTGCTCCTCCAGAGCCGCCTCCACTTGTACTTGCACCACTAGAGTAAGGGGTGAGAGCTCCCCCTGAACCTCCGCTAGGTGGTGATGGCGGCTCCGCTCCATCCAACTCGGCTTCAGCCTCCTTCCCACCTTCTTCTTCATCATCCTCAAAGAACATCCCCTTGATGTTCTTCGTCGCCTCATCCCAGCTCCAGCTGCTCCCCTCTTCGAATACCACATCTCTTGAGATGATGGGCTTCTCGGTCTCCGGATTATACAACTTGTAAGCCTTGCTCGCAGGAGCGTAGCCTACAAAAATACACTTCTCGCTTCTATCATCAAGCTTCCTCCTCCTCTGGTCCGGGATGTGAGCGTAAGCTACACACCCGAAGACCCTCAGGTGCTTCACACTTGGCTTTCTCCCACACCAAGCTTCAAACGCTGTCTTGAACTTCACGCTCTTTGTTGGACAACGGTTCAGCACGTACACTGCCACCTGTACCGCTTCCGCCCAATACATCTTTGGCAACCCCTTGCCCTTCACCATACTCCTCGCCATGTTCATGATGGTAAGGTTCTTTCTCTCCGCCACGCCATTCTGCTGAGGCGAGTATGCCGCCGTCAGCTGATGAGAGATTCCCCATTGCTTACAGTACTCGTCAAACAGCCTAGAGGTGTACTCCCCACCCCTATCCGTTCTGAGCACCTTCAGCGGTTGACCGCTCTCCTTCTCAACCATCGCCTGGAACTCCTTGAACTTCTCCAGTGCCTCAGCCTTCTCCCTTAGAAAGTACGCCCAACACTTCCTGCTGAAGTCGTCGGTGAATGTGATGTAGTATTTGCTTCCACCTATTGAAGTAGTCTCAAACGGACCAGCGATGTCCGAGTGAACCAACTCCAACGGCCTTGTTGCTCTCCGGGACTTGCCACTCTCAAATGTCTCCCTTCTTTGCTTCCCCTTCGTGCATGCCTCACAGACCCTTTGAGGAGGTGTGATCATAGGCAGCCCTTCCACCATCTTGGATCCAGACAACAGCTTCAGGCCTGTGAACCCCAGATGCCCCATCCGGTGGTGCCACAGCCAAGCTTCTTCCTCCTCTTCAGTCCTTGCGAGACATGCTGTCTCCTTCACATCCATGCTCAAAGTGAAGAGACGGTTCGTCGTCATCTTCACCCTCACCACTTCTTTCCCTTGACCATCCTTCATGGCTAGGGTGCCATCCCGCAGTAGGACCCGGTAGCCCTTCTCCACCAGTTGCCCGAGACTTAGGATATTACTCCTCAAGCCTGGCACATAGAAAACGTCGTTGATGAGCACCTCCTTCTCATTCAACACAACCGCCACTACTCCTCTTCCTTCAACTGAAATCTTAGAAGCGTCGCCGAAACTCACCTCACCACCATTTGGTTCAAGGCTCGTAAACAGCTCCTTCTCTCCGCACATGTGATTACTGGCTCCGGTGTCCAAGTACCATGTTCCATTCCTTCCGCCTCCAGCCCCTTGGACGGTAAGGAACATCATCGGGTCGCCTCCCGTGTTGCTCGTCTCCGCATAATGGTTGGCATCTCCTCCCTTCCTAGGAGCCCAACAATCGTAGCTCATGTGCCCGAACTTGCCACAGTTGTAGCATTGAGTCTGGGACATGTCTCCTCTTCCTCCTCTGCCTTGACCTCTACCTTGGTCTCTTCCCTGACCTCTACCTTGGCCCCTTCCTTGGCCTCTTCCTCTGCCTCCTGCGTCGTGTCTCCAACCCTGAGGTTGCTCCACCTCACGCTGGTTGTACTGATTCCTTCCAAAGTCTCTTCCACCTCTTCCTCCTCTACCTCTGCCTTGGTAGCCTCGGCCGCGCTGGCCTCCTCCTCTTCCCGAGCTCTCTCCAAAGTTAAGCTGAGTCTGGAGTGCTTTCCCCAAGCCACTCGACTCCTCCTCATCTTGTACCATCCGATACTCATGTGCTTGTAGCGAGCCTATCAGTTCATCCGCCGTCATCACCGTGAGGTCCTTCGATTCTTCGATGGCCACCACCACGTGTCGGAACTTCTTAGACATAGAACGCAGGAGCTTCTCCATGAAGCCGACCTCGTCTATCGTCTCCCCGTTTCTCTTCATCTCATTTGTGAGCGTCCGCAGACGGGTCACATAGTCGCCAACCTTCTCCGAGCCTTGCATCCTCATCACCTCATACTGAACTCGGAGGGTTTGCAACCTCACCTTCTTTGCCTTGTCTACTCCTTGCATGGAGTGCTGCAGTATCTCCCAAGCTTCCTTTGAAGTCTCGGCGTCCGAGATCTTCTCAAACGTAGCTTCATCCACCCCTTGGTACAAGATTAACAACGCCTTCTTGTCCTTCTTCTTGGCTTCTCTCAATGCCACCCTCTGAGCGTTCGTCAATGCAGCCTCTGCTTCAGCAGTAACCTCCTCAACACCATCCTCTACTACCTCCCACAGCTCCTTGGAGGCTAGTAGTACTCTCATCTGAATGCTTCAATTTCTATAGTTTGTTTTGCTCAACTTGGGGACCTGCCCCGGCATCCCGCTTCCCATTTCCATCACTACTCTTCGCAAACGCAACTTCCAGGAGTCTCGAACCTCGCTCTGATACCACTTGTTGGAAACGTGAATGGATCCCCGCTTCGGACTACACCTCCAAAACACTTAGCACAAATCCACTAACTGCCCAACTCGCCAACTCTAGCCGCCTAACCGCGCGAGCACCCACCTGCGAGACAACCACCGCGAGACCGCCACACCAAAGTCTTCTCGCCAACACTTCTGCGAGATCTCGCCTCCACGCGAGCTCCACCCAGTAATCCGGCGAGACCACCACTCGCAACACTTACTCGCCAAACACCACTCGGCTACAACCCCTTGCGAGCTCCTTCTCGCCTAGCTCTCTCGCCAAACAGTCAGCTCGACTAGCTGGACCTGCTCGCGAACCCCGTGAGAGCACTAACACCTTGCCGCTCGACTACCCTTCTATCCGCGTGACTCGGCAATCACTTGCCGGCGAGAACACACACTTGGCGAGATCGACACTACCCCGCCCGACTACCTCTTCTATCCGCTCGGCAAACTCACCGCCGGCAACTTTCTCTCACTAGAGATCCTTGGCGCTGTGGCGCTCTCTCCTCTCTCTAAAACGCAAACAAGGAGTGGAGAATTTCTTCTATTGCATCAAACTTTACAAATGAAACTACAAGCCTATATATAGGCAACAACAACCAATGACAACGCGCCAAATGGCAAAGCAATAAAAACTATTAAATACCAACCTTACACCTACCATCCTCTCATCTCCCCAATTAATCACATTCACTCCCCCTTAATGCAATTAAAAACAAAACTCATAACTCCCATGCATGTGGGGCCCGGTCAACAAGTCAACTCCAGGAAATCCAACAGGATCTGTGCCGGCCAAACTTCTACTATTTGCTTGTTGGTGTATATAACTTTCTTGAAAAACTCGAGGGCGACAGACCGCCTCTTGTTATAATTTGAGGGGGGAGAGAGAGAGAGTTGTGCTTGAAGGGTGGAGGCTTTTGAGTCTTTGATTTTAGCTTGAAGGCGGGAGCAGCTAGTTGCGTTCTGATGTCTAGGGCTTTGAAGCTCAGGGGGGGAGCTTTGCGCGTCTTATTTTTTGTGGTTTGTCTCATGTTACGCTCAGTGGAGTCTGCAGTGACAGACTTGACGTCGACTGGTAAGCTTGTCGTTGAGTTGTGGGCAGTGGGAGCACTAGGTGTTCTGCGCTCCTTAGCTGGAGCTGAACGGTCCTTTGCGGGCTCTGGAGTTGGTCTTGTCAATCGCTGGCAGTGCGAGGTAGGATCGGTTTGATCCTTGTAGCTCACGTGGGCTAACCCGGTGTGAGAAACAAGAGAGCCGGAAGTGTTTCCCAACTCCAACAGTTAAGGGTTCACCGGAAAACAATCGCCGCTCCCACGATGGGGGGGGGGGCGGCAAGGTCGGCAGCTGAAAACACCGCTTGCTGCGTGCGGTGAGGGAGCCGCCCCATGCGGGGGCGGGGCAGGACGGGAAGCACAAAATGCCGCCCGTATCGGGCGGCAAAGGAGCAGGACGGGCGGCAAAAATCGCCGCCCGTCCATAGGGGGGAACGAGCGACAGTTTTTGCCGCCCGTTCCCGCTGGCAGGGACGTCACCCCTTAAAGGGGCGGCGGCTAGACGGGCGACAGAAATTGCCGCCGGTCCAGGGCGAGCGAAAGGGGGCCACCCCTGTTAAGGGAGCAGCCGACAGCAAGATGCCGCCCCTTACAGGAAAAGGGGCGGCGGCTTAAATCGGGTCGCAAAAACGGCTATTCACATCCCTAAAAACATTTAAATTTTCTTGACTGTGAATAACTGAATATAAATGAATGCCGTTCAGCTGTTATAGAATCTCTTACACAACTGGTTGCCATAAATTAATCTAGTCAATTGAATGGTTACATTAAATTAATTCAATATCATATTATATACCAAGTACTATTCTAATACTGTTATATAAGTAAATATATTCCTAGAGAAAATAAATATTTACTAATGGACCAGTATTTAATCATCAATTGACTACTTAATTGTCGACCGGTGCTTGATGACACATGTCTTGATCGTCAACTGTCTAACCATAGAACATGGGTATGAAACACAGTCTCAAATCACAAATCCTAATTAATCAACGGCTTGCCGTTCCGGACTTATTTGGTTCAGCGGTGACGGGTCGATCCGGAGGATGGAAACGGAGTGTCCGAATCTGAGGGGGGAGGTGGTTGCTCCAATCAGAGCTTTTTGGTGCATTTCTCAAGGCGGGCGGGTGGAAACGGAGCAAACACCGCCGGAGATTCATTTGTTTACCCTCCTTCCGGCGGCATTTGTCCAAAATGGAGCAGCGAAACGCCCAAACAAATAGAGTAATCAAAAAGATAATGGCCGACTTACCTTTGCAGCTTCCAATTACTTCATCGTTGACCTGCCTCCAGGCATTCGACAATCTACACTAATGGGTACTTGGGCTCCATTTGGTACCGTGGTGGCGGTCTAGAACATGAGGGTGAAACGGTCATTCGTTAATGCTCACCTAAGAAAATTCATCCGCTTGAACATAAAAGTGAATGAAGTTACATAGATGGGCATTACCAAATGACAATTTAACCCCTCATGTTCACAACTGTCACCACCAAGCCAAACAGAGCCTTATTAATCTGTAACCGATTACTCCACAATCAAGCATACATGTTATAGTTAATTTTGATGAGCATGCGAAAGGGCAAAACAGGAAGCAAATTTTTGCAGTCGGCACAAAATTGTTGCGGTAATGACGCATCTTTCTTTTCTTGTCTGACTCCTTTTTTGAAGACCGCTCAATTCGTGACTCTTTTTTGAAAATTTTCAATTCCAGCAATTATGAAGGAGTATTAGTGACAGAATATATTTTCTCCCAAACAATGGAGGAGATTTTTTGGAAGGAGATTTTTTCTCCTTCCTTGATTGGATTCAGCCAGTCTCCCCTTCATTTTACTTGATTTAGGGTTCTTCAACCTATATAAAGAGTGGGGGGGTGCGGTTTTCCCCAAGTATGCAAGATTTCAGGCAAGCAGGAAAACACAGAGGAGGTCGGCCGGCTTTGGCCGAACCTGGGGGTTCTTCCCCGTTGCAACCACGTGTGCATTTTTTTGGTCGGCGGCCGCCATCCTTATCGTCGAGCTTCTTCCTTGCTACAGTTTTGCCGACGGGCTTCTTCCTTACTGCAGCATGCTCGACTCTCGGCCGTCAACTCTTCTTCTCTTGCCGCTGGTTTTCTTTTTCGTCGCATCGTGTACGGTCGGATCTTGGAGGATTCTCTCTCGGTTTATTTTTTCTTCCATTATAGCCATATTATATGTTTTAGAAAGAAAATAAAAATTCTCTGCATGCACAGTGGACGTACCCATTTTAAATTTCGGGAAACCACTTTAAATTTGGTGTTCTTTGTCTGTGGTGTTTTCATATTGTTTCGTGTTTATCGTTATTCGTAACCGATCTTTTGTCGTTAGATTATTTGTGTAGATCTGAAAATTATCTGTCAACACCGATTTTACATAACAAGTAGTATCAGAGACAGGTTCAATCGATGACTAATTGGACGTTCCGTTTCGAGTTTGGTCAACGGTAGGTGACGACATCTGTCTCCTCCCTATCTTCCCAATCTTGATCCGTGAATTTTTCTTGTCGTCTCGGTCTTAGTGCAGATTTTCAGTTTGATTTCTATGACATTTCTACACCTAGTGCGAAGTGTAACGCCGCAAATTTCTTGAGGTATGAGATGCTTCTTTGGGGGTTACCGCCAGACGGTAGCTAGTTACCGCCCGACAGTAGCTAGTTACCGCGCGGCGGTAGCTCTAGGGTTTGCGTCGAGAGCGTCGAGCTCTCGAGAAAGCGTCGAGCTCTCGAGAAAGACGTTACCACGCAGCGGAAAGATGTTATCGCGTGGCAGTAGCAGAGGATTTAATCTGGCATACCTCTCGGAAAGCTATCGCCCGGCGATAGGGTTACTGCTGGCAATAGCTGGGTCAATTTATTTGCTTTGGTTCTCGGGATCATACTGCGCGGCGGCAGAAGTTAGCGTGCGGCGATAGCGCCTGGTGTCGTGTCGTAATCGACGCCTCTATCGCGCGACGTTAGCATCCTATCGCTCGGCGGTAGTGAAACCGAAACGGCGTTGGCAACGTGTCAGCCTGTGATTGGAGGGTTTAAGCGGTTGCGCTCGAAACGAGGTCTTGAATTAAGGTACCGCGCGGCGGTAGCTAGTTACCGCGCAGCAGTAGCTTTATTTATATGCCTGCTTTTGGCCATTTTCGCTTCATTTCTTTTGGAGTGAGGAGTTGGCGTGGTTTTCCTGGAGGAGGAGCAGCGGCGCCGGAGGGTAAATCTTGCCGCCGTTGAAGTTCCGGAGTTTCGATTCGCAAGCCAAGTCCGGATCTGTTGAGGCAAGATCGTTGTGGTTGTGTTCATCTGTCTAGATATTTGGCATGACACCGAAGAGAGCACAAAGGGTAACGATTCTCAACTTGGACATGTGAAATCCTCTTCCTTTTGCATAGGAAACCCTATACCGCGAGTGTGCGGTGAGCATGAGGTTTTTCCTTCGGGTAGATACGGTATATCCCCGTAGTTTTGCGTATAGAGTTCAAAATCGATGTACGAACACAGGCATGGGGTGTGAACCTCATTTGGACAGGTTGGTCTAGATTGGTGATGTTTTCATTATGCTTGCATTGGCCGGAGAAGACTCCGTGATGTTTGTTTTTCGGGTTTCTACGCGGTAGATTGCAGCAGGAAACCTTGGGGACTAACTCCAAGAAGCACCCAGAAAACTGGGTAGAATCGCATTTCTGCCAGACATCGCACAGCGGTAGTGCTACCGCAGGCGGTAGCTCCTTGATTTGTTTGTAGCCTGTGTCGTGGAGACCTGGGGCTTGAGATGTGGGGCTGAGAGCTCTGGGAGCCCAGTCAGATGTCCTGCGAGCCACTCATGTAGCATAACAGGGTTATGTTTTGACTAGAGGAGTGGGAATGGGGAGGCCGACCCGCATCGCGATAGTTTTTGCCCGACGATGTGAGCAACCGGAAAGGGTTGAACCTACCCAGTAGCTATGTGTTGCGTCTGTGGGTAGTGATGCCTATCACAGACATAGTTACGGGTCTTAGGCCTTGCGCGGGCCGTAAAGACTACCAAATGCTCTTGTTTGATGTCGTCTTATGAACGGTGGTGGGCCCTGGCTTTTATCCGGACACCGAGAATGTGCCCTGAGTGCAAGGGGTGTGTGACCGTTTGTGTCTACGCCTCTGGTGAAGTGTGCTTAAATTGCACATTCATTACTGTGTTTTGTTTTGCTAATAAATTGCAGGGAAGGAGCTCGCTGCCCTGAGTAAGGGGCGGGGACGTTATAATTTGGTCAGCTTTAGCTAACCGTTACCTTGTTTTTGCCACCGGTCGATGGATTGTTCTTATGCAGGAACATGTGAGCCAAGTGGCAAGTAGCGGGTTAAAGCCCTTGATGCTGTGTTGGCCCTTGAAGGCCAAAACGAAGTGTTTATTTTTACTGTTTTCATGTATGGTCGGCCTGCGTGCCGAAGTATGTAAAACACTTTAATTCAAGTTGAATGTTGTAAGGTCATAAGGCCAAGACTCTATGTGTATTTGTTCTTTCATTCCTGCTTTGAGTTTTAGTGGACATTCATGTGCTTTGATGGGTTCTTCTAACTTGCTTAAAATCTTTCGCCAGAATGCTCTGTGTTAGGTTTCGATATCGTCTCATAGCATTTTGGTATTAATATGTAACTCCGTTGACTGTCCGTGGAATATGGCGTGAGGCTCCGGCCGGACCTTTTGTTATATCTCATGTGACGGATGAGGGTGTTACATGAAGTTTGAAGTTGTGTTATTATAACTCTTATTTTGGAGTTATTTTTTCTAATCAAAACTTCGTTTTGTGAATGTTGCTTAGTCATCCTCTATTACCTAAGTTCTTTCATTATTACTCATTCGTTTTTCATGAGCTTAGAGTGTGTCTAATTAATCTTTTTTGATTAGTTCTCATAGGGACTCATTTTTCTCATGCTGAGTTTGATTTTGTTTGCATTCATTGTTGATGTGTCTGCATTTGTCAATTTATCTCCCGCGCGCACATCAAAGACCATAAGTCTTGACAGGTTCATTTATCTTGTTATGAGAGACCACTACTGGAGGTGGAGCAGTTTAAATTTAGCTTCAAGGTGGAGCGTTTCTGAGATAGCTACATCAGTCCAGTTTGTGTGCTACTCGGGATTAATGGAGTTTTTTCTTATGATTCGTTCTTGGCCGAAGTTCATTCTGTTGGTTCCTTTGGCTTTGGATCTTGGTGACCGTTGGGTCATTTTGGGAGTTATCTCAGCCAAGTGAAGCATGTCATGGAAGAGACGTCAAAGTGGAGATTGTTGCGGTAATGACGCATCTTCCCTTTCTTGTCCGGCGCCTTTTTTGAAGTCTGCTCAATTCGTGACTCCTCCTTTTTTGGAATTTCCTAAATTCCTGTAATTATGGATGAGTATTGGTGGCAGAATATACTTTCTTCCAAACAATGGAGGAGATTTTTTGGAAGAAGATTTTTTTCTCCTTTCTTGATTGGATCCAGCCGGCCTCATCTTCCATTTACCTGATTTAGGGTTCTTCAAGCATATATAAAGAGGGGGCGGTTTTCCCCAAGTATGCAGGATTTCAGGCAAGCAGGAAAACGCAGAGGAGGTCAGCCGACTTTGGCCGAACTTGTGGGTTCTTCCCCGTTGCAACCGCGTGTGCATATTTTTTGATCGGCGGCCGTCATCCTTGTCGTCGAGCTTCTTCCTTGCTGCAGCTATGCCGATGGGCTTCTTCCTTACTGCAGCGTGCTCGGCTCTCGGCCGCCGACTCTTCTTCTCTTGCCGCTGATTTTTTTTCTCATCGCATATTATAGCCATATTATATGTTTGAGAAAGAAAATAAAAATTCTCTGCATGCACAATGGACGTACCCATTTTCAATTTTGAGAAACCACTTTAAATTTGACGTTCTTTGTCTGTGTTGTTTTCTTATTGTTTCGTGTTTATCGTTCTTGGTAACCAAAATTTTTTCATTAGATTATTTTTGTAAATCTGAAAATTATCTGTCTGAACTCATTTTTCATAACACAAAATAACTCGCCCTTATATAGTATAGATTATATCATTTGCTCATATTTTGTATCATATTCAATTTTCAGTTAAGCATGCATGCATTAGCGAAAATTTGTGTAACCGTTGTCTTTGGCGTAGCACAGTGAAGGCTTGGTTGTTTGACATTACTAATCCAGAAAGCATACCTTTGATTTTGTATTCAGAAAAGCATGTTTAATATTTGAGAATTTACAGCGATTGAGAAATCTCGGCCAGCATCGTCACGAACATGAAGAAAACGTGACATTGAGATTGCAGGAACTTAGGCTCCGTTTGGCATGGTGGCGACGGTTATGAACACGGAGATTAAGGCTCCGTTTGGGGGTCATGACCGCATGAATCGGGACTTAATTATGGTCCGGTTCATACGGTCATGACCGCTTGACCAGTGAAAATAAGTCCCCTCAAACGAAGCCTAAATTGTCATTTGTTAATGTCCACCTAAGTAATTTCATCCACTTTTAGGTTCAAAAAGATGAGATTTATTAAGTGATCCTTAATGAATGTCGATTTAATTTATGCTTTTACGACCGCTACCACAGTGCCAAACAGAGCCTTTGCTGGAGCGTCAACGTGTTTTCCTGACTAATATCACGTAATACACATTAAGTGTTGGTACTTGTAATTCACATTAATTACACACTAGGCCATCAAAGTGGGGTCGTTAATCAATGGCCTGATGAGGCTAAATTTTATGATGATTATTACATGGAAAATAGAGCAAAAAAGAAAAAGAATGGGAAATGATGCTTACCCGTTTAATAAATGAATGACATTAATAAATCATGGGCCAAAACCACATGATAAATTAGAGAGAAAATGGACCATTATTCATCTCTTCACCTACTAACGAAAAACTAATCCTATTTATCACACCTTAATTATCGAGATGAGAAAAACATGGCTAATTAGTTAGAATCTCTCTCTCTCTCTCTCTAATTATGAAGATTCGAAAAACATGACTAATTAGGTAAACGATCTCTCTCTCTCACAATATCTTTACAATATTAAAAAAAATAGAATTTGGCCAAACATTGAAGATTATAAAAAATAGAAAAAATAAAATACGCGACAACGCTCTTGATGGATCAGACTAGCTGAACCGTCTTAGCTTTCGGAACGATCGGTTTCGCAAACAGTCACAAAAATAGATCACAGACGAGACGAGTCTTTTTACGTGGAAAACCCTCTGAATAGGGTGAAAAACCATGGTCGGGGTTGTGCCGACAGGAACTCCACTAGATCGGTCGAGATTACAATGCTCTCAAATCTTGACGTATGGCATAGACGTATTTTTGGGCCGAGGCGGTATCTATTGCATGTTAGTCAATCATTCTCCACATTCATCATTGACATCAAAATTCTAGAAGAAGTTTGGTCAAGTAATCATGTTGACTACTCTAATTTGGGAATTTTTGGATGTTCTACATATGTACATGTTAGTGATGGTAAATTAGCTCCGAGAGGCTCTATTGAGTATGTGTTCTGGGTTATGCGTTTGAGTATGCATTTCTCGGCTTTTTTTCTTAATTTTTTTTTCTGTAGAATGTTATTGTTCATAATATTATGTTTGTTTTCTCTATCAGTGAAAAACAAAGCTCATCCAAAAAAAGTTATTCTGTCTTTTAAGTAGAAGATCACCGGTCCCTAAAACAAACACCATTTTATGAATTGTGGTGTTTTTCAGAAAATAAAAAGGAAGAAAAAAAGCCTCCCAAACGGGGCCTGAATCTAAGAGATATCATCCATGGTATTCTAATTCCAATTCACAAAAATTAATTATTAGTAAAGACGTAACTTTTAATGAGGACGCATTATTAACAACCATCTGAAATCAAACTTCTACAACTTTTTCTACTAGTACAAGTAATCTTCAGGGTATTAGTGAGAATGTAGAATTGGAATTGAAGTCCTCAACTTCTAATTAATCTTGATGCTCAAAAAAATGCATTAAACATTGTTGATTATGGTGGTAAATCTAATCATAATTCAAATATAGCCTCTTCTATCTATACACAACAAGATCATTATTGAATTTCCAAAGATAGACAAAGAAGATAGATTAAAAAGTCAGCTAGATATATTGACAATGATAATTTAACTACTTTTGCTTTGTATATATTGCACAAGAGCTAGTGATTATGAATGAAGAAATGGGAATGAAGTTTTTACAAAAAATGATACATGGGATTTGGCAGAGCTTCCTGAAGTCAAGCGACCACTGAGATGTAAATGAGTTTACAAGTAGAAAGCTGGCTTTCTTGGGGATGAAGACCCTAGAAGCAAAGCATGGTTAGTTGTTAAAAGCTTTAATCAAAAGGAGGGTATTGAAAGTAATGAGATTTTCTCACATGTTGTTTGCCATACCTCCATTAAAGTTTTTGTTTGGGTTTGTTGCTTTATTTGATTTTGGAATTAGAACAAAACTTGTTGTTATGACCGCATTTGTACAAGGGATTTATTGTTCTTGGAAAGGAGCACCTTGTTTGTAAGTTGAATAAATATTTATATGGTTTTAAGCTTAAGCAAGCTCCCAAACAATGGTATAAAAGATTTAATTCCTTTATGATTGGGCAAGGATAGATATAAGTCAATTTGTTGACTGCATTTATTTTCGACAATTTTTAGATGGATCTTTTATATGTGTCACTTTATGTTGATAATATGTTAATTACATCATGTGATAATACTTTTTTTTGAAAGTTGAAAATCGGACTCAAAATGAGTTTGAAATGAAAGAAATAGGTGCAACTAATTAGAAACTGCTTGGTATAAAAGATTCATAAGGACCGTTAAGCGGGCAAACTATTTTTGTCTTGAAAGAAAAATATTGAGGAATTGTTTGATGAGTTTAATATGAGCGTCTCATGTATAATCTGAAGTGTTGTCCAAGTATTGTTGTTTTAAGTCAACTCTGCAAGGAATCCGGAGCGCCGAGAAGAGGAAATTCGAAAATCGAATAACAAACACAGAACATAAACAGAGCAATCACACAACACAAGATGTTACAGAGGTTCACCCAAAACCGGGCTACGTCCTCTCTCCCCTTCTTCCTCCTTCTTGTATTCACCAAAAAGAAACAGATTACAAAGGTTGCAAGGATCAAATCCGATCCTACCTCTTCTCCTCTCTTCTGGACAAGAAAACTACCCGAGGAAAAAAAAACTCCCCTGAACGACGCCTCCAACGATAAACCTCGTACACGTCTTCTTCAGGAAATACGCAGCCGTCAATCTCTCTGAAATTAGCTTTTTTTTTTTCTTCTTACCCTAATCCCCGAAAAACGGGATATAAATACTCAGGAGTAAAAAACGACTCAAAACGTCGAACGCAGAGCCGAGCTCGACGCTCGGGCGTCGACCGGAGGTCGACGATCTCACCCGAGGTCGACGCTCGGCGCATCAGCGATGGTCGACGCCCAGAAGCAGAGCTCGACGCTCGGGCGTCGACCGGAGGTCGACGCTCGACGCCAGCGGAGGTCGACGCTCGACGCCAGCGGAGATCGACGCTCGACGCCAGCTGAGGTCGACGCTCAAGCGTGAGCTCGACGATCGTCGACCTCTCCTCAAACAGAGGGACAAGAGGCATACAGGGGCTGCTTCACACTCCCTTGCCTCTAAGCTCACTTGGGCTAACCCGGTGTGAGAAACAAGAGGCCCTGAAGTGATCCACCAACCCCAACATTCTCCCACTTGGTGGAAACCTTCAGCAAATGAGAGCAGCTCCTCCAGACTTCCTCTTCAAACCCACTGCTGTAGCACACCATTCAAACTTGGCAACAGGCACAGCCTTGGTTAAGAAATCAGAACTGTTCTCCTTAGTGTCAACCTTCCCCAGTTGCACTACCTGCTTCTCCACCTTCTCCCTGATGAAGTGATATTGAATATCAATATGCTTGGTCCTAGCATGGAATGCAGGATTCTTGGCTAACTGAATAGCCCCCTGACTGTCACACCAAATCTTCACAGGACCTTGCTCAAAACCGAGCTCCCAGCACAACCTTCTCAGCCATATGGCTTCCTTACTGGCATGAGTAAGAGCCATGTATTCTGCTTCCGTCGACGAGAGTGCCACCACTCCTTGCCGTCGACTCATCCAACTGATAGCACCACCAAATAAAGTAAAAACATACCCACTGGTGGACCTCCTGCTATCCAGATCACCTCCCCAGTCAGAGTCCACATGTCCAACCACGTCCAGGACTCTTCCAGTTTCAGCACCTTCATAACATATAGAATAATCTGAAGTTCCACGAAGATACCTGAACACTCGCTTCACCGCACTCCAGTGCTCCTTCCCTGGTTTGGCCATATACCGGCTCAGCACTCCCACAGCTTGAGCAATGTCAGGCCGAGTGCAAACCATGGCGTACATCAAGCTTCCCACTGCACTAGCATATGGAACTTTAGCCATGTCTTCAATATCTTCATGTGTCTTGGGACACATCTCCGCAGATAATTTCTCCCCAACCGGCATAGGGGCACCAACAGGTTTACAGTCAGCCATGTTGAACTTCTTCAACACCTCTTCGACATACCTCTGCTGCCCCAACCAAAGCTTCCTTTTGCTTCGGTCTCTGGTAATCTGCATCCCCAAGATCACACTTGCTGGCCCCAAATCCTTCATCTCGAACTTGGCAGAGAGCAGCTTCTTCAACTGTTGGATCATCTTGACACTATTCCCTACGAGCAGCATGTCATCTACGTAGAGTGTCAGAAAAGTGAAGTGCTCTCCCTTCCTTTGGAAATACACACAGTGGTCAGAATTCGACCTTTCTAAACCCAACTCCAGCATGTAGGTGTCGAACTTCTGATACCACATCCTCGGAGATTGCTTAAGTCCATAAAGGGACTTCTTCAACCTGCACACCTGATCCTCCTTGCCCTTGGCCTCGAATCCTTCAGGTTGCCGCATGTAAATCTCCTCCTCCAAATCCCCGTGAAGAAACGCCGTCTTCACGTCCATTTGTTCAATCTCCAGATCATGCACAGCCGCAATGGAGAGAACCATCCTGATAGAAGTGAGCTTGGCCACCGGCGAGAAAATCTCGTCGTAGTCCACACCTTCAACCTGTGAGAATCCCTTGGCAACCAACCTTGCCTTATATTTCTCCACAGTGCCATCAGCCTTCACCTTCTGCTTGAAGACCCATTTGCTTCCAATGGCCTTCCTTCCTTTCGGAAGCTTGCACAGACCCCAAGTCTGATTCTTCCGCAAGGAAACCATCTCATCCTCCATAGCAAGCTCCCACTGATTTGCATCAGCCCTCGACCTCGCATCCCTGGCTGAAATGGGATCTTCTCCAAGCAGGTTCAAGCAATATTGTGCTCCAACAGCACTAAGGGAAAACCGGAGTGGTGCCCTCCTCTCCCTTGTTGAGCGCCTCAGAAGTGGAGCATCAACAACCTCCTCTTCTGACTCATCATCAAAGTTCACTTCCTCCAAAACATCAGATTCAGAGTCAGACTCTGAACCAGCTGTAGTGGTTACCCGAGCATCCTCCAAAGAGGCTTCCATGTTCCCTTCCACTACCACCTTCTCTGCATCCTTCTCTTCTTCCACTCGTGTAATGACTAGAGGACGGACTTCATGAAAGACCACATCCTTGCTATACGTCACCGTCCTCGTCACCGGGTTCCAAAGCTTATATCCCTTGATGCCATCTTTGTAGCCCACAAAGATGCACCGCTCGGACTTCATATCCAGCTTCCCCCTCTTCTCCTTTGGAATGTGAACGTATGCATCACATCCAAAAACACGAGCATAAGCCAAATTTGGCTTCTTCTTGAATACGGCCTCAAAGGGGGTACACCCCTTCACTGCAGATGTAGGGGACCTGTTCTTCAAGTGATTAGCGGTAGCTACCGCTTCAGCCCAGAACTCCTTCCCCAAACCAGCCCAACTGAGCATGCACCTGGCTTTCTCCATCAATGTCCGATTGAGCCTTTCCGACACTCCATTCTGCTCTGGAGTATACGGTGTGGTCTTCTGCCGTGCAATCCCCTGCTCAGTACAGTACCGCTCGAAGGCGTCCGAGCAATACTCCCCTCCGTTATCAGAACGGAGAACCTTCACCTTCCTCTCAAACTGGTTCTCCACCAGGTTCTTAAACTCCTTGAACCTGTCTAGAACCTCTGCCTTGGACCTGAGAAAATAAAGCCAGGAATAGCGAGAATAATCATCAATGAAAGATACATAATACCTAGCCCCACCAAGAGATGGGACTGGAGTCGGTCCGAATACATCAGAATGGATCAAATCAAGAGGGCCAGTGGCCCTAGTCCCTGCTCCCTGAAAGCTAACCCGGTTCTGTTTGCCGAGTAGGCAATGCTCGCAGAATCCAAAGCTCGAGATGCACATGGGCACACCCTCCACCATCTGGCCGGATGTCATAGCCGACATCCCCTTCTCACTGATATGTCCAAGCCGCTGGTGCCACAGCCTGGACTGCTCCTCCTGGTCCTTCTCTTGGCCTTCAGAGATGAAGGCCCCACTAGGCACCACTGTATCAGCAAGTAGCTTGTACAGTGTTCCATGCCTAACACCTTTGGCGATCACCATCGCCCCTCTGGTCATCCTGCATGAGTGCATGTCACAGCTGAAGCAAACTCCCGCATCAGCCATAGATCCCACCGAGATCAGATTCCTGCTCATCCCAGGAATATGCATCACCCCCGGAAGGGTCTTCATGGTTCCGTCGGCCATCTTCAGCATCACCTTGCCACGACCAATGATCTGCACTGCAGTATCATCCCCAAGCATGACATCACCACCCGCAAACTCCTCATACTCACAAAACCAGTGCCTGTGAGGGGTCATGTGGTAAGAGGCTCCTGTATCAACATACCACACATCAGCATCCTGATGGGCAACACAAGCAGCCGCAATGTACATGTCACCGCCATCGGTCTCCTTCTTAGCACCCGAAGTTGACCCTGCCTCCTTCTTCTGAATAGCCTTGTTTGGACATTGAGACTTCACATGCCCAACCTCATTGCACTTCCAGCAACGTACAGGCTTCTTCTCTTTCTCTCTTTCTCTGCTCTTGGATCTACCCCGAGACTTGTCTCTAGATCCACCTTGCTTATTATCCCTCCATTGAGGGCGAGATCTGGATACACTCAATGCACCTTTGTTGGTCTTCTCAGAACCTGCTCTCCTGGTCTCCTCAGAAAGAAGAGTAGCACACACCGACTCACAAGTGAGTGTTCTGTCTCCATTACCCCCAATGGCAACGATAACGTTGTCCCAAGAGTCCGGCAATGAACAAAGTAGTGTGATCGCCCTGTCTTCATCCGAGATCTTCTCACCAATAGAGATCAACTGACCCACAACCGTGTTGAAATTGGTCAGGTGTTCCGAGAAGGAACCACCCTCCTGCATCTTCAGATTGTACCACTTCTTCCGCAACAGCAACTTGTTCACCAGAGATTTGCTCTGGTACAGAGTCTCCAACTTCCGCCATAAACCTTGGCCCGAAGTTTCCTCCATGACGTTTGTTAAAACAGAGTCTGTAAGAAACAGCCGGATCAGACCTTTGGCTTTCCGATCGGCTTTTGTCCAGGCTGCAACAACCTCCTCCGTAGATTTCTCTTTCGGTGGATCATCCGCTATTGCTCCCCACAAATCTCGATCCACCAACAGATCTTCCATCTTCATCTTCCACAGATCAAATCGACTGCCATCAAACTTCTCTATCTCGATCCGCACTCCTCCTGAACTCATTTCCAAGAATCAAGAGAACCTCCCTCTGATACCAAATGCAAGGAATCCGGAGCGCCGAGAAGAGGAAATTCGAAAATCGAATAACAAACACAGAACATAAACAGAGCAATCACACAACACAAGATGTTACAGAGGTTCACCCAAAACCGGGCTACGTCCTCTCTCCCCTTCTTCCTCCTTCTTGTATTCACCAAAAAGAAACAGATTACAAAGGTTGCAAGGATCAAATCCGATCCTACCTCTTCTCCTCTCTTCTGGACAAGAAAACTACCCGAGGAAAAAAAAACTCCCCTGAACGACGCCTCCAACGATAAACCTCGTACACGTCTTCTTCAGGAAATACGCAGCCGTCAATCTCTCTGAAATTAGCTTTTTTTTTTTCTTCTTACCCTAATCCCCGAAAAACGGGATATAAATACTCAGGAGTAAAAAACGACTCAAAACGTCGAACGCAGAGCCGAGCTCGACGCTCGGGCGTCGACCGGAGGTCGACGATCTCACCTGAGGTCGACGCTCGGCGCATCAGCGATGGTCGACGCCCAGAAGCAGAGCTCGACGCTCGGGCGTCGACCGGAGGTCGACGCTCGACGCCAGCGGAGGTCGACGCTCGACGCCAGCGGAGATCGACGCTCGACGCCAGCTGAGGTCGACGCTCAAGCGTGAGCTCGACGATCGTCGACCTCTCCTCAAACAGAGGGACAAGAGGCATACAGGGGCTGCTTCACACTCCCTTGCCTCTAAGCTCACTTGGGCTAACCCGGTGTGAGAAACAAGAGGCCCTGAAGTGATCCACCAACCCCAACAAACTCTCTAACTTCTTAAAAAAACAGCAAAATACTGGCCGATTCAAATTCAAGTGACGAAATTGAGGTAGATGAAAAAGAGAAGTAGTAATTATGTCTTATGTTAGTTTTAATATTTCAAATTCTCTTTGTAGTTTTAATGCCTAAATATTGTCGGAATAATTGTGTTACTGTGTTAATGATGACAAAAGGGCCGAGTCACTTAAGAGATAATGAGGCTCTGAGTTCTAGATTGCGTGCATATTGATTGCGTGCAAATTTGTATAAAACTCCATTTGTTGTTGGGCTAGAGTGCATGCAAGCTCGATCAGAGCACATACAAATTAGTCCTAGTAAGTATGTACACGACCGCTTAATGGTATGTCGATACACAACGAAAACATGACACAAAATAACTAAAATAAAAGTACACACGAATTTAACGTTGAAACTCAATAGAGTGAAAATCACTGGACGATCGGAGTCCAATCCAGAAAGCCGCCACTTTAAGTGAATAAAAAACAAATAGGTAATTACAAGACTTTCCCTCCTCGATCCAACAGGATCTTCACCATTTTCGCACCACACAATATTACATAATAAACAATAGCAGAAAATTTTCAAGTTACCAACAGTGGTGGACGAGACGGATTACGCAAATTCTCTCTAAGATACCTCTTCGAACCCTTGCACAAATCTGCTCAAAATCCAATAAGTGTTGGCGAAGTATTCCTCGTCAACGCCGTAGAACGTCGTATGAAAGCTCTCACAAACTATGACGATTGTCATAATGACCTCTCTAGAAAACTTCAAATATTTAAGCTTGGAGAAAAGTGGATGTCTTACCCCTTCTCCTTCATGCTTATTTATAGAGTCAAATCAAGAAGGTAAAGGTGGTAGATGACAAGTGGATAAAGCTTTTATTAAGCTTCCCTTGGTCAAAAACACATGTCAAATATCATAAAGCTTCATTTGGCCATTTTTCCTAGAAACTTTCTCCAAGAGCATATATTGGTTTAAAGGTGAAAGACGGCTATTCATTTTCACACTTCTCATGAACACATGTTTGAAAAATAAGGTCAAAGTTGGCTAACCTCTTTGACACTTATGAGAAAATTATCTCAACAAATCTCTCTCCTTTCGACTAAGTGAAGAAACTTGTCATTCTGACAGTCTTCTTTCAAATCTCTAGTTTGCCTCCCTCCAGTTCTTCCATCAACGACATGTCTCTACATTTAGCCAACAATACCAAATTCGAGTTAATGAGACTCGAACTCAACAGTTTTCCTCATAAAGAACGGTAACTGTACCCAGCCACTTATTCTCCTCATTTTACCTTTATGTAGAGGGAGCCACCATGTCGGTGATCCTCACACAGTGCTCAAACTTCCCTCTCGACACGGTTTTCGTGAACATATCTGCTTCATTGTCATATGTATGCACCTTCTACAGAGCCAACTCTATCTGTTCTAGAGTACCGCGTATCTAATAATACCACATGTGAATATGTTTGGATCTTGAGTTGAAGGTGGGGTTCTTCCCCAAATAAATCGCGCTCTGTCGTATATGAGTATGTAGCGCTCCTGAGTGAAATCAAATTCCTTGATAATATGCTTTATTCAAAAAATACTTTTCCTGTCCCAATGACTGCAAAAAATTTTGCTTATATAGTTGACAATGTAACACACTTCTGAAGTCTAGATTATCGCGACACATCTCCCCTTCAAACAAGATCAAGTACCCGGATGTTGATCTTTTAGAGTACAAATCTCCAGCTATATCAGCATTAGTGTAGCCCAGTAGCTCTGGCTCACCATCTCTAAACCTTAACGTCAAGTCTTACATCCTATGTAGGTACCTTAGAATACACTATAGATACAGTAGCTGCAGTGTGACTCTCCTTCCTAGCATTAGTCAACACTCATTTCTTCCATTTGTCATTCTTTAGTGAACAACAGAACTTCTGAATATGCTCTTTCTTATGACAATAATAACGCTCCATGTTTTGATAACGTGATTTAAACTTTCCCATGTTTTTGGCTCCTCTCATTATTCCTTCCACTGCTCTTGCTCCTGCCTCTCCCCCCGGGCTCAGTAAAGAGGATGTCAGCTTGTAAAGAAAAGCATGATATCCCTTGAGACTTCCTTCTCACCTCTTTATTCAGGATGTCACTCTTAGAAATCTCCATAATAATGATGCCTCCGGGAGAGGAGTTGATTAGAGAAACTCTAACCATCTCTCAAGAGTCTGCAAGAGACTTCAGTAGTCATAGTGCATTGATCTCATCTTCGAAAATCATCTTCATAGCAGTAAGTTAATTAATAATACTTTGGAACTCATTTATATCATCCAAGATAGGTGAGTCTTCTCTATAATTGAACTCTTCAGGCTTCTTCAGTAGATATAGTTTGTTCATGTAAACACTCTTGGCATAGAATGTCTTGAGAGTCTTCCAAAGTATTTTTGCATCAACGATACTGGCAACAAGATTGTAGATGTTCAGCTCTACAAATCATCTGATGAATCCACATAACACTACTAGAAAACTGACTTTTAGCTACGGCAGATTGTCGTGGCTAAAAGTCCAAAACCGTGGCTAAAGACTTTTAGCCACGGTCTGCCCACGGAAAATGGGCGTGGGCAATACGAGCGTGGCTAAAAGTCCAAACCGTGGCTAAAAGTCCAAAACCGTGGCTAATACTGGACTTTTAGCCACAGTTCATTGTCGTGACTAATAGTGGACTTTTAGCCACGGTTTAATCGTCGTGGTTAAAAGGCCACTCATAACATAAAAAATTCAGGCCGGTCGGCCGCCACCACCGCCGCCGCCGCCCGGCCGCAGCCACCGCCGCCGCCCGGCCGCCGCCGCCGCCCCCCGGCCGCCGCCGCCGCCATATTTATTTCAAAGGCTAATTGAAATAAATTCCTTATAAACCCAAAAATCTCATTTTTTTTTCCCGATGTGGGACTAAACGATGCCACGATCTTTTGCCACGGTTCAGGCAAACCGTGGCTAATAGTAGACTTTTAGCCACGGTTCAGGCAAATCGTGGCTAAAAGTCCAGTATTAGCCACGGAATAAAACCGTGGCTAATACTCAATATTAGCCACGATTTTTCCCCGTGGCAAAAGAAACCGTGGCTAAAAGTCATTTTTCTAGTAGTGTAACTTTCGGTGCTCTACCTTCCACTTATTGAGATTCATGTCTTTAGGTATCTCCTCAAAGATAGGAGCACGCTAGCTCTTAACGTAGATGAGATCTTCCATTAGTTAGTGTCAATGGTGATAATTCGTGCTGTTTAATTTCACCTTTTGTTCAGAGCCTGAACCTGAAGTAGACTTCATCTTACTTTGTCACTAATCAGACTGACCTAAGTTCACTGAGCCTAAACCTGAAGTAGACTCCATCGTACTTTTTCACTAGTCAGACTGACCTAAGTTCTCTGAGATTGAACCTGAAGCAAACTCAATTGTTCTCTGAGCCCACTATTTCAAAGAAAGCAATCAAAGAAGATCGGGAGCAAACAATTAGTCGTCACCTATCACACCTGATCACTAACCCGAAATATCTGATCGACTCGTCTTAAATAGGTCAGCCTAATAATTGCTCTGAAAATAAACTTGCCTTTGATACCACTTGTTGGGCTAGAGAGCATGCAAGCCCGACCAGTGCACCTACAAATTAGTCCAAAAAAGTATCTACACGACCACTTAGCAGTATTTCAATACACAACTAAAACACAACAAAGAATAACTAGAATAGAAGTGATACACAGATTTAACATGAAAACTCAATAGTGTGAAAATCATGGGACGATCATAGTCCAATCCGGAAAGTCGCCACTATAACTGTCTGAAAAATGGCAATTACAAGGCATTCTCTCTTCGATCCACACATGATCTTCACTAATTTTGCACCACACAATATTACAGATTAAACAATAGTAGAAAAATTGCAAGTTATCGATATTGGCGGACGAGACGGATTGCACAAATCCTCTCCAATGATGTCTATTCGAATCCTTGCCCAAATTCGCTCCAAATCCAATTAATGTTAGTGAAGTATTACTCGTCAACGTCATAAAACGTCGTCTGAAAACTCTTCCAAACTAACACGATTGTCACAAAAGTCTCTCTAGAAAACTTCAAATGTTTAAGCTTGGAGAGAAGTGAATGTCTTACCCTCCTCTTTCATGCCTATTTATAGGGTCAAAACCAAGAAAGTAGAGGTGGTAGATAACATGTGGATGAAGTTTTCATGAAACTTCCCCCAGCGAAAAGCACATGTCAAATATCACGAAGCTCGGTCACTTTCCTAGAAAATTCCTCCAAAAGCACATGTTGGTTTTAAGATCAAAGGAGACGACTATTTCTTTTCACATTTGTCATGAAACACATGCTTGAAAAAGATGATTAAAATTAACTAACCTCTATCACACTTAGAAGAAAACTATCTCAACATTTGCATGATTATTCAAAAAACAATGCAAGTAAACTCTTTGATAAAAAAAGTAATTTGATGACTTTTTTTTTCAAAATCAAATTTTTTTCCACTGGTGAACCTTTATATATCTATCTTATGGAATACAAGTTGTTATAATACATAATGCATAAATAATATATAAATAAAAACATCATGGTGTTGATTCTTTAAAAAATATTCTCATACACTGATTTCTTTAATTAAGACATTATTTCAGAAGACAAACAACTTTAGTAATTGATCAATCAATTTATAGGTTTCTTTGGCTTTTACCAATATTACAAAATCTAAAATGAACTGAGACAACCAAATTGAGAGAAAAACTATGGAGAGGCAGTCAGACAAGCCTTGAATTTGCATGATCTTTTTATCCAAATTGGAGCAGTCACAGTTCCTTTGATATCCAAAAACTACGACCCCTCCTTTCTGGTAAGTCTAATTTATCGAAATTTTTTGTCAGGGGTATTTATGTAATTCCTCCTTATTTTATACTTTGGGTATAAAAGGTCTGCTATCAGCGTAGGGTTTCTGTGCGTGAAAACTAGAGGGAGAGAAGCAACATAAGAGAAGTGTTGTACTCTTTTGATCGTTGGATTTTTGCGTTGGTGGTTGTGCTTTTTTCTCCGAATTTAGGGTTTTTTCACGTTATATCTGTGTGTTCCTGATTGTTTCTCTGTTTTTTTTTTGTGATTCCTTTGGCGTCGGTCTCTCCTAACATGTTACTCAAAATACTTGATTTTGAATTTTAATGGATGCCCGGGTTGAGTTAAATTTTTAGTTTTATCCTATGATCAGATTTTAGTTCTTACAAGATATTATTTTTGGATCATTCTATAATCATTTTTGATCATTCTATAGGAACACTTACATCATTCTGCGATCACTTTGATCATCAACCTTTTATATGATCATATTTTTAGTTTGCCTGACCAAAAATTAGTTTCTTCGTTAGAACCCGTTGCTTTGGCGAGGAGATTGGTCGGGCGCAATGCCGCTGAGGCGGGATGGAGAAACCCTCAAACAGTACATTTGACTTTCGACGATCAGCGCGATAGTCGCCGGCACACTCAACCTTCTAATGGCATGCCTAAGCTCGAATTGGTGTTCACAGTTCCTCCATTCACGCTTGGACATGAACCCGCTCCGCCATACTTTGAGCCTCACACAAGCAAACACACATGATCTCTGTAAAGAAAACTTTTTTTTTGGGAGAATTTTAATGACAGACCACATGTGGTTATTGGCACCCCGTGTTATTGAAAAAATAGCTATAAGCAGACCATCTTTACGGGTTGACAGATCTTTTTGTCATTAACAATGATCTGCGCATAGCAAAATAAATATGTCTAATCAAATACAAAATTCAATCACAACCATTCAAAAAGGATTGTATGACTGTGATCTCGTGGCCGGTGACGTCAGTGAGGGTGATGGACTATATTTTCAACCAGCGATCGCAGAATGACTGTGGTCTCGCGGCCGGTGAGGGTGAGGGTGATGGACAATATTTATTTATGTTCACCGAATGCCAGGCACATCAATGAACTGATAAAGACTCTGTATCCATGTATTAATATCTCGCTCCTAAAAAAAACTCAGAGAAATAAATATTTTGCTTATTAATAAATAAACTATTAGACTGGTTTCAAAACTTTAAGGGTTCCATCCAGAGCAGAAGTAGCCCCAAAGTTCCAACTCTCAGTTTTCGTTCTTCCATCCCGAGCAGGTCTCTGGTCCGTTCTTCTATCCCAATTCGTGAGTAGGTCTCCGATTTCGTTCTTTCATTCAGCATTCTTTTACTCGTTGCAACAGCCCGTGTTACGGCCCGAGGGAATATTTTCTACGATGAATTAATAAAAAAATTATTTGTAGAATCAGAGTGATGAATGAGCGAATGATTGTTTGATTGCTTGTATTGATAAATGACGCAATAATCTCAAACTTTGAAAAAACGTGTCAATCAAAACTATCTTGTTAAGCTATTGTTGGAACCTTGATACCTGTTCAACGGAGTTCGATTGGGAGGGAACAGTTCACGTTACTTAGTCCGTCGTCGGGTGCGCAATGCAGCTCAATTCAAGATCGGAGTCGGCCCTCCGTAGTTGTGGGTGGTTGCCTACACAAAGACCCGGTGAGCTGCAACGAGAAGGTCCCGCCAGGGGTAAAATCGTCTTTCTGGCATGTTAATAACGACCTCCGCCTTTTGATTTTTTGCTATTGACGACTCTGATTGGTATCTAGATAGCGGAATCTCATTGTTTGTGATGGCTATGGGCAAATTTGGCTGGCCGGCGAGCAGGAAAAAGGGCGCACTGGCTTTCCTGCTGAGGCGAGTTCACGAAGAAGGCAGACTCGAATGACTTGTATGCACCTCGACGAGAGGTCGCCCCTGTCCGAGAGCTCACTGAACGAGTTGGTGCTTGGATGATGAGGCCGGCTCGCGGTCGCCCATGATCGACGAGTCGCAGGGTCGCATAGCCAGGCTCGGCTCGCATGACCTAATTTTTCATGACGGGCTTGCCCTGCTTGGCTTGGGTTCGGGCTGGATCGGGGTCACTACACAATCCCCGCTTCTTTGCGAGCTCACCAGAGGTCGGAAAGAAATCATTCAACCCCGATTTCGCAAACTTAGGACGTTTCCTGCTAGATCACATCGCAGTGCCTACCTGCTCTATAAATATGAGGAGAAGGGCATGAATTTCTCCAACAAACTTCCTGGTCGATTTGCTGTCCCTCTGATCTTGATGGGATCACCTGACCGGGACGACGTCGAGGTGGCAGCTTTCTTCGGCCTGATTAACGGACCTCCCACATGAAACGACTCCACATATTAAGTAACATATAATAAAAGGTTCGGCCGGGGCCTCACACTATATGCCACAAACAGACGGCGAGGTCACAAGTTAATATCAAAACACCATCGCACCCTAACTCAGAGCATTCTAGCGGAAGTTTATTACTTGCAAGAATTCAACCAATGAATGCTCACTAATATATAAATAGCACATTTATATATAACACCAGGAATGCATACAAGAACACAAGCGCTCACGGTCTTAAAGCCTTACATATTTCTCTTTACAAGATGTGGTTTCATACATCGGCACGCAGGCCGGCCACACATGAAATTCAATCTTTCGCCCGGCCTTCAAAGGCCTACAAGCAGCAGCAGTAAGGGCTTCAGCCCGCTCAATCCAGTTCAGCCCGCAACAACTGCATATGGACCAATTATAACGACCCTACCCCTTACCCAGGGCAGTGGTTCCTTCCCTGCATGCATTGCAATCACAAGATGTGCTTTCATACTTCGGCATGCAGGCCGACCACACATGAAATCCAATCCTTCGCACAGCCTTCAAGGGCCTACAAGCAGCAGCAGTAAGGGCTTCAGCCCGCTCAATCCAGTTCAGCCCGCAACACCTGCATATGGACGTCCACCCCAAGGGTGATAAACAAAGCAACGGTCAGCATTTGCTGACCAATTATAACGACCCTACCCCTTACCCGGGGCAATGGTTCCTTCCCTACATGCATTGCAATCACAATATATATATATATATCACAACAAGTGCGCTCACGCACCACGTCATCACAAATGTCGGCCTTCGTGTCAGACGCTCCGTGCACTCAGGGCACGCTTACGGTGTACCGAATCATTCCAGGTCCCACCACCGATTAGAGGTTATTAGCTTGTTGGTCGGGCACTAGTCTACTACAACACGCGTGTTGGAGACATCCTTGCCCATCCCACTCAGAGGCGTTCACCTCACGGCAACAATGAGCACTATAGGTCGACCTATGCCCGTAGTGTAACAAGCCCGGGAAACCCCCCTCTGCATTGCCACCAATCGACCGCTCACAACGCAGGTACACGGACCTCTAGATCAAGTAACAAGTCGAGGAAACCCCCCTCTGCATTGCCACCACTCGATCTCTCATAATAGTGTCGCTTCAGCACACAGCTCACGTAGAGCATCCAATTCCAATGCCACAAAGGCTCCACAACCCCAAAGAATGGCTCTTACGACCACATCGTATACCGCTCATGCAGAGCATACAACACAAGGAACTCACAAGCATCCTCACAAACATCATAACCTACTCGTTACATACACGGAGTCTTCTCTGGTTTGCAATTTAAACATCACTAATCCAGACTAACCGTCTGGATGGGCTTCACATAGCATGCCTATTCCGTCCTACTCATTTCCAACCGGGGATATCAACCATCAACCCACTAGAATCGCTTATGCTTTCAACCTCTTGGTGGAGGATCCCATGCACATGCATAAAACAGGACTTCACTTATCACAGAAGGAGATCATTACCCTTGACGATCGCTTTGGAGCCATGGAAATCCAGTCGGATGGAAATCACCGCAACGGCTTTGCCTCCACAAAACTAGCCTCAGATCTCGAATTGGAACTCGGAAGCTCCACCGACGGCTGGATCCTCTCCTCCTTCTCCTTCCTCCTCGCCCTTCTCTCTTCTCTTTAGAAAGAGAATAATAAGGATAGAATGAGAATTACTTCTCAATCCTTAGTCTTATAACAGTAGAAGGAGTCCTGTACCATCAGATCCAATTTGAAGGAAATGAACGGCCACGATTTGCTCAGAAAAGCATCTTCCCTGGGCTGACATGGCTTGTGACACGCCTGTGTCACAGGCCGTGTACCTCAAGCGGCATACAACCGACTCAACACGGGTTCTCAACACGCCCGTGTCAACACTGACACACTCGTGTCATCCAGAATACACCTGGGATCCAGGCCGTGTTTCCTTGCTGAGTACAAATTTCGGGACGAAATTTATCTTAAGGGGGGAGGATTGTAACACCCCAAAAACCTTAAGTCCCAAAATGGGGTCAGGCTGGGTGACACGGCCTGGGACACGGGCGTGTCCCAGGGCGTGTCCCCGTATCCAGTGCACACGGCCTGGGATACGGGCGTGTCCTAGGGCGTGTCCTTTTCGGTGGGTATCGAGTCAAGTTCTCGAGACATCACGGTCAACGATCGTCGAGAGGCAACACGGACTGGGACACAGGCGTGTCCCAGGGCGTGTCCTGCTCGGGTGAATACCGGGCGGCGTTGAGTGGAATGGCGTTGAGTGGCGTTGAGTGGAATGATGTTGAGTGTTGAATACGGCCTGTGACACGGGCGTGTCACAGGGGCGTGTTGGGCACACGGCCAAGGACACAGGCGTGTGCCTTATCTGTGTTCTTCTCGGGTGATTTGGTCCTGTGTTGAAAGGGTGATACGGCCAGTCACACGTCCGTGTCAAAGTTGACACGGGCGTGTATGCCCTGTGACACGGGCGTGTTGGAGCCCGTGTTATGGTTTGGTTTGAGTCGGTTCGTAAACCTCTTAGAGTCCACGGCCTGGGACATGGGCGTGTCACAGGTCGTGTCAAGTCAAATTTGGACTTTTGGGCAGATCTTGGCCATCCAATTATTTCTATTTGGATCCAATGGCTCAGGTGCTTTCCTGCAGTGATAAGGTTGAGGTTTGGCCTCTTCTCTCATTCTTATCAAGAGAGAAAAAGAGAGAGCTTGGAGGAAGTAGAAGGAGGAGAAGAGCAAGGCTTTGGTGGTGCTCGGGCGGTCCGATTCGAGATCCAAGGCTAGTTCTGTGGAGGCAAAGCTGCTGCGGTGCTTTCCAACCGGCCAGATTTTCGATGGCTCCCAAGAGATCTTCAAGGGTAACGATCTTCCTTCTTGGACATGTGAAGTCATTCTTTATGCATGAGTAAGGAATCCTCTCCACCAAAAGGTGAAAAGAGTGAGTGATTTCGGTGGGTTGATAGTTACTATCCCCTGTTGAGTCTGCATCTAGACCCGGAAGTATGTAGTACGGGATAGACATGTTGTGTGAAGCTCATCTGTACATGTCAGTATGGATTGGCGATGTTGCATTTATGCACCGGAGAAGACTCAGCGTATACTCGTGTAGTTAGTGGGGTCGTTGGGTTGTGTTTGTGAAGGGGAGTAGCAGGAAGTACTGGAATGTGGAATTCCAGGAAAATGCCCTTGTGCTGTTTTTGCTGTGGCTACGATGTAGCCAGTCCTTGATTGACAATGAAGCCAGTCCTAATTGGGACAGTATGGCTAATGTGATGCCAGTCCTTGGCGGACGTTATGGCGATTGTGAGCTGCGATCTCTAAAAGGGCTCGTGCCGAACAGGAAAGGTGAAGCTGTAACGCCCCCGAATTTTCGATGATTTATTTTAAATCCTTTTTCGGCGTTACGTTGACGTTTTCCGTCTCGAGCCGTTGTTAGAGTACCTCGTTAGGTGTTCTTAGAGGTTTAGCCTGTTTGCGGGTTTCCCCAGCTAGCCGGTGTCTGTTTTGGAGACCCGGTTGAGCCTTTCAGGGAATTCTCGTGTTTGGCTTCGGGCGAGGTTAGCTCGAGTTTTGTTCGTCGGAAGTCGTTTTTGACTTCGCCGTTGTGTTCGTAGCACGGGTATTTAGCTACGGTGCGATTTTGGTCGATATCCGAGGACGTCGCGTTTTCGCGTCGTTTTTGGCGGTCGCTCGTTAGTGAGTCGTCATCCCTTTTTTTTTTATGTAAGCGTTTATATATAATTATTACGCATCTTTTAGTTTGGTGGGTATTGTAGGCGTGTCGGCGTATATATGCTTACAGGTGCGAGTAGGGTTTAGTATATATGCATACTTATATATATGTATGTATATACGTATATATATATTAGTTTTATATATATTAGTTTTATATTAGTTTTATATATATATATATATATATGTATAAATATATAGTATACTGATATATATATATATATTAGTTTAGTATATATATATATATATATATTAGTTTATATTAAGTATATATGTATATACATAAATATTAAGTTATTAAAATATTTAGGTTTTATTTAGGTTGCCCTTCCCCTTTTTTTGACCGAGCAGCCGCCCCCCCCCCCCCCCCATTTTATTCTTTTTTTTGTTTTGTCTGCCTGTGCAAGCCGATCGGGAGAGAGACGGGAGAAGCGGCGACCTAGCCGGCCTCCTTCCGCCGCCCGCCGCCGGCCGCTCCGGCCTCCCCTTCCCGATCCGAGCCCGGATCCGTGTTCCCCTCGCCGAGAGCTTCGATCCTAGGTATTCTATTGAACCTTTCCTCCATGTTTTTCATTTGGATTCGTTTTGGTTTTTTCGTTGTTTTGGAATTTATTGTTCTCCTTTCATGTTTAGAATGCGATCTTAGGTTGTCTTGGTGGTGTTGGTGATTTTGGGAGCTTCCGGAATTTTTGGGCGTCCGCCATAGCGCCGTTGTGCTGGCGAAATTTTCGGTGACACGTGCGAGGCAAGTGCTTCTCTCCTTTTCGCCATTTGGTCTACTTTTGTCTCTCAATTTCTTGTTAATTTCGTATATCGCATGTTAGATTTGTTGATGAATCGGAACCCTAACCCTTATCCCCTTCCGGTAACCGCGTTAGAAATTAGGCTTTTACCCTCCCGCTAGTAGATTCCCGTTTTAGGACGGCGTCGCGGTAGGTGTTTAGCGTAGGTGTGGGTTAGCGTGGAGATGGGTTTATGTTTAGGTCTATGTTTATGTTTAGGAGTTTTAGGATTTTATTTGCCTTATTTTGAGGCGTTTAGGTGTGATTGTGCACACACGGCCTATGGTCGTGCGTCTAGTAATCGTGCGACCCGATGTCGGTGCTCGTACGCTAGGCTTAGAATCGAGTGAGTGTACTCACTCGCAGCGGCGTTGCGTAATCGCAACGACTAATCCCTTAGCGTTGATTTCTCCCCGAGTGTTTTGCTCGTGTATCGAGAGTCCCTTGTCGGCTGTTACTTTTCGAAGGCCGAATCGTGGGTTGTGGTCAGTAGTGGTGGTGGATGGCTCTTTTAGGGGTTGTGTGGCGTGATGTAGCCTTGACCACACTCTTTACCTTGACCCGAGTAGTTTCTGGGCAAGTGAGTGATGGGTCTTTTGTGCCTTCACGTGTCAACCCTTGAGCAATTTGTTGACTCGGAATTAGTGGTTGGGCGATTTGGAACGCTTTCAACCTGATTCCAAGTTTCTTGTTTTTGCTACTGCCGCCTCTCACAATTTAGGATGTTAGGCGTTTCTTCCGTAGGTGTTGCAGCATTTTTTTGGCATCATGGCCATGTTGACTCTGCAGGGTTTTAGGCAGAGTAGTTGCTGTTTACCCGCACTTGGTGCAGGTTTGCTTTTCGCCCTTCCTTGGGCATTGTTGTTTTTACTCTAGTTGTACTCTCTTTACCTTATTTTACCTGCTTTTACCTTACTTTCCTTTTTAGCACTTGCATCCCTTGCTCTGAGGTGTTCTATTTTTCTTCTGAACGCCTCAGGTTCTGGGCGGTAGCCAGTAGGTGGCTGTTGCTGTGGTGCTGTTGGAGGTCCTTTTGTTGCCTGTTGAGACTCTCTTGAGTCATTGTGAGGTAGTTTTACTGCACTTTCTACAGACATACATACTTGCCAGTGGGTTCGTGTCAGCTGTTGGCGCCCCTGGTAGTTTTACCTTTTCGTACTAGATATGCTTTTCTTCTTACTGCTACCCTTTCTGGGGGATAGTCTATTTGCTCTGGGAAGTTTTATGCTAGGTTGCTAGTTACTTTAAAAGCTAAAAGTAAAACTATATTATGTATAAGCATATGATCAGCATGATTTCTAAAAAGAACTCACTTAACGTACTTTCATAATTACGTATAACAAATGATTTTCCTATATATGTATAAATTAAAACTAGAGTTTTGGTTCAGCGTAAGGGCCCTTCGGGATCACTTATGCGCTCATTTAGGATGTTGACGTAAATGAAGTATCTTCCGCTACGTATAAAAATCAGTTTTGAAACCGTGGACTCTTTGGTCCACTGAGCCGAGGGATACGGCCAATAAATAAATCAAGTTTTTTTTATAATTAAATAAGTCATGATTTGAAAGGATTTGGAGTGTCGCCTGAACGTCGGCAGTTATCCCCTGCTCGACGTGGCATCACAGCGCGTAGATTTTCTCTTACTCTGATTTAATAAATAGTGAGAAAAATGCGGGTTGTGACAGTTGGTATCAGAGGGAGGTTGCTTGACAATTGGTCGGGCAACCTTCCTTTGTTTGTGTTAGATGTTTAGAGTCATATCATACACACACCGACATGTCATCGGCACGTTTTGGCTGAAGCACGAACACTGCACTACACTCATAAGCATAACATGAAGTATACGGGGCATATTATGTATTTTACGATACATAATATGTGGTTGTATATGGATCCACCATAGGGGCAACATGCGAGGGTTATGTATTATGGGGTGCATAACCTCACCGCATGAATGCGACTAGCACGTTTTCTTTTTAGTTGCATGAGAATGTTATGTAGTATGGGATGCATAACATTTTCATGTGTACTCCGCCATGGCATGCACTAGGGCCTTTTTAGAATGCATAGCATAATCATGCATAGCATAACATTGCATAAGCACAACGCGCCAAGCTAAAGACGTGCAGGATGACATGTGTACACACATAATTTTTGAGTCAAAAATAATATAATTCATGCATTCCCGATCTAGGCACAAGAGTTAGTGTGATGGTGGTGAACCATCTTAGGCTAAGCATATCATTCCTTTTGTATTAAATAAAATAAAATCTCAGAGCAAATATAGCAGTAGAAGATCATATTTATGTATGTATTGTCTGTACCTTTTGTCTAATCCTAGGAGTTTAGCTAAGTTCTAATCGTTTGTTATGTTTTAATTTTCCTTATAGTATGGCGCCGAAGCGTAGAGTGACGAGGTCGACTCCCCAGTCTGAGGGTGAGTCCTCCGGTGCTCAAAGTGATGCGTTGGTGGAAAGCCTGAGGCAGAGTAACGAGGCCTTATCAAGGCAGGTGGTGGAGTTGCAGGCCCAGATGCAGTCCTTTTTATCCGGAGCGGCGGGTCAGACTCCGGGAGTTCAGGACCCCGCCGTGGGTACAGCTGTCCTAGCCCCTCCTGCCCCCCCTGCTCCTCTCGTGCCTCCAGTGGTGGTGCCCCCCGGGATGGCTTTCATCTCCCAGTTCCAGAGGCTGAGCCCTCCCACGTACGATGGGAAGGCGGATTTCATGGTATTGGACGACTGGCTGATCACTATGGAGGAGATGCTTCACTATTCAGGTATCTCAGATGATCAGAAGGTGATGCTGGGCGTTTATCAGCTGAAGGGTTTGGCGAAGACCTGGTGGTTAAGAGAGAAGGAAGGCATGGTCGGAGAATGTTCCTGGAGTTCATTCAAGGAGTTGCTGATGAGGAAGTTTCTACCGTCAGTGGAACGAGACCGGTTGATGAACAACTTTCTCCATCTGAAGCAGCGTCAGCTCACCATCAACGAGTACGAGATTGAGTTTAGCAAACTCAGTCGATTTGCTCCGAGTTTGGTGGCTACTGAGGAGGCCAGAGCAAAGCGTTTTCTGGGTGGCCTCAGGAGCGATGTCCAGCAGCTTGCGGTTGCTCATGGCGCAGTTACTTATGCGGGAGCAGTTGAGGCCGCTTTGAAGGTAGAGGCTATCGAGAACGCGAAGCAGCGCGGACAGCAGGCGAGAAGCGAGAAGAGGAGGTCAGTTGAGGAAAAGGGTCCCCAGGTTCTTGGTGCTGCTTCTGAGAAGAAGAGCAAGGTAGTGTGCAGTTTCTGTGGCCATCCGGGCCACCCAGCTGAGAGGTGCTTCAAGAGGGCAAGGGTCCAGAAGAAGGAGCATGTGCATGCCATCCAGGGTGCTCCTAGGAGGGATGTTCCTTGTCCTGTCTGCAAGCGACCCGGTCACGAGGCTGCTCAGTGCTGGTCCAAGGATCGTGTGTGCTACCAGTGTGGCCAGAAGGGCCATATTAAGTCGAGGTGCCCTCAGGTTCAGTCCGCTCTTCATGCTGTTCCGCTTCAGGCTTTACCTCCGCCTCAGCCGGTGGACAAGGGTAAAGGGAAGCTGAATGTGGTATCTTCAGCGGAGGCTGAGACTTCGACGCAGGTCATTTCAGGTAAACCCACCCCCCCTCGCTTGGCTTTCTCTTTTGTAGCAGTTTTAGTATTGCTATTGTTTCGTTTATTGCTTGTGCGTTTATTGTTTTGTTTGTGTATAGGGAAATTTAAGGTAAGGAACCGCTGGGCCCGCGTTCTATTTGACTCAGGTGCTACCCACTCCTTTGTGGCTAGGGCCTTTGTCGAGCGGTGCCAGTGGGTTCTTGACCGTGTTGGTGGTGCCTTCAGCGTCAAGTTCCCCTCGGGTGAATCCGTGATATCAGATCAGGGCATTCTGGACTGCCCTATTTTGTTGGGGGATTATCTGGCCAAGGCTGATCTGAAGGTGTTGGACTTAGAGGATTTCGACGTCATCCTGGGTATGGACTGGTTGTCCCGATATGATGCAGTGATTCAGTGCAGGGGAAAGCGCTTGGATTTCAGGAAGGACAGCGGTCAGCCCGGGAGTGTTTTCGGTGATTCGCGTCGGGACTCTCCGGCGATTTCTGCGGTATGTGCTCAGAGGGTTTTTCCTGCTAGCTGTTTTGCTTGTTTAGTCTCAGTGTTGGGGACTGTTAGCAGTGTGCCGCTTTTGGATGAGATTCCGATTGCGCGAGAGTTTCCCGACGTGTTTCCTAGCGATCTTCCCGGTCTTCCTCCGGACAGGGATGTGGAGTTCGTGATTGATTTGGAGCCTGGTACGCGTCCGATTGCCAAGGCGCCGTATCGGATGGCCCCGCGAGAGCTGGAGGAGCTTCGTACTCAGCTTGATGAGTTATTGGAGAAGGGCTTCATAAGGCAGAGCTCGTCGCCCTGGGGTGCTCCGGTTCTCTTCGTGAAGAAGAAGGATGGTTCGATGCGCCTTTGTATCGACTATAGAGAGTTGAACAAAGTCACCATCAAGAACAGGTATCCACTGCCCAGAATCGACGACTTATTTGATCAGTTGCGTGGCAGTTCAGTATTTTCGAAGATAGACCTCCGTTCGGGTTACCATCAGCTTAGGATCCGAGAGTCGGATGTTCCACGGACGGCTTTCCGATCGAGGCATGGTCATTTCGAGTTCCTGGTCATGTCTTTTGGGCTAACCAATGCGCCTTCAGCATTTATGGACATGATGAACCGGGTGTTCAAGGACTTTCTGGACAGGTTTGTCGTCGTGTTCATTGACGACGTTTTGATTTATTCTCGGAATGCGGCGGAGCATGATCAGCATTTGCGGTTGGTGTTATCCGCCTTGAGGGATCATCAGTTGTACGCCAAGCTGAGCAAGTGCGAGTTCTGGTTGCCTCAGGTTTCCTTCCTGGGTCATGTGGTGAACAAAGATGGTATTTCAGTGGACCCGGAGAAGATCTCAGCAGTGATGGATTGGAGTAGGCCGAGCACACCCAAGGAGATCAGGAGCTTCTTGGGGTTGGCCGGCTATTATAGAAGATTCGTCGAGGGCTTTTCTACCTTGGCAGCGCCCTTGACAAAGCTGACGCAGAAGCATGCGGCGTTCGTGTGGAGTGATAAGTGCGAGGAGGCCTTTCTGGAGCTAAAGAGCCGGTTATGTTCTGCCCCTGTGTTGACCTTACCGGCAGAGGGACAGGACTATGACGTTTATGTGGATGCCTCGCACGTTGGACTCGGTGGCGTGTTGATGCAGGAAGGGAAGGTGATCGCTTATGGGTCTCGTCAGTTGAAGGTTCATGAGCGGAACTATCCTACGCACGACCTCGAGTTTGCTGCGGTGATTTTCGCCTTGAAGCTGTGGAGACACTTACTTTATGGGGCCCAGTGCAGGATCTTTACCGATCATAAGAGCCTGAAGTACGTGTTCACTCAGAAGGAGCTGAATTTGCGCCAGCGGCGGTGGCTTGAGTATGTTGCTGATTATGATGTTGAGATTCAGTACCATCCGGGCAAGGCCAATGTGGTGGCCGACGCCTTGAGCCGGAAGACGGGGAAAGTCTTCAATCTCACCGCGGATCGTTTAGTGGAGGAGTTTCTATTGATGGATATCACCGCAGGACGCTGTGAGTTGCAGAGCAGTTTGGTAGTGGCAGAGCCGTCATGGATTTCTCTCACCAGATTGCACCAGAAAGAGGATCCGGATTTGTTGCACTTGTACCTCAGAGCTGAGAGGGGAGAGTTGCCAGATTTCTCCATCGACGAGGCGGGTACTTTGAAGTACCGCGGCAGGTTTTGCATCCCCGCAGTTGGAGACATCAGAGTATTAGTTTGCAAAGAGGCTCACGGATCCAGTGTTTCCTACCACCCGGGATCTACGAAGATGTACCATGATCTGAAGCAGATCGCCTGGTGGTATGGGATGAAGGGTGATATAGCTCGTTTTGTCTCGGAGTGTTACACTTGCAGGCGGGTGAAGGCCGACCATGGGAGGCCTGGTGGCAAGTTGGCACCTTTGGAGATCCCGACTTGGAAGTGGGAAAGCATCTCGATGGATTTCATCACAGGCTTACCGAGATCTCCGAGAGGGTTTGATTCTGTTTGGGTGATCGTGGACCGATTGACGAAGTGTGCGCACTTCGTACCTTATAAGATCGATTACTCGATGAAGAAGATTGCTGAGTTGTATTTGGATGAGGTCGTCAGATTGCACGGCGTTCCAGTTAGCATCGTTTCAGATCGAGACTCTCGGTTTACATCGCGTTTCTGGAGGAGTTTGCAGGAGGGTTTGGGCACTGATTTGAGGTATTCCACAGCTTACCATCCGCAGACCAACGGGCAGACCGAGCGTGTGAATCAGATTGTGGAGGATATGATCCGGTGCTATATTCTCGATCATGGAGGTGCATGGGATGAGCGTTTGCGGCTCATGGAATTTGCCTACAACAACAGCTACCAAGAGAGTCTACAGATGGCTCCCTTTGAGGCGTTGTATGGGAGGCGCTGCAGAACCCCTTTGTTTTGGGCCGAGGCCGGTGAGAGGCCTGTTTTGGGTCCTGATGCACTCGAAGAGATGGAGGTTTCCGTGAAACTTATTCGGGAGAAGCTTCGAGTGGCTCAGGAGAGATATGAGAAGAACGCCAATCGGCGTAGGTCCGATTTAGAGTTTTCAGTGGATGATTTGGTCTTCTTGAAGGTATCTCCGATGGTAGGAGTGAAGAGGTTCGGCAAGAATCGGAAGTTGGATCCGAGATTTGTGGGCCCGTTCAGGATTTTGGAGCGTATTGGTGTGGCTGCTTATAGGCTGGATCTGCCAGCTAGCTTCCCGGGGGTTCATAATGTCTTTCATGTGAGCCAGTTGCGGAAGTGCGTGCGGAGCAGTGGGCAAGTCTTGGACGCTGTGCCCCAGTTGGAGCCCAATCTCTCGTACGTCGAGGTGCCGGTCCGCATCTTGGAAGCTCAAGCTCGAGTGTTGCGGACGAAGTCTATTCCTATGGTGAAGGTTCTTTGGAAGAATCAGGATTTGGAGAGCGCGACTTGGGAGCTAGAGTCGGCTATGAGGGAGGCTCACCCTCATTTGTTCCCCTGAGTTGTCGGGTACGTTTCCTTTCTAGTAACTTCTACTTTGTTGCTTTCCTTCTGTTGTAGAGGAAGTGTTCGCAAAGTTTCGGGTCGAAACTTTTTGTTAGGGGGAGTGACTGTAACGCCCCCGAATTTTCGATGATTTATTTTAAATCCTTTTTCGGCGTTACGTTGACGTTTTCCGTCTCGAGCCGTTGTTAGAGTACCTCGTTAGGTGTTCTTAGAGGTTTAGCCTGTTTGCGGGTTTCCCCAGCTAGCCGGTGTCTGTTTTGGAGACCCGGTTGAGCCTTTCAGGGAATTCTCGTGTTTGGCTTCGGGCGAGGTTAGCTCGAGTTTTGTTCGTCGGAAGTCGTTTTTGACTTCGCCGTTGTGTTCGTAGCACGGGTATTTAGCTACGGTGCGATTTTGGTCGATATCCGAGGACGTCGCGTTTTCGCGTCGTTTTTGGCGGTCGCTCGTTAGTGAGTCGTCATCCCTTTTTTTTTTTATGTAAGCGTTTATATATAATTATTACGCATCTTTTAGTTTGGTGGGTATTGTAGGCGTGTCGGCGTATATATGCTTACAGGTGCGAGTAGGGTTTAGTATATATGCATACTTATATATATGTATGTATATACGTATATATATATTAGTTTTATATATATTAGTTTTATATTAGTTTTATATATATATATATATATATGTATAAATATATAGTATACTGATATATATATATATTAGTTTAGTATATATATATATATATATTAGTTTATATTAAGTATATATGTATATACATAAATATTAAGTTATTAAAATATTTAGGTTTTATTTAGGTTGCCCTTCCCCTTTTTTTGACCGAGCAGCCGCCCCCCCCCCCCCATTTTATTCTTTTTTTTGTTTTGTCTGCCTGTGCAAGCCGATCGGGAGAGAGACGGGAGAAGCGGCGACCTAGCCGGCCTCCTTCCGCCGCCCGCCGCCGGCCGCTCCGGCCTCCCCTTCCCGATCCGAGCCCGGATCCGTGTTCCCCTCGCCGAGAGCTTCGATCCTAGGTATTCTATTGAACCTTTCCTCCATGTTTTTCATTTGGATTCGTTTTGGTTTTTTCGTTGTTTTGGAATTTATTGTTCTCCTTTCATGTTTAGAATGCGATCTTAGGTTGTCTTGGTGGTGTTGGTGATTTTGGGAGCTTCCGGAATTTTTGGGCGTCCGCCATAGCGCCGTTGTGCTGGCGAAATTTTCGGTGACACGTGCGAGGCAAGTGCTTCTCTCCTTTTCGCCATTTGGTCTACTTTTGTCTCTCAATTTCTTGTTAATTTCGTATATCGCATGTTAGATTTGTTGATGAATCGGAACCCTAACCCTTATCCCCTTCCGGTAACCGCGTTAGAAATTAGGCTTTTACCCTCCCGCTAGTAGATTCCCGTTTTAGGACGGCGTCGCGGTAGGTGTTTAGCGTAGGTGTGGGTTAGCGTGGAGATGGGTTTATGTTTAGGTCTATGTTTATGTTTAGGAGTTTTAGGATTTTATTTGCCTTATTTTGAGGCGTTTAGGTGTGATTGTGCACACACGGCCTATGGTCGTGCGTCTAGTAATCGTGCGACCCGATGTCGGTGCTCGTACGCTAGGCTTAGAATCGAGTGAGTGTACTCACTCGCAGCGGCGTTGCGTAATCGCAACGACTAATCCCTTAGCGTTGATTTCTCCCCGAGTGTTTTGCTCGTGTATCGAGAGTCCCTTGTCGGCTGTTACTTTTCAAAGGCCGAATCGTGGGTTGTGGTCAGTAGTGGTGGTGGATGGCTCTTTTAGGGGTTGTGTGGCGTGATGTAGCCTTGACCACACTCTTTACCTTGACCCGAGTAGTTTCTGGGCAAGTGAGTGATGGGTCTTTTGTGCCTTCACGTGTCAACCCTTGAGCAATTTGTTGACTCGGAATTAGTGGTTGGGCGATTTGGAACGCTTTCAACCTGATTCCAAGTTTCTTGTTTTTGCTACTGCCGCCTCTCACAATTTAGGATGTTAGGCGTTTCTTCCGTAGGTGTTGCAGCATTTTTTTGGCATCATGGCCATGTTGACTCTGCAGGGTTTTAGGCAGAGTAGTTGCTGTTTACCCGCACTTGGTGCAAGTTTGCTTTTCGCCCTTCCTTGGGCATTGTTGTTTTTACTCTAGTTGTACTCTCTTTACCTTATTTTACCTGCTTTTACCTTACTTTCCTTTTTAGCACTTGCATCCCTTGCTCTGAGGTGTTCTATTTTTCTTCTGAACGCCTCAGGTTCTGGGCGGTAGCCAGTAGGTGGCTGTTGCTGTGGTGCTGTTGGAGGTCCTTTTGTTGCCTGTTGAGACTCTCTTGAGTCATTGTGAGGTAGTTTTACTGCACTTTCTACAGACATACATACTTGCCAGTGGGTTCGTGTCAGCTGTTGGCGCCCCTGGTAGTTTTACCTTTTCGTACTAGATATGCTTTTCTTCTTACTGCTACCCTTTCTGGGGGATAGTCTATTTGCTCTGGGAAGTTTTATGCTAGGTTGCTAGTTACTTTAAAAGCTAAAAGTAAAACTATATTATGTATAAGCATATGATCAGCATGATTTCTAAAAAGAACTCACTTAACGTACTTTCATAATTACGTATAACAAATGATTTTCCTATATATGTATAAATTAAAACTAGAGTTTTGGTTCAGCGTAAGGGCCCTTCGGGATCACTTATGCGCTCATTTAGGATGTTGACGTAAATGAAGTATCTTCCGCTACGTATAAAAATCAGTTTTGAAACCGTGGACTCTTTGGTCCACTGAGCCGAGGGATACGGCCAATAAATAAATCAAGTTTTTTTTATAATTAAATAAGTCATGATTTGAAAGGATTTGGAGTGTCGCCTGAACGTCGGCAGTTATCCCCTGCTCGACGTGGCATCACAGCGCGTAGATTTTCTCTTACTCTGATTTAATAAATAGTGAGAAAAATGCGGGTTGTGACAGAAGCCGACCCGCGTCTTTTATTATAGCCGCAAGTACGATGTGCTTGGTGATGGCAAGGCGATTTGAGCAACGAGGGGTGGTGGATCTGTACCTGAGTTATGTTGGCTGTACAAGGAAGTGCCAAGGCATTGGGCTTTCGTCAACAGCATAATGAGAGTCTTAGCTGCGCGCCATTAAGACTAAATGCTCAATGGTGTTGATCCTGATTCGCCGGTGTACCCAAAAGTGTGCCTGAGAGCACAGATCGTCGGGCCGGGTGGCTGACGGTTGTGATGGATTGCTTGTGCGTGAGAGCACAATATGTATGATATCTGTTTATTGATGTATTGCTCTACAGGGAAGGAATACCACTGCCCCGGTAAAGGGGTAGGATTGTTATAAATTGGTCAGCTGAATGTTGACCGTTGCCTTGTTTGCCATCTTCTAGGTGGATTGTCCCTGTATAGGTGCTGAAGAGCCGAGCGGGAAGTGAAGGGTTGATGCCCCTGCTGCTGTTGTTATCGCTCTTGCTGTTACTGTTGCTGCTAGCCCTTGAAGGCTAGCTTATGTATTTTCTTTTGTTCATGTATGGCCGGCCTGCGCGCCGATGTCTGTAATCCATACTGTTTAAAGAGGAACTGTAAGGCCTTAAGGCCAAACTCTGTTATTTGTTATCCCCTCGTTTGAGTGGTTGTATATATAACCTTGGTATTATATATCTAGTGGATATTCCTGGTTTGAGTTCAGCCTACTATTTATTCTTCTGCTAGCATGCTCTGAGTTAGGATGCGTTGGTGGTATTAACCTTTAACCTCACTAACTGTTTGTGGCATATAGTGTGGGGCCCCGGCCGGACCTTCTATTATGTGTTGTTTAACGGGTGGAGTCGTTACATTTTGGTATCAGCTTGTCTCGGTCTTCCTCTTTCGAATTCGTGGTCGAATTCTTTTGTGGTGTGGCGAGCACGTGTCTGTGCGCACCGCTGTAACGCTAATGAACTCTGGAATATTCACTAAGGCATGCAAATACACTTGTTTGAGGAATCTGAACGTTCCTACTTTATTATTATTGCTTGCGTATTGTCGCTAATGTGCGTCTTGTCCACCCATAGGTGACTTGTAGCGGTGCTAGGCAATCTTAGCCCTAGCGCTCTGATGAGAGTGCGGCACCAGCTGAGGTGTAAACACCTCCTCCATCTGTGGAAACTGTTCGATTAGTTGCTGAGGCTCTATTTGCGATGATTCGGCCGACCAGGCAGGCGCCGCCGGCAGTGGTGCCAGATCGTGTTGGTGTCCGACCGGAACCGGTTGAGGTTGTGGATCTGCGAGCAGCTGAACGATAATTGAAGCAATTCACGAGCTTCAATCCACCTACGTTCACGGTACTGGGATCCCCAATGCAGGCAGAGGACTGGTTATCACGAGTCAAACGTATCTTGACGGCGATCATGACGGAGGAAACTCAAAAGGTCACTTTGGCCACCTTCTTGTTAGAAGGAGAGGCGAGGTTATTGTGGGACAAGATTGAGTTACACCATTTGGCGGGTAGGCAATTGACTCAAGTATCGATTGAGGAATTCTCTCACATATTTTTGGTAAAACATCTACCAGCGGCACAACGCATTGCTATGGAGAATAAGTTCTAGCGGCTAACGCAAGGAGAAAATAGCGTTGATGCGTACCTGCATGAATTTACAAGATTGGGATAGTATGCAGGAACAATCTTCGCCGATGAACAAAGAAAAACAAATCGGTTCTATGAAGTATTGCGGGACGAGTTGAGGTTCCTGCTTTCTAGTTCAGTGAACCAGGGATTTCAGGCTTTGGTTGATATGGCGGGTGCGCTGGAGAAGGACATGAAGCGGGTGCATGGCAGGAAGGACTTTGCTGGGGTAAAGCCCGAGTTCAAAGAACCCCGCTCTAGCAAATCGTACTACCAGAAGAAGTGGGGTAAGAGATCCAAGCCTTCGGGGCAAACTTCTGTGACGGTTGCATCGGGAGCAACGTCGAGGCCGGAGTCTCATACATGCTTTACCTGTGGCAAAGTGGGGCATATAGCCCGTGATTGTCGGGTTGCTCGACTCAAAGGAGAAAAGAAGACGGGTGCATATTATGCTGAGAAGGGCAAACCAGTGGTTGATTCCTCTGCATCTCAGGCGCAGCATCTAAGGCGCAGCCTAGAGTTTATAATCTTGTCCAACATGAGGCTATCAAGCAAAGTGACGTCGTCACAGGTACGAGTTAAGATAATGCTTGTTGTATTGATTGCATATTTTGTATGTAGCTTGTGCATGATGTGTGTGCTACAGACTTTGTCCTGATTTGGAACAATCCGACGAGAGCCCTGTTTGATACGGGTGCTTCGCATTCTTTTCTATCTAAGGACTTCGTAACTCGAGTTGGAGTACCGAGTCACGTGACGACAGATGGTGTAAAGGTGTTATTACCGAATGGTTGTATTATGCTTGCGGATAGGACGTGAGAGGTGGAAGTGCATGTGGGAAATTAGTATTTCGGATTGAGGGCATCTGTGCTACCGCTATCGGAGTTTGATGTAATCTTTGGCATGGACTGGCTCTCGGAGCAGCGTGCCTTTATTGATTGCAACTCAAAGGAGATCACACTGGGCCAGAATACCGAACTTGAGACGAAGTTCGCTGGTATGCGAGGGGTAGGCAGGACCTTATTGTCTACACTCCAAGTCGTCAGTGCTGTTCGGAAGGGCGCGGTGTTATTCTTCACGCTTATTGAGGTTGTTGAGACGAAGGCAAGTGTAACTGAAGTTCCGATTGTGTCGGAGTTTGCTGATGTATTTCCTAAGGATCTTCCTGGGTTACCGCCCCAGCGGGAGATTGACTTCGCGATTTAGTTAGTGCCAGGTGCAAAACCTGTGGCCCGCTCACCATATCGCGTCGCGCCAAAAGAAATGGCTGAACTTAAAGTCCAATTGCAAGAGTTGTTGGAGTAGGGATACATACGTCCAAGTATGTCACCTTGGAGCGCGCATGTTCTATTTGTGAAAAAAAAGACGGTAGTTTGCGACTGTGTATTGACTACCACGAATTGAATAAGCTGACGGAAAAGAACAAATATCTGATTCCACGGATCGATGACCTATTTTATCAGCTAGCGGGGTCAACCGTCTATTCAAATTGGATTTGAAATCGGGATATTATCAATTGCGGATTCGGGAAGGTGACATTCCTGAGACAGCGTTTGGGATACGCTACGGTCATTATGAATTCACGGTGATGTCGTTTGGCTTATATAATGTGTCTTCGGTATTCATGGATTTAATGCACCGAACATTCCGAGAGTACTTGGATTTATTTATAATTGTGTTTATTGATGATATTCTTGTGTACTCTTAGTCGGGAGATGATCATGCAAACATTTTGCGGTTGGTATTGCATACCCTGTAGAGGAATAAGTTGTATGCCAAGTTCTCAAAGTGTGAGTTCTGGCTATCGTTAGTGGCTTTTCTGGGCCATGTGGTAAGTGGAGAGGGCATAACAGTAGATCCGGCAAAGATAAGTGTCATACGGGATTAGCCAGTGATGTCTTCAGTGGCCAAAGTCAGGAGCTTCCTTGGACTTGCAGGCTACTATAGACGATTTGTGGAAAACTTCTCATTGATTGCTTTACCTCTGACCACGTTGACGAGAAAGGATCAGAAGTTCGTTTGGACGTCGGAGTGCGCACGAGCTTTTGAAGAGCTGAAGAGTCGTTTGACCACGGTGCCTGTGTTGACATCGCCATGTGGTACAGACGGCAATGAGATCTACAGTGATGCTTCAGGGAGCGGCTTAGGCTGCGTTCTTCTACAATTTAGTAAAGTGATTGATTATGACTCACGCTAGTTAAAGGTGCATGAACGGAACTACCCCGTCCACGACTTGGAGTTGGCGGCGATAATCTTTGCGCTAAAGTTGTGGCGGCACAATCTTTATGGCGTTAAAGTGGATATCTATACAGATCACAAGAGCCTAAAGTATTTATTAGATTAGAAGGATTTGAATATGCGATAACGGAGGTGGATGGAGTTCCTTGGGGACTGCATGCTTGAACTGGACTGAGGTACAATATGACCTTGCAGACAGAGTTCGACGAGCAACGGAGCTTGATGAAAGTCTCCACGCTATGCAAAGGATGGTCCCGGTGACCAATTCTCCTGGGATAATGGATTGTTATGAAAAGATGGTCGGTTGTGCGTCCCAAGTACGGGGAAGTTGAGAGAAGAGTTGATGTATGAAACGCACTTTGCCAAGTACTCAATTCACCCTAGGAGCACAAAAAAATGTACAGAGACATGAAAAAGTTGTTCTGGTGGCCCGGACTAAAGAAAGACATAGCACGTTATGTGGCAGAATGTCACACTTGTGCTTTGGTAAAAGCGGAATGCTAGAATCCTGTTGGTTTCCTGAGGTCATTACCGATTCCGGAGTGGAAGTTTGATGATATTTCAATGGATTTCGTGCATGGGTTGTCGAGATCTCAACGCGGTCATGATTCTATCTGGGTGATTGTAGACCGGTTGATAAAAGTGGCTCACTTTCTTCCAAACAAGAGAGACGATTCAGTGGAAACCTTGGCTAAGCTCTATGTGAAACAGATTGTTCGACTGTACGGTATTCCTCGGAGCATTGTCAGTGATCGTGATGGGCGATTCACCTCAACAGATTAGAGGCTAATTCATCAAATGTTGGGCACAAAATTAGCATTCAGTACGGCCTTTCATCCCCAAACGGATGGCCAGACTGAGCGAACCAACATGACGATGAAAGATATGCTCTGTATGTGTGCCCTGAATTTCGTTAAGAAATGGAAAGAGTACATTTATTTGGTGGAATTTGCCTATAATAACAGCTACCAAGCGAGCATCGGTATGACACCGTTTGAGGCTCTATATGATCGTAAATGTCGTACACCATTAACTTGAGCAGAGGTAGGCAAATCCAAGCTGAATGGGCGAAAGGAAGTCGAAGAAGCTACCTCGATAATACGCTCTATTTGGGAGAGGCTATTGATATCTCAGGATCGACAAGCAAAGTACTACAACGACAAGCATCGGAACGTGGAGTTCGCGGTGGGTGATTGGGTCTATTTAAATATCATACCCTTCGAAGGCGTATCTAGGATTCGGCGGTTGAAAAAGCTAAGTCCGAGATACCTTGGTCCGTTTGAAGTGGTGGAGCGAGTCGGGGAAGCTGCTTATCGGCTAGCGCTTTCAACAGATTTGAGTGGATTGCATGATGTATTCCACATCTCAGTACTTCGCAAAGCCGTCAAGGATCCAACTCAAGTAGTTGAGAATGATCGTGTACCGGTCGAGTATGGGCTAACGACGAAGGTTAGACTCATTCGGATCGAGGATCGAGCCGAGAAACAGTTGCGAAACAAGATAATCGGGATGGTCAAAGTCCGGTGGGACAATTGTGACCGTGAGAAGCTAACATGGGAGCGAGAGCAGACCATGCGAGCTGAGTTTCCCGAACTTTTTGTATAAACTGTGGACCGTGTACATTTTGTTATAACAGATCTTTTAATGTTATAACTTTGTGATTCTTGTTTCCTTGCTGAGTACAAATTTCGGGACGAAATTTATCTTAAGGGGGGAGGATTGTAACACCCCAAAAACCTTAAGTCCCAAAATGGGGTCAGGCTGGGTGACACGGCCTGGGACACGGGCGTGTCCCAGGGCGTGTCCAATGCATACGGACTGGGACACGGGCATGTCCCAGGGCGTGTCTTTTTCGGTGGGTGTCGAGTCAAGTTCTCGAGACAACACAGTCGACGATCGTCGAGAGGCAACACGGCCTGGGATACGGGCGTGTCCTGCTCGGGTGAATATCAGGCGGCGTTGAGTGGAATGGCGTTGAGTGGCATTGAGTGGAATGGTGTTGAGTGTGGAACACGGCCTGTGACACGGGTGTGTCACATGGGCGTGTTGGGCACACGGCCAAGGACACGGGCGTGTGCCTTAGCCGTGTTCTTCTCGGGTGATTTGGTCCTGTGTTGAAATGGTGACACGGCCAATCACACGGCCGTGCCAAAGTTTACACGGGCGTGTCTGCCCTGTGATACGGGCGTGTTGGAGCCCGTATTCTGGTTTGGTTTGAGTCGGTTCGTACACCGCTTGGAGTACACGGCCTAGGACACGGGTGTATCACAGGCCGTGTCAAGTCAAATTTGGACTTTTAGGCAGAGCTTGGTCATCCAATTATTTCTATTTGGATCCAATGGCCCGGGTGCTTTCCTGCAGTGATAAGGCTGAGGGTTGGCCTCTTCTCTCATTCTTATCAAGAGAGAAAAAGAGAGAGCTTGGATGAAGGAGAAGGAGGAGAAGATCAAGGCTTTGGTGGTGCTCCCGTAGTCCGATTCGAGATCCGAGGCTAGTTTTGTGGAGGCAAAGCTGCTGCGGTGCTTTCCAACCGGCCAGATTTCCGATGGCTCCCAAGAGATCGTCAAGGGTAACGATCTTCCTTCTTGGACATGTGAAGTCCTTTTGTATGCATGAGTAAGGAATCCTCTTCACCAAAAGGTTGAAAGAGTGAGTGATTCCGGTGGGTTGATAGTTATTATCCCCTGTTGAGTCTGCATCTAGACCCAGAAGTGTGTAGTACGGGATAGGCATGCTGTGTGAAGCCCATCTGAACATGTTGGTCTGGATTGGTGATGTTTCATTTACGCACCGGAGAAGACTCCGCATATACTCGTGTAGTTAGTGGGGTCGTTGGGTTGTGCTTGTGAAGGGGAGTAGCAGGAAGTACTGGAATGTGGAATTCCAGGAAAATGCACTTGTGCTGTTTGTGTTGTGGCTACGATGTAGCCAGTCCTTGATGGACAATGAAGCCAGTCCTAATTGGGACAGTGTGGCTAATGTGACGCCAGTCTTTGGAGGACTGATGAGTTCCACCTTAATTTATAAGGATAAGGAGACCCCCCATGATCCCCACCATTGGAGATCATGGGTGGGCCCCCCTAACCCCCATGATCTCTCATGGAAATCATGGGGTGGGCCCCCATTTTCCCACCTTCCGCAGAGGAAACCGCCGCCGGCGGTTCCCCTCCAGCCGGCCACGGCCATGACCCGCGGTGTGCCGCCGCCGTGGCCGGCCGCCGCCGGGTCCGGCCACCTCCTCGTCGTCGGCGTCGTCCGGGCGGCCCCGCCTCGGGGTGGCCTCCCCACCGTCCGATCGAGGGAGAGGCCCCTCCAGCCGTCCGATCGGGACAAAACCACCCACTAATCCACTATATTAGTGGTGGGGCTCGTTGTAACTTTCCCCTGGAGCCTATAAAAGGACCCCAGGGGCTCCTCATTTAATCATCTTCTTCTCCTACGCTTCCCCCCCCCCCTTTTTCTTCCTCAGGTGGGAGCTCTCCCGTTTTTCTCCGCCGGCGGCCACCCCTCGTCGCCAACACCCAGCGGCCGCCTCTCGCCGCCAACCACCGTCCGCCGCCCGGGACCTCCAGTGGCCCCCAGTGGCTATCAGCACCCGCCAGCGGATATCAGCACTCGTCATAGGCTGTCGGCCCCGTCATCAGCTGTTGGCACCCCACCAGCGCTCAATCGCAAAGAAAGCACTCCAAGAACAGAGCAAGACGAGCAAGGGAAGCAGCAATGACCCTGGAATACACACCGCCTCTAAGCGCACGCGCCTAAAGCACCCCGCGCATTCCACCGTCCAAGTCCCGTTGGTGAGGCAGTCTGTTGCCCACCAACGGCTGCATACACTCTCTCCCTCTTCAAGATTGTAACGGGAGCGGCCTGTCGCCCCGATTCCCCCATCAAATTGTAACCTCCAGCAATATAGTGGATTTTGACCGGCAGAGACCCGGTCACGTGGTTTTTTACCCGGTTGAAGGGTTTTCCATGCTAAAACTCCCTGTGTTCATTCCCCCTTTTCCAACTGACTGTGTGCGCGCTCGACCGCTCTGCGTGCTAAGGCGGTCCAGGATTATCCGGTCCGACTGGGGCGTCGAGTTAGTCCGCAACAGTTTGGCGCCGTCTGTGGGAAACATTCCCAGTATCCTTCACAGAGCAAGTCCATCGTCCCTACTACTGCAATGGCAAAGAGGAGCGCTCGCGCCGTCGAAGAACCCGCACTTGGCAGACACACTGAGCCTGCACGATCTCACTCTCTCGTAGACGTGCCACTGACCGCTGAAGCGGCTTTCGCCCCCGTCACCGCTTTGGAAGGGCGTGTCCGCCAAATGGAGGAGCAGCAAACAGAGATGCTCACACTACTTCGGAACATGGGAGCACCTCCAGCTCCACCAAGGTCACCTCCGCCAGCTAACCATCCTCCACTATTTAATCCACCAAGGAACCAGGAAGACCCTGTGGAACAAGAAGGACTCGAGGATCATTCAGATGCCGCCAGTTCGGCTCATCCCCATCTAGGAAGAACAAGGGCAGATCGCCCCCGCAATCCAGTTAACGATGCTCCCATCCACCCTCTACTCACTCGTCAAGAAATCAGGGAGGCTGTTGCTGAAGAATGCCGCCAAGCTGCAAGGAGAGATTTCCACCTTCATCGACCGCTTTATCAAGGCTCCCCCTTTATCCAGCAGATCCTTGATCATCCGATTCCACAAGGGTTCAAACTTCCAAACATCGAAACATTTGATGGAACTGACGATCCACTCGAGCATGCCAATCATTTCACCACCATCATGAGGATCTTCCATGCCACTGATCAACTATTATGTCAAGTATTTCCAACTACCCTCAAAGGGCAAGCTCGAACATGGTTTCACTCTTTGAGGCCTGGTACCGTTACTAGTTTTGCCGAATTAATTAGGCAGTTCTCCGATCAATTCATCGCTAATCGAAGGATTGTTCGAGATCCCTCTCATCTCTCCGGAATTCGCCAGAGCGAAGGGGAAACCCTTAAAGAATTCTTTCGACGTTTCACTACAGAAGCCCGCCAGATCCCGGGAGTCGACCCCGAACTCCTACGTGGAGTGTTCCTAGGGGGTCTTCGACCTAGCGGTTTTTACTCAGCACTAATGAGAGAAACCGTTCCCAACTATCCAGATCTGGTACACAGAATCGAATCGCAAATAGCCGCAGACGAAGCTATTGAAGCTCATCGACGGCAGTTCGATGGAGTACAAAAAAGACAGAGAGATAAAGAGCCAATCCCTCAGCGCCAGGAGGGAAGATTCCTTGAGGACCGTCAATCTGGACGACGCAGGCGTGACTCGCAGAGAGATCCCCCTAGAGATTATACCCCGCTCAATACTTCTCGCACCAACGTTTTGTATGACATCCAGAATGAACCAGCATTACAGCGACCAAGGCAACCGCCTCCTAATCCTAGGAACGATCAATCAAAGTATTGCGAATATCACCGACAACCGGGCACACCACTGAAGAATGTGCTCGCCTAAAGGAGGAAATCGAGCGTTTAGTCCGTCTAGGGCTACTCGGTAGGTTTCTGCAAGGAAGGGTCCAAGAACAGCAAGACCCGCCTAGGCGTCCCAGGGACCAGCAGAATCCCCCGCCGGCACCTGAAGGAGGAAGGCAAGTGGTAGGAAACATTGAGACTATCGCCGGATCACCGATTCTGACTTCACAGATATTGTCAGTCCACTCTGGAAAGGAAGCCCATGAAGATAAAAAAAGCAAGCAGGACACCACCATATCATTTGGAGATGAAGACCTCATCAACGTCCGAATCCCGCATCAGGACCCGCTTGTAATTAGCGCTGGCATCGGAAACCCCTGCTACAACGTCAAGCGAATCCTTGTCGATAATGGCAGTTCGGTCGACGTCCTTTTCTCTACCACTCTGCAGAATATGGATATATCCCGGCAGCAGCTAACTCCAGCAGCAGGCCCGATATACGGTTTCGATAACCATCAGGTCCAAGTCATCGGAACTGTTACCTTACCAGTCACGTTGGGGGAATTTCCGAGACAGACTACGCATGAAGTCCAATTCGTGGTAGTAGACTCGAACTCAGCGTACAATGCCATCTTTGGAAGGCCTGTTCAGACCACCTTCAAAGCTATCTCATCTATTTCCCATTTAGCGATGAAGTTCCCTACTCCCGGAGGAATTGGAATAGTACGCGGGAATCAAGAAGCCGCAAGGAGTTGTTATTCTAAGCAAGCTCAGCCCACCGAGCCCACCACACTGAACATCGATGATTTTGACCTCAGAGATGAAGCAGTTCTACAGCGGGGGACACCCATCGAAGGTCTGATTGAAGTCCCTCTTTCTTTGACAAAACCAGATCGCACCGTCCAGCTCGGGTCCCTCTTACAGGAGCAGGAGAAAGAAAAGTTAGCCGCCTACCTCCGGAGGAATAAGGATATCTTCGCTTGGTCCCCGGAAGATATGCCTGGGATCGATCCTCAGGTCATCCATCACTCCCTCAACATTAATCCTGCATGTAAACCCGTCATTCAAAAGAAGAAAAACTTTGCCCCAGAGAGGCTCCGAGTAATCGAAGAGGAGGTTGAAAAACTCCTTCGCGCCCAATTCATTCGAGAAGTTGGCTACCCCGCTTGGGTAGCTAACGTCGTCCTAGTAAAGAAATCTTCGGGAAAGTGGAGAATGTGTGTGGACTACACAAACCTTAATCAAGCCTGCCCTAAAGATAGCTTTTCACTTCCCAGGATAGATCAGCTAGTCGACTCAACCGCCGGACATCAACTACTTAGCTTCATGGACGCCTACTCGGGATACAACCAGATCCGGATGGACCCGGGCGACGAAGAGCACACGGCTTTCCGTACCGACAAAGGAATTTATTGCTACAAAGTAATGCCATTCGGACTTAAAAATGCAGGAGCTACCTACCAACGACTCATGAACAAGATCTTTAAAGAGCTCATCGGCAGATCCATGGAAGTGTATGTAGACGATATGCTAGTTAAGAGCATTCGCCGGGAAGACCATCTAGAGGACTTCGAAAAATGTTTCAAGATCCTCAGACAATATGGAATGAAGCTTAACCCTAGCAAGTGCGCCTTCGGTGTCACTTCGGGAAAATTCTTAGGGTTCATGGTTACCCAGCGAGGAATAGAGGCCAATCCTGAGAAAATTAAGGCTCTCGAAGAAATGTCTCCACCCAGATCACTCAAAGATGTACAACTGTTGAACGGAAGAATCACAGCATTATCCCGCTTCCTAGCTCGGACGGGAGACAAGTACCTCCCCTTCTTCAAAATCCTCTGAGGAGCACGAAACACAGGGTTTCAATGGACGGATGAATGTCAATCGGCCTTTGAATCCTTAAAGCAATACCTGGCCTCTCCTCCACTTCTATCCAAGCCAGCTCCCGGAGAAATTCTCTTTTTATATCTCGTCATCACACCAGCAGCATTGAGCTCAGTGCTAGTTAAAGATGAAGGAGGAATTCAACGCCCCATCTACTACCTAAGCAAAATCCTTTCTGATTCCGAAACCCGATACCCGGCTGCAGACAAAACAGCCTTAGCACTTGTCTTCTCTGCCAGAAAACTCCGTCCCTACTTCCAAGCGCACATTGTTAAGGTCCTAACCGAATTACCCCTCCGTGCCATCCTCCAAAAACCCAAAGCATCCGGTCGATTGGTTAAATGGGCTGTCGAATTGGGTGAGTTCGATATCCAGTTCCTCCCACGCCATGTCATCAAATCTCAGGTTTTGGCTGACTTCATCGTAGAAAACACCCTGCCAACAGAAGCAGAAGTTGCACCAGTGGAAGCCGGACAAACATGGACGTTATACGTAGATGGGGCCTCGGGAGCTGAAGGTGTTGGAGCAGGCCTTCTCCTCATTAATCCAGAACTCGTTACTCTAGAATATGGACTCCGACTAAAATTCCCTGCTACAAATAATGCGGCAGAATACGAAGCCCTCATCGCGGGGCTCAGTCTCGCCATCAGCTGCCAGGTCAAGCAGTTGACCATTTACTCTGACTCACAACTTGTTGTCTCGTAGGTAGAAGGAGAATTTGAAGTCAAGAATGAACAGCTATCCCAGTATCTCCAGCTCGTCAAGTCCCTTCTCATCCAAATCCCGCAAATCCAAATTATTCACATCCCTCGAGAGCAAAATAATAAAGCCGATACCCTGTCAAAGCTAGCCTCTTCTCCGACACAATACCAAACAAGAAGGCGTCGGATAGAAGAAATAGTCTTCCCCAGTATCCATGGCCCATGGGATATAGCCGAAGTCAATGAAGCAGAAGAATCATGGACGGCCCCGCTAATTGCCCATTTGAAGGGCCAGCTACCACCGGAAGATCAAAAGGAGGCTCGCCGCCTAAGAAAGAGAGCAGCAGCATTCACTTTGATAGACGGAGAACTATACAAGCGGTCCTTTGCGGGACCCTACCTGAAATGCCTATCAGAAGAAGAGGCCGGGTACGCGCTCTGCGAAATCAACCAAGGAGTGTGTGGCGAACATCTCGGGGGAAAAGCCCTGGCTAGGAAAATCCTACGGCAAGGATTTTATTGGCCAATCATGAAGAAAGAGGCGACAGAATTCGTTCAAAAATGCAGAAGCTGTCAAGTGCACGCTAACATTTACAGGCAGCCCCCGGTAGCCCTCACGTCATTACAAGGAGCCTGGAGGTTTGCACAATGGGGGATAGATCTCCTCGGGCCTTTGCCACTAGCTTCCGGTCAGAGGAAATTCATCATCATGGCAATCGATTACTTTACCAAATGGTCGAAGCGGAACCACTGGCCAAGATAACCGAAGAGAACGCCAAACAATTCGTCTGGAAAAATATCATATGTCGCTTCAGCGGCAATCATCATCACTGACAACGGCACCCAATTCACGGGAAAATCCTTTACCCAGTTGTGTGAAGACCTAAAGATAGTGTTACGGCACACGGCAGTATCACATCCCCAATCCAATGGGCAAATTGAAGTAACCAACCGTACTATTCTAAAGGGACTAAAGACACGACTAGAAGATGCTGGGGGCAATGGGTGGACGCCCTTCCTAATGTATTATGGGCATATCGCACTACAGAGAGAACGCCTATAGGAGAAACTCCATACAATCTCTACTATGGAACGGAGGCTATTATCCCAGTCGACATCGGCGTCCCTAGTCCTCGGACATCCAACTTTGATCCCCTGACTAACAACGAGGCGCTCCGCGACAACCTCAACCTGATCTTCAAAGTACGCGAAGAAGCCGCTCTTCGCGCTGCCGCCTACCAACAACGCACAGCCCGCTACTACAACCGCCGAATGAAGGTCCGCCCGATCAACATCGAACCGAGACCAGCCACGACGACCTAGTCCACGGAGGACTTCGCACGAAGCCCCCTCCGCCCCGCTGCCAGCCGCGCCCCGTCCTCAGCCGAATGAAGCTCACCCTGTGACCGGCCCACGGCTACCTCCAACTGGCCACGCCTGAGCATGACTCCAGCCTTCGCACCTTGGAAGCTAATCACAGACAAGCTATCTCCAACATGGGAAGGACCGTTCGTTGTTACCGCTGTGGTGAAGCCAGGCGCGTACAAGTTACGAAACGCCGAAGGAAAGATTCTCCCCCGCACATGGAATGCACAGAATCTACGCCGCTTTTACCAGTGACACGTTATGACTCTTTTATGCCACCTTGTTTAAATTCAAGACTATGTGATTTATATTAGTCACAAACCTGATCTCATGCGAACTGTTACTCAAAGAATTGCCTTTTATTTTCTGCAAACACTACATGTCCTAACAAAATTCAGTGTCTCACTAATCCACGCAACACCGTGGGGGCCTGCCCCCCTCACGAAGAAGCCACGAGCCTGTCTCGCGCGAAAAGCCGTGGACCTGTTCCACGCGACACCGTGGGGGCCTGCCCCCCTCACGAAGAAGCCGCGAGCCTGTCTCGCGCGAAAAGCCGTAGACCTGTTCCACGCGACACCGTGGGGGCCTGCCCCCCTCACGAAGAAGCCGCGAGCCTGTCTCGCGCGAAAAGCCGTGGACCTGTTCCACGCGACACCGTGGGGGCCTGCCCCCCTCACGAAGAAGCCGCGAGCCTGTCTCGCGCAAAAAGCTGTGGACCTGTTCCACGCGACACCGTGGTGGCCTGCCCCCCTCACGAAAAAGCCGCGAGCCTATCTCGCGCGAAAAGCCGTGGACCTGTTCCACGCGACACCGTGGGGGCCTGCCCCCCTCACGAAGAAGCCACGAGCCTGTCTCGCGCGAAAAGCCGTGGACCTGTTCCACGCAACACCGTGGGGGCCTGCCCCCCTCACGAAGAAGCCGCAAGCCCGTCTCGCGCGATAAGCCGTGGACCAGTTCTACGCAACACCATGAGGACTTGCCCCCCTCACGAAGAAGCCCTCATACAAACTAGGCCGCAAGCCAGGCCCACGCACTAAGCCATGGATCACTCCCATACTAATACATCATGACAAAGGTCAACTCCCACCATCAACCATTTCGTGACAAAAGGCATCTATGTAAAACACATGACAACGACATACAAGTAAGGATATCATAGGAAACAATGAATTGGAGCCCTAACGGCGACAATCCCAAAGGCTATAACAGAAGCAAATGACTACAAATAAAGGACGAGACATGCAACAGCAGATAAGCACTACAGCTACTCATCATCAGCATTCGAGCTAGAACATTCATCATCTGAAACATCCGCAAAGCTGAAACTGGAAGTATCACACCCAAGATGCTTCCCTATGAAGCGAAAGGCCTTCGAAACACCACGACGAAGCGCTAACTGGCGTATGTCATCCATCTGAGGCTCTACTTCCTTGGACCAAATGTCATCACGAACCTCCTCCGCGATCAGGCTACGATCCCGCATATAGTCCAAGGACTCCAGGTACTCCGCAAGACCTGCGGCCTTCAATTCTGATGTATGGTCATCCGAAGATAACACCTCTACCTGCGCCCTCGCCGCACAAAGCTGGGTCTCAAGGCCTGAAACCTCATCTCGCGGCGCATGCAACTGAGTCTCCAAGCCAGATATCTCCTCCCTCGCATACTTCAACATCTGGGCAGTCCTCTCCACCACGGCTTTCTCCACGTCCAAGGAAGCACGCACGTCTTCTAGCTCGGACTTCAGCTCTGACCCAACTCGATGATACTGCGCGATGTCCCGGTCATGTTCTTCCTTGAGAGAAGAGAGTGAGCCCATCGACAGTCGAAGCTTTTCTTGCAAGGCAAGATATCCATCTTTCAGGCTCACGTAATGATCGTTCCAGGTGACCGCTATCTGTGTCTGAGTCTCGATCTGCAAAAGGAAAAAATGCAATTAGCCACCTTCAAACGAAAAATAAAAGAAGAAGGAAGAAACAGTAAGGCACCAACTTACCGCATCACTCATCGCCTTCAAAGAAGAAGACATCCGGGGAACCGCTGCGCTGGCAAGCGCCCGCGGAGCCGGAGAAACAGGTAATTGCGTCTCTGGGACTGAATCATCAGAAGCTACCACCACAACGTCAACATCACTAACGGGGGCCATAACCGCTTTTCTCTTGCGGCCCCCTCCCTGAGAAGACGACACCACCCGTCCCGTGCCAACAGAAATACCACATCCCAACAATCGCTTCTCTTCGACAAAAGCATATATTGAAGAGGCGATTAGCCAACTCGCGAGGCTCGGAAAATCCCAGCACAGGGGAGAAGTCTCGCTCCCTCCCTTTCACACGGCAACAACGATCGGGAAGCGCATTCCACACCTCAGGAAGACCCCAGGAGTTCTTCACATATCCAAACAAAGTGTTACCATGGCGACGATCTTTGCGGGACTCAAACTCCAGCCAAACCTTGTTGCTGCGCACCTCGATCCGCTCACCACCATCGAAGCGCATGTCGCACCAATCCCGGAACTGGTCTAGAGAAAGAGAGCCCCCGTGCTCACGAAGAAAAGCAATCAAGCCCATAATACGAGTAACGCCGGTTGGAGCAAACTGGGAAATAGGAACTCCGCAAAACTTCAGAATCTCCACCACCTCGTCGCAGGGAGGAAGACGGAAACCAGATCTGAGCGACACTTCACAGATAGTCAGCCAACCACGGGGAGGATTTTGAACCCGCTCCTCGGGACGCGGGATCCTCATCTCCAAGTCTGGAGGAAGCCCGAACTTCGTTCTCCAAATAGCCACGCCATCTTCAGTCAAAGAGGAGCGTAGACGCATTGGTCCAGCAGAGCGCTTCGGTACCTGCGCACCGCAAAAAATTAGTCAGTTCAAAGTGGTAAAATCGCGCACACAACCCCCTCCATGACCGCGCACGGCCTGCGCGCAAGCACCGCCTACACGCGCGCGCACACGCAGCCTCACCAAGCTCGGCCTGCACGCGCAGCCAGCAAGCGCGCGGCCAGCGCGCGCACAGCCAGCGCGCGCGGCCAACGCACGCGCGGCCTGCGCGCGCGCATGCGGGCAGCCTGCGCGGGCGCCGCCTACACGCGTGGCCGGCGAGCACGCGGCCAGCACGCGCGGCCAGCGCGCGCACGGCCAGCGCACGCGCGCGCGCAGCCAGCGTGTGCGGCCTGGGCCCGCGCGGCCTGCGCATGCGGCCTGCGCGCGCGCGCGCCCTGCGCGCGCGCGCGCCCTGCGCGCACGCGGCCTGCGCGCGCGCGCGCGCAGCCAGCGCGTGCGGCATACGCGCGCGCGGCCTGCGCGCGCGCGCGCATGACCGCGCGCGGGGCGACCTCCGCACGCGCGCAGCCTGCACGCGCAGCCCGCGCACGCGAGTTGGGTGCATACCCCACTCACGTGCGCAGCCCTTACGCGCGCGACACGCTTGCACGCGCTCGGCCCTTTCCCCGCAACAGTGGCACACCACCGACTCCTACGCCGTGCCAGCCTCCGCGCATACTTGCCTAGCACCCGCTTACCAAACTAGCGCGCATCATCGTACCTTGGAGCCACACGCCGTCGCCACCATCCCGGATTCCACGCCGACGATCACCACCGCGACCAGAGTTAGAAATCTCTCCCCGTGCTCGCTTCCCTCCCAACTGAAAGAGATTTGGGGGGCAATTGATGGGTTCCACCTTAATTTATAAGGATAAGGAGACCCCCATGATCCCCACCATTGGAGATCATGGGTGGGCCCCCCTAACCCCCATGATCTCTCATGGAAATCATGGGGGTGGGCCCCCATTTTCCCACCTTCCGCGGAGGGAACCGCCGCCGGCGGTTCCCCTCCAGCCGGCCACGGCCATGACCCGCGGCCATGGCCGGCCGCGGCCATGGCCGGCCGCGGCCATGGCCGGCCTCGGGCATGGCCGGCCGCCGCCGGGTCCGGCCACCTCCTCTCCGTCGGCGTCGTCCGGGCGGCCCCGCCTCGGCGTGGCCTCCCCGCCGTCCGATCGAGGGAGAGGCCCCTCCAGCCGTCCGATCGGGACAAAACCACCCACTAACCCACTATGTTAGTGGTGGGGCCCGTTGTAACTTCCCCCTGGAGCCTATAAAAGGACCCCAGGGGCTCCTCATTTAATCATCTTCTTCTCCTACGCTTACCCCCCCCCCTTTTTCTTCCTTAGGTGGGAGCTCTCCCGTTCTTCTCCGTCGGCGGCCACCCCTCGTCGCCAACACCCAGCAGCCGCCTCTCGCCGCCAACCACCGGCCGCCGCCCGGGACCTCCAGTGGCCCCCAGTGGCTATCAGCACCCGCCAGCGGATATCAGCACTCGTCATAGGCCGTCGGCCCCGTCATCGGCTGTTAGCACCCCACCAGCGCTCAATCGCAAAGAAAGCACTCCAAGAACAGAGCAAGACGAGCAAGGGAAGCAGCAACGACCCTGGAATACACACCGCCTCTAAGCGCACGCGCCTAAAGCATCCCGCGCATTCCACCATCCAAGTCCCGTTGGTGAGGCAGTCTGTTGCCCACCAACGGCTGCATACACTCTCTCCCTCTTCAAGATTGTAACGGGAGCGGCCTGTCGCCCCGATTCCCCCATCAAATTATAACCTCCAGCAATATAGTGGATTTTGACCGGCAGAGACCCGGTCACGTGGTTTTTTACCCGGTTGAAGGGTTTTCCACGCTAAAACTCCCTGTGTTCATTCCCCCTTTTCCAACTTACTGTGTGCGCGCTCGACCGCTCCGCGAGCTAAGGCGGTCCAGGATTATCCGGTCCGACCGGGGCGTCGAGTTAGTCCGCAACAAGGACATTATGGCGATTGTGAACTGCGAGCTCTAAAAGGCCTCGTGCCAAACAGGAAAGGTGAAGCCGACGTGCGTCTTTTATTATAGCCGCAAGTACGATGTGCTTGGTGTTGTGTTGTTTGTTATCCCCTTGTTTGTGTGGTTGTATATATAACCTTGGTATTATATATCTAGTGGATATTCCTGGTTTGAGTTCAGCCTACTGTTTATTCTTCCGCTAGCATGCTCTGAGTTAGAATGCGTTGGTGGTATTAACCTGTAACCTCACTGTCTGTTTGTGGCATATAGTGTGGGGCCCCGACCGGACCTTCTATTATGTGTTGTTTAACTGGTGGAGTTGTTACAGAAACCACCTTGCCTCGTTGATAATGACGTTGAATCTCCCAACGGTACCTCCTGAGTCATTCTATTCCTTTAGGGATTTATCCTAACCTTCCTTTTGTAGGTTCCAAATCCCCCACACCCCCCCCCCTCACCCCCCCTTATCATGAGGCTTTGTCGTTGGGGATCCCTCTTGAGTCGAATCCTCCTCGGATATCTAGTCTGCATTGCGGCCCCCGAGTGGATAGTTCTGATTTCAGTATGCGCCTGCTCAGGTTACTTTCGGTTTATGACTCGGCCCTTGCCACTGCGCCCCAACGGGAGATAGTGCAGGGACTCGGTGAGCTCCGAGGCCGCGTGGATGTCTTTGAAGATTACAAGGCAAAGCTAGAGGGCAAGGACGGGCTCTTTCTACGAATATTGGATGCTAAAGAGAGGCTATACAAATTGGAAACTCGCCAGAACGCCACCGAGGACCACCTGTACAAGTTTGGTCAGGTCGCGAGCACTATTGGCCAGGCGAATCGGCTAGAAGAACATGTGTAAAGGGGTTGATCTTATTCGGTGAGCCCAGGATCACTTCCACGAGGTTAGAGGCATCGCTTGGACAGCACGTCATCCTGCCCGCCCGCGCGTGAGGGGGCGAGGAGGGCTACGACGCGAGTAGGAGGGCAAAGTCGTGCTTCACTCTGGATTCCTTTTTGCTTTCCTTTTCTGACTCATTTTGTAGAGCTTGTTCTTTTTTGCCTTTTTTTGTACTCGCGCAGAGCCACGCTGTTTCGCGGTTGTGGCGCTTAAGTTTTTTATTTGCGCATAATTGTCGAGTAAAGAGACTTTCTGTATATGGAAAGGATGTTTTTATGCTCATCGCTTATAGTTTCATTTTTTTTCTTGTTTTCTTAATTTTTGGCGCAGATAACGATGCGAGTATGCCAATCGGCGAGTTCTTGGTTCTGTTGATGGGGGGAGCACGCAAACTGGGGGCCAGCCTGTTTTATTGTGGAAAATCTATAAATAGGTGGGGTTGGGACTAGGAGTTCGCTTCTCCCCTCTCTAGCTTCTATACTTCCTCTTTTTCCAGGAACCCCTTCTCTCCTTGCTCGACGACATGGTGTGTGTAAAAGGAGAGGAAAGTCGTGCGCACTGCGTCACAAATTTTGCCGACCATTACCTCCCGCAGGCCAAAACCACTTCCATAGAGCTCGACAACTTCAAGGTGCAGTTCCTTCCAGAGGGCTTCTCGGCGAGGCGGCCCTTGCTCAATGAAGAAATCAATACGTTCTTTTAGTATGAGCTTGTGCTTCCCCTTGCCGACTTCGAGGTAGGATTGCGACTTGCACTGTGGCCAGAGGTGGTCCAAGTGCTCAAGTACTTTGGGATCGTTTTTGCAGAGATAAACTCCAATGGCATCAGCGCGCTGGTCACCTTTGTGTGTTATATGCACGCGGAGGGGATTGAGTCCGACCTCGTCGCCTTTCGGAAGATCTTGAATCTCAAGGCGACCACCGACGATGTTGTCTTCTTCTCCTGGGCCTGCATCAAGTTGGTGGAGAAGCTGAACAAGGTCCATCATTGGACTGACGAGTTCGTGTTCGTGCGAGGCACGTTCGGGTCACTATCATTGGCGCCAGTGCAGCGAAGCGAGAACACGTTCAGACCGCCCAAGGTAGGAAGCAATGTGCTTTCTCTCTATAAGATGTTTAAGGGCCAGGAGTTTGACGTTCTGTACCCGTGACGACACCAGGATCAACTCGTCTACGTCATGTCGGGGGCTGGTACACACTCGCCTGTTGGTTTTTGAACGGGTCTGCATCGCATTCTGTTTGACTTGTCCTTACAAGTTTGTGAATTCTCCCCCAAAACCTGCCCTCTGTGGCTTCCAGGACACGGCCCAGTCACCAACTCGCCCCGCAAACTAGGGGGCCATCTCAAAGCTAGTTGACGCCTCCTCCACAGCTTCTTTGAAGGATAAAGGCAAGGCGCCCCTCACTAAAGCCCCCTCGACCAAGAAGCTAGAAATCAGAGAGGAGGGCTTGAAAGCTTCGGGAAAGAAGAATTTGTCGAAGGAAGCCCCCCATGCCCAAGCCAATTTCAGGTTGGGGATGCATGCTAAGGACCTGGTGTTAGTTTTTTTTTTTTTTTTTCTTAATGCGAGTGATTTCTCGCAAATCACCACACGAAAATGAATAATTAACAGTTTAATGATTACATCCATTAGGAACTAGTGATTTGGCATTTGGTTTTTTTTCAACAAACAAGAAAGGGAGAAATGTACCTCTTCTAGGTCAACCTAGAAGGTGAAGCGGAGAGTTAATCCTTGCGGTTGAAGAGCAATCCTTGCAATGCGATTTCTGATAAACTTAGCCTCGAGTCCACCAAGGAGTTCAACCACCTCTTGTTTCACTTGTGCTAGCAAGGGGAAAAGAGGAACCAATCCAATCGAAAAACCTTTGACGAGCATGTCAACATCCACTGCGGGTTTCACCAAATTCGGTGGAGAAAAACTTTGCACGAAAGGAGGAAGAGGGGGCGGCCGACCTAGGCTCGGCAAGATAGAAGACCGACTGGAGCGAGGTCTTCTCCTTCTCTCGGTCGCCGACAGCCCACTAGGGAGAGGGAAGGGGAAAGGCCTCCGGCGTGAGGTTAGAAACCTCCGGCGAAGTCGATCGAGGGAGAGAGAGAGGGGCGCCGATCGGATTTCGCGAGAGAACCCCTAGGGTTGCCGAAACCCTCGTTCGCCTTCCTGTTCGCTCAGGGGGGGCGATTTTTCTCTCTGTTAAACCGGGGGGAGGAAGAGTGGGTGCTAAATTATTATTAGGATATATATATATATTATATGTTTATATATATTATAAAATCTGATTTTATATATATATGTATAACAATAACCCCTCTCAAAAACCCCCTTAATTTTGATCACTTATCAAAATCACCTCAATCGATAAATCATCAAACCTTTTGACTGTTCATCGAATCGCTTAAATAATCGCATCATGAAAAACGCCCCTATGAGCTGCGAGTTGCAATTATGGATTTCAAACGACGAATGTTTCGTATTTGAAACTTCCATCAAATCTCTTATTCAATGGAATCACGATTCGCATCTTGCTTTGCCTTTCAAATCTCATTGCGCAATTACGAATTAATTCAGCGTCGCAAGATCCCTTTTCCTCGTTTAATTATTGCGTTCATCAATCATATTGATGATCAAAATTGGATTGGTTTAACTGTGGCCTAATTCCTATTTGTGTGACCCTTTGAGGATTCATGTTATATCGAACATGAAACGTGAATCTTTATTCACTTCCAATGGTCGTAAGCGGCACCATAGCAATGCGTTACGATCCTCGATTTACATAAATATCATGCTACCTTAGCATATCAATCCTACATACGAACACATAGAGTGTCCCGTTCGATTCTTATGTCATATGATATCCTTGTATAACGCAAGCTTGAAGCGTGTCACCCTTGCCGTTCATACATTTCTTGATATAGTGTTGGTCGCACAAAGTTGCTAGCAAACGACCCAACACCATCAAGGAGGCCTCAACAGACATCATCGCTCACGAGACGATCTAATGAGAGACATGGTTTTCTTGACGAACGATCTTCTCCACACAACTCAAGAGAACATAAATATCGTCTGTATGGCAGCCCTTGACGGGAATCAGCGTTGGACGAAATTTAGTGAACCTATCCTTGTGAGTTGAAATCGGGCGTCTCAAACATAGAATCAAACTAATGAAATAAATAGTGACACATAACACAATACATGTATTTATTCCATCGCGGTCATGTTCTGTACTATGTTCCAATAACATAAACATCTGCAATTAAGGAGGCAACTCCTTACCTATGATTAGTAGAACTTAATCATCATTTAACTTGCAGACTGGTCTTATCCGACAATCAATGCTCCTTGTTGATCCTCAAGACCATGAACTTGTTTTAGTTTTATCATCGCCATTTCACAAATGGGACACATAGCTCTACTATTCAGGTCATCAACCCGAATGGTATGTCAACAATAAAACTAGGAACAAATGATCAAAATCATCAATTACATAAACTAATAACATATCATTATATGATTGGCTACTGGGGCATATCCCTAACAATCTCCCACTTGACCCAGAGTCAATCAAAGTGACATCTAGCAAGAGAATAGTATTCAACAAAAAAAATATATATGTCTTATACTAAAACCATAAAATACAAAACACTCAAAGCCACTCAGGCATGCGTCTAATCCCCATGGATGCAACATGCAATTCGTGTGCGGCTCGAGATAATGGCTTTGTTAGAGGGTCTGCTGTGTTCGCAACACCATCTACCCTTTTCACCTTTATCCATCCATCGTTCACAAACTGTCGGATGAGATGGAATCGCCGTAGAATGTGCTTGGTCCTTTGATGAGACCGAGGCTCCTTTGACTGGGCTATGGCTCCCGTGTTGTCACAGTAAAGATCTACCGGACCCGAGATGCTCGGAACTACTTCCAGCTCTGTCAGAAATTCTTTCATCCAAATGCCCTCTTTCGCTGCTTCACTAGCCGCTAAGTACTCAGCTTCGGTGACGGAATCTGCTGTAGTATCTTGTTTGGAACTCTTCCAACTTACAGCACCACCATTAAGCAAATATACAAAGCCGGTTTGAGACTTCGAGTCATCTCGATCGGTTTGGAAGCTAGCATCGGTGTAACCACTTACAACGAGCTCTTGGTCCCCACCGTAAATGAGAAAACTATCCTTAGTCCTCTTGAGATACTTGAGAATATTCTTAACTGCAGTCCAATGTGCTAGGCCTGGATTGGCCTGAAAACGACTAGTCGTACTAATCGGATACGCAACATCTGGGCGGGTGCACAACATGGCATACATGATCGAACCAATGGCTGAAGGATATCTGAACTTTTTCATGAATTCCTTGTCACCATCAGTTGAAGGACACTGAGTCTTACTCAAGTATGTGCCATGTGACATAGGTAAGAACCCCTTTTTGGAACTAGCCAAATTGTGTGATTCCAACACTTTATCAATATACACCTCCTGGCTTAAACCTATCATCCTTCTTGATCTATCTCTATAGATCTTGATTCCTAGGATATAGGTAGCCTCACCCAAGTCTTTCATTGAGAACACTTTCTTCAATGAAGTCTTGACTGCATTTAATTCGGAAACTTCATTTCCAATTAATAGAATATCATCAACATATAGAATAAGAAACACCACTACACTCCCACTAATTCGCTTGTAAACACAAGCTTCCTTCTCACATTGAATGAAATTCAACTCCTTGATCTCATTATCAAAACGCTTATTCTAACTCTGCGATGCTTGCTTCAATCCATAAATGGATCTTTGAAGCTTGCAAATTTTGTTAGCATTCTTTGGATCTATAAAACACTCTGGTTGTGTCATATACACATCCTCTTCCAAATCTCCATTTAGGAAGGCAGTTTTAACGTCCATTTGCCATATTTCATAGTCATAATATGCGGCAATCGCTAACAAAATCCGTATCGACTTAAACATAACAATGGGCGAGAAAGTTTCTTCATAGTCAACTCCTTGAATTTGTCGAAAACCTTTCGCTACGAGCCGTGCTTTGTAAATAGTCAAGTTGCCATCCATGTCGATCTTTCTTTTAAAGATCCACTTATTTTCTATGGGTTTGACCCCTTCGTGATGATCAACTAAGGTCCACACCTTGTTGTCATACATGGATTGCATCTCGGATTCCATGGCCTCAAGCCATTGCTTGGAGTCGGGTCTCTTTCTCATGTCATCAACGGTCAACGGTTCATCATTCTCAATGATTAGAACGTCATACATATCCATATATCTATTGGGTGGACGACTATCCCTTGTCGACCTTCGTGGGACCACATTCGGTGGCGTTTGAGATTCTTGAACTTGTTCCACAACGACTTGTGGGATTTGTTCTTGAGTCTCAACAGATTGAGTGCCTCGTCTACTATCGGCGAGCGATAAATCCGAAAACTCAATTGAGGGAATAGGCTCATTAACCACATCCACAACGACTTGTGGAATGGGTCGAGCTTCTACCTCATTCGGTGCCACGTCGGGAACAACTAGATCGCCTACTTGAGGTGCATCTTGTATTGGTTCATGAATTTCTTCAATGACCACGTCATTCCCACTACTAGGTTTTGAGAGAAACTCTTTCTCCAAAAATATCGCATGACGAGCAACAACTATCTTGTTCTCTTCACGATTGTAGAAGTAGTAACCCTTCGTTGCTTTAGGGTATCCCACGAAATAACATTTGTTCGATTTGGAGCTAAGCTTATCGTTTGTTAACTTTTTAACATAGGCTTCGCATCCCCAAATCTTGAGAAACATCATGCTTGGTTTCTTACCAAACCAGCATTCATAAGGCGTTGTCGCAACAGACTTAGAAGGAACACGATTAAGTGTAAATGCTGCGGTTTCAAGTGAAAACCCCCAAAATGATTTAGGCAAGTCAGCTTGGCTCATCATTGATCGAACCATGTCAAGCAAGGTCCGATTTCTCCTCTCGGATACTCCATTCCATTGTGGAGTCCCAGGTGGAGTGAGTTGAGGAACAATTCCACACTCTTTTAAATAATCACCAAATTCTACGCTTAAGTACTCACCACCTCTATCAGAACGCAAGGTCTTGATCTTCCTATCAAGTTGGTTTTCAACTTCATTTTTGAATTCCTTGAACTTTTCAAAGGATTCAGACTTATGCCTCATTAAGTAGATATACCCGTATCTACTATAATCATCGGTGAAAGTGATGAAGTATGAATAACCTCCTCGCGCGCAAAAGTTCATGGGCCCACATACATCGGTATGTATGAGTTCCAACAAGTTACTTGCCCTTACACCCCTTTTGGTGGAAGGTGCTTTTGTCATCTTTCCTTTTAAACACGATTCGCATATATCAATTGATTCAAAATCAAACTGATCCAAGAGACCAACGGTTTGCAATCTCTTGATGCGATTTTCGTTGATGTGACCCAAACGGCAATGCCACATAAAGGTCGAACCTTCATGCGAAAATTTACGTTTTCTATTATTATGTTCTATACTCAAGATATGTTCACTTGTATCTAGCACATATAAACCATTTAAATTTCGTGCAATACAAAAGCAAACATCATTACGAAATAAAGAGCAACAATTGTCTTTAATGGTTATACTAAAACCATCCATGTCCAAACACGAGATAGAAATAATATTGCGAGTGATAACAGGAACAAAATAAACATCTTTGAGTTCCAAAACCATTCCGGAAGGCAAAATCAACTCCACCGCTCCAATGGCCATAGCGGAGATGCACATGCCATTGCCTACGCGAAGTTGAATTTCACCTTTCTTTAGCTGCTTCTTACTCCTTAGTGCCTGCACATTTCGACAAATGTGAGCACATGAACCGGTATCAAATATCCAGTCATTATCATAAGAAGCTAAAAGGGTTTCAATGACAAATATACCTGAGGTGGAAGGGGGAACAATTCCTCCCTTCTTGTCTAAGAGATACTTGGGACAGTTCCTCTTCTAATGGCCCTTGCCACTACAATAGTAGCACACCGTATCGGAAGTGGCAGGATTCTTGTTCTTCTTAGAACCCTCGGGGACAACCTTAGCAAAAGCCTTGGGTGTCACCTTGCCTTTGCCTTTACCTTTATCATTCCTATGGAATTTCTTCTTGACTTTCTTACTCTTCTCACTCACCGCCAGAACATCTTTATGGTCCTTTTGTTTCTTTAAACTCTCCTCGGTTTCAACAAGCATGTTATGGAGCTCGTCCATAGTCTTGTCTATACCGTTCATACGATAGTTTACAATAAACCCCGTATAAAGAGAAGGAAGAGAATTCAGGATGAAATCTTGAGCGGCCCCTACCGTGAAGGGTGTGTCAAGTTTCTCCAATTGCCGAAAATACCCCGCCATCTTCATGACGTAAGGACCAACCTCTTGGCCCTCTGTTAATCTAGCAGTAGCAATGGTTTTGATCAGCTTTCCTCTTTCAGTGCGGGCCTTAACTTGAAACATGTTCTTTAGGCGAGTCATGATGTCATATACACCAAGACCACTATCAATGAACTCTTTTTGGAGCTCAGGATCCATGACTGCTACGATCAGTGTAGATATCTCCATATCATCCACTACGTACTTGTCAAGATCACTCTGTTCCTTTTCAGAAGCCTCAGAGTCTATGGCTGGAAAAGGAGTGGTCAGGAGATACTCTTTCTTTTCAAACCGAAGGGCTAGCCTTAGGTTACGGTTCCAATCTAGAAAATTGGCTCCGTTAAAAGCGAGTTTCTCCTTTTCAATGATTGAGCGAAGCGAAAAAGACATATGAGAAGCCATTTCTCTTCAAAAAAAAAATATCAAATAATTAGTTTATGTATAATTTTATTTTCAACAAAATAAAATATCCATTACATCAAAAAGAAAATTCCCTCTGTAATGGATTTCCAAGATCCCTACTTTCATTGAAATGACGACGGCGTCGGCACAATCATCAAACCAACTAGTGTAAGGTAGGTTCTCTAACCAATCGCATCAACTTATACGATTCTTGGTTCGCATTGCGAACTTCGTCCCAATGTCCTAATCAAATTAGGGTCCATTGATAAGTAACCGCTCTCTATTAGCACTTTGCAAATCTGATTTGCACTCCTACTATGATGATAAAACATGATGTCCGCGACGGCGGAAAAACATCAACGAAATATCAAACATCACGAAGGAGTTAGAGAGAAGGAGGACGATTGACTCATTCAATTAGGGAATAAAAAAAAATAAGCATACCACCACGGATTTCACCAAATCCGGAGGACAACCACACAAAATTCTCGCTTATGAAAATCCAAATGCCAAAATCACGCAACCTCGCTCTGATACCACTGTTAGTTTTTTTTTTTTTTCTTAATGCGAGTGATTTCTCGCAAATCACCACACGAAAATGAATAATTAACAGTTTAATGATTACATCCATTAGGAACTAGTGATTTGGCATTTGGTTTTTTTTCAACAAACAAGAAAGGGAGAAATGTACCTCTTCTAGGTCAACCTAGAAGGTGAAGCGGAGAGTTAATCCTTGCGGTTGAAGAGCAATCCTTGCAATGCGATTTCTGATAAACTTAGCCTCGAGTCCACCAAGGAGTTCAACCACCTCTTGTTTCACTTGTGCTAGCAAGGGGAAAAGAGGAACCAATCCAATCGAAAAACCTTTGACGAGCACATCAACATCCACTGCGGGTTTCACCAAATTCGGTGGAGAAAAACTTTGCACGAAAGGAGGAAGAGGGGGCGACCGACCTAGGCTCGGCAAGATAGAAGACCGACTGGAGCGAGGTCTTCTCCTTCTCTCGGTCGCCGACAGCCCACTAGGGAGAGGGAAGGGGAAAGGCCTCCGGCGTGAGGTTAGAAACCTTCGGCGAAGTCGATCGAGGGAGAGAGAGAGGGGCGCCGATCGGATTTCGCGAGAGAACCCCTAGGGTTGCCGAAACCCTCGTTCGCCTTCCTGTTCGCTCAGGGGGGGGGGGCCGATTTTTCTCTCTGTTAAACCGGGGGGAGGAAGAGTGGGTGCTAAATTATTATTAGGATATATATATATATATTATATGTTTATATATATTATAAAATCTGATTTTATATATATATGTATAACAATAACCCCTCTCAAAAACCCCCTTAATTTTGATCACTTATCAAAATCACCTCAATCGATAAATCATCAAACCTTTTGACTGTTCATCGAATCGCTTAAATGATCGCATCATGAAAAACGCCCCTATGAGCTGCGAGTTGCAATTATGGATTTCAAACGACGAATGTTTCGTATTTGAAACTTCCATCAAATCTCCTATTCAATGGAATCACGATTCGCATCTTGCTTTGCCTTTCAAATCTCATTGCGCAATTACGAATTAATTCAGCGTCGCAAGATCCCTTTTCCTCGTTTAATTATTGCGTTCATCAATCATATTGATGATCAAAATTGGATTGGTTTAACTGTGGCCTAATTCCTATTTGTGTGACCCTTTGAGGATTCATGTTATATCGAACATGAAACGTGAATCTCTATTCACTTCCAATGGTCGTAAGCGGCACCATAGCAATGCGTTACGATCCTCGATTTATATAAATATCATGCTACCTTAGCATATCAATCCTACATACGAACACATAGAGTGTCCCGTTCGATTCTTATGTCATATGATATCCTTGTATAACGCAAGCTTGAAGTGTGTCACCCTTGCCGTTCATACATTTCTTGATATAGTGTTGGTCGCACAAAGTTGCTAGCAAACGACCCAACACCATCAAGGAGGCCTCAACAGACATCATCGCTCACGAGACGATCTAATGAGAGACATGGTTTTCTTGACGAACGATCTTCTCCACACAACTCAAGAGAACATAAATATCGTCTGTATGGCAGCCCTTGACGGGAATCAGCGTTGGACGAAATTTAGTGAACCTATCCTTGTGAGTTGAAATCGGGCGTCTCAAACATAGAATCAAACTAATGAAATAAATAGTGACACATAACACAATACATGTATTTATTCCATCGCGGTCATGTTCTGTACTATGTTCCAATAACATAAACATCTGCAATTAAGGCGGCAACTCCTTACCTATGATTAGTAGAACTTAATCATCATTTAACTTGCAGACTGGTCTTATCCGACAATCAATGCTCCTTGTTGATCCTCAAGACCATGAACTTGTTTTAGTTTTATCGTCGCCATTTCACAAATGGGACACATAGCTCTACTATTCAGGTCATCAACCCGAATAGTATGTCAACAATAAAACTAGGAACAAATGATCAAAATCATCAATTACATAAACTAATAACATATCATTATATGATTGGCTACTGGGGCATATCCCTAACACCTGGAGGGCAGCGCTCTCCTTCAGTAGTACGAGGGCGAGCATAGGGTAATTATGTGCTCGCGGCTCCCTTCCTAGATGGAAGATGGGGACGTTGACAACGACGCATTCAATGTCATGTTCGGCCTCTACGATCGGGAAGACGCGGCGGTGCTGGCGGGGACTTACATCCGCGAGCTGGCGAACAGCGAGAGCCGATCAGTTTTGCGCACTGTTGAACTCCTCCATCAGACGGCGAGGCGGGCTCTCAGCCTGAATCGCAAGCTGTCGGAGACCATGTCTACTATTAACACCACCCGAAAGGAGCTTGCAACAACCAAAGATGATTTCACAACCGCCCGTAGTGTCGCCTCGCAGGCTCCAAATGAGGTATGATCTCCCATCTTGGCTTTGTCATTTGACCCTTTACATAGACCAATGCCTTTTGCATGCCGTCGAGCTCATACGGGCCGAGTGGATCTCCAAGCTGGAGGAGAAGCTGAGGGAATCCCACTCCAACAAAGACTACCTCAGTAGTCGTCTAGGAAAGGTGGAATCAAATTTACTTGAGTGTCAGCTCCATGTCGAAAAGAAACATGTTGAGGTCGCGACAGGGCCCATTACTGTGGAGGCTGAAGTCTGGCGAGCCCTCGCTGTTGCCGCAACTTGACTCGCCGTGAAGCGCTTTCTGTTGCGGAGCGGCCTGAACGACGAGGGCCTGACCCTCACCCCGAAGTTGCTGGTCTTGGACTCTTTCCCTCGGGTTCACCTTCCACAAGCCCGCACTCTAGCGAGGAGAAGTGATAAAAGCAATCGGCGCAGCGCGCTCCTCCCGCTTTAGTTTTCTTAGTAATACATATATTCCTGGGTTAAATATAATTTGAACATTCTAGCCCTCGCGAGTTCACTCGCACCTAAAGCGTATATATTCTTTTTCCTTGTGCTTTAACTTTTTTCGTGCTGAGCTCGCTACTAATTTTTTCCGCAAGTTTGCTTTTTTCCTCTCATGTAATAATAGCTAGGATTTTGTTCTTCATCCCGCTCCTCACCCAGAGACATAATTTTCTTGTCTTGTCTCGCCACCCAAAACCGTTGCTTCCTACACCTCGCGAGTCGCCGCATTTAATTTCAACAGGCAAGGCAAGTTCACCAATTCTCCATGTTTTGTCTTTTCTTGCTTCCCCTTTTCTCCCCAAATCCTATAATCCTGGGAAAGACACATACCCCGAGAGGTCAAATAACAAGTATGCTGAAAAGGGGCTTGCGTAGGGATCTGTATTGCGTCAATATCACAGTCTGAGGACTTGATCTCACTCGATTGGGCAAGTAGCCTATATGCAGAAGAGAAGCTTCCGCAGCAGACTACATCAACATCATGGCTCGAGGACTTGAACTCTCTCGAGGGGGCAAGTAGTCGGTATGTAGGAGAGAAGCTCGCGCAAGGACCCGGACTACGACAACATCGCAACTCAAGGTCTTGGACTCACTCGAGAGGACAAGTAGGTGATATACGGGAGAGAAACTCGCATAGGGACACAGACTATGACAACATTACAGCTTGAGGACTTGGACTCACTCGAGGAGTCAAGTAACCGGTATGCGGGAGAGAAGCTCGCGCAGGGACCCAGACTATGACAACATTGCAGCTCGTGGACTTGGACTCACTTGAGGGGGCAAGTAGTCAGTATGCAGGAGAGAAGCTCGCGCAGGGACCCGGACTATGACAACATTGTAGCTCGAGGACTTCTTTCTTCCCTGCTAGTGTTTCCTCTTAGGAGGCGTTTGTCAAGCATACTCTTTTGTGGGACCTTTTCCATTGCAGCAGGAGTACATAAACATTCACAAAGCCGTTATATTGATATAAGAAGAAACAATGTTTAGTACAAGAATGTTGCTAGCTGAAGAGGGGGGAGGGGTTCATGGAAAGAAGTGTTTCAAGTCGTCATCGCTCCACGTATTGCTAAGGAGCCCCCCCCCCCCCCCCCCACACACACACACACAAAATCTTGGAGTCGATACCCCTTGTATGCCAATTCTTCTGCCACAACGAAGGGCCTACTTCACAATTCTGTGTTTGACTTCTTCTTATCGGGTTGACGTGAGGTCCTAGATTTCTTCAATCAAGTTGAGTAAGAGTCTTTGCTCCTCATCATTTTATTATCTCCACACCTCTTTTCCATCTTCTGCGGACACTATCCTTGGAATCCTGACGTTTAACTCCACCGGGATCACCACTTTCGAGCCATGAGACAGCTTCAACGGAGTCTCTCCCGTTGCGGTGTTCGGGGTGGTGAGGATGGAGGGGAGTTGCTCGACCCAACTTCCCTTCATGTTTTCTACCTTCTTTCTCAGCAGGTTGACGATCACCTTGTTAGCAGCTTCGATCTATCTGTTGCTTTGAGGGTGGTGAACGAATGTGAAGTGAAGGTCAATTCTCAGTTCTCCACAGAACTTGATGAGCTCCACACTTACAAACTACGGTCCGTTGTCCATGATGATCGCAAGTGGCAGTCCATGCCATTCAGATGATCTCTCCCCATATGAAATTCTTCACTATTTGAGAGGTAGTCTTCGTCAGCACCTTCACCTTGATCCACTTGGAAAAATAATCAATCATCATAAAAATGAATCTTCTTTGTCCACCCGCTTGAGTGAACGACCCGATGAGGTTCATCCCCTAAATATTTAAGGTTTGTGGGGATGTGATTCACTGGAGATGCTTTGTTGGTTGTAACTGAAGGGGCATGAAGTTAACATCTCGAACACCTCTTTGTGAATTGCTCCACTTCCTTCCAGATGGTCGGCCAGAAGTACCCCTGGCTCAACACCCTTTTCTCCAATGCCCTTCCACTGGAATGGCTTTTGCATTCCCCTGAGTGAATCTCATCTAATACCCGAGGAATTTCTGCTACAGAGACGCATCACGCTAGAGGACCCGACAAGGTTTTTTTATAGAGGTTTCCCCCATAAAGAAGGTAATAGGCTGACTTGTACCTGAACCGCCTCTTCTTTTGGACCCATGGGGGAACTTTCCGTGGTCAAAAATTTCACGAACGGGTCCATCCATAATGGGTGTTAGTCTATCTCCATGAGTTCCCCTTCCTTGATGGAGCGCCAAAATAATTCGGTTGCCACTCCTCCCACCGGATGGCCATACATGGCCAAACAATATGTATTGCATGCTTCTCCCATGGAACATGTTGGATGATGGATGACCGAAAGGCGCTCACCACCTCCTTTACCTTCATCAGATATTACATCAACACAGGCTCTCGAACTTCGAATACCCCCTCCCAAATCTGTAAGGCCTTCACTAAAGAGTTGTAATAAACATTGAGATCTTGGATTCCCAACTCGCGGGCAAGGCAGAGGCCGGCGATCAAAGCCTCATATTCTGCCTGGTTGTTTGTGACCGGAAAATGAATGTCTACCGCCTGCTCTATCTTGGCTCTTTGGGGGCTCATTAGGATAACCTCGGCCACAAACGAGTATTTACCGGATGCTCAATCCACAAACATCTCATAAGCCTTCCACCCTTACGATACCAACCCTTCAGCCTCCGTCGTGTAGTCGGCCAAGAAATCAGCCACCACATGAGCCTTCAATGCCACCCGAGGGACAAAGGAGAGATCGAATTTACTGAGCTCCACTGACCACTTGGCAAGTCTTCCCAAATGCTCAAACCCATCCAGGATGCCTCGAAGTGAATGGTCTGTCACTATCTTGATTGAATCGGCCTGGAAGTAGGGCCTGAGTTTTTGAGCCGAGATAACGAGCGCAAAAGCCAATTTTTCCAAGATGGGGTAGCGTGACTCGACGTTTCAGAGAACCTGACACACATAATAAATATGAAGTTGCTTCTTTCCTTCCTCTCGAACTAGGACCGAACTTACCGCCTCAGATCTTACTCCCAAGAAAAGATAAAAGTGCTCCACCTCTCTGGGCCCTTGCAGCAAGGTGGCTTTTTTCGGAGCACAGTAAAGGTTTCTATCAAGTCTCCCAGACGGTCTTCCACATTCTTATTTTTTACCAAGAGATCGTCTACGTACACCTCGAGGTTTCGCCCTATTTGTTCTTTAAACACCATGTTCATCATGCGTTGGTAGGTTGTCCCTGCGTTTTTAAGTCTGAATGGCATCATTTTATAATAGTAACATCTGTCGTTTGTAGGCAGAGTGTAACGATCCTTGGGACAGTGTTTATTAAACAGTGAAAAATCGATACATATTTTCCACTTTTCGTCTCTCTTCTTCACCATTATAGCTTTAGAGACTCAGTCTGGGTACTGTATCTCTTCAACAAACCCCACATTCAATAATTTTTGCACCACCACCTGAATGAGCTCGACCAAGTTCGTAGGCGTCTTCCTCTTCTTCTGGCAAATGGGTCAGGTCCCCGGATTCAAGTTGATATGGTTCCATGCGACGTCTGCGTTGACCCCCGACATGTCTTTCGCGCTCCACGCGAAGATATCCGCGTTCTATTTGTCTTCCTTTGTCAGCTCGTCGCTGACCTTCACCTTTCTGAGTCTCCCGCCCTTAGCCTATATCTCCTCCTCCACTTCCTCTGCGGCCTCCAGCCTTGTGTTTTCCTCCATCACCTTCTCCACCATCTCAGCCTCCTTCTCCAAGCTGATTGTATTCATCGCGTTGAGGTAGCATTCTCATGACACCTTTGGGTCGCTCCTGATCTGGATATGCAACCCTTCAATATTGTACTTAAGCATTGGTGGAACGAAGAGGGCACGCACTGGAAAGCATTAATGAGGGGTCTTCCAAAGATGACATTGTGGCTGGTGGGCGCGTCCACGATCACGAATTGGCATACCTATGTTGTCCCCCTAGGGTGACGAGGAGCTCTACTCCTCTTTCGACCTCCTTTCTTTCTTATGCAAAACCAAAGTGTAGGCCTTCAGTCGAAGTAACCCACTTCTCCTCCCCCGACATGGCCACAAACGCCCTCTTGAACACCACGTTGACAAAACTTCCATTATCAATGAGGATGCAGGAGAAAGTGAAGTTCTCCATTGCTGCTTGGATCACCAAGGCATCGTGGAAGGGGTTTTCATTCCTGAACATGTCCTTCGCCGAGAATGTAATTTCCCCGATAAGGGGTGGGGTCTACGAGGTGGAGGCCACACTCCTTTAGACTGCGTGCAAATAACCTTTTCGGGTTGCTTCAATCACCGTTCCCCCATGGATCACCCTGATCCCATCGCGAGCTCCCAAATCTATTCAATCCTCACACCCCCTTGGTTCTCGCCATCTGGATCCCTCATTTCTTCCCGTCTCTCCCGCTACTGTTTCTCATTGCCCCTCCTGTACTCCTTCCTTTGCTCCTCTCCTCAGCTCCAAGAATTCGGGAGATTTTGCGATGGCATGGCCCTCGGACTGGTGGAATTCACAATGGAGGATAAACCTCTAACCTTCTACCTTTCTCTGTTGTTGGTGTCTTCCACCTCTCCCTTGACTCCTCCCGACTATGTAGGCCTCCTGTCGGGGCATCTGATCATGCCCCCATCATCCTTGTCCCCTCTCAGGAGAATATTATTGTTCTCACCTCTCGGGCGATAATCACCTTCCCAAATGTCGGTGGTGCCCTCCCTCGGCCATCCTTCGTGGTGACCCAGCGGGAGGCCCCTGGAATCTCTTCTTTGGGCCCCTCTAGTCCCCGCTCTCTCGTACCCTCTTTTCCTCTCGCTTTTTCAACTCTTCCTTCCTCTTCGCCCATCCACCTTCATTTGTTGCCTCTTCATCTTCTTCTCACATCAACTTTACCACCTTGGCCACAAATCCTTGACTTGACGATTCTCCTTCGATGTAGGGTCCCACCTGGTCAATCAGATCCTCAAAGGACACCGAGGGGATTCACTTTAACTCCATATTGAACAGCCCACCTTGCATACCCAAAGTGAATGCAATCATCAGAACGTGCTTGAGTACTTCTTGGACATGGAGAATCTCCTCCTAGAAGCGATCCACGTATGATCCCAACGGCTCTTGCGGTCCCTACTTAATGAGTAAGAGCGCCTCTGGCTCCTTCTTTCTCTTCTTTGATGTGGAGAAACAGAGTAGGAACCCTCGGCTAAGGTCTTCAAAAATGTAGATCGATCCCATCGGCAACTGATGGAATAAATCCCTCGCCTATCCCCTAAAGATGATGGCGAACAACCGGCACTTGAAGGGGTCAGACATCAGCCGAATCAACACCATATCCTCGAACCACTACAGATGATGTAGAGGGTCATCCCTCCCAGAATAAAAGTTCATGGGTGGCTCCACAAAGCCGGCTGAAACGGACGTCATCAGCACCAGCTCGCATAATGAGCTCGCAGGCACGAGCTGGTGTCCGAGGCGAGCTCATCTGTGCTCTTTATTCGCGTCGCAGGTCATTGGAGGACTCTCAAAGAGGACTCATGGTCGCAACATTTGGTCTTTGCTTTCTTGGCCTACTTCCTTGTTAGGTCGCTAACCATGACTCGCCTCACCCTACGAGGCATCTCCCTGAGATGGTGTCACTACCTTGTCGCACTGAGCAAGCATACCTCGCACCATCCCTTCCATAGATTTCGTCATCCCGGCGAGCTCAGCGAACCGGTTCTGCGTCACGAATTTGCTAGTAGGGTGTGAGTTCCCTTGACTATCTCCTTGCTCTCCCTGCCCTACCATGGCACAGTCGGACAAGTTTTTTTTTCAAGAACTGCCAGTTCATGCTCGCCGCACCAAAAATGTTAAAACCCGAATATAGGAAAAGTCCAAGTTACTTAGCCTATCGTTGGGTGTGCAAGGCAGCTCGGAGTTGACCCTCCCTCATCGTGGGTGGTTTCCTACACAAAGACCCAGTGAGTTGTGGTGAGGAGGTCCCGCCACTCACCCGGAAGCGCGTACCGCGTCTTCCCCCTAAAACCAAAGGCTGAGCTCGACACCTTGGATGACACGTAACAAGACTCTATAAAAATTTGGTGCTCAAGGAGGCTGGTTTACCTCTCCAAGGTGCTTTTTGAGGGTCTATTTATAGGCAAACCCCAAACTAGAGGTAAAATTGTCTTTCTGGCCTGCTAATAGCGGCCTCCGCCTTTGGGTTTTTGCTATCGGCACCTCCGATTGGACTGTAGATAGCAAAATCATGTTGTTTGTGATAGCTATGGGCAGATCCGGCTGGCCGGTGAGTAGGCAAGAGGGCGCACTTGCTTTCTTGTCGAGGCGAGTTCATAAAGAAGGCGAACTTGACTGACTTGTATGCACCTCAATGCGAGGACGCCCCTGCCCGGGAGCTCGTTGAATGAGTTGGTGCTTGGATGATGAGGTCGGCTCGTGCTCGCCCATGATCAGCAAGCCGTGGGGTCGCAGATCCAGGCTCGGCTTGCCTGACCTAATTTTTCATGACGTGGTTGCCCTACTTGGTTTGGGTGTGGGATGAGCTGGGGTCGCTAAATTGGGGTTATACACAATCCCTGCTTCTTTGCGAGCTCGCCAGAGGTCAGAAAGAAATCATCCAACCCCAATTTGGCGAGCCCGGGATGTTTCCTGTCAGATCACATCGCAGCGCCTACCTGCTCTATAAATACGGGGAGAAGGGCATGACTTTCTCCAACAAATTTTCTGGTCGACCTGTTGTCCCTCTGATCTTGATGAGCTCGCCTGACCAGGATTGCACCAAGGTGGTGGCTTTGTTTGGCCTGATTGACAGACCTCCCACAAGGGCTCTACGGGGATATCCTCCACCAACCTGCACAGCCAGATGGCCTCTGGGCCGCCAAGGACGATGCCTTATACTTTGCGTCAATAGTAAAAATAGGTACGGAATCCTTCTTCTAGCTGCACCACGAAACTGATGTTGATTCACGCATGAATACATATCAAGATGACAACTTTTTGATCATCTATATCTCCATTATAATCAACATCTATAAACTCGTGCAAGCCGAAGTTCTTATCCTTCTCATAAAAGAGTCTTATATCCGAGATGGACTTCACATACTTCAAAATCCTTTTCGTAACCACGAGTTAAGGCCTTCTGGGCTCCTGCATATTCCGACTTACTCGGCTAATAGCATAAGAAATATCTAGCCTTGTAATCGTCAAATATATTAAGCTACCGACCAGGGCCCGAAAGATTAAGGGATCTGGAAGCGAACCCTTCCTTCATCTCGCTGAAGTTTTATCCCGACTTCAAGTGGAGTACATCTGCTCTTTCCCTCCCTCACGTCGAACCGCTTCACAATCTTCTCTGCATATCCTTTCTAGGAGACGAGCACGCCGTACTTTTTTATCTCCACTTCGAGACCAGGGAAATGGTGCAGCTTACCAATATCCTTCATCTCAAATCGAATAGATAGCTATGCCCTCAGCTTTGCTATCTCTTCGTCTGAGTTCCCCATCATGATCATATCATCGATGTACAACATCACCAAGACTCAAAGCTCCCCCCCCCCCCCCCCCTCTTCCTGATGAACAGACTCGAGTCTTAGTCAAATGCAAAATCCCCACAAAATTGTAAATACTCTGGAATCTTCTCATACCAGGCTTGAGGCGTCTGCTTCAAGCCATAGAGAGTCTTTTTAAGCTTGTAGACATGTCTTGCATGAACTTTAGAAACATAACAGGGTGGTTGCACTAAGAAGATATACTTATCAATCTCCCTGTAAAGAAATGTATTCTCCACATCGAGCTGTCAAATCTTTCATCATCAGCAAGTCGTCAAGACAATCACCATCCGAACTGAAGTCATTTTGGTCACATGACCAAATGTCTCCATGTAGTATTCTCTATACTATTGCAAGAATCCTCGAGCTATAAGGCGAGTCTTATATCGCTCGATACTACCGTATGTTTTCATCTTCAACTTGTAAATCCATTTGCAAGTAACCGGAGTTATGTCATTAACCTTGGGTACTAGATCCCAAGTTCCATTCTTCCTAAGGGCGGTCATCAGCTCATCAATTGCAACTTCTCATTCCTTTACTCTAATGGCATTTTCAAAGCACGACGGCTCCGCTTGTCTAGAAGTCCAGCAAAGAAACATGAGACTAGGTTCATCATGTGGTCATCTTTGTATCGAGTTGGGGGTATGATGTTCTGTTTTGACATTCGCAAGACCAGACCACTCTCCACCACTTTCACTACTTCTTCTACATTAGATTTCCTGTCAGAAGTACCAGGAGCATCGCTTCACTGCTTTTAAAGCTCGAAGCACCTGACCCTGAGCTTGATTTTACTAGAGCTCCTTGATATATAGACAGCTTCACAAGAAGATCTTCAACATCTTCCTTTCCCTTGTCTCCTACCCCGCTCTCTTATAGCTCAACAGTAAAGCTACCCAGGTACAACATCATCTCATCGAATAACACATCCCTCGAGACGTAAAATATTTTGTCTTAGGAACCATGTCTTTTCATCCCTTCTTCCGCTCATTATAGTCGATGAAGATGCACTTCTTCTTCTTAGCATCCAACTTCGTCCTGAGAGCACCTGGGATATGCATGTAGTTGGTAGAATCGAACACCCGAAGGTATCCCAGGCTGGGATTCTCCTTGAACATCAACTCGTGTGGATACTTCATGGTTTTGGGCCTCAAGGGCGTTATGTTAATGACAAATTCCCCACAGGACATTCCCTCCGCCTATAAGGCCTTGGGAATGCCTTTGGCATAAAGACAACTCTTACAAGTCTCCACAAAGTGACGGATCTTCCTCTCCCCCACTTCATTCTATTGTGGACCGTGAGCACAAATCAGCCCCCTCTTGATTCTGCGCTTTCTACAAAAATTAGAGAACTCATGGGAAGTAATCTTTCACTCATTATCTGTCCTCCAAGACTTGGGGTGACATGTTGTCTCATCAAATCACCGTGAATGCACTCCAACAGTGTTTTGAATCTGGAAAAAACTTATCAAATGGAAGGTAATGTGCATTTTCATACTGATACCCTTCACAGACATGACCATCGCCTAGGGATAAAAGACAAGGCAAGTCTTGCACCATGCCTTTCGCCGCTAAAGTTTTTAGCTTATCCATCATAATATTCCTCAGCCTCTTATGCCTGATAGTTGCATTGTCATTTGCCCTCATCTTTTCAATATAAGAATTTGTCGATAGAATGAACAAATCTTTCACACTTCTCCCGATATGAGTAACGTCATCCTTCATCGCTGACACGTTATTGAGAAACTTCACTTCTGTTGGATCAAACAGAACGTGATAACTAACATCAACTGCATTGGTCATAGAGAATAAATTCTTTTTCATCCCCAGCAGGTGATACACACTCTTCAAAATGAGTGGCCTCCTATCACTGCTCAAAAAAGCGGTTCCCTCCTTCTCGACTGCATGAACTATATCATTAGCTGTAATGATTACGTCATTACCCTTATACACCTGCAGAGAAGAAAACTTTGACTCATCACCGATAAGCTGATGACCACAACCAGAGTCAATGATCCAATCCTCTTGGAAGTTGACGGAGGTTAAGGAATCAATAGACTTCACTGTCATGTCTGCCAAGAAATAATCTCCCTCCAATTCAATTTTATTCTTAAATCTTTTAGCTCTTCTTATAGTGTGTCCTAGCTGAAGATTCACCTTGGAGTCCTTCCTTATGTGACCAAATTTATTGCATCTAAAACACCTCAGATCCTTTTTGCCTCTATCATACTTAGAAGCTTTGTCACCCTTCTGATGTGACAAGGTAGAAGCCTCCCCATCATAGGTCTTCTTTTTCTCCCACCTTTTCTTTTGCCATGAATACAGAACTTTACTATCTCCCTTAAAGATATAACATCCAGACATCTGTCTTGCTAAGCTCTCCTGAGAGGCCACCAAGTTTTATGGCTCCAACGAAGATGGTTTAGTAGTCCACCCCTACACTAAAGTGATGAAAGCAACATATTTCTTCTACATGCCGCAGATGATGTGTCTCTTCATCTTAGCCTCAAAAATATGCTCATTTGGATCAAGTGCTGAAATCTCAGCACATAAGTTCTTTATCTTCAGAAAGAAAGAAGAAATTAATAGGTCTCTTTGAGTGGCTCTTGTCAACACATTCTTCAGGAATTGGAGCCTAGTTACATTCTTCTTGTTGAATAACATGTCCAAGGAAGTTGATGTGAACTAAAATCTAGGGCTGTAGTTTTAAAAAAATATATAAAAGAGTGATCTTTTAAAATAATTTGGTGTGAGGGGATTTCGTGTGCTATTTTAACGAACTAAACGGTCAAGACGTCGCACACGAATGTAAACACTACCGCACGAACATACTACGTCATGAAACTAATTCCACGGGCACAAGAATCCAGTGGAGACATTAGAACGTAGGAAAATACGATAATTAGGAGATGAAATTAGCTGGAGAAGCTCTAAATAATTAACTTGTCGTTTAAAATCTGAGCATAAAAATAACGAAGGTTTGCGGGTGAGGAAATCGAGAGGTTTACCCCAAAAGAAGAGGCAGTGGCTGACTTGTCCTCGTGCAGGTGGGGACTAGGCTGGAGAGTGGAGGAGGTCTGGATGTGCCCAAGGCGAGCTCTTGTAGCAGAAACAGAGACCGGCGGAGCTCTACTGGTGGTCACCGGAAACAGAACAGTGTTGGCGACAATGGCTGGTGGCTGGACTGGAGAAGGAGTGGAGGAGATCTGGCTGAAGCTGGTAGTGGACAAGGTGCAGCGGCCTCAATCCACCACGTAAGAGTGCAGGGCATCGTCGGTACCCTAGTAGGGTTCTGGAGAGCTTGATGGGGGCAGGTGGGGCTTCAGGCAGCAGAGCCGGTGGCGGAAAGGGCTTCCCTGGCGGTCTTCATCGAAGTAGAAGGTGTGCCGGAAGAGGCGGAGCAACTGGAGACTTCCGTAGGGGATGAAGATCAGCGGTGGCTTGAGCGACGAACAAGGCTCGATCGGCTATGGGACTGGCAAAGAAGAGCTCGCCAACCCTTGTGAAGGACTCCAGAGGCGGTGCTGGAGCTGGAGGGGGAGGGGAGAGCGACGGGAAGTAGGTGTCGAGCTTGCAGAGGTGGCACTCGGTGAGAAATCGAGCGATACCTAAAAGGTTTGATCAATCTCTATTCCAACCAGCGCTACAGTAAGAGGGGGGGGAATGGCTTTTATAATAAGTCGGGGGCTAGGGTTTTTATGACTATTGGCAAACACTAAAAGGGAATTTTGGAATGGGCTTTGAAATTGCGTCGACTGCAACTCAATGAGGCTTTGATAAATGTAGATGGAGAAATGGCCATAGGATTCTCCAATAAAGAAAGACATCACATTAATTCATTTTTAAATGGTTAACTTTTAGTGTTTGTCCTAAATTAACCTATCTCTTAAGTTACCGGACGTACGCATTTAGAGTCACGTTGGCCGGTCACACCAACGAGCCAAATAAAAATTTGCGCTAACAATATGAGCGATACGAAACACAAAAAAATGCTAAAATCATGCGCGCGCAACTCAACACAACAAAATGAAACCAAACGCGCCACGAAATGCGCTACACAAATGAAACAGGTACAAATAAAAATAAAAATGCGTCGCGGGTTGCATCAGAAGTCCAAATCTTAGAAGCCGACCTGCAACCTATGATATGATCGAACAGCTCCGGCGAGATGCTCTCTTGAAAGTGAACTATGTCTTAGCGTTAGTTCTCTTCCAAACTCTCACTTCCTGAACATTATCTCCAGCAGCCAGCACCTCATATCTGTCATCTCCAACGACAACCTCCTAGAGGTCAACGCCAAATAAGTAACTATGCATATAAGACTTTTACTTCTTGTAGTTTGTTTGAGTAAGCAGCTCAATAGCCAGTCCTTTTGTGTATCCAACTTTCATATTAGATGTCTGGTTTACTTTTCTTCCAATGGTACTTAGCAAAATCTTGTTAAATGATGACAGCTAAAACCTCTGTCGCTCGTATACCATGTAAAATTATACGAATGGGAGATCGCAAGACCACTCTCAACTAAGAAAAAGAAGTGAATCACTAGCAATAAAAGAAGCAAAAACGACACTTGTATTTATTTCACTGTTATACAAGGCGAGACATACAAGCGCGAGATATGATTTTGCGTTGCACTCATTGAAGATCAAAAAACATACAAGTACAACAAAAAATGGCGAACTACACATACAAGCCGCCATGCCACCTATTCGCACCTCAAGCTGCTAGGACGCGCCAAGCTGCTTGTCACCTGTCTGGAATTCTGGTCGTCTGACCGCAAAGGTCGTCTAACCGCAGAAGTCAATTTGCAAGTGCCACAACCCGCAAATATCAACTCGCAAAGGTCGCCACGAACAGAACACTTGGACTGCTAGATACCAGACCACACAAGTCATGCGAACAGAGAACCAAGTCGCACGACCTGGTTTGTACGTAACTGTCTGCCTGAGAACTGCTCCCAAGAAAGAAGACTGCTCTAGTCGCACAACCCGCGACTCAGCTGATTAACCGTCAACTATTGCCCGTTGTACCACACTGAAACTCCACTAACAAACTGTCAGTACTAGTCGCCTAGTCGATCAGTGCTAGCCGCACAGTCCCAAACCACAGTTTCGCATGTACCGCTTATCCTTATCGCACGATAAGACAAACTTAAATTGCAAGTTCCAGTTCTCCGAGTTTTCGTTTCAGGGTCTATTTTAAATGAGGGGGTCAGAACCCCTATTTACAGGCGAAGGGGAAGAATTCAATCACCACCAAAGTCGATAGGGACACCGCCAACAAAAGATCGGCTAGCAATATAAAACCGCATAGCTATGCGGGCTCCATAAAACCAAACCGTGCGGTCTCTACGGTTTGCCAAAAGCTTCAAACCGCACGACCTACTCGATTAGCCTACTCTAACCGCGCAGATTCACACTTCAACATTTTCACCAGAAATAAAATAAAATTTATTGGTTTTTGGAATCAAAAATTAAGATTAGCTCTTAATATCTCTACTAATATACAAAAACTACTCTTCGGTGAAACATTGCCTTATGTCTCTATATTGTCCTTATAGTTGTATTCATAGTTACACAATTATACGAAACTTTATATTAGTATATTATAAAGACAATATTCCTTTAGGTAATTACACAACTTGTAGCTAGGAATGACAAGAGAAAAATTAATGTTGCACGAGGTCATAGGGGCGGGTACTGTCCACGACAAATGTCGCCACTCACGACAAATGTCGCCGCCCACGACAAATATCGTCCCCACGACAAATGTAGCACCACCGGCGAATGTCGCATCCCGGCGAATGTCGCACCCCGCCGAATGTCGCATCCCGCAGATTGTCGCACCCCCGCCGAATGCCCCCAGCCGAATGCCCCAAGGGCAGAAGGACCGTGCCTCTCACTTGTATAATAATAAAATAAAAATAAATAATCGACAGGCCGAGATATGAGTCATAACTCATATGACGCTTGGGTAATTTTTGAGAAATCTTAGTCCTACATTTTCTCGCCTACCTCTCCAAAAATCTCAATTTAATATCTATTTATTTTTATTTCCTAATACCCCGTCCATAAAACTCTATCCCCTCTTCTTTAGCTTCCGCCACGCACAGAGAACTCATAGAAAAAGAAGGCAAAGTTTGTACTATACTCTGTTTCAGAGTTGAAAAAAGGAGCTCTCTTTCACTGAAACAGAGGACCCTGATGAACTGAGGAAACCCAAACATGAAGTTTATGAAGCTTGGCAGCCGCCCGGACACATTCTTCACCGCTGAATCCATAAGGTTTTCATCATCTTCTTCCTTTTTCTCTCTTCTTCTTCATTCCCAATTGCAAAAAAAAAAATATTAACTCCTCTTCGATCCACACACGTTTTTCCACTGTCTTCAGGTCCGTCTCTTCCGAAATCTCCACAGACATCAAAATTCAAGTTCAGAACAATTTTTACCAGCTTCACAAGGTATGATTCATTGAAAAAAGACGATTTTGAGAGTAAAATCTAACTCTGAACTCTAATCTTCCCCTCTCCCCTGTTCCAGTTTCCACTTCTCTCCAAATCCGGCCGCTTACAGACACTCTGCGCCAAAGACTCCGCCGTATATCTCTCCGACATCCCCGGCGGCGCCGACGCCTTTGAGCTCTGCGCAAAATTCTGCTATGGGATCAGCATCACTGTCAGCCCACTAAATTTCGTGCCGCTCCGCTGCGCTGCAGAGTACCTCCTCATGACTGACGCCGTCGACAGAGGAAACCTCGTCGGAAAACTCGAGTCCTTCTTCAATTCCTGCATCCTCCGGCGGTGGAAGGACACCCTGCTCACTCTTCAAAGCACGCGGCTTTCTCCTTCCCTCTGCGAGGATCTCAGAATCACCGCTCGCTGCGTCGAGGCTCTCTCCGCCGCCGTGCCGGCCTCCAAAGGGGTGTGGATGGACGAGATGGCCGAATTGGGTATGGACCATTACTGGAGAATCATGATCGCCGTCAAGTCCGCCGGAGTCGTCCCCGGAAAGATTGTCGGAGAAGCACTGCAAGCGTACGCTGGCCGGTGGCTGACGAACATGGAAACAGAGGTCACGACGAAGCACCGGCTGCTTCTCGAGAAAATAGTGAGCCTTCTGCCGGCAGAGAAGCGCTCTGTTTCCTGCAGCTTTTTGCTGAAGCTTCTAAAAGCAGCAAACGTTCTAAACGCTTCTTCCAGCACAAAATTAGATCTTTCGAGGAGAGCCGGAGCTCAATTAGAGGAAGCGACGGTGAATGATCTGTTGATCCCATATTTTTCTAATGGGGACGACGAAACTCTGTATGACGTTGATGCGGTTTTCACCATAGTTGAGGAGTTCATGCTGCAGGGGCGAAGCCCGCCGACAAGTCCGACGAGAGGGAAGGCTGAAATTACCTCACGCCGGAGATCAAGATCGGCAGAGAACGTAGATTTTGAAGGGCAGGAGAACAGCCGGCGTTCGTCGTCGGCCTCGCACGGCTCTATGCTGAGAGTCGCCAAGCTTGTTGATTTATACCTGCGGGAGATCGCCGGCGACGAAAAGGTTCCGGTGGAGAAGGTGATAGCTCTCGCCGAGGCCGTGCCGGAGTTTGCGAGGACGCAACATGACGATCTGTACAGAGTTGTTGATACATATCTCCAGGTAAAAACACACATCTTCCTGCTTGCAGAAATAGTTAATAAAATTTCTTCCCTATGAATTATATTTGAATATTATTTAGCTATAATTAGTAGTATACATAGAGCCGTACATCCACAGTTGAATTAATTTCGCTTCTTATAAAAGATTTAAAAAATGAATTATTGGTGAGTGTTATCCGCACTACAGTTTTGGTTATTCGCACTTTTTTTTTCCTAATTTTTCGCGTCTTTTAGAAATACGTCTTGTACATGCATTTTTACGAAAAGTGTTCAACACCAAAGTTGTTGATCTCATCGAGATCTACAACTTTCGTGTTAAACACTTTTCCTGAAAATGCATGTACAAGACGTATTTCTAAAAGGCGTGAAATCTGGGTGTATTTTCAAAGTACGTCTTGTACATGCATTTTCAGGAAAAGTGTTCAACACGAAAGTTGTAAATCTCATCGAGATCTACAACTTTGATGTTGAACACTTTTCCTGAAAATGCATGTACAAGACGTATTTCCAAAAGGCGCGAAAAATTAGGAAAAAAATATTTGCGAATAACCAAAACTGCAGTGCGGATAACAATCACCTTATTTAAAACTCTCAGCTTTAGCTTCACTGAATTATATTGATATTTTTATGAAGTACTAAATAGTTGAAAAGTTATGATATTATTCATTTTAGTAAATAATAAGATAGTAGAGTTATTTACGGGGACCTCCCATAATTTTTTTTTGAAATTGCATATTGAACCTCTAAAACTTTGTAAATTATAAATTCAATCTTTAATAAAAGTATACATTTAGGCTTCCTTTGGCACTGTGGTGGCGGTCATAAACGTATGGTTAAACTGTCATTCGTTAAGAATCACTTAATGAACATCGTCCCTTTGAACGTGAAAGTGGGTGGATGAAGTATTGAAGTTTCTTATGTGGACGTTAATAAATGACAATTTAACCCTCGTGTTAATGTCCGCCACCATCGTGCCAAACAGAGCCTTAGGCTCCGTTTGGCATGGTGGTGGTGGTGGTCATGAACACGAGGGTTAAATTGTCATTTGTTAATGCGCACCTAAGAAACTTTATCCACTCGTATGTTCAAACAGATGACGTTTGTTAGGTGATTCGTAACGAATGACGTGTTAATCCATGCATTTACGACCGTTGTCACCGTGTCAAACAGAGCCTTAAAGTAAAATCAAGTAAGGTTCCGTTTGGCACGGTGGTGGCAGACTAGGTTGGTTACTCTCACCTAAAAATAGGTGCAGTATTAAATACTGACCGTTGATTTCCTGCAGAAATAACATGATTGATCAAAATACTGATCAACGATCAATATTGAATATCATATGGGTCGTAGGATAACAGATCAACGGCCAGTATTTTATACTGCACTTATTCCTAGGTGAGAGTAACTCACCTAAAATTTTTTAAATATGGGTTAAATTATCATTCGTTAATGATTTAATGTCCACCTAAGAAACTACATCCACTTTCTAAGTGTCATTGATATTTGACGACATATATTGAAGTGTGGATCATGATTCTCTTCATTTGAGGTCTCAAATGAAGTTTCATTTCATGATATGTGTGAAGCCAGGAAAATTCTCAATCTCAAGATTCGGATCAAGGCAGCCTAAGGCTATTGGCTCCGTAGCTAGGCCAAACGGCTAAGGAGATTAGGACGAAGAAGAAAATCAACAAACAGGACTCCGAATGTTACGGCAGGAAGGTCCTACCATGTACCCGAATGCTTCGAAGAAGCAACCCCTCCATAACCAGAATTGGCCGAGCAAGGTACGAGAGAGACTAGCTGGTAACTATGTCGTGAGGTCGCGACCCGGTCTCTAAGGAGAAAAAATCCAAAGGCTCAGCAGGTATCCAAGAAGAACTCGCGAGATCCTGACTGGGATTTCAAGTGTCTCTCCTCGTACCCCTGGGGTCCTATTTATAGGGAAATCCTTGGAGGGGTCTATTTATACCCCACCCCTCGGCGACTAGGCTGCCCAGGATTTCCGCTGCGTGGCGCGTTGACTATGACCTCCATCTTGACTTGTTGGCTTTGATCTTTGTTGACCTGGTCCTGATGGGGTCCCTCCTCAACGAATATGGGTTGTACACAATCCCCGCTCTTTTCGAGCGGCGCAAGTACTCAAAAAGAATCATCCAACTCGTATTCGGCGAGCTATTATGTCGAGCTCCTGAGCTAATCGCACCTGATAGATGTCTGTCGATCTCTATAAATAGGGGGTCTTGGTTTTCGAGGTACGCCCTTTGGAGCTCGCACACCATGTCGAAAATCGACGAGGAAGTTCTCAAACAGAGCCTCGACGCGCTATCCGGCTTCTTCCAACCCGGATGTCGCCGCGACAGCCAAGGATCCCGCACTCCCTACAAGTACCCAGCAATTCCTTGACGAGCTCGGGTTGGACGATGTTCCTGACGTATTCGTCCATGGCCCCGACTTTCTCAAATCGTCGATCATCCCCCCTGCCCCTGAAGTCGTCGATACTCAGGTACAGGAGCAGGTCGACCTTGCTGGCTTGCAAGGTCATTATTTCGCTGAAGTCATTGAAAGTATTATCGGTTGCCGAAGCTTTTGCTGACTCAATTTTTTACTAACACATGCAGATCATTCGCCAGATGACGTCGTCGTGGTGCTCGACGCTACTCCTCTACGAACGACACCGCTGATTTCTCTCAAAGCTGGGAAGCGAGTCCAAACCGCAAAGCTCCTCACATCCCTGTTACTGCCCAGTAGCTGCCGACGGCGAGCATCCCTTCGCCGCTGCCACCTCCTCTGGTCTCCAAATCGCAGCTGGAGGAAAGTATCCCTGTGCCACCGCCACCCCCTACTGTGCCTTCAACCTCACGATAGCTAGCGAGTACACCTCTGCCTCCACCGCCTCCCCCGACGAGCTTGCGGTCACCGTTGTCGGGCATGGCGCTGCCACCACCTCCTCCGCTGGATAGCTCGGCCCAGAGGCCGGATAGGCAGCAGCCTAACTACTTCCCGCCGAGGAACGGGGATCGCGCCCACGGAGGTCGCAGGCAGGGAAGGCCCGCCGAACGCGCGGGAGGCTCTTCTTCAAGCAAGCGAGAAACTTCAAGTCGCGGCCACTCTCCACGGCGATCTCGATCCCCTCGACAAGGTAACCCATACCACCGTTGTACTGACTTGATTAGTGATGTCGACTTCTGACTTGGCGACGTTCCTTCTAATTTGACAGATCGTCCTATGACCCCTGGAGCGGCCTTCATCGACGTCATCGGGCTATCTGGGAGCGCATACCGACATGCTGCTGCTTGCGCCTATCTGGAGTTGGAGACCAATTTCGACCAACTTGCCATTTCCGAGCCTCATCGTCGGATTTCGGCTTTAGAGGTGAGGATGGCGAGGATGGAAGAACTTCAGGCCAGCCTGGAGAACTACGAGGCCCGCTTCCACCTGATCAAAGAGATCGATCGGCGGATGGCGATGAACGACCACCATCTTCAGATCGCTCTTGACGAGCTGGCTGGTATGCGCGCGAGCATGGGCTCTGCTGGTCGGCTGGCGTGGATGGAGGAACAGCTGCGGCTCGGCGATGACGCGATATCGTTGGCGACCGACCATTACCGACGAGCTCGCGAGATGGGCTAGGTTGGGCGACATCCTCATCCTCCGGAGCGGCCTCCTAGGACTTAGTTTCTTTTTTCTCTTTGTTTGACCTCGCCTCTGGCAATTATATACTCGGACAATTATTCTATATTTGTAATAAGCGTGTTTGAATCTCGCGTTTATTCTGCGCCTTGTTTGTTCGTTTTTCCTTCTCATATACTCGTCCTTCTTCTGCGATATGCCGAGTTCGTTTTTTATGTAGGCTCTGGCAAAGAGGCGAGATTCCTAGCTGTGTGGCGTGAGGTAGAGTTGATACCGAGGATCTATCGATTAGGACGCGACTTAGGCTGGTACTCGCCGAACATGATATACCCCCCCCCCCCTCCTTCTGTCTCTGCCTATAAATAGAGTTGGTAGGTAAGTCATAAGTACGCTGTTGCGATTTCCTAACTTATACTCGCAAGTAGCTTCCTTTGTTCGCCTCTCTCATTTGCTTTCTATCTCTACTCGCTTCTCCTTTCTTGAAAACCCAGTTCGCTCAAGATGGTCGGGGATGATGCTAGCGCTCGCCGACAAGCCCATTCCGCAAATTTCACTGACGCCGCCTTCAAGAAATCTGTCACCTCTGAGCGAGATCTAGAGGAGTTTCGACAGCGACATCTTCCCGAGGGATACTCGGTCAGGCTACCCGCCCGGAATGAGCGACTGAACGCCTATGTCGAAGGTGAAATGATCATATCCCTCCGCCATTTCGAGGCTGGTCTGCGATCGACTACCACTTTGGCCTAAGTATTGCCAGATCCTGTGATACTTTGGTATTGTGCCCGTCCAAATCAACCTCAATGGTGTGGCGATCATCATGGGGTTCATGTGCTTCTTGCGAGAAGAGAGGATTGTCTTCGACCTCTCCGTCTTCAGTAAGGTGTTCGCCTTCGCCGCGACCTCGGAAGACATCGTCTTCTTCAGCAGCCACGTCTACCCGCTGGTCGAGACGGCGAACAAAGTCCATCGGTGGAGCGAGTATCTTGTTGTCATCACCGACGACTTCGACGGTACTGTAGAGGAGTGGCCTGCAGCTGGTGGTGCGGCCTACAACTGGTGGTGTAGCTGTGGAGGTGCAGCCTGCAGTTGGTGTGCAGCTGTGGAAGTGTGACCTGCAGTTAGTGGTGTGGCCTGCAACTGGTGGTGCGGCCTGCAGCTGGTCGTGCGCTCTGCAGATAGTGGTGGACTGAAGTTGTCCTAGTTGTGATCTGCTTAAAAGTGTGAACTAGATCAGTGAATGCGAACTTGAGCAGTGAATGCGAACTTGAGCAATGAATGTGAACTGGAGCAGTGAATGTGAACTGGAGCAGTGAATGAGACCTGGAGCAGTAAATGAAACCTGGAGCAGTGGGTGTAATTTAGAATAGTGGATGTGACTTGTTGTCAAGAATTAGTGTTGTTTGTTCTTTTGAGTACTTGTAATTGTCCAATAGCTCGCAAAATTGTCTTGCGTTGGTAGTTCTTTTCGGTTGTGTCTGTATTGTTTTTGAGCAATATGATGCAAGTTTTTGTGATATCAATGCTCTGTGTTATCCTACAATGAAAATTTTAACATCGCGCGCATAGGGCCCGTTAGCGCGGGGCCCTGGATGCGTGCGCGCTACTGCGCGTTGCGCTTGCTTGCTCGTGCGGGGCTTGTACCATCTTCCTCGCGCATGTGTTCGTGCTTTGCTCTGACCCCTCTCCTGGGGTGGTTTTGGTCAGTTCGAGCGTGCGCGGTTCGCTCGGTTGGGTCGTATTACTTGATTACTCTCGGTCGGAGTTCTATCGATTTGACTGAGAAAATTTAGAGGGAACCCATCAAGGACAATTTCACAATGTATACAACGCTTCATATTGGAGATTTTTTTGGTACGTATAAGTACCTGCGGGAGAAGTGGTAGAAAATCCGACTATATGATCGTGAAATCATCGGTGTTTGATCATTTTTCAATACGACCGTATTAGAGAAAATACGATCATATTTTTTAACGGAAGATTTGAGTTTTTGAAATCACGGATTATACGGCCGGATTTGATCGCACACGAAGCAGTAATAGGTACCTGTTGCGGACTAACTCGGCGTCCCGGTTGGACCGGAATAAACTGGACCGTCTTAGCTCTCGGGACAGTCGAGCGCACACACAGTCGATGAAAAGAGAGAGAGTCGACACAAGAGGTTTTAACGTGGAAAAACCCCTAAACTGAGTCAAAAACCACGTGACTGGATCTGTGCCGGTCAAAGTACACTATCAGGTTGTGGTTACAATGTGTTCAGAGAATCGAGGGCGACAGGCCGCTCCTCGTTACAACTTGGAGGTGAGCGAGAATTTCTGACTCGCAACGGGCAACAGGCTGCGCCGAGGGTGGCTAGATACTAACTTGGTGGCTGGCGTGTTTGCGCACTGGCGGTGGTTGTCTTCTTCCCTTCTCCACGCACTTGGGTACTTGGCTCGTAGGCGACTTGAAGATGACCCGAGGAAGGAGTTCGATAGAGCTCTAGCTTACGAAAGAAGAAGACTTCGGGAGCGAAAAGGTCCGAAATGAGGGGGCCTGAGTCTTCTTTTATAGCCTCCAGGAGGTGATTATGACGGCCCCCCATTAACTTGGTGGTTTAGTTGGTGATTACCTGTAGATCGGACGGCGACGAATGCTCAGTAATGATCGGACGGTGGCCAACCCCCATTAACAAGGATTTTTCCTCCTTTTCTTTGACTATGACGACATCCAGCGACAGGCCAAAAACGTCCGCGAGTGGCGCCCGACGAGCCTAGGTAATGACATGTTAAAAAATCTCTGCGGGAGAGGGGGGACGATGCGCCCACGGTCGGACGGCGCGATGACAGCCAACACGCGGGCACGTGCAGACCGAGTTGCGCGGGGCGCGCATCCGGTCGCGCTCGCGTCTTAGACTGCTCGCAACAGTGTGCGTGCAACTGTGCGGGCGCAACTGTACCGCACTACTATAGAGTGCTACAGTGTGCGCGCAATAGTGCATGCGCAACTACCGCCCAGCAACAGTTTTCTCGCAATGCGTTCAGCCGGATGCAGCACATTGCAACGCGCGCGGCCGGATGCGGCCCGCGCAACTCAGACCTCGCACGTGCCCGCGCGTTATGATATCGTCGCGCCGTCCGACGATTGGGCACGTCGTCTAACCATGGGCATGCCGTCCACCCTCTCCCACCCAGATTTTTTTTAACATATTACATGTGCTCGCCGGGCGCCGCTCGCGGACGTTTCTGGTCTGTCGTTGGATGTTGTCATGGTCGAAAAGAATGAGAGAAAAATCTTTGTTCTCTCGCTTGTACCAACCTCCGACAAAAGAGAATCTGAGGGGGCAATTGATGGGGATGAAGCCTCATTTATAGGCTTGAGTGTGCACTTAACCATCTCCTCCATGATCCCTCATATTGTGGAGATCATGGGTTTGACTGGTCAACTCACTCCCCCATTGTCACAACCCGCATTTTTCTCACTATTTATAAAATCAGAGTAAGAGAAAAACTACGCGCTGTGATGCCACGTCGAGCAGGGGATAACTGCCGACGTTCAGGCGACACTCCAAATCCTTCAAATCATGAATTAATTGATTAGGAAAACTTGATTTAATTTATTGGCCGTATCCCTCGGCTCGGTGGACCAAAGAGTCCACGGTTTGAAAACTGATTTTTATACGTAGCGGAAAAATACATCATTTATGTTGACACCCTAAGCGAGCGCATAAGTGGTCCCAAGGGACACTTACGCTAAACCAACGCTCTAACTTTAATTTATACATATATAGGAAAATCATTTGATATACGTAATTAAGAAAGTACGTTGCGTGTTCACTTTTGGAAATCATGCCGATCATGTTTATATACATAATATAGTTTTGCTTTTAGCTTTTAAAGTAACTAGCAACCTAGCATAAAATCTTCCCAGAGCAAGTAACTAAGTCCCCAAAACAGGGTAGCAGTAAAAGTAAACATATCCAGTGCAAAGGTAAAAACTACCAGGGGCGTCACATACGACAATAACCCACTGGCAAGTACACATGTCCGTAAGAAAAAACAGTAAAACTACCTCACAATGACTCAAGAGAGTCTCAACAGTCAACAGAAAGGAAACCTCCAACAGCACCACAGCAAAGCCACCTACTGGCTACTGTCCTGAACCTGAGGCATTCAGAAAAGTAGAACACCTCAGAGCAAGGAAAAAGGAATGCAAGTGCTAAAAAGGAGTAAGGTAAAAGCAGGTAAAGTGAAGTAAAGAGAGTACAACTAGAGTAGAACAACAATGCCCAAGGAAGGGCGAAAAGCAAACCTGCACCAGGTGCGGGTAAACTGCGACTACTCTGCCTAACAACCTGCAGAGTCAACATGGCCATGATGCCAAAATGCTGCAACACCTACGGAAGAAACGCCTAACATCCTAAACTGTGAGAGGCGGCAGTAGCAAAAACAAGAAACTTGGAATCAGGTTGAAAGCGTTCCAAATCGCCCAACCACTAATTCCGAGTCAACAAATTGCTCAAGGGTTGACACGTGAAGGCACAAAAGACCCATCACTCACTTGCCCAGAAAACTACTCGGGTCAAGGTAAAGAGTGTGGTCAAGGCTACATCACGCCACACAACCCCTAAAAGAGCCATCCACCACCACTACTGACCACAACCCACGATTCGGCCTTCGAAAAGTAACAGCCGACAAGGGACTCTCGATACACGAGCAAAACACTCGGGGAGAAATCAACGCTAAGGGATTAGTCGTTGCGATTACGCAACGCCGCTGCGAGTGAGTACACTCACTCGATCCTAAGCCTAGCGTACGAGCACCGACATTGGGTCGCACGATTTAAAAGACGCACGACCATAGGCCGTGCGTGCACAATTACACCTAAACACCTCAAATAGGCAAACTAGGCAAAAACCCCAAACCCTAGACCTACACCTAGGCCTATCATAACTCAACCCGACGCTAACCCACATCTACGCTACACACCTACCGCGACGCCGTCCTAAATCGGAAGCTACTAGCGGGAGGATAAAAATCCTAATTTTTTTCTAGCGCGTTCCAATAGGGATTAGGTTAAGGGAAGTTAAATTAACAAATTATAATTTGCAAGTATATATGAAATTAACAAGGAAATTGAACAAACGAGAGGCCAAACGGCGAAAAGAGGAGAAGCACTTGCCTCGCAAGGATCACCAAAAATTTCGCCAGCACAACGGCGCTATGGCGGAATTTCCAAGAGCACGAAGGCTCCAACAACCACCCAAAATACCTAAGATTGCATTCTAATCATCAAGGAGCAAGAATATCCAAAAACAAAGAGAAATCCCAAAACGAAATCAAATGAAAACATGGAGGAAAGGTTCGATAGCATACCAAGGATCGAAGCTCTCGGCGAGGGGAACTCAGATCCGGGCTCGGATCGGGAAGGGGAGGTCGGGGCTGCCGGCGGCGGGCGGCGGAAGGGGCCGGCTAGGGCGGTTTTCGGCGGGCTCCGATCGGCTGCTACAGGAAAAAGGGGATCGGGTGGGCTGCGGTTCTTTTGCTTTGGCCGGCTGCAGTTTGGGGTTTTAATAATAGGGGGGGGGGCTTATTTCTTATATTATATTATATAAATTATAATTAATATACTTAATAACCAATTAAATAACCTAATAACTAAACAAAGACTAATTACTAACATTCCTATATAAACAAAACACGCATTATACGCACGAAATCGCACCCCTCCGCGCACACACTTTCATCCACGCATGCAAGCACATGCGCGCACGCACACGCACGCACAAATATTATTAACCTCACACGCACAACACGCACACTAAACAAAAACCCACACCGGCTCGCGCGAGTCGCGCGCCACGCGACACATGCGCCAAGAGACGTGCCGTCACATAGAAAAATGACGACTCGCAAACATTAACTACCGCCAAAACGACGCGAAAACGCGACGTCCTCGGATTTCGACCAAAATCGCACCGTAGCTAAATACCCGGGCTACGAGAACAACGGCGAAGTCAAAAACGACTTCCGACGAACAAAACTCGAGCTAACCTCGCCCGAAGCCAAACACGAGAATTCCCTGAAAGGCTCAACCGGGTCTCCAAAACAGACACCGGCTAGCTGGGGAAACCCGCAAACAGGCTAAACCTCTAAGAACACCTAACGAGGTACTCTAACAACGGCTCGAGACGGAAAACGTCAACGTAACGCCGAAAAAGGATTTAAATAAATCATCGAAAATTCGGGGGCGTTACAGTCACTCCCCCTAACAAAAAGTTTCGACCCGAAACTTTGCGAACACAACCCCTACAACAGAAGGAAAGAAACCGACTACAAGAAAGAGAACGTACCCGACAACTCAGGGGAACAAATGAGGGTGAGCCTCCCTCATAGCCGACTCTAGCTCCCAAGTCGCACTCTCCAAATCCTGATTCTTCCAAAGAACCTTCACCATAGGAATAGACTTCGTCCGCAACACTCGAGCTTGAGCTTCCAAGATGCGGACCGACACCTCGACATACGAGAGATTGGGCTCCAACTGGGGCACAGCGTCCAAGACTTGCCCACTGCTCCGCACACACTTCCGCAACTGGCTCACATGAAAGACATTATGAACCCCCGGGAAGCTAGCTGGCAGATCCAGCCTATAAGCAGCCACACCAATACGCTCCAAAATCCTGAACGGGCCCACAAATCTCGGATCCAACTTCCGATTCTTGCCAAACCTCTTCACTCCTACCATCGGAGACACCTTCAAGAAGACCAAATCATCCACAGAGAACTCCAAATCGGACCTACGCCGATTGGCGTTCTTCTCATACCTCTCCTGAGCAACTCGAAGCTTCTCCCGAATGAGCTTCACGGAAACCTCCATCTCTTCGAGTGCATCAGGACCCAAAACAGGCCTCTCACCGGCCTCGGCCCAAAACAAAGGGGTTCTGCAGCGCCTCCCATACAACGCCTCGAAGGGAGCCATCTGTAGACTCTCTTGGTAGCTGTTGTTGTAGGCAAATTCCATGAGCCGTAAACGCTCGTCCCACGCACCTCCATGATCAAGAATATAGCACCGGATCATATCCTCCACAATCTGATTCACACGCTCGGTCTGCCCGTTGGTCTGCGGATGGTAAGCTGTGGAATACCTCAAATCAGTGCCCAAACCCTCCTGCAAACTCCTCCAGAAACGAGATGTAAACCGAGAGTCTCGATCTGAAACGATGCTAACTGGAACGCCGTGCAATCTGACGACCTCATCCAAGTACAACTCAGCAATCTTCTTCATCGAGTAATCGATCTTATAGGGTACGAAGTGCGCACACTTCGTCAATCGGTCCACGATCACCCAAACAGAATCAAACCCCCTCGGAGATCTCGGTAAGCCTGTAATGAAATCCATCGAGATGCTTTCCCACTTCCAAGTCGGGATCTCCAAAGGTGCCAACTTGCCACCAGGCCTCCCATGGTCGGCCTTCACCCGCCTGCAAGTGTAACACTCCGAGACAAAACGAGCTATATCACCCTTCATCCCATACCACCAGGCGATCTGCTTCAGATCATGGTACATCTTCGTAGATCCCGGGTGGTAGGAAACACTGGATCCGTGAGCCTCTTTGCAAACCAATACTCTGATGTCTCCAACTGCGGGGATGCAAAACCTGCCGCGGTACTTCAAAGTACCCGCCTCGTCGATGGAGAAATCTGGCAACTCTCCCCTCCTGCATCAACACGCCACCGAGCCCAACATGCGAGGCATCCACATAAACGTCATAGTCCTGTCCCTCCGCCGGTAAGGTCAACACAGGGGCAGAACATAACCGGCTCTTCAGCTCCAGAAAGGCCTCCTCGCACTTATCACTCCAAACGAACGCCGCATGCTTCTGCGTCAGCTTTGTCAAGGGCGCTGCCAAGGTAGAAAAGCCCTCGACGAATCTTCTATAGTAGCCGGCCAACCCCAAGAAACTCCTGATCTCCTTGGGTGTGCTCGGCCTATGCCAATCCATCACTGCCGAGATCTTCTCCGGGTCCACTGAAATACCATCTTTGTTCACCACATGACCCAGGAAGGAAACCTGAGGCAACCAGAACTCGCATTTGCTCAGCTTGGCATACAACTGATGATCCCTCAAGGCGGATAACACCAACCGCAAATGCTGATCATGCTCCGCCGCATTCCGAGAATAAATCAGAACGTCGTCAATGAACACAACGACAAACTTGTTCAGAAAGTCCTTGAACACCCGGTTCATCATGTCCATAAATGCTGAAGGCGCATTGGTCAGCCCAAAAGACATGACCAGGAACTCGAAATGACCATGCCTCGATCGGAAAGCCGTCCGTGGAACATCCGACTCTCGGATCCTAAGCTGATGGTAACCCGAACGGAGGTCTATCTTCGAAAATACTGAACTGCCACGCAACTGATCAAATAAATCGTCGATTCTGGGCAGTGGATACCTGTTCTTGATGGTGACTTTGTTCAACTCTCTATAGTCGATACAAAGGCGCATCGAACCATCCTTCTTCTTCACAAAGAGAACCGGAGCACCCCAGGGCGACGAGCTTTGCCTTATGAAGCCCTTCTCCAATAACTCATCAAGCTGAGTACGAAGCTCCTCCAGCTCTCGCGGGGCCATCCGATACGGCGCCTTGGCAATCGGACGCGTACCAGGCTCCAAATCAATCACGAACTCCACATCCCTGTCTGGAGGAAGACCGGGAAGATCGCTAGGAAACACGTCAGGAAACTCTCGCGCAACCGGAATCTCATCCAACAGCGGCACACTGCTAACAGTCCCCAACACTGAGACTAAACAAGCAAAACAACCAGCAGGAAAAACCCTCTGAGCACATACCGCAGCAATCGCCGGAGAGTCCCGACGCGAATCACCGAAAACACTCCCGGGCTGACCGCTGTCCTTTCTGAAATCCAAGCGCTTTCCCCTGCACTGAATCACTGCATCATATCGGGACAACCAGTCCATACCCAGGATGACATCGAAATCCTCTAAGTCCAACACTTTCAGATCAGCCTTGGCCAGATAATCCCCCAACAAAATAGGGCAGTCCAGAATGCCCTGATCTGATATCACGGATTCACCCGAGGGGAACTTGACGCTAAAGGCACCACCAACATGATCAAGAACCCACTGGCACCGCTCGACAAAGGCCCTAGCCACAAAGGAGTGGGTAGCACCTGAGTCAAACAGAACGCGGGCCCAGCGGTTCCTTACCTTAAATTTCCCTATACACAAACAAAATATTAAACGCACAAGCAATTAACAAAACAATAGCAACACTAAAACTGCTACAAAAGAGAAAGTCAAGCGAGGGGGGTTTACCTGAAATGACCTGCGTCGAAGTCTCAGCCTCCGCTGAAGATACCACATTCAGCTTCCCTTCACCCTTGTCCACCGGCTGAGGCGGAGGTAAAGCCTGGAGCGGAACGGCATGTAGAGCGGACTGAACCTGAGGGCACCTCGACTTAGTATGGCCCTTCTGGCCACACTGGTAGCAAACACGATCCCTGGACCAGCACTGAGCAGCCTCGTGACCGGGTCGCTTGCAGACAGGACAAGGAACATCCCTCCTAGGAGCACCCTGGATAGCATGCACATGCTCCTTCTTCTGGACCCTTGCCCTCTTGAAGCACCTCTCAGCTGGGTGGCCCGGATGGCCACAGAAACTGCACACTACCTTGCTCTTCTTCTCAGAAGCAGCACCAAGAACCTGGGGACCCTTTTCCTCAACTGACCTCCTCTTCTCGTTTCTCGCCTGCTGTCCACGCTGCTTCGCGTTCTCGATAGCCTCTACCTTCAAAGCGGCCTCAACTGCCCCTGCATAAGTCACCGCTCCGTGGGCGACCGCTAGCTGCTGAACGTCGCTCCTCAGGCCACCAAGAAACCGCTTCACCCTGTCCTCCTCGGAGCTCACCAAGCTAGGACCAAAGCGACTGAGTTTGCTAAACTCAATCTCGTAATCGCTGACGGAGAGCTGCCTCTGCTTCAGATGAATAAAGTCATTCATCAGTCTGTCTCGCTCTACTGACGGTAGAAACTTCCTCATCAGGATCTCTTTGAAGGATGCCCAAGTACATCCTCCCACCATGCCTTCCTTCTCTCGCATCCACCAGCTCTTCGCTAGCCCCTTCAGCTGATAGGCGGCTAACATCACCTTCTGGTCTTCAGTCACCCCAGAGTAGTGAAACATCTCCTCCATGGTGATCATCCAGTCATCCAGTACCATATAGTCCGCCTTACCATCGTAGGTAGGAGGTCGCAGCCGCTGAAACTGGGAGATGAAAGCCATCCCGGGGGGCACCACCACTGGAGGCACGAGAGGAGCAGGAGGGGCAGGAGGGGCTAGAACAGCTGTACCCACGGCGGGGTCCTGAACTCCCGGAGTCTGACCCACCGCCCCGGATAAAAAGGACTGCATCTGGGCCCGCAACTCCACCACCTGCCTAGATAAGGCCTCGTTGCTCTGCCTCAGACTCTCCACCATTGCATCACTTTGAGCACCAGAGGACTCGCCCTCAGACTGGGGAGTCGACCTCGTTACCATCCTCTTCGGCGCCATACTAAAAGAACCAAACATCACAATTATTAGAACGCACTTTAACTACTAGAACGAACAACAGACACGTACAGACAATATGTACATAAATATGATCTTCTACTGCTATATTTGCTCTGGGATTTTTATTTTATTTATTTATAAAAGAAATGCTATGCTTAGCCTAAGATGGTTCACCACCATCACTGACTCTTGTGCCTAGATCGGGAATGCATGAATTTATATTATTTTGACTCAAAAAAAAAATTATGTGTGTACACATGTCATCCTGCACGTCTTTAGCTTGGCGCGTTGTGCTTATGCGATGTTATGCTATGCATGGTTATGCTATGCATTCTAAAAAGGCCCTAGTGCATGCCATGGCGGAGTACACATGAAAATGTTATGCATCCCATAATACATAACATTCTCATGCAACTAAAAAAGAAAACGTGCTAGTCGCATCCATGCGGTGAGGTTATGCACCCCATAATACATAACCCTCGCATGTTGCCCCTATGGTGGATCCATATACAACCACATATTATGTATCGTAAAATACATAATATGCCCCGTATACTTCATGTTATGCTTATGAGTGTAGTGCAGTGTTCGTGCTTCAGCCAAAACGTGCCGATGACATGTCGGTGTGTGTATGATATGACTCTAAACATCTAACACAAACAAAGGAAGGTTGCCCGACCAATTGTCAAGCAACCTCCCTCTGATACCAACTGTCACAACCCGCATTTTTCTCACTATTTATAAAATCAGAGTAAGAGAAAAACTACGCGCTGTGATGCCACGTCGAGCAGGGGATAACTGCCGACGTTCAGGCGACACTCCAAATCCTTCAAATCATGAATTAATTGATTAGGAAAACTTGATTTAATTTATTGGCCGTATCCCTCGGCTCGGTGGACCAAAGAGTCCACGGTTTGAAAACTGATTTTTATACGTAGCGGAAAAATACATCATTTATGTTGACACCCTAAGCGAGCGCATAAGTGGTCCCAAGGGACACTTACGCTAAACCAACGCTCTAACTTTAATTTATACATATATAGGAAAATCATTTGATATACGTAATTAAGAAAGTACGTTGCGTGTTCACTTTTGGAAATCATGCCGATCATGTTTATATACATAATATAGTTTTGCTTTTAGCTTTTAAAGTAACTAGCAACCTAGCATAAAATCTTCCCAGAGCAAGTAACTAAGTCCCCAAAACAGGGTAGCAGTAAAAGTAAACATATCCAGTGCAAAGGTAAAAACTACCAGGGGCGTCACATACGACAATAACCCACTGGCAAGTACACATGTCCGTAAGAAAAAACAGTAAAACTACCTCACAATGACTCAAGAGAGTCTCAACAGTCAACAGAAAGGAAACCTCCAACAGCACCACAGCAAAGCCACCTACTGGCTACTGTCCTGAACCTGAGGCATTCAGAAAAGTAGAACACCTCAGAGCAAGGAAAAAGGAATGCAAGTGCTAAAAAGGAGTAAGGTAAAAGCAGGTAAAGTGAAGTAAAGAGAGTACAACTAGAGTAGAACAACAATGCCCAAGGAAGGGCGAAAAGCAAACCTGCACCAGGTGCGGGTAAACTGCGACTACTCTGCCTAACAACCTGCAGAGTCAACATGGCCATGATGCCAAAATGCTGCAACACCTACGGAAGAAACGCCTAACATCCTAAACTGTGAGAGGCGGCAGTAGCAAAAACAAGAAACTTGGAATCAGGTTGAAAGCGTTCCAAATCGCCCAACCACTAATTCCGAGTCAACAAATTGCTCAAGGGTTGACACGTGAAGGCACAAAAGACCCATCACTCACTTGCCCAGAAAACTACTCGGGTCAAGGTAAAGAGTGTGGTCAAGGCTACATCACGCCACACAACCCCTAAAAGAGCCATCCACCACCACTACTGACCACAACCCACGATTCGGCCTTCGAAAAGTAACAGCCGACAAGGGACTCTCGATACACGAGCAAAACACTCGGGGAGAAATCAACGCTAAGGGATTAGTCGTTGCGATTACGCAACGCCGCTGCGAGTGAGTACACTCACTCGATCCTAAGCCTAGCGTACGAGCACCGACATTGGGTCGCACGATTTAAAAGACGCACGACCATAGGCCGTGCGTGCACAATTACACCTAAACACCTCAAATAGGCAAACTAGGCAAAAACCCCAAACCCTAGACCTACACCTAGGCCTATCATAACTCAACCCGACGCTAACCCACATCTACGCTACACACCTACCGCGACGCCGTCCTAAATCGGAAGCTACTAGCGGGAGGATAAAAATCCTAATTTTTTTCTAGCGCGTTCCAATAGGGATTAGGTTAAGGGAAGTTAAATTAACAAATTATAATTTGCAAGTATATATGAAATTAACAAGGAAATTGAACAAACGAGAGGCCAAACGGCGAAAAGAGGAGAAGCACTTGCCTCGCACGGATCACCAAAAATTTCGCCAGCACAACGGCGCTATGGCGGAATTTCCAAGAGCACGAAGGCTCCAACAACCACCCAAAATACCTAAGATTGCATTCTAATCATCAAGGAGCAAGAATATCCAAAAACAAAGAGAAATCCCAAAACGAAATCAAATGAAAACATGGAGGAAAGGTTCGATAGCATACCAAGGATCGAAGCTCTCGGCGAGGGGAACTCAGATCCGGGCTCGGATCGGGAAGGGGAGGTCGGGGCTGCCGGCGGCGGGCGGCGGAAGGGGCCGGCTAGGGCGGTTTTCGGCGGGCTCCGATCGGCTGCTACAGGAAAAAGGGGATCGGGTGGGCTGCGGTTCTTTTGCTTTGGCCGGCTGCAGTTTGGGGTTTTAATAATAGGGGGGGGGGCTTATTTCTTATATTATATTATATAAATTATAATTAATATACTTAATAACCAATTAAATAACCTAATAACTAAACAAAGACTAATTACTAACATTCCTATATAAACAAAACACGCATTATACGCACGAAATCGCACCCCTCCGCGCACACACTTTCATCCACGCATGCAAGCACATGCGCGCACGCACACGCACGCACAAATATTATTAACCTCACACGCACAACACGCACACTAAACAAAAACCCACACCGGCTCGCGCGAGTCGCGCGCCACGCGACACATGCGCCAAGAGACGTGCCGTCACATAGAAAAATGACGACTCGCAAACATTAACTACCGCCAAAACGACGCGAAAACGCGACGTCCTCGGATTTCGACCAAAATCGCACCGTAGCTAAATACCCGGGCTACGAGAACAACGGCGAAGTCAAAAACGACTTCCGACGAACAAAACTCGAGCTAACCTCGCCCGAAGCCAAACACGAGAATTCCCTGAAAGGCTCAACCGGGTCTCCAAAACAGACACCGGCTAGCTGGGGAAACCCGCAAACAGGCTAAACCTCTAAGAACACCTAACGAGGTACTCTAACAACGGCTCGAGACGGAAAACGTCAACGTAACGCCGAAAAAGGATTTAAATAAATCATCGAAAATTCGGGGGCGTTACACCCATGATCCACCACAATAGAAGAGATCATGGTGGCCTCTCATTTAACAACTATCGCCACCGCCGCCCGCCACCGCCGCCCGCCGCCGCCGCCCGCCACCTCCCATCGCCACCGTCGGCCGCTACCGCTGCCAGCCGCCGCCCGCCGACCACCGCCATCAACCGTCACCGTCGCTTGCAGGTTGGTCACCGTTCGATCATTACCAAGCATCTGTCACCGTCTGATCTACAGGTAACCACCCACTAAGCCATCAAGTTAGTGGGGGACCGCCATAAACACCTCCCGGAGGCTATAAAAGGAGCTTCAGGCCTCCTCATTTCTCACTCTTTCGCTCTCGGAGTCTTCTTCTTCCTCAAGCCAGAGCTCTACCGAACTCCTCCTTCGGGTCATCTTCAAGTCGCCTACGAGCCAAGTCCCCAAGTGCGCGGAGAAGGGAAGAAGACAACCATCGCAAACGCTTGAACGCGCCGGCCACCAAGTTAGCATTTAGCACTCCTTCGCGCGCACTGTAGCGCGCGCTACAGTTACGCGCACACTATTGCGCGCACACTGTAGCCCGCTACAGTAGCGCGCACTATAACGCGTTATAGTTGCGCGTGAACTGTTGCGAGCGGTCTAAGACGCGCGCGCGACTGGATGCGTGCCCCGCGCAACTCGGTCCGCACGTGCCCGCGTGTTGGTCGTCATCGCACTGTCCGACCGTGGGCGCGTCTTCCCCCCTCTCCCGCAGAGATTTTTTAACATGTCGTTACCTGGGCTCGTCGGGCGCCACTCGCGGACGTTTCTGGTCAGTCGCTGGATGTCGTTATAGTCAAAGAGAATGAGGGAAAATCTTTGTTCTCTCGCTTGTACTAACCTCCTAAAACAAAGTATTTGGGGGCAATTGATGAGGATGAAACCTCATTTATAGGCTTGAGTGTGGACTTAACCATCTCCCTCATGATCCCTCCTATTGTTAAGATCATGAGTTTGACTGGTCAACCCACTTTCCCGTGATCTCCACCACAATAGGAGAGATCATGGTGGCCTCCCACTCAACAACTATCGCCGCCCGCCGCCGCTGTCGCCCGCCGCCGGTCGTCACCGCCGACCGCCGCCATCAACCGCCGTCGCCGCTTGCAGGTTGGCCATCGTCCGATCATTATTGAGCATTCGTCGTCGTCCGATCATTACTGAGCATTCGTCGTCGTCCGATCTACAGGTAACCACCCACTAAATCACCAAGTTAATGGGGGGTCCGCCATAACCACATCCTGGAGGCTATAAAAGGAGTTCCATACCTCCTCATTTCGGACTTTTTCACTCTCGGAGTCTTCTTCTTCCGCAAGCTAGAGCTCTGTCAAACTCCTTCCTCGGGTCGTCTTCAAGTCGTCTACGAGCCAAGTACCAAAGTGCGCGGAGAAGGAAAGAAGATAACCATCGCCACCGCGCAAACACGTCAGCCACCAAATTAGTATCTAACACTCCCTCGGCGCAGGCTATTGCCCGTTGTGAGTCAGAAATTCTCGCTCACCTCCAAGTTGTAACGTGGAGCGGCATGTCGCCCTTGATTCTCTGAACACATTGTAACCACAACCTGATTATGGACTTTGATCGGCACAAATCCGGTTACGTGGTTTTTTACCCAGTTTAAGGGTTTTTTCACGTTAAAACCTCTTGTGTCAACTCTCTCTTTTCATTGACTGTGTGCGCGCTCGACTATCCCGAGAGCTAAGGCGGTCCAATTTATTCCGGTCCAACCGGAACGCCGAGTTATTCCGCAACAGATACTTATACTTACAAAAAAAATTACTAGTTTATAAGACACTTTGTAGCGAATGCAAACGTTCTTTTGTGACTGACTTTACATGATGTTTTATAGGTAGACTCTAATTTTAAAAGGTGATTGTTAACCGCAATCCGTTATTGGCTAGTCGCACCCCAAAATCTCCTAATTTTTTCCATTTTTGCGAAATACGCTTTGTACATGCAATTTCAGGAAAAGTGTTCAACAAAGATCTACAACTTTCGTGTTGAACATTTTTCCTGAAATTGCATGTATAATATGTATTTCTGAAAGGCGTAAAATCTGAGCATATTTCCAAAGTACGTCTTGTACATGCATTTTTAGGAAAAGTGCTCAACACGAAAGATCACAACTTTCGTGTTGAGCACTTTTCCTAAAATTTGTACAAGACATATTTCGATAAGACACGAAAAATTATGAGATTTTGGAGTGCCACTAGCAAATAGCGGGTTTGCGATTAACAATCACCTTTTAAAAATGTGTCAACATTTTATATGATTAGCTCCGCCAATAATTGCCGCTTTAAGCAATACTAATAAAATAAATGGTCAAACATTCAAATTTTTGATTTTGATTTTGATTTGCTGTTCACTTTTACAAAATTTTAAATTTCATTAATTTTATATGTTTTTCTTTAATTTTAATAAATGTACTCATAGATAGTCAAATTCCCTTACCTACGTACAATTAAAAACATGATCTCTCAACCGCTTGTAAATCCTTATGCTCATGAAAAAAAATGAGGGAAACAAATATAAAGTTTTAGGGTTTGCGAGCGACAGGAGTACCATCGTGCCGCGAGGCCCGCAACAAAGTCGTGGTTGAGCAATGTTGCACAGGGAACGGAGGGACCCATACACTGTCACAATCAGAATAATGTGTTTCTCACTAATGCAACTTACACCTAATGGCTTACACTTTTTTACTTAAAAGAAAAATATAAAAATCTGAAAAAATTGAACCCGTCAAATCCTCCCCCACTCTATCTGGACCCTGAAATGGAACCTGATATCTCTACTATTATACGAAAACTAATCTTTGATGAAACATTGCAAATATCCCTATATTGCCTTTATAGTTGTATTCATAATTACACAATTATACAGAACTTTACATTAGTATATTATAAAGACAATATCTTTTTAGGTAATTACACAACTTTACAGTATTAAAATAAAAACATTAGATACCCTAAACCTATTGTCTCTAGCTAGGAATGATAAGTGAAGGGTTAATGTTTTAACGCTAAATATAATTTGGTTTTCAAAATAAAAATTGTATTCTTGATTTATATTTTTTTACGGTTATTTTGAGTTCTCATATGTATATGTTGTGGGTCGGGCGGAGCCAGCTGCGGACGGGCGAAGGCGAAGCCTATCGGTAGCGGGCAAAGCCCGCCGTCACCGATCGGGCACTGTCGCGCGAGCCCATAGAGACGGAGCTCCGTGTCGAGCAATGGCATCTATATATGCAACTTGCAAGTTTCTATGTCACTATAAGCCTGATTGTTTTAGAGCATTTCTACCGTATAAAAAAAAAATATTTACAAATATTAATAAATCAAAGCGTCCCTGAAACAGGCACATCCGCAGCTGGACAAGAAACAGAGGAAGAAACTATGCAGGATTCTGGACTGCAAGAAGCTATCAATGGAGGCCAGCGCCCACGCCGCGCAGAACGACATGCTGCCCCTGAGGGTGGTTGTGCAGGTCCTATTCTTCGAGCAAGCTCGCGCGGCGATGACCGGCGGCCGCGTCACAGAGCTCCCCGGCAACATCAAAGCGCTTCTAACTAAGGCGGCCGACTGCAGCGACAAGGGATCAGCCAAGTGCTCGAGTCTGTCCGGCGTAGCCGCCGGTGACGAGTGCTGGAGCTCTGCGGCGAGGTTGAAATGCCAGGCGAAGACGACGAAGGTGACGCCGTCGACGCTGAGGATGAAGCTCGAAGAGGATGATAATGATACGGGGGAAGAGGCGGCCGGCGGCAATGGGGTGATGACGAGGAGCTCGTCGTCGAGGTTTAGGGCCCTCTGCGCAATTCCCGGCAGGCAGAAGCGAATTTTGAGTAAATTTTGGTCTGTGAATAGGCGCTGATGTCTGTCTCTGCTTCGGTTCTGTTTTTTTTTTTTTTTACTTCTTTCTGTAATGAGAAATGAATGGTAATTAATATTATATTCAAGGCCTAAAGATTTTCTTCTCCCAGATTTGTGATCGATGGTGTTTGCTTTTGATTTTGTTTGTTGGATTGTGTTTGAGATAGAGTTTGAGTTCATTGATTGAGAAGCTGTTTTGTGAACCGTGTCAAAATGTGTACTTAAAAAACTCCTTAGTATTCAAGTATTTAGCCATTGGAAATGTATTTTATCATGAGGTGAGAACATTTGGAGAACATGATAAAACTATAAAAGGAAGAAAATTTATAGTTGTTGGGGTCATCAGGTGAGAATCGGACTGACTTAACTTGGAATTGGATTGGACGCGTAAACAATCAAAGAAAAACAGTAACAAATGACAAAAGATTTTTTGTCGTGGAAAACTCTTAATGGGTGAAAAATCTCGTGTCCGGATCTGTGCCGAGTCAAAATTCATTATTTTCTTAAAGTTTACAGGAGTTTGAGATGATTTCTCTGAGAGTGACGGGTCACCTCTCTGTTACAAGGGCTGAGTGCAAAAATGATGAAAAATAAACTAAGTGTTAGGAGTCTCGATGGAAGCGCTACGACCTGAAAAATTGTTAAGTCCACGGAACATTGATGGAAACATTCCGACTGGGAAAGATTTTTACGTCCACAGAGCTTTGATGGGAGCGCTCTCGCTGTGAAGAGATGACGTGCCTTGAGCTTGTTGGAAAGATCTCTGAAGTTGCTTGTTTTCAAATGAAGGTCTGGGATGTAAAAATTTCTAGAAATATGAGAAAGATCGCAGTAACACTCAATCACACCAAACCAAATAACTAGAAGCAGTAGAAGAATAAGAATTGTAATATAATCAATTGTCTTCTTTACAATGCGAGACATACATTGGGAGACATAATTTCACAATGCACCTGATGAAAGTAAAAAATATAAGCAAAAGTAAAATTGACTGACTGACACCAGTAACCGCCCAAGCCACTAACCGCCAAAGCTATCCGCCGAAACAACCAAATCGCCGCTAATAGTCCAGACCGTCGAAAGTGTCGAACTGTTAGTCTGCTTCTCAAGGCGTGCAAACTGCCTCCTTATTGAATGATGAGAACAACTCTGTCCGCTGTTTCCTAGTCGCTTGGCCACGAGGTCGCCCGACCACTAAAGCTAATCGCGAACAGAAGATGTAGAACTAAAAAACAGTCTACCCGTTGATGAACCGGGAGAACTGCTTATTGAACAATCTGCAACCCCAAAGAAAAAGTTTGTTGGTCGCACTAACCGCGACATGCTGTATATCACAAATTGTTATCCGTGAACTGTTCCACACTGAGCTTCTCAACAAGTTGTCTAGTCGTCCGGTGCTAGCCGCACAACCTGCACAGAACAAGTCAATCTTCACTTAGTCGCACGTTAATAAAGTCTAACCGTAAGTTCAAAACGTGAGCTGAGTTCTCACTATTCTCGTTATGTATGACGAGTCAGGGACCCCTATTTATAGGCGACTAAAGGAGTGCGGTCACACCCATAAGCGACAGGGTAACCGCAGGTCGTCTGCAGCTAGCAACACTTATCCGCACATAAGCGCAAAGACTAGAACCAGGCTGCGCAATCCATGCGGTCTCCGCAGACTAAACAACAACATGAACTTGACACATCACCGTGACTAAATCCACAAATCTAGCGGACTCTGGTTTTAGACCGCGTGAGCAGTCACCACAAGCTCTGCGATAAACCACCGCTATCCGCGCTTATCACGAGCTTCCACGCAAATCAGAGAACTCGCCTCCTCAGCGAACTCCGCGGTCTCACAATCCAAGCCGCAAGCCACAGTTAGCTTCCTCTAACCGCCCGGTTACAACTATATGGCGCTTGCTGAGACAGATCGCGAGAAAAGAAGACTAGCCAGAATCCGACTATCCTTCAACACGTAATCGCGCTAACCGACAACGGTTACTGCGGTCTATCCAGACTACCCTACTCAAACCGCCCACTTCCACTTCAACAATTTCAATATGAGAGTTTATTTATAGTTTTCTGGAAGAATGTACCGGTAATTGCGCCGGAGCGAAATTTGTGATGATGAATGTCGTCGCTCCATTTCGATTACTTGGATCACCAAATTTAGAAAAATGACGAATCCCCCCCCAACAATCCAGGCGGCCCGGGCAGGGTGCCCGACAGCGGTGGTGTGTGCTTGCGCGGACTGGTCGTATGCGCGCGCAGGCGCTACCTGTGCGTGTGCGCGGATTTCTCCCTCCGCGCGAATGTTTCCGAATCTTGGGGGAGCGCGGTCACGGTGGAACCGCACGCGACTTGTCCGGTCGGGTTTGTTTTTCCCACGTGTCTTTGGTCCAAGTCGAGGCCTGTCAGCTAGCAACTCTTAGCCAACAAGCACCTTTCCTTTCTTCGCTCTTAGATCTCATTTGACTTTCCGATTGATTCACTCAATGATTTACCCCCCACTAACGACAGCTACTACAGGCATCCAGATAGGCGAACGAACAATCCAGTATCGTAGAAAGACTCAAACCGTCTTCTTCATATGAGGAATCACTTTTATGTCCAGTTGCTGAACTCAAAGTCAATGGACAAAAGGACAAGCAAGAGTTGGTTATTCAAGACAAGAAGCTTTGGCTAGCTTTTGGAAAAATCAGAGAAGGAAGGGTATAGAGAGTAGATAGGGTGGGCTGTAAGCTCATGTCTTCGTGGCTCCTGGTGCTTTCAGAGGTGGATTTGGTGGTTGGCTGAGAAATCACTACTAGGTTCAACTCCCTGAAGAACTAGATTGGCGAGGCTTGACTGTTCTGGGAAAGGCTTTGGACCTTTGTGGAGGGCGAAGAAGGCCCCCTTGCGGGGGGCCCGAGCCATCAGGAAGATATCATCCTGGAAGAGCTAGAATTCTCACCTTGTGTCAGAACTTACGGGCCAAGGGAAATTCTCAGGTAGACAGTTTCTAGGGGGCATAGACCTCCCAAAAGGTATTGGAGGCATGCAAAGGTTTCCTTAGGCCGGACGAAGATTGGCCCTCGAGTGCAAGGGCATAAGGGAGCTTGACTGCAAGACCCGTAGGGACGAAAGTCGGCCTTAGTGATCCGACAGAGTGGAAGCTAGGGCCGTCGCTCAACGGAGAAAAGTGACCCTAGGGATAACATGCTGATCTTCCCCAAGAGTTCACATCGACGGGAAGGTTTGACACCTCGATGTCGGCACTTCGCCACGTGGGGTTGTGGTATGTTCCAAGGGTTGGGTTGTTCGTCCATGAAAGCGGTACATGAGCTGGGTTCAGAACGTCGTGAGATAGTTTGGTCCACATCCAGCTCGGGCGTTAGAGCATTGAGAAGCCCTTTGCCTAGTACGGGAGGACCGGGAAGGGAAGGACGCACCTCTGGTGTACCAGTTATCGTCCCGCTGGGTAGCGAAGTGCGGAGCGGATAACTGCTGGAAGCATCTAGGTAGTAAGCCCACCCCAAGATGAGTGCTCTCCTATTTTGACTTCCCCAGAGCTTCCAGTAGCACAACCGAGTCATCGGCGGGTTCTCTGCCCCTGCGGGGATGGAGCCCCAGACAGACTCTTTCCCGTCAATTTGGACCAAACCAGGTTACTTTCATTCCCGAAGGCTAGGCCGCAAGTGCAAAAAGGACTTCAGGTCAGGGGAGGACTCATTTATGTGACTCTCTTTCATAAGAAATTTGACGGAATCTATTACAACAATTGGGTTTTTCAGAATCTCCACCTACGCTACGGAACCTTCCAGTGTGTAGTTCTATCATTTCTATAGAAAAAATAAGTTTTCATTCTAGTTCATCGCTACGCGCCTCCTAGAATCCAATCGAGAATTTCGATATTGAAAAAGAAAAGTGCCTTAGCAGTCCACAATGCTTGCCGTTTAGACACTTCTTTCCGGTTTGATTCAGAAATTTTAGGGAGAACCCCATCAATACTGTAAATAATAACTCACTCTTATATTCAGGTATCACCCGTTTAGATCTTGTTTGTGTATCTGTTAATTATAATTTATTTCGAGATTTCTTGCTGCTACTTGCTCATTTTCAATGATCAATTGCTTCTGTTACATTGTTAAATTGTAAAGTTTATTTCGTTTTTGTGCTTCGTGTTGATTTAGGCAGTGTTTGACCCAACTTATTTGCTTCGGTGAGGTTGGACAAAAACGTCATTGTTATAGAATGTATGTTTAGTATGACAAATGTTACTATCGTTACCAAAAAAAGAAACTAATTTTGAGCATAGGATTTTGGCATGACAATGACGTTTTGTCCAACCTCACCGGAGCAAATAACTCGCCCCAAACACAGCCTTAGGGAGTCTATCTATGCGGATCGAGAGCGGGATTCCGAAACTTGTGGAAGTGTTGGGAAGCATTTCAAATTTTTGCGCCGGCGGGTACGATCATGCCGCGCACGATCGTGTTTGAGTAATTCATAATGAATGCTCAAATCCCAATTCTGGAATCTGCATGTGCATCCTTTAGGCATGATCGTGTACTGGCTCACAAGTAGATGCCAATATAATTGTTGAAATTCGGCACCATAGTGCTCTTCCTTTGCCTGCGGCCGTATCAAAATGGGAATTGTTAAAAGCATCGCATTTTTGGCTAATCGCATCGTATTTGGGTCTTTTAACACTTAAAATTTGTCACTCTAAAAATATACCCGCACCGCACTGTTGCTTCCTCGCACCGCAGTCCTAAAATCCCGATCTTCTCCTCACGCCTCCTGACGCGTCGCTGGCTCCTCCCGCCTCCTCCACCCCCCTGCAGCCCTTTCCGTCGCCGACACCGGCAGATATCAGCGCCAACGCCGCCTCTCGTCACGCTCAGATTTTACGCCTTTCAGAAATACGTCTTGTACATGCAATTTCAGGAAACAACCGTGCGCCTCCCGCACATGATCGTTTGTGAGCGCACAAGCATCCCGCACATGATCGTTTGTGAGTGCACAGGCATCCTACATATTATAACAGTGAAGACTGATTAGTGTGTGAATAACATCATAATCATGTCTTTACTGGGAAACAACCGTGCCTTATCCTCTGAGACTCCGTCACCTTTGTTTTTCTTGTCACTTTCTTTTCTGTCAAATTAGCTGATGACTACGCACGATTGGGCGTACGACCGTGTTACCTTCCAGTGCACAACCAGTTTTCTGTGATTAAAAATATGCTTGTATCTTCTCAATCATCACTTCTGATTTCCCATTTTTTCCTCCAACTTTCTCAGCTGGCAATCTGTCATGAAGCTTCAAGGTGAAGGAAAAGGGTTGACAACCCGCAGTTCTTTCTTTCACATGCGAGGAGAAGTCTCTCTTCATCTTACGCATCTTTGTTCTCCTCGCTCCCAAACCTCTAGTAACGAAGATTTTCATATTTCATGTTGTATTGCTGATTGTGCTCACCCTATAAGAATTTCATCTTAACATTTCCTTGATCTTATGTCAATGAATGTGATGTTAATGAAGTTTATTTGTGCATATGGGACAATTCCGATTGATAGTTCTTTGTCTCTTTGATGAGTTCCCCTGAAATCCAAGAAACTGGAATCAGCGTTCATAACCGAGGCTGTTCATCTCAGCTGTGTGAGGTCTAGCCTCAACTAAAACGACAAGCCAAGCAAGCCGGATAGTAGGACCTGCGTGCACGCACGCCATTATGGGGAGCTCCCGAGCGCACTTGTTAGAATGGGCGTGTGGCGGTTCAACCCACCTCGCAAGGTATCTGGGCCGCCTTCCTTAAACTTCCTTAGAGGGCTGCAGTCCAACCGACCCAACCCATCTTCATGCCCACAGACGGGTTGTTGGAGGCCACATCATCCATTAGATGAGCGAAACTCGATAGTCAAGCGCGCACCACGGGGACTTCCCAGGAGGTCATCCATCTCGTGACTATTCCAGCCCGAGAATGCTTAACTATGAAGTTTCTGCACTTCTCATCACCAATTGAGCTGCACCTGAATTGGTGATGAGAAGTAAAAAAACTTTATAGTTAAGCGTGCTCGGTCTGGAGTAGCCCTGGGATGGGTGACCTCCTGGAAAGTTCCCGTAGGGGCGCTGAACTGAATCAATTCTCATCGAAGGGAGGTTGGGGCCTCCAACAACCCGCCTGTGGGCATGGAGATGAGTTGGGTCGGTTGGGCTGCAGGCCTCTAAGGGAGTTTAAGGAAGACAGCTCGGATACTTTGCGATGTGGGTTGAACCGCCACACGTCCTTCTAACAAAAACCAGTTTTGTTGAAAGGGGGACGACCCACTCATGTGAGTATTCTGGGCCGCCCCCAGCCGGACTGCAATCCACAGTCCCCAAATCGCTCTCCAAAACCGCCCGCAGTCTAGCCCATTCCGGGCACCCAGGACCCGACTTAATACGGATGTGGCGAGTTGTTGAGATCACCAAGGCATTGCCATCCGGATTTGATCCTGTGACCTCCTTTGTAAGAGGGTTTTAAACCACCCTCTCACACACATTCACAATGCAGTGATTTTTTTCGGGGCCCAAATCGGAGGCCTAAACGATTTCAAATCAAAAAATGATCAATATAAAAGTTGTAGTTTTTGATGAGATCTATATCAAGATCTACAACTTTAATGTTAATCATTTTTTCAAACAAGATACATTTAGTATTCAAAAATTTCAAAATACACGGTTCGCATTATCAAAATTCTCCGCTAATTCCTAAAAGTGGATGAGTTGCTGCTATTCTAGGGTTCTATGAAGAGAGGTTCTTTCCTTTGATAATCCCCACATCAGAGAGACTTTTCGTCCTCATTTTCTGTAAACGAGCGTCGGATAATGAAAGCTCCCGAGAAAATGGACAGGAAATGCAAGTCCAGGCGCGGGAAGCGAAGGAGACCATCCCATAAAGAAGAGGAAATCCCCAAAGAGGAGACGAAGGTTCATTTATCCTCTTTTACGCCGCCAATTCCTAAGCGGATGAAGAGGCGTGAAGACGCTTCAGGCTCGAACCGGCCTACCCTTCTTGAGAAGGTACTGCTTTCCTCAAACTCCATCTTATTCGAAACAATTAGTAGCTGCAAACATTAAGAACACAGGTTCAAGCAGACAGCGAATTGCTGCCGCTAGGGTTCTTTTCGTCCTTCTCGTCCTCCCTCATCTCATCTCATCAGTTTGCATTTGGTGTTGCGGTTCATTTCCTTTCCACTGAGAGATGCCTTCCTTCTCCCCCCTCGCCCGAGCCTGGAGAGCCTACATGTGTTGTCAATTTCAACCATTCTCGAGGGCATTGCTCCTCCTCGTGGGACACCACGAAGCCTGTACAAGTTAGAAACATCAGCCAATCATTTAGGAGGTTTTGGATGCATATGCTATAATCACATACCATATGAAAGTAATTATCACTTAAAAATAGTTCGATGCTTATGCTATAAGCACATAGCATGTGAACAAAGATCTTAATTTAGATGATAGGAGTGAAAGGTGTATCTTTGCTGAATACAACAAAAATACTAAGGGTGTTTGGCGCGGCGGTACATAAGCGGCAGCCGCATATGTACGTGGAAGCCCAAACGAGAACCTTATTTCTTCTTTCACGCTCTCTGGAAGCTCTCCGGGCGGATGACAGGCGATCAACGCAAAGGCTCGAAAGCAATCCAAATCACCTTCAAATTCCACTATTCTTCTTTCTATAGCAAGGTAATCCCTTCCACTTCAATACTTTTCAATTTCATGTTGGTTCGTGGCTTTGATTCCTTAGGGCCGAAACCACTTTGTTTGGCGGTCATGAACGCAATGGTTTGGAAACCGTGGTCACGATCGCAGTTGCACTGTTTGGAGAAATTGTGGTTGGTTCTTTTGGTTTGTTGTATGGAGGATTCACTCTGTAACTGCTTGCTCCCAGGACACCATACCTCATTCGACATTCTACCAAGAATGGTAGTGTTTATGACCATATTGTCATCGACATCAAAGAATTGTGCTCTGACAGTAGCACCGACACTCCCTCCACTTCCAGACCTCAAAGAGTGATCTCCTTCCCAGCCCATTGGCCACGCCGCCATTGTCGCCCTGCTTCAGAGACCTCCCTCTCTTGCTCAGGTACCCACCTCTCTCTATATTTCTTAGCAAATTTTTGCATAGGCTGTTGTCGGGGTCCTCGGGGAGAGCCCTGATTGTCTGTATGGACTCAAATGTGTGGAGTCTTTTCATGCTCAGAATTTGTTCATGTGTTCCCCACTTCCATGCTCTGGCAGTCCTTCTGAAGGAATACCTTTTAGTAGATTCGCCGGCAGTAGACACACTCGATGAAATTCGAGTGCGGGATTCTAACAGTAGCAGCAGTTATGGCTCCATACCCATGAGCATTGGCGTGAGCAGCTAAGCCAACAGTGCGGTCGGAAAGGAAGAATGGGCGGGCTTGCAGGCTACCTCTTTCCTCATAGATAAAATATTATGTCTTCAACACAGAGCGAGGCTTGGCTAAGGGCCACAACTCCACCCGTGTCAAAAAGAGAAGAAGCATGGTGGTACTGGAGTCAGGGGCTGACTCATGAGGATCCGCTCCTCAATCCAAAAGAGGAAGAAAGAGATGTTCTAAATGACTTCTGCTTGAGGAGTTGCAATTCTGACTGGTGGAGTCTACACAAGCACTTTCAATCCCGAATCTCAACAACTTCACCGGGGTCCTAGATCCACGAAAAGAGAAGGTGATCCGTAGGGATCACTCGAGCAAAGCGAGAGGCCAGATCTAGGAATGTGTCGCTCGCCTTAACCTTCATTAGTAGAGTAAAGCAGCACCCCAGAGCTAGGCATCCATACATCATCACTAGTGGCAACCACCGAACCGAACATGATGTTCAATGTTCCCTCCAACTCTGGTGAAATGCCCGCATAGAGAAACTTCTTAGCCGCAGGTAAGAACTCAAAGAAATGAAGCAATATTAACAACATAACGTAATTGTGACAAAAATTAATATACGGTATCTCCTTATCATTTTTTTTTCAACCCACCACTAATTAGATGCATCAATTATCTTTTTTAGGGGATTCCAGCATAAACCCGTCTCACCTCAATTGAGCTCAATTCGAAGCTTCCACTCTTTTTTCTTCTGATCCCATTTATTTTTTAGTAGTGCATCATCATAAACTTTTCCCATATGCTCTCTGAGATTAGCTATCAGACCTCAAACTGTTCTTTATTGAAGTGGGTGGTGGATTTGCTGCCTAATTGTATTTCTTTGATACAAATATCACAAAATATCATGACATTGTTTGCTTCCCACAGTGCTGATACTCTCTTTGATCACTCATTTGTTAATTAACCTCTATAAATTAAATATTTTATTAATGACAACATACCAACAACAATTTCAAATGAATACCAATGTTTAGGGCTAAGATAAATATGCATCGTAAACACATCTACTACTACTTCCTTGCAAAAAAAGACTTCACATGTATTCAAAAAATCATTAGCAAGACCATACATTTTAAGTGTCTACTTTCGTAATTATCGCGGAATGTATCAAACATAAACAAAGTGATTTGATATTAATCGGGGGTGCAAGTTGAGTTGAGCCGACTTGAAAGCTCGATGAGCCTGCTCGAAAAAAGCTTGACTCGAGCTCGAGCCTGTGGAGCTCGAGCTCGATTACGAATCGAGCTCAAGCTCAGATATTATTGTTCATGAGTTGGCTTGCGAGTTTTTTATTTCTACAATTTTTTCAAAAAAAATCAAAAAAGAAAAATAAATAAGACTCATGAGCTAAAAAGCGCTCGAGCTCAACTCGAGCTCGCGAGCTCAAAATCGAGCTTGATAAGTACGAATTGAGCTCGAGCTCGAGCCAAGATAAAATGAGCTCATGAAGCTCGAGCTCGAGCCAGGATAAAATGAGCTCGTCGAGCTTGAAAAGATTAGCTCGAGCTCCAACTTGAAAATTTTGCCAAGCTTGACTCGAGGTCGACTCGTTTGTACCCCTAATCCTCTATAATAGTCACGCCCAATATTTCAAACAAAGTGTAAGTACTTGCAAAGATCTGGAGGAAAAATGTTAAATAGTTTGGCGAAAAAGCATCAACTAGCTATATGGCCTATGAGAGAGAAATAAAGAAAATACAACAATCCTACTTCAGAAACCAAAAACCAAAAAATATTGAAATACAAGAGGGGAGAAGAGGTGGATGACAACATACAATAGAAATGGGAGAGAAATAATGGAAATCAACGGTGGAAGACAACATCTAGCAGAAATGGGAGAAAAATAATGGAAATTTACCTAGCCCTAGTTTGGCAGGCAAAGGGGCCGCCATCTTCTGCGTGCGGAAGAAGACTCAACGACGTCAGCGTATGCGGAAGGTGCTACATGCCTCGTGGGTGAACCTCGTGATCAGACGGTTGAGGGAGAAGTCTTCCTGGAGGACCTAGCTTCCCTTCCTATTTTCTTCACACCCAATGGATGCTGGAGAGAGAGAGAGAAGGGGGAAGAGGGGATGTCGGTATAGGCTTTCGCCTAGGGAATGTCGAGAAGGAGAAATTGAGCAGGAAGGGGATTAGAGAGAGAGAGACAATGGAAGAAAGAGAGAGAAAAGGTAGAAAGAGATTTTTTTTTGCATAAAACCAAATACCCACCCAACAAACACATATAGTCCAACAAATCAACCACCCCCCACATTGACTTAAACACGTGGGACAAATTAAAGCATTACTTCAAAAGTATGAAAATACTTAGCCATAAATTTATAACAAATTAGTTCGATGGATAGCGGATATTTAGAACACCAGCGAGTGCACATGACGATAGTAAGTTTGTCCCCAATGTGTGTTTGTAACATCTCCCTGCTCGTCGTGGGGCAGCTTGTCCTCAAGCTGGGATGGTAAGGTGGCCAGGATAGATGGCATAGCTGAACCGATGAAGGGCTTCAGTTGTGAGGCGTGGAAGACGTCATGTGTGCGAGCATTGAATGGCAGTTGCAGTTGATAGGCGAGCTCGCCTATACGCTGAAGAATCTGGAATGGATCATAGAAACGGGGCCCCAACTTGTTGGAAAGGCTTGGTGGTTGCACCAAGAGGTGGCGGTAGGGGAGGCGTTTATGCCATACCCAGTCGCCCACCGCAAAGGACAAGTCCCAATGTCCCCCTATTGTAGGTCGATTCCATGCGTTGTTGCGCTTGGTGCAAATGTTCCCGGGCTAGGGCGAGAAGTTGATCACGGTCCAAGTGCTCATTGTCTACCTCGACCGAAACTAGTTGCTCACAACTATACGTGAGCAAGCTTGGAGGTTCCCTTCCATAGATAAGCGTTGTTTGAAGCGCTGTATGGTATGAGGTGTTGTAACAGTACTCCACCCATGAAGTCCACAACACCCAATCTCTGGGCTTGCCCCCCATTAAGCAGCGAAGATACATTTCTAAGGTTCGGTTAACCACTTTCGTTTGACCATCCGATTGTGGGTGGTAGGCGGCGAAGAACGCTAGCCGTGTGTCGCTAAGAGTGAAGAGCTCCTTCCAAACCGACTTGTAAAAACCTTAACACGATCTGATAACTTGCTCTCCGATAGGCCGTGTAATATGTACACCTCCACAAAAAAACTGCGGGCCACGTGCTTCACAACGAGTGGTTGAGCCAAGGGAATAAAATGCTCCCCTTTTGAGAAGCGATCCGCCACTACCATGTGGATTGACTTGCCCTTGGATAGGGGCAACCCTTCCACGAAGTTCATGGACACATCGACCCAAATCTGTGTCGGGATTGGAAGCGGTTGTAGTAGGCCAGCTGGTAGAAGTTGCTCGGATTTATTTTGTTGGCATACCAGACATGCGACAATATATGCTTGCACGTGCCGGCAAAGGCCCTTCTAGTAGAATTCAGATCGAATCTGATGTAGTGTTTTATGCATACCTTCATGCTCATGACCATGGATGTCCTCCAAGATGGCTGGAATAGAAGAGGTGTGGTCTAAATAAATCCCGTCCTTATAGTAGAGTAGGCCATCACGTGTGGTCCAATCGGCCGGTAACACCCCGGTTGCGGTGCGGTGGATCAGTTCGAAGAGTCTCGCGGAGCTTTGAATGTCCTCCAACAACCAGGTTGGGGTGTGGCGGCAGGAGCGGGCGTCGACTGCTCTGTTTAAGGATCCCGCACGGTACTCCACCCGAAAGTCAAATCCCAAGAGCCTGCTCACCCATTTTTGTCGTGGCACGGTGCCGAGGCACTGTTCGAGGAGGAATTGAAATGGTCGGGTTCGAATGAGGAAAGCCCAACCCCAAAGATACGGTCGTCAATGTTGTACCGCCTTAACAAATACAATTAATTTCTGCTCATATGCCGACAACTTGCGGTGATTATTGACCATGCGGCGGCTGAAATACGCAATAGGATAACCCGCTTGTTGTAAGACCGCGATGCACTCCTCGCAGACGCTTTGCATTCGACTTGAAATTCCGTTGTGAAGTCGGGTAACTGAAGGACATTTGCAGATGTCAATGCGCGTTGATGGTCGTGAAAAGCTTGAGTGGAGGCCTCACTCCAAAGAAGGGCGTTCTTTCGGAGAAGGGCTACAAGTGGCTCTGCGATGGCGCTGTACCTACGGATGATGCGGCGGTAATACCTCTTGAGCCTAAGAAACCCACAGTGCAATTGGGTATTGTTGGAGAAGACAAGATGCCACCGAACTGAGCTTGTCCGGGTCGGCCAACACACCCTCAGAGTGCACAATGTGGCCCATGTAAGCCACTCATTGTTTGTCGAAGGAGCACTTTTAGGCCTTCAAGATGAGGCGATGTTGGCGGATCAAGTGGAAAACCTCCTGTAGATGGATGAGGTGGTCGAACCATGATTTGTTGTACACCAGGATATCATCAAAAAAATACTAAGACATGCTTACGGAGGAGGGGATGAAATATGTCGTTCATTAAGGCCTGGAATGTGGAGGGGACATTGGTGCGACTAAAGGACATTACTAAGAACTGACCTTGATGAGTTCGAAATGTGGTCTTTTCCACATTTTGCGGGGCCATGCAAACTTGATGATTGCCCGAGTAAAGATCCAATTTTGAAAAGAATTGTGCTCTGTGCAGCTCGTCCAAGAGTTTTGTCACGACCCGTCTAATAATTATTATCAGAGTGCGCTACGGGCGGATCGTGATGCCACAGGCATGGGCAAAAAAAATCTCATGTCTGTTAGGCGGGAGTTGAAATTATAATATTAGTTTTAAAAATAATTAATATGAGAAATCTAGGTTGTTTTATGCATAAGGTTTAATGTAAAGTTGATGCACACACACTTTAATAAAATCTCATGTCACACACAGTTCTAGTAAAAAGATAAATGCAATAAATCAAAGAAGTGAACATGCTATTAATATTAAATTTCAATACATCAGAAAAAGCCTAGCAGTTGTGCATGACTCAAATGAAAGTAGTTGATCATATCTATTACATCATAAATATATCCAACAGTAAAAGAAACCAAATACATAGAACCTGACACAATGACAAAAGGTAAACCTCCAGAGAACACAGGAAACTTGATGCAGCTCGAGCTCAGGAGGCAGGCGGCATAGGAGAGGGATCGGGAGATGCGGCAGACGGGGCTTGCGGGAAAACCTAAACGTCGAATAAAACATTGAACCGGGGGGGGGGGGGTGAGTGGGGCTACTCGATTAGGTAAGGAGAGGGGGAAATAACTATGTTATATATATATTTTTAATCTATTGAAATATGAGTTGTTACTATCTCCCCCACTTAGAAAATTTTGTCTGGAAACTTTTGAGAATTCTCTGAATGGGGTTTCGTAAGACAAAGATTTAGATGACATACATTCCAATAAGATTTGCAAATTAAGTCATGAAAGTTAACCGTGAATATACTGAAAATAGAAAGAGGAACAAGTGCGAAGACATACCGAGATCAAGAGAAAAGTTGCGGATACTTGCTACGCATGTCAGATTCAAGTTCTCAAGTGTATTTCTCAGACTTTCCATGCATCCAAAACACCCTTACCATAGGGATGGTTCTTTTTTGAAGCTTGCATTCTTGATACTCTACAATCTTAGTGGTCTCGACCGGATAAGACAAATTGGCTTCAGGAATTACTGGAATTTCTTCAATGACGCGAGTAGAATCACGAATGTACTTCCGAAGCTGGCTAACATGGAAGATATCGTGAACACTGGCCAAAGAAGCAGGTAGCTCCAGACGGTAAGCTTATCCTCAGATACGCTCTGAAATGGAAAACGGTCCCACGAACCTCGGGCTGAGCTTATGATGGCGACCAAATCGTTTCATCCCAGGAGTAGGGGAAACCTTCAGAAACACTTGATCACCCACGACAAATTCTAACGGACGGCGACGCTGATTGACATACTTCCTCTGTCTCTCGATGGATCGACTGAGCTGGAGTCAAGTTTTCTTTGTGGCTTCTTCCATTTCCTGAAGTAACTCGGGTCCCAAAACAACTTTTTCACCCACTTCCGACCAATAAAAGGGATCCTGCAATGACGCCCATACAGTGCTTCAAAGGGGGTCATCTTGAGGCTCTCTTGATAACTATTGTTATAGGCGAACTCGACCAAAGATAGGTGCCCATCCCAAAATATAACACCGAAGCATGTCTTCGAGAATCTGATTAACTTTTTCGGTTTGGCCATCGGTCGTTGGATGATAAGCGATGCCCAGGTTGAGATTAGTGCCCAAAGCTTGCTGGAAGCCCTTCCAAAAATGAGATTCAAATCTCGAGTCACGATCAGATACAATCCGCAGAGGAATCCCATGTAGTATAACAATCTCTGCAACATAGATCTGAGTCATCTTCTCGGTGGAATGACCTTCCTTATACGGAATGAAGTGAGCCACTTTAGTCATGCGTCTACTATAACCCAAATCGCATCATGCCTTCTCGGAGTACGGGGTAAACTGGTGATGAAGTCCATCGAGATGTCTTCCCACTTTTATTTCGGGATAGACAGAGGCTGCAGAAGACCACCGGGACGCTGACGCTGAGCTTTCTCTTTCTGGCACGTTATACATCGAGAGACGAAACGAGCAATATAATTCTTCATATCAGGTCACCACACAATCTGCTTCAAGTCATGATACATCTTATTATTGCCCGAATGACCAGATGTGCGAGATTCATGAGCTTCTCCGCAAATACTATCAAATAATTCAGGAACTTCTGGAATGCAGAGGCGGCCTCAGAAACGCAAAACATCGTCAGAGATAAAGAAATCCGGAAGAGTCCCAAGTTCAGCCCTTTGGCGGATGCACTGGAGTGCGAGATCAGATGGCTGCAAATCCTTCACCTGCTCCACCCATAACTGACAAGAAACTTCTTCAGTAGACTGTTGAATATGTAAATCATGTAATAGTTACAAGTTACAACATTTTCATTGGAAAACTCTAGGTAAAGACTATGCAAACCACTGTCCCTCTTCAGTTTTCCAATGAACTCAGCTTAAAACAGAAAGCCCTAGCTCTGCTCTTCAAATTTCCAACAACAATACTCCAACCGAGAGCTCTTCCTCTCTGAAACACTGGACTCCTCCAAAACATCCCCCTCTTTAAGGCTCGGGCGACCACCACTTTCAATGACAAATCCAATCTGGTGAGATCCGACTATAGCCAGGAACAACGAACAAATGCCGCCTACGCTCCTATTGGGTAGCATGCACAGACACATGGTGAGTACCTCCTTGATCTTCTCGTGCATAGATCTTAGGTTTCAAATTGTAGACATTTTCCCGCAAAAGCCTTGTTTTTTCGGCGACCCACTGACACCTGAGCTTAGTTGTGCTCAGGTGGCCTTAGATTACTTAGGGTGGGCCTTACGGCCCCTCTCTGCGAGTCTTGAGGCGCGGCACATACGGTAGATAATATTGATGCACGTGATCAAAATAACGACGATTGCGCGGTAACTAATATTAAATTGCGTGGTGAAATCGACAGTGATCGTGCGATGGAGATCGACGGTGGATGGTGTGAAAAAATCAACGATGATCGCGCGATAGAAATAATCGACGATACGAAATCAAGTCTGTAAAATACATAGCCAGACTTGGGGTAGAATAGTTGAACCTAAGTTGACAGCATCACCTTTTTCGATAATCTTTAATCAACAACATGATGCCTCCTAAGGCCATGGTCGTGTCCATGCATGCTACCCAATAGCCGCGTAGGCGGCATTTGTTCGTCTCTCCCTACCATAGTCGGATCTCGCCAGATTAGATTTGTCGCTGAATGTGGTGTTCGGCCGAGTCTTGGAGAGAGGGATGTTTTGGAGGAGTCTGCTGTTTCAGAGAGGAAGAGCTCTCAGTTGGAGTGTTATTGCCGGAAACTTGAAGAGGAGAGCTATGGGTCTCGATTTTGAGTGAAGGTCATCAAAAAATTGAAGACGGCCGGCGGTTTGCTGGAAACTAAGCAGGGAAGCGGCAGTTTGAGGGAGTTGCCGCCGGAAAATGAGATGAGAAGCTCGGTATTGGCGAAATGGATAAGGGAGACAGTGATTTACTAGAGATCTCGCCGAAAAGGCAGAGGGAAGAGGAGAACTAGTTTGGATCTGGAGTAGCTCGTTGGATATGGAAAGGACGGGCGATAGTTTCGAAGAGAGCTCGCTAGAATGTGGAGAGTGGGCGGTTGCCGGCCTAGATTGCCGAAAAAGCGGAGGCTGCCGACCCTGGAGTGAGGTAAGAAGAGTTGGAATCGGAGGGGGGCTCAGTCGCTCGTTCCATTGGGCTGCAGGGAAATGTACGTCTGCTGGGGGGGGGGGTCGAGAAGTAAGTGTTAAACCTTAAGCTTAAACTTATATTTATATTATTTGAAAATAGTGAAAAATTGTGTAAAAGCCCATTGTAATTGTGACCAGTGACGGACGCAGAAATTTTTTTCAGTGTAGACGGACTTACAAGTTATTTGATTGATACTATTAAACTACGTCTAATAATAAATTTTTTTGAACAATAGGGTATTAGTCACGGTTTAAACCGTGGCTAATACTATAATTTTTGTAAGAATATGGTATTAGCCACGGTTTAAACCGTGGCTAATACAGATATTTTTTTAAAAATAGGGTATTAGCCACGATTTATAGTTTAATCTGTGGTCAATATAAATAAATTTTAAAAAATAGTGTATTAGCCACAGTTTAAACCGTGGTTAACATTTTTAATTTTTAAAAAATAGAGTATTCACCACGGTTTGAACTGTATTAGCCACGGTTTTTGAACCGTGGCAAATACTATTAATTTTTTCTAAAAAAAACGAGTGTGGGCGGCCGCCCACGCTCGTCCCAAGGTGGGTCCGCCCCTGATTGTGACCCATTTATGAGCCCATATTTGTCTTAGGTTTAGTCCCACATTGTTAGTCTTCGGATTTTTCTCCTCCTCTCCTCCTATATATGTGTATTCATACTTACTGTTTATACAAGAAATACAACCTACAAGGTTCCTTGCATCATTTTCTACATATATTATAAATATTAGGTTTTGATATTAAAAGGCCTACGTGAAATTCCATTCAAATGCACGTAAATCGCTCTAAGGGACTCAGAATTTGTCTTGGATGGGCTCGTTACGATTGTCTCGTCGATGCGCACCTTCCGAAACTATCCGAGGTCAATTCTGAGTTCGTTTACTCATTTTGCGCTCTCAGAGTTTTTGCGGCCTGATTTTACTTGACGTCGAAAACTCTTCTAACGATGTCAAAATTGTACGTGGACGACTCCGTTGGACTCGTATTATCGTTACAAGTGTAAAGAAACTGACTGAGATCAATTTCGAGGTAATTTACTCAATTTTTCCACTTTTGGATAAAAACATTACTTAAAACTACATCTGACACGACAAATTCTTCAATACTCATTGGAATTGAGCATGGTCAACTTCGTTGGACTCATATAGATTTTATGAGTTTACTGAAATCGATTATGAGGTAATTTACTCAATTTCCACTTTTGAGTTAAAACGTTACTTAAAATTACGTTAACATGACAAATTCTTTAATACTCATCGGAATTGAACACAATCGACTATGTTGGACTCGTATAGACTTTACGAGTCTAATGACGCTAACTGAAATGGATTATGTGGTAATTTTCTCAGCTTGTGAGAAATTGGTAGATTTAGGTCATAGTCAACTAAAGTCAAGTGATGAGTCACTTCGACTCGACAGACACTTCAATGAGGGTCAATTGAACCAACTAGACTCCTAAATGTTTCAATTGAAAAATGGGATGTTACACTTAAAACCAAGCTTGCTTGGCTTTCCTCCTTTGGGATGGCCAAAAGCTAGTACACACATGAGATAAAGATCTCGCATGTCAAAATTAGTTTCACACACATAATATACGAGAACAAAACATTCATAATCATATAAATATTCAGATCTATATTATAACAAAGTAGAACAATGAAACCTACAATAAACACTCAAAAATAAGGGAGCCGCATGCGATTGAGTGGAGATCCGGTTGTCGTAGTTGCAATGGTGGTGATCTGAAAGAACAATGGTAGCGATCCAAAATAACAATGGTGGCTGGGTGGTGGTTGTCGGAGGGGTGGAGGGTTGTTTTGGAATTGTTGATGGAGTGGATGGGACTCACGGGTGAGTGCAGAGGTTGGGATGGATGCTGGAAGGTCAGCCAATCCTTAGGATCCAGGAGAGGAATGGAGGTGGCTGGGTTTAAGGCCTCTGAGGGGTGGCTTTTGGGAGAGGCGGAGGGAGCTATCAGATGGGTATTGTTGGTGGCTTGGAGTGGCCGACAGCTGCAAGATAGTCGGCTGGGCTGCGAAGACAGGGAAGCTATGCGGAGGAAAGGAGAGGTGCGGCGGCAAGGAGAGGTGCGGCTGATGGAGAGAAGGTTGTAGGTGGGGCGATTTGGTGCGGGTTGCTGGGTTTGGGTTCGGACTGGAAAGGGCACAAGTTTTGGAAAAGGAATAGTATCGTTGAAATCATGAGGGAAGAGGACGATGATATAAAGAATGTACCAAGGAGTCGATACCACGAGAGATTGCCGGATTCTGAGAATGATCTCCAACATCTGCAATACCTCAAAACAACTCATATCTCTCTTATTTATAATTTATACTAAAACTACTTAGGGCACCTATTGTTTACGGCTATGATTGTTTTTGCACAAAAAGTGTCCAATTTTCTTAAATAATTCATCAAAAAATAAAGAAAAATACATAAAAGCTTTCCAAACGGCGCTCCAGATGCAACCGTGAATTTGGATTGTCCGATAGACGATCCGATCAATGCTTCCTGCAAGAATATACATGCGCAGGCCTTATTGGGCAATGACCTGCGCTTGAAGTGTGATCCCATCAAAATTTATGTCATCCAAATGAAGGAAAATTAAGCAAATATGCACTTTTTGTAATAATCTATTTTCTTTCTTTTACTACGTTACATTTAAGTTTTTGTTTCTTCTGCTTTAATTTGGTGTTGAATGATTTTTTGTTCACTACTATTCTGATGTCAATGTTAATCCAGATGCGACTTAGGTTATCTGGTGGACATTTTCGAATGCTCAATGAAAAACTGTACACTTGCAGGTAATTCTCGATCTTTCTCTATAGTTTTGTTTTTTTTATTCTCCCAGTCTATGCTTGTTTACTGTATTTTATTTTAAAGAATGGAAGGAATTAACTAATCACAGGTATCCTAGATGGACTTAGAATCAAAAATTTTTAAAATTCTAGTCCATGAAAGCTCTCTTGATTAAGATTGACGAATTGACTGTTTATGTAGCACTAAAGCTGAGTTTAATGTCTTTATCTTTATGAAAGCAGGCTTATCATTTACATAAGGTTGCTGTTGTATCTTTTCTGATCATTTATGTTTTTTAAATCCCTGTTTCCCCAGTGGGAATGAGGCATTCAACTTGTTCAAGAAAGAACCAGAACTTTTTAATGTGGTAAGCGTTTGTCACAAGCATTCACCTTTACTGCTTCCTTCTCATTTAAAAATTTAATTTTATTAAATCCATCATTTTCGCCCTCTTTTTCATTTTTCATGATAAAATGAAATGCATTCATATTATGTTATAGAATGGAAGGTTGAGGTGGAGGGAGGAAGAAGAAGCACAAGGAGAATGAATATAACACTAAATCAAAACAAAAATACAAACTTGAGCGAAAACTCCTGCCTAGCCACTGCTCGTTCCCTCTTGCATGGTTGCAAGAGGCTAAAAGGTGGCTGTCATTATAGGTGCGGGGTGTGTGGCGGCGGGTGTGTGTGGAGGCGGAGGTTTGTAGTGGTGTTACTGAGTTTGTGCGAGCCCGTGAGGTGGGAGGCCGCCAACAGAGAAACAATTGACACAACAAAAAACTTACTTTGGGATCTATTGTCATAACACGAGGATGTACTCTTGGCACCATTTGTTTCAGTCCAATTGGCCCGCAAGCTCAAGAATAACTTTTGCATGTCAATGAGGGTGTGCGATGTCGTGGAATCAACCTTAACCAAGTTCTAGTCTTGTTAGATCATTGTTATGAAGTGGAGGAGGGAGGAAAAAGAAGAAGCATGGCGATGATAAAGATAATATACTAAATCAAACAGAAAATACAAACTCAAGGAAAAACCCCCGCTTGGCCCTTGGGCGTTTCCCCTTCGAGAAAGAAACCCAAACTCTAAAATATTGAAAGATACCTTTACTTTAACATGACTTTCCCTTATATAGTTTTTGCTGCCCTAATTAACAAAGGGGGTCTTCTTAATTAATTACAACAAGATCATTAACACTATTCTGATGATAATTCCTAATAAAGGCAGCTTATATATTTCATTATAATAATGACTCTTGAACTCAAAATAGAGTTAGCATTTCGCCATGATTGGCAAGTGTGGTCCCAGCACCATGCATAGCTCTGTGTAAGACCTATCATTGACTCGTAAAATGGGAGTGGTCCAAACTTGTGCTCCACTACATTTTCCTGGAACTTATGTTTTATTTGTAAGGAGCTTATATTTTCATGTCATGACAAGTTTGATTTGGTGCTGTAGATATGAAAGTCTATGTGCATTGAAGCTCGAATGCAATATGTTATTCTGGTTCTCGTCCCCCATCCGCAACCAGATCAGTCCTCCCTCATCTCCGTCGACTAACATTTTTTCTTCCCCTTCCCATGTTGACAGCCACTCCTTCCCCACTGTATCCTGGCAGGCTGACGGACACCTGCCTCCCATGTCCAAATCATAGCAGTATAGTCCATCCCCACCGACAAATTGTCACATCTTGACTCCTCCCCTTCCTGTCATAGCCACGTCTGACCTCCCCATACTTCCACCATCGACAGTCACCACATACTTGAGTCAACTGCCCTCAGATTTCTACTTATGCTGTATTTTACTGCCGCCTGCACGTGTAAGTCATAATTTTGTATTCTCGTTTTCTGTTACTGATATTTGGAGTAAATTTAGTCAGATACGATTACTGTAAGTTTTTGTATCCGTGAAATCATCTGATTTGTAGGATTTATTCGACGCGTGATTAAAATACTTGCACCTCAATTACTTGTGAATTATTGTTTGCTTTTCCAATTCCATTATATGTGAACGAATGCGCTCTTGATCAAGTTTTATTTTAATAATTACTTATTGTTAATTTAATCGGATTGTTTGTAACATTTGCGCCACATTAGGATTTACCTGTTTGTGCACCGCATTCCGCTTAGGGTTGCATTTTTAGGGTATCAATCATTCACAACCTGCTCTGCATCGGAAAGTCCGGCCAGAAAATGAAAGTTATCAACTTCATTTATCAATATATCTTTCAGAATTCTGAGAACAGAGATCCGAATACTGAAAGTGACTAATGAAAGTATGAAGTGAGTTACTGTCATCAGGGATTCAGGCATCACATTCACTGAAAGTCTTAAACCAAGCACTAAATAATTATAGACCAACCATGGTCCATGGTGGCGGCATCTAATAGTAAACTCTTCAGGAAAAAATCAATGGCAGCAGAGCTGACAGGTAAACTGAAGAATGAATTGGCTTCCTAATTTTTCCACATACATAATCATGTGTAGATATAATGAAATGCATAATTGATTATCTTGAGGCCTCGCCGAGGGCTGGAGTATGGAGAGCTTTAATGTATCTTCAAATATGTTGAATTTCTGAGTGTAGAGAAAGTTCGGCCTGAACAGGAGTCGAGGCTGACAGTCACAGAGGTTGAAGAAGCTCAACCCTACTTCTTGAATCCTTCATAGGTGCTGGGAAGAAGTTCCAGGTGGAGACGGTGGAGCCGTGGAGGCCGAATATTATTTGATGGACGTCGATTAGAGCTTGCTGGATACAAATGTGGTACTTGGAAGCACGGAGGTGAAGCCGTGGAAGGAGAGCATACGAAGCTTAGGGTCAGAGTTCTGAAAGGCTGAAAGTTTAATAGCCTGGAACAGTGCCACAAAGACAAGACAAACCTTTGGCGGCTAGGCTCTAGCTACGACAGACAGTAATATAGCTTATTGTATATTTAAAATTTTCCAAAAAATACTGTCCTAGGCACATGCCCCGGCGTGCCTCCATCTAGTTCCGCCCCTGACTGGCACTGTTGTCCCAAACAGTGTCTTTTTCGAATAAGCGTTATACCTCACCGCCTGCATATTATGATTTTTTGAGCAGACTTAAAAAATTGAAATTTAAAACATATATAACTCTAGCTATTTCAATGTTTCTGCCAAACTTACCTGTTTGGTTCTTAGTACCATACAGGTTATCAAGAGCAAATGTCAAAATGGCCTGAGCAACCGGTGGACATCATTATTAATTGGCTGAAAAATCGTAATTCATCATTGGTTGTAGCTGATTTTGGCTGTGGTAAGTGCAAGAAGTTGCAGCTCTAGTTTCACTTTAAGTTGCCAAATTATCTACTGTTAGGTAATCACGTACATTTCTTCTATCATTTTATGCTAGTAATTTTCTGTATTCCTAGGAAATGCAAGCCTTGCAAGAACTGTAAAAAATAAAGTTTTCTCTATTGATCTTGTCTCAACTGAGCCATCGGTTATTGCTTGCGACATGTCTAAAGTAAGTTCATTTATAATGCCTTTTACTTGAAATCTGCTTATAATTCTTACACCGACTTGGGCTGGCTGTTTGTTATCAAGTGCATAATTAGATAATTGCATGTTTCCACATTCATGATTTAGCTAACATATACTTTAGCTGTGATTCTTGCATTCCTATTTCGAGATTCCTGTAGCTAACATATCCGTCTAGGTGAATTTTGATGCCATTAGCTTGAAATGTAAGAATTTTAAAATTTGTTTCATTGTAAATTAGATGCATTATATTTTTCACAACGATGGCTATGTAGGCTGATAGTTTATTATGATTTCTATGTGTTAAATGATGTGGGATCAAATACATATGTTGTTGTGATCTCTTGTACTTATTGGTGGGTTTTAATTGTGAAATGCACATGTAAATAATAGATATTTAAAGGACATCTATTTGGCATTGATCATTTTGTAATTTTACATGTTTGAATGCTTGATGAATAATTGAATTGTGTCTAAAATTTATGAAACTCAGCCTACATGAAACTTTTAGTTGAGGATCAGATTATTTTGATTGTCCCATGTTTTTCTTTATAATATAGTGTGCGCACACACTAGAGAGAATATCATGGGCCCTCATGTACGTGGTTTCAATATAAAATGATATGATGTAGATCGGGAGCTCAAACCTGAGTTTCGCGCACAAAATTACTTCCAAACGCCAAACTTCGTTAAATCCATTAATTTTTATTTGAGAAAGAATTCTCAAGTGTTTTCTGAGTAGAACCTTGACGAGATCCGTTTATCCACAAGCAAAATCACAAAAATAATTTATGAATATCGGTAATTAAAAATAGCAAGAACGTTTGAGGCAAGCTTATGACTATTTAATTGAACTGCATACATACAAGCTAATTAATTGGAGCAAGAATACGGTAAGGGTACGATAGAAAGTACAAGTTTCGTCGCCTAGAGGAAAAACAACCGTCGATAGGTTGATGGAGGGAATGGATAGGATTGACGACCAACTGTTGTCTGTAACAATCTTCTGAAGGGTCGCCAGAATGGGAGAGGTCGACGACACTCGGTAGGCAGACGGTGGATGGTGATGCAATTGGAATGACAAAGGATGGTTGCGTCGTCGATGGTTCCTAACGGCAGTCGATTGGAGGTTGGTTGCTGTACTTAGGTCTGCTGAACCAGAGAGAAGGGAAAACACCCCCTGAGGTTGATGGTGGTACCCGACATTACAGAGAAATGAGAAACCATTTCTCTGTTTATCCGGGTCGCTTTTTCTTTTTTAGGGTTGCTTCTTTAATAAATGGCAACCCTTTTTCTTTGGTATTAATGCTTTCCAAATCTCTATTTTCCAAATAGTTCTTTCCCCAATATTTCTTTCCAAATTGTAATATTCTTAACTTTTTCTTATTATCGAGCTTGCTATTGATGATTTTCTAAATAATTTATTTTCCAAATAATTCTTTCCCAATTTTTAAACTAATAATTCCCTGAATCTCTTCCTCGTGTATTTCTCTTTTTGATATCCCTTTGAATTTGAATTTACTCTAATTAAACTTATGTTTCCTTAAATAAATTAAGTTTGTCTTTTTCTCTCTAATTATCTAAAATTATCGGATCTTTTATTCATGGTCTCATCGGGTTGTCAAACCGATGAGCCGAAAATTTCAAATACCACTGGTGCACAAGAAAAGAAATGCATAGCATAAAATAAATAAATAATAATAGATATATGATGCATGATGGTGTCACACGTCTTCAGATGCTATGCAGGATGCATCAATTCTCTCGGGGTTGATAGATCTCGACCCCGACGAGAATTCACAGGCTGGCAACGGAGATATCTGGGTGGTGGCGTTGTAATTCATCAGTGCTATTCCAAGAGCTGTCTGTAATGACTTGTCCTTGCCATGAAACCAAGTTGCACGGACATGTCCTATGGTGAGTGCAAAATTCTTATACATCGAGAACCTTATCCATCTCATCCGTAGGCGTCAACACTGGTGCTAAGTCGGGTGGTGTTTATGGAGTTGTAGTAGGTGGACTGGGGCTGGAACTAGGTGACTCTCCATAAAATGGCGTCAGATCAACCATGTTAAATATCGGTGAAGTATCGAATCCAATGGCCAAATCTAGTAAGTATGCGTTCTCACATATGTGTTTCCAGACTTGAAAAGGATGAAACTTCCTTTGTTGTAGCTTATGTTACGTTCCCGGAGCAAATCTTTGTTTCCTGAAATAAGCGAATACCCAATCTACTTCTGAAAAGTATAACTCACGACGATGATGATCGACGCCATGGTTTTATATTTTTCAGAAGTTTCTTGCAATTTATTAGCAATATTTTTATGAAATTCTTTTAAGTAATCAATATGAGCTTGCGCATCAAAAGAAATATGTTCATGAGATGGTAGGAAGTGACCGTCAAGTAGATGGGGGTATAGACAACCTGTAAATAATCTCAAAAGGAGATTTATTAGTGGAGCAATTGATAGAATTATTAAATGTGAATTCAACTTGTGGAAATATAATTTCCCTTTGTTTTGGATTCCCCCTAGTTAAACACGTAAGAAGGTCCCCCAAACTCCTATTAACGACCTTAGTCTGTCCATCGGTTTGAGGATGATAAATGCTACTTAACTCGAGTTTGTTTGCTAGTTGACCCTAATATCTTCCAAAAATACCCCATAAAATGTGTATCCCTATCAGAGGTGATCGACCTATGAATGTCATGAAACCTAGCAGTTTCTTTAAAATAGTTCATCGACGTGTACAACACTAGAGGTTTCCTACACGATATGAAATGCGTCATTTTTGAAAAACGGTCCACTAACACAAAAATACAGTCTACTTTCCTCTAAGTGCGAGGAAGTCATACCACGAAATCCATCAAAATGTCATCCCATGGACTCAGGATTCAGTAGAGGGGTGTATAATTCAGTGTCTTGTGTGTGCCCCTTATACAATTGACAAGTCGTACAATGCCAAATAAATATGATGACATCGTGCCTCATCTTCGGCCAATAATATCGAGCACTAGCGGGATCTAACATTTTGGATTGTCCTGTGTCCACCTAACCCAGATGAGTGAAGCTTCGTAAGTAGTGTCTCTCAAAGGGGTCCTTCACAAATGTAAAGACAGGTGCCCTTAAATAGTTATCACTCACTCACCACGTATTGTGTTGTGGGATTAGTCTCACTATGTTGACACGAGGTTCAAATGTCACGAAAGAAAGGATCAGTGGTTTACAAGTCACGTTGTGAATCTAAATCAGTGATGTGAGGCTGCAAGGTTTCTAGTAAATGTTGGCGGTGACTAAGGGCGTCAGCTACTCTATTCGTGACACCAGATTTCTTTTTAAAGTGGAATGTGAATTCTTGTAGGTTGGCAGCCACTTGGCATGACGTCTAATCTCTCTCTGGGGGTTCAAGTGTTTCTGTGCTTTATGGTTTGTATTCAGCAAAAACTCACGCTGAATCAGATAGTGTCTCAAGTGACGGAGAGCCTGATCGATAACATAGAACTCTATGTCGTACGTGGAATACCTAGTCTTTGCTTCATTCAATTTTTCACTAAAAAATGTTATAGGTCGACCCTCCTGATGCAATACTGCGCCAATGCCTATAATGTATGCATCACAGTCAACCTCAAAATTTTTATCAAAATTAGATAGCGCTAATACAGGTGCACTAGTGATTCTCTTCTTGACTAATAGAAATGCGCGTTTTGCTTCCTCAATCCAAATAAATAATTCCTTTTTTAAACAATCAATGACGGGCGCGATCAGTGCGCTAAAATATCGAACGAAACGTCGATGAAAAGATGCTAGCCCATGAAATCCCCGATCCTCAGTATCCATCCTAGGGCTAGGCCATGATTCTATCGTCTTGACTTTTCTCTATCAATTTTAATGCCCTCAGATGTAATAATATACCCTAAGAAGGTTAGGCTATCGGTCATAACAGTGCATTTTTTCAAATTGATATAAAATTTATTTGTGCATAGGATCTCTAACACTTTTCTAAGATGAAGCAGGTGTTGATTAGGACCAATACTATAAATCAGATTATCATCAAAATAAACCACTACGCAGACCCCAATAAGTGATCTAAGCACTTGATTCATCACTCGCATAAATGTGTTGGGTGCATTGGATAAACCAAAAGGCATTATCATCCAATCGTATAAGCCCTCTCTCGTCTTAAACTCAGTCTTCCACTCATCATCGGGTAGGATCCGGATCTGGTGGTACCCACTCTACAAATCTACTTTCGAAAACACACTAACCCCACTAAAATCAAGCATGTCATCCAATCGGGGGATCGGAAAGTGATATTTGATAGTAATTTTATTAATCGCTCGACTTTCGACACACATGCGTCATGTTCTGTCTTTCTTGGGAACTAATAATTCGGGAACGACGTAGGGGCTCATGCTCTCCCTAATATGACCTTTTGATATCAGATCGGTCACCCGCCTATTGAGTTTCTTGTGCTCTTTCAGACTTATTCGATAATGCGTAAAATGAGGTAGGCTAACCCCTGGCATCAGGTCAATACAGTGTTGGATATCTCTCTTTGGAGGGAGCTGATCGGGCAACTCCTCCAGCATAATCTCAAAGAATTTTTCAATAAGAGGTCGCACTGTACTAATGATGTCTAATGTGGCGGGGGTGGAATCAATGTCAGATAACATACGTTACTATCTTCATCTCCTCTTGAAATTGTGGCTCAGTCAGTAACATGGTGGCGGATGGGAAGGATATCGCAAAAACAGTGGTATGGGTGTGATGGGTATCATAGTACTATTAGTGATCCATGATAGACTGTAAGGTTTTCCTAATGGTTGTGTTTTTTGTTTTAATTTGTCAATCATGTGTTGAGAAATAGTTTTTCATACTTCCCTTATCAATAAAGATGGAATAAAACTGTTTTTGTATGTAGGCGGTCATGCAAAAAATCTTGTTCCTCGGCCATTCATCCTCAGTAGGGGCCTCTAGGGGTTAGTAAACTGTGGTGGAGAACACAAACTAGTAGGTCAGATTGTTCTCTTTCCACCTCCAAGTTGCTCTCTGACTCTGAAATAGGTTCGTTGGGAGTCACTAAGGAAGACTCCATACTCAGGTTCTTGCCCATTTTCAGAATCAATAATAACGACGAAGTGACGTCGCGGGCACTCAGATGACTCGTGGCCCGGCTCCGTACAGTTAAAACATCAAAACGCACCAGGCTTTGGTCTAGTTCCTATAATCTCCTTGCCTCTATAGAGTACGGTAGGAAGTACAAGGGCACTCAGGGGCATGGCCGAACGAGAGGGTCCGACATTACTAACTGTAGGGGTGGAGTTTTGAGTAGATCTCTCCTAGGTTTCTATAATCATGGAGCTCTAACTGATCTCTAATGGAATATTGTAACCTGTTCAGATAACATGATGTGATCATGTCATCATCCTCTCAGAGGTTGGGGTGAGACTGGAAATGAGAAACTCATTCATGTTTTAGTCCACAGAAAATTTGTTTTGTCATAAGTTGTGAAAAATACAATAGATGGTCTGCAAATAATCAAGTTTAACATATCTTTTTCGTAGTTATGTTTTAAAATTCTGCCCATGTGGTGATGGGGGCATGCCAACGCTCTATCTGGCCCCACCAAACTGAAGCGAACCCTTTTAGCTTAAGGGTTGCATACTCAATTTGCCTAGCTTGGGGAAATTGTTTCCAAGCCATGAAATGATCCATCCTATCACACCAAACTAAACAACCCTCGGGTTCTAATCGCTCTTCGAAATCATCAACGTCTAACTTGACTCCTAAATTCCAGCGGGGTGGGTCTCTTACATTTTGGTGCCCTTGTTCAAGGTGTCATGGATTAGGGTCATTCTCTAATTGTCTAGTGTTAGAATGACTCTCGATTTGGTATGGAGTAATCCCTAAATGTTGGTTGGCCTCTAACATGTTAATACTAGTACGTAATCCATTTATCATTTGTCCCAAATCTCGTATGTTCGCGTTTACATTCTGCCACCTATAAATTCATCTTGCGTCGTAATGTCTTGTAAAAAGATCTTTCCAATTTTCAAGCTATTAGATGATCCCTATTTATTGTTACAGTACATGCAGTCATGTATAGAATTTTTCTATTCGTCATCTAGTATGTTTGGGATCTCATTAACTGCAAGCCCCGTAAATCTAGCATACTGATTTTAAATTATTTCTGCTTATGTTTGATTTCAGTTTCTTCTTTGTTTTTGATATTCACCAAGCGTTCAAATAATAACTGTCTGCTTTCCTTCTTACAAACAGACACCCTTGGAGTCAAAATCTGTTGATGTTGCCGTCTTCTGTCTTTCACTGATGGGAGTCAACTATCCCAGTTATTTGAAGGAAGCTAATAGAGTCCTCAAGCCATGGTCTGCTACATAATCTGATAAATTCAAATTGTTCTCACATGATTCCAGTAATGCAAGCTGGTGTAAGACTATTATTATGATTAGTATTACCATGCTTATTGGTGCAGTGGCTGGCTTTTGGTAGCAGAAGTAAGAAGTAGGTTTGATTCAAACAATGGAGGTGCTGATCCAGATATATTTTCAGAAGCTGTAAATCAGCTTGGATTTACATTAAACTTTAAGGTTCCTTATACGGTCATATTTATCAGCGTGACTTTAAATATTATGCTCTCAGTGCATACTCATCTATTTATCCAACTCGTGCAGGAGTTGACTAATAAAATGTTTGTTCTCTTCTATTTCAAGAAAAAGGTAAATGTTGTATATTTAAATTGATGACGTTTCTATTTCATTTTTTTAATTTCAATCGTTGATTTATGCTCAACCTATGATTGGCTATGCTGACGATTACTGCAGGATAAATGTGCTTCGAGCAAAATTGCAATTGATTGGCCAGAGCTGAAACCATGTCTATATAAACGGCGATGAACATGCGTGTCTCATTCATTTATTGCCGATAACATTTGGAAGCAATGATATCAACATGTAAGGATCTAATACTCCTTTCACCCTAAGCTCGCAATTCATCCACTACAACCTGGTTAATATTTATGGCTCAAAAGAGTTGGATACTAAGCCGGTTTGACTTCCTTTTTGTAGCATAAATGAGATGTTATATCACCATGTGTGCACTTTTTAGTTTTCTAATTTCTTGAGGTTTTGTGTAGTTTATACTCTTCAAGTGCCAATTTCTACTTAATTGCCAATACCATCTTTCGTGGCAAGTTCTGTCACTATTTAAGCTTTTTTTATAAACAATGTTTATCATCTAATAGAATTAAGAGGCTCCTGAGGCTCTTTATGGTGTATAGTTATGCACATAGTATGTTTGATTAAGAATCATTCTGTCCGTCTGTATTATGAACAATGGCTATGCAGGTAGTATGTATTAGTTATAGAGTAATTTTTCTATTTGCTTCTGATTTATTATTCAGATGTTTTGTGTTTGTTTATGATCAATACCAAGAATTTGATAACAAGTAAAAATTACCCGTGCAGTGATTTATTCACCATGCACAGACTAATAATTCAGATTAAATGAGAAAAATATTGATAATATCTATAACTAATTCATTTCACTTGCACAATTAATATGCAATCCATGCAGTGTTTTACTTTCTTTTGTCTATACGGAGAAAGTATGACCCAGCAAATACCTTTGAAAATCTGGAAGCGTTATATAAATACTTACAGACAAAATTTGGATCATTATTTGACTGATATGGTCAATTGGTGTGCTTGTTGACTGGGTTTCAACTGTTATGTTCCCTATGTATGAGGCCATCAAAGCAAGAAGCTTTTTTTGGGTTGAGTTGGATGAGCAAGAAGAGGAGGAAGAGTTGGGAGAGCTTGAGATTTTTGTCCTTGCTTTCTTGCTATCTCGGGAGTCAGAGCCCTTCGATTTTCAGATTAAGGCTCCGTTTGGGAGGACTTATTTTCACCGGTCAAGCGGTTATGACCGCATGAATCGAGCCTTAATTAAGGTCCGATTCATGCGGTCGTAATCGCTTGACCGGTGAAAATAAGTACTCCCAAACGGAGCCTAAGTCCTTGGCGGTGGCCAAACAGATATTCATCTTAGTGGTCTCGTGGAGCACGTATAAATCTATTTGCTTGAGTGTTGCTTGCCTATTGGACCTTATCTACTCCAGGCATGGCATGCAAATCATCGCGGCCAACACGGAAAATGTGACGAAGGGTAAGGTCCTAGAGGAGCTAGGGGTTTGTACTCTATTCAACTGTATTTTTTCATCAATATAAGTTATTTGCAATAAATTTTAGTTCATTAATTAAACTACTTATTGTGACAACACGCTTACGGACAATATCTATAGATAACTGACTCACTTTTCCATATACATGTGTCGAAAAAGGCTTTCGTGTCAAAGCCCAGGATGTTCTTCCCTATCTTCGGTCTCGCAAAAGAGAACTCAAAATTAAAATAACTAGTAAAATGGAAATTCACAATGATTCAAGAGTTTGAAACAACAATTACAAAAGACTTACTTTTTGAATATGAAATAACGCTCAATTCAAAACATAAAATTAACTCCAAAACAAATAAACTCACACGGTAGTAGTCGTAGAAGGCTTGGAGAGGATCTTTTGGAGCTGGGACAAGTATAAATACTGAATTTCAGGCTCCCGATGAACCTTTTAACTGTTGGACAGTGGGCGGTGGGACTGTTTTTGGAGTTTCCAGGTCTGTAAGGGGGTTACCGACTGTATGGAGATCACCAAGAGGTACTGGATTGTGGCGGGCAGCAGGGATGAGAGGGGTCTTGAGGTAGATGTCTGCGTGCTGTAAATGTGTTGTTAGAGTCCCGGAGGTTGTTGGTGTGTGTGTGTGGGGGGGGGGGGGCGGATGTGTGGAGAACATAGTAGGGGCTAGACATCGATGGGGAGAAGGGAGGAGTGGGATGATTTGAGGGGCTGCCCGCCTGTAGGAAATAGGAATCCTGGTTGTTGAGGGTGGGGAAGTGGGGTTCAGCTGGGCAAAGACTGAAGAGTGACCCCACGGGAGAGGGGAAATGTGCCGAATGGGATTGGGAATGGGGGGGTGGTGGTGGTTGGAGGTGGTTCCACGAGAATGGGTGGAGTGGAGTGGTGCTCGGTTTGCGGGATAAGTGGGGTGAGTAAGGGGGTGGGTTGTCTGCAGTAGTGAGAAGGATGGGTGGACTCCACATCAAAGAAAAATGGGGGTAGTGGGGAGTTATGGAGGTAGTGGAGGAGGTTGTTATGGTATTTATGGGATAATGGGGTAGTGGCTATCTAGAGTTGGCCAGAAGTGGTCGCTGGAGAGGTGGCCGGTGGTGGAGGTGGTCAGAGGTGTTTTCTTGCAACCGCCGAAAAATTGAAAATGAAGGGAACTTGGAGGGTGATGGTGAAGGTTCGCCGGAAGTGGTTGGGGAAGGTTTTATGGTGATCATTGGAAGTGTTTGGGGAATGTTTTATGGTGATCGCTGGAGTTCGAAAACGTGGAGAATTTGGAGGAGAAATGGGGGCTGTTTTGGTGGAGTTTGGGGAGGGAATTTGGTGGTGTTCAGACGGTGGTTAGTGGTCTGGTTTGGGGTTGCCAGAAGGAGGTGGTGGTGGGGTGGAGTGAGATGGGATGGGGTTCTCGGTTGTGGGAGGGAGGATGGGATATGGGGGGCAATTGGGGATGATGTGAAGGTTTGATTGGAGGGGGAAAGGGGTGGGGTATGGCCGGCGGCCAAGGGAAGTTGGGGAGGTCCAAGCGTCGCACCTGGAGAGGTTTCGACTTTAGCATCAGTTGATCAAAAGCTAAGTTTCTTGGCTTCAACTTTCAGTACCTCTCATTAGTGCCTTCTACCTCTATATATAGACTAGACGAGGGGCAACAAACGGTCATGATTCTCCGTTCATTGTCTACCTCAAAACAAACAAAATTACAATGTAAAATTAAAAATGCAAAGAACGAAAAATACTACGATCGGCGATCCGCTCAAGATGAGCGATCCTGATTGTCAATGTCTCTGTGGTCGGCGAGAATATACCTTAACGGGCCGAGTGGTGTGATTCCCATAAACTCCCACCCGTCTCAAAATCAATCATCTCTGAAGAATGGAGATGGTCGTAATGTTGTTGTAGGGCTGGGGTGAGTCTCTCAAGCTCTGCTGCAAAAATCCAATTGTCGTCGATAAAAGTGTGGCCGTGCCAACAAATCAAGTATCTCACTTTGTCTGGTGCGGGTGTGAGCTCATGGTCACAATCTGGTGATGCCGTCGAACGGTCTGAAGCCTGCGGACGATGAGACCGGTGCCAAATTAATTGGTACTGTTGTGGAAGAAGCTGTAGCTGTAATTGAATTAATGATGGCTTCGAACGGTATGGTTCCTGCAGACGGAGGAACCTATGTCGATGTACGTGGTATTGCTGTAGAAGTAGCTGGAACTGTAGCTAGATCGGTGATGACATCGAACCGCCCGATGCCGTTAGACAGCGGAACTTGTGTCAGCGAAAGTGAGACTGCAATGGAAGAAGTTTGATGATAATTCTTTGCTGAAGATTCAGGATGTTATGCAGTAGTCAGTGGGAGCTGGGGCCTGGGAGTATGACTGAGTAATAGGCATGGGCTGAGGCTTAGGAGCTGAGGTGGTTGGAGGGTAAGGGTACATGTAGTAGTGTAGCTTAAAGAATGAAGTCAAATCCTCAACGGTGAATACGGGTCAAATCCCAATATTTTCGAAATATTTAATTTGTAAGCATTTGTTTCAATTCTTTTGAGGACACTCTAAGCACCCATTGACATAAAATTTAACTTTTGAGCAGTTCCCTTAGGAACCTCTCAACACGTAAACAGACCATCACATGCTCTCCTTCTTTGAAGCTTTGTAGTCGTATGTGTCTATCAGTATAAAATTTATAAATATATTATTGCAAGTATTATTTTACCGGATAGACTCAAGCAAACATGGAGGTGTCTAGCAAAAGACTCGACAAACTCGCTATGGTGGGACTCTATGGGTAAGGAATAAGATCAATGAGCTTCCTAGGCTCATATCTTAAGACTACCTAGAATGTATTAAAACCCGTCGTCCTATTTATCGAGCTATTAAATTGAATTCTGCCATAAGTAATATTGTATCTTAATAGTAGGTGTGGTCACCGACAAGGCATTGTAAGAGGTTTCCTAGACTTCTTCTTACTACTTTAGTCTGAGCATCTGACTGTGGGTGGTAGGCGGATGAGAATTCTAGTGTAGTGTCGGTCTTCTTTCATAAGGTTTTTCAAAAATAGCTCATGAAATGAACATCTCGATCAAATACAATTGGCTTAAGTAGGTCGTGGAGTCTAAAGTTGTCCCAAATGAATATTTATGTGACGTGAGACGCATCAGCTAGCCAAATAGTACCTAACACCTCTGTGTGACCTGGATCACCGTCTTATCTTCCCAGACGACTCGATATGGGTGCGGATGGGGATCTGATTTAATCTTCATTCGTTCAAACCCCTTTTAGGCAATAATATTCACACAGTTGTCACCATCAATAGTGAGCTTGCAGGCTCCGCCTGTGCTCTGGAAATAGGCGTAAAAGATAATGGTTTGCCTTCAGTCCTCCTATTTGCGGGGAGTGTGGAGTAGGCGGCGGATAACGCCCATATCAAGTGCTCGATTTGCTTCGTCCTCTCAACCCTCTATGGTCAACAATCTCTTCTTCCGGAAGTTTTATGGAATCAGTACTACGGTTTGGATCTTCCTCTATAAGCAAATTTCATGTGGGGGCATTGTGTCGCCACATGGCTTCTACCCTGACAACGGTAACACTCGATTCCTTCGGGCTTCGGGGCACATTGGCAGTAAAATTTTCCCCTCGTATCTACGGGACCACGAGTCAACATGGATGGACTGGGTCCTTGCTGAGGAGGTCTCCTAAGTGCAAAGCTATCCGGTTGTGGGTTAGGTTGCCTCAAACCTGAAGTGCGTAAATATTTTTCTTACTCTAAAGCAAACTGAAAGATCTGCTCGACGGATTTCGAGTGGTGGGGAATAAGTTCCCTACAATTTTCTGCTCTTAATTCGGCCCGAAAGCGGGAGGCAGTCATAATGTGCTCTTCAGTGATATCGCTCGCTCCTAACGACAAGCTCATCACAGCTAGTCATATACTTGACGACCAAGAGGGTTCCTTGGCGTAGTACTTAGAGCTGACTACAACATGAAGCATGGAGATACTTTTTTTAAGTTTTTTCTTCATATCGTCCCATCAGGCATCAGGTGATGGGATAATTGTCATCTCTATCTAACGAGCACTCTAAGCTAGTCCAGTAGATCTTAGCTTGCCCAAATAATTTTATCTTGGCAAGCCACACTCGTCGCTCATCCGATATTTTGTACCAATCAAAATAATCGTTCATGTCCAATAACCAATCACTAAAAACCTTAGGATTTAACTATCTGTCGTAGAATGGGGCATCGATACGAATACGACGTGTGATATCCTCTTCTACTACATGACCTCTTCGGGGTTCATGATAGTCCATATAGTCATCTCTACCTTGGTCGACTCGTATGTGGTGACCACGGAGATCTCTATGCATCCGATATCGGGGTTGTGGTCGCTCTTCTTGTGGGTAGTGGTGTCGACCAATGGTGGATCTCTACGATGCTTGTAAGGTAACTCCAGGCCCTCAGGGAACTGTGGAGGAGCCCGTGCTAGTAGGTTAATGAACAAACGCTCAGGAAGTCCTTCAACATCTCGATGACCCTTGTGGTGTGTAACATAGGGCCTAATGGGTTCCATTGGACGTGTATTCCTAACGGGATCTAAACCATCTACCCTACTGGTGTGGACTTTAAATTGCTCCCTAAGATCATGAAACTGTGCATCTATCTGATCAAATTGATTTGCCAAATTTTTTTGGAAATTGGATATTGATAAGTTGGAATTAGAATTGGAAGTGGCTTGGCTATCTAAAGGGAGAGACCCTGCTTTAATAGATGCCTAAATACCTTACTGCTACGAAGCATGCCAATGACTCTAACCAGGGCTCTAATACTAAACTGACGCAGATAAGATCTTAAAGGGGCTATGGGTATGTTCTTCGTGCAAATGTACTTTTCCAGTAATATAAGCAATGTTTTAGATGTCGTATGTCGGGTACATATCGGATTGGGTTTTAAAATATTGGATGTCATATGTCGGAGACATTAGAAAATGTCGGGTTTTATATTTTTATAGCTTTTTATTATTATTTATATTGACAAAACAATGAGAAATGACAAGTATTTAACATCTTTTTTTATTTGCAGGTTTGTTAGGACTATCAAGTAAATATTTCTACAGAGATATAACATCAAAATACAACAACAAATGAATGTGATGAAAATGTAATTTCACAATAGTACAATACTGAATTGCAAATACTTGAGAGTCGAATAAATTTTTGCTTCTCATCTTCCACACCATCCTTTTCAAGAGATTCATTAAAGGCCACTGTCATCATGTACACCGAATATGCTCCATTAGAATTACTCTCAATCATGGCGGCCAAAAAATACAAAAAAACATAAAAATTACTAGTTTATTGAGTATGTGTAACACTCTTAGTTATTAAAGGCGTAAGGCGCACCAAGTCGCAAAGGGGTATTGGAGCCTAGGAGCAAGGCTCAAGACGCAGGTGCGTGCCTGACGAAGTCAAGGCGCAACCACATACATTTTAAATAATCAGCATCAAACATCATTTCAACTTCTTGATTAAATTTTTCATCTAGTGTACTAATTAATCATTCATTACTATCGTTTGTATCTCTTAAAAAATAGAATCAATGTGGTCACTTGCATCATATCTAAATCTCAACGCACAATTATCTTTCATGAACACTAAATCAATAAAAAAAATTGAGTTCTTAAATTATTTTTTTCTTAATTTTTGAAGAAAGAAATTTACAACAAAAATCTCATTCAGGCATGCTTTTTATATTTTAAAGGCGCAAATAAGGTGAACAGAGGCGCAAACCTCTGAGCCTGGTGAGACTGGAGCCTTAGGCGCGTCTGAGGCGCGCCTTTAATAACATAGGTAACACTGTAACTGTTTACTGTTATTTATTAATTGATGCTTGACTTTTTTTAATAGTTCATATTTTAACTTTTGGATATCTTAAAAGAAAACTATGCAGTCTTTTCAACAACAGCAATAATAACAACAATTACAACATAATCAACATGTAAGAAGGGCTGAAGGAGAAGATCATACGAATTAACTTTGATAATGAAATTCATTCAACTACTAAAGTATCTTAAGAATTAATTTGAGACATTAATAGATATCTTTCCCTCATTCATAGTAAACCAATTTTGAAAAGATGGATCAATCAGTATCTAATAGAAAATGAAGGAGTGCACCTACTGTTTGAAATAAAAATGCATAACTTTGCCAAATGATGTTGAAATGATGTTGAAATATAAATGAAAATGTCCACCTTCTGTTTCAATCTGCAATTCCTTTCATCTCGAAGTTTGAGAGCATGAATAATCCTCACAATTTAGAGACAAAGTTATGTGAAAGTCGATCGAATCATAAATTATTTTGGCACAAATAATATTCAGCAACCTTTAAAATCCAACAAAGCACTATATGCAACTAAAACACCAAAGTTCAGTGCAATGCATGAATTCCATTAGCAACAAAGAATATTAAACCTGGTTCAAAAAAATCCTATAAGAAACTGCTACATCCAGGATCTGTACAATAGTAGGAGTGATAAAAGTGGAGGGCTACATGATTGAAATTGTGTTACATATAGGTGTTATTAAATTAAACATAAAATAAGCATAATTAAAATTTATAATGAAGAACCAATGCAACTGTTGGATCATACCTATTGTTAGAGAATTTGAGAGAAAATGATGTAAATGCCATGTATAAGGCCCATCTATAGGCCCGCTTCTTCCTTCTTCTATTAGTCTCGCATCTCTTGTATAGGACTCTTTCTCCTTCTCTTTTCCTATATATTTGTACTCTCTCATGTATTTTCGTTATGACAAAGTATATACAAGGTTTGACTCTACATTTCTATATGGTATTAGAGCCATCTGATCTCGGGCGACTACCCTTTTTCTAACCGCTGCTATCTGTGCGGCCTCGTCCCTCCTTCCCGCTGCTGTTCGGCGGCCTGCTCCTTGTCGCTGCCTTGCTGTTCTCGCGTGTGTCCTTGCTGCCGGCTGCTCCTTGCCGCTGCTTCTAGTCAGTCACTGCTCCTTGCCGCTGCTTCTAGTCGTTGCTCCTTCCGCTGCTTCTACTCGCTGCTCCTTGGCGTTGCTTCTAGTCGCTGCTCCTTGCCGCTGCTTCTAGTCGCTGCTTCCAGTCACTGCCTCTGTCCACTGTTTCTGGCTGCTTCAGTTGGTCGTTCGACCTCTCCTTCTCGCCGCGGTCTCGCCTAACCGTCGGCCCTTTGTTAGGTCTTCCAGTCGCTGCGGTCTAGCCCTATCCGCTGCCTCTATCCGCTGCTTCTATCCGCAGCAGCCTGGTGCTCTGCTTGCCGCGCGCTGCTTTAGCCGCGACCTCTCTTCTTCCCTTCTATCCGCAACGGACTGGTTCTTACCGCTCACCTGCTGGTCTCTTTGGCGACTTATTCTTGCTTGCTGCGCGAGATTCTTACCGTGGTCTCTCTCCCGCGTGCCCTGTCTAGCCGCAACGGCCTAGATTTCTAACCGTGCGGGCCGTGCGACTAGCTTTCGGAGTTACTGTTCTTGGCGTTACTTGCATGAATTCCCTCTCGCCTTCTGCTTCCGATTTGACAACTCTTCCCGGAGCAGATCGTGTTGCTCCCTTGGAGCTCCGTGATGAATTACGTATTACCACAATTTCCCTCCGTGGAAAATCAAACTTTGTAGAATGGGTTCACTCTGTTCGCCGTGTGCTGCAAACTAAAGGTCTCCTTCATCACCTGACAAGGCCTCCTCCTACTGACCAGACTGACGAGTGGATTCAGGACGATGGGCGTGTTCAATCTTGGCTTCTCAACTCTCTGGACACTGAGCCGTATCGGATGACCATGTATCACGAGACGGCTTACGCTATGTGGACTGACCTTCATTCTCTCTACTCCGGGAAGGACAGTCTTCAGCACTTATTCGATATTCTTACCAATCTTCAGTCTCTCTATCCTGGAGCTACTGGTGACTTGACGTCCTTTGTTGCTCGGGCTAAAACTCTTGTGGAGGCTTGGATCCAGCATCAGCCTCTCACCACTGACTTGGTTACTCAACGACAACAGAAAGAAACAGTTGAGATTGCTATGATGATGACCCGTGTTCCACCTCATCTTTATAGTGTCCGCGCTCATATCCTATCTTCCGCGGTTACTCCGTCCCTCTCGGATGTTTGCTCGATGCTTCTGAAAGGTACCCCTCCTCCGGATGTACCACCTCTCTCTCCCGCTCTCCTTCAGCAACCCATGGATACTCTTGCTCCTTCTCGCAGTCATTCGGCTCGTGGCGGTCGACAGTTTCGGGGACGGGGTCGTGGTGGCCGTACTCTCTTCAAGTGCTCTCATTGCGGCAGGGATGGTCATCTGGAGGCCATCTGCTACCGCAAGCTTGGTCTACCCCCTCACCTTGCTGCTTCGGCTACTCCCGTTCCTCCCTTTGCCGCTAGTGAGGTATTGTTGCTCTACGTGCTCAACTCCATTAGCTTCAAGGGGTACTGAGTCGCTCCTCTGGCTCAGTAGCCTCGATCTCCAATGAAGGTATATTTTGCCTCTCACACAGCTCTTCCTGGATTGTGGATTCGGGTGCTACGCATCATCTCTCTCCGCAGAAGCCGCCTCAATACTTAGATTTTGCGTATCCCAAGTACATCACTGTGGCTAATGGTGACACGGTCCCGGTTACTGGCACTGCTCATCTGCCTCTTACTTCTTCCCTCTCATTATCCTCGGTTCTTCATGTTCCAGGATCACCTTTCAATCTACTTTCTTTTAGCCGTCTTACACAGGACCTTGATTGTTGTGTTACCTTCTCACGCTCTTCCTTTGTTGTGCAGGATCGACTAACGCAGAATATACTTGGTAGGGGGCGACTGCCTAATGGGTTGTATCTTCTCGATGTTCCTCCCACGACTCTCACCACTGTCTCCTCCACTGATTGGCATCGTCGTCTTGGGCATGCTCCTCTTCCAATTCTCAAGAAAGCTCTTCCCACTGTTTCTCTTCAAGAGTTTTTTTGTGAATCTTGTATTTTCGGCAAAAAATACCTTGCATCTTTTTCTTCTTCTTCTTGTACTCGGAACGATACTCCTTTATCCTTAGTACATTTTGATATCTGGAGGCCTTATTAGGTCCCTAGTGTTTTTGTGTATCGGTACTTTGTTACCTTTATAGATGATTACTCGCGGGTTACCTGATTGTATTTACTTCGTGATCGTACCAAACTCACCTTCACGTTTTGTACGTTTCTTACGAAAACTCGCACTCGGTTTTCTACATGTGTAAAAACTCTCCGTACAGATAATGCTCGTGAGTATACTGGTCGCACCTTCTACAATCTGTGCGCCGAGTTTGGTATTATACATCAGACTTTGTGTGCCTATATCCCGCTGGGATACAACATGTTAAGCAACATTTAAATTCTGTCTTTCAAATCAAAGATCTGAGAAACCTTCGATATTTCCTTGGACTAGAGGTTGCTTGGCGACCTGATGGCCTTGTCTTATCCTAGCGCAAGTATTGCTTTGACCTTCTGCAAGATGCTGGCCTATCTGGGTGCAAACCTGCGGAGATCCTGTTGGAAGTTAACCACAAACTATGTGTTCAGGGATCTGAGTCTGATTCTCTACTTCCAAATTCGGAATATTATCGGCGTCTCGAGGGAAAACTGATATATCTAACAGTTACAAGACCAAATATCTCATTTGCGGTTGAAGTGGTCAGCCGCTTTATGCACACTCCACGTGTTTCATATCTTCAGGCAGTGGAACGCATTCTCAGATATCTGAAGACTGCTCCTGGACAAGGACTTGTGTATAATCCATCTTCAGAGCTTTCTCTTATTGCTTACTCTGATGGAGATTATGCGGGCTCGCTGGACGACCGACGATCTACAACTGGTTTTTGTACTTACTTTGGAGGAAATCTTATCACATGGCGGAATAAGAAGCAGTCTGTGGTTGCTCGCTCGTCTGCTGAGGCTGAGTACCGTGCAATGACGGTTGTGTTAAAACTAACATGGCTGGAAAGTCTTCTTATGGATTTGGGAGTTAAATTATCCTCACCTTCAACTTTGTTATGTGACAGTCCGGCTGCAATCCATATTGCAAAGAATCATGTGTTCCATGAGCGGACCAAACATATTGAAGTTGACTGTCATTTTGTTCGAGAAAAGGTCCGATCGAAGATGCTAAAGCTTGAGCATGTTCATGCTTCTGGGCAAGTGGCTGACACTCTTACCAAGGCATTACCTCGGAAATTGTACCATCAGTTCCTGTCCAAGCTTGGTGCCTACGATTTGTACGCTCCAGCTTGTTGGGGAGTGTTAGAAAATATGAGAGAAAATGATGTAACAACCCATGTATAAGACCCAGCTATAGGCTCGCTTCTTCCTTCTTCTATTAGTCTCACATCTCTTTTATAAGATTCTTTCTTCTTCTCTTTTCCTATATATTTGTACTATCTCCTGTATTTTTGTTATGACAAAGTATATACAAGGTTTGACTCTACATTTCTACACCTATGAAGAACCTAACTTAACCCTATATCCAAAAAGAAGACCCGATGCAATAGGTAGGCCGGTTTGTTGATGCCGAGAGGTGGAGCAACCCCCAATCCAAAGCTAAAGTCAGACAGCTCTGGATTAGCCTGATTCAAAGCTGCTGCTGTTCGGAATATGGTGATTAGCCTGATTTTTTCCTCTGTGAGAAATTAGCCATGGTTTGAGGAAAAGGGGAATGAACCTCTTCGACAACTGAGCACCAAAAACCTTTGGCAAAGTTGTCGGGCTTTGTTCTTTGCTCACCGCCGACGAAGGTGGAGGGAGGAACAGGGCTCTGTTCACTGATCACCGCCGACGGAGGAGGGAGCAGGAAGTGGCTTTGTTCGCTGCTCACCGACGACAGGAGGAGGGAGGAGCAGGAAGTGGCTTCGTTCGCTGCTCACCGACGACAGGAGGAGGGATGAGCAGGAAGTGGCTTTGTTCGCTGCTCACCGACGACATGAGGAAGGAGAGAGGAGGAGCAGGAAGTGGCTTTGTTCGTTGCTTATTGTCGACAAAGGAGGAGGGAGGAGTACCAGTGCCTGCTTTGTTCGCTGCTCAACGCCAAAAGGGGTGAGGAGCGAGCTTCCTTCTTTGCTCAGTGCCGCAAAAACAACTCAAGAGACCTCGCCAAAAATTTAGGGCAAAACCTCAAATGTTAAGTTTTATACGAAACCAAAAACCCGAAAAGAATCAAATTCGGCCGAATTTGTATTTCTCGGATTCGGCCGAATTTATTAAAAACGAATTTTTTGTCTTGAATTTAAAAAATAGACCGTTTTCCCTTCAAATCAGACATGTCGGTCGACATGTCTGACGACATTTAAAACACTGAATATAAGTTACTTGCAATAAATTTTAATTTATGATTCAAACTACCAATTGTGACACGAGATAAAGCACACGAACAAGGAGACAGGACACAAAATATATGTGAAAGAGTACTCAAAATTCAAATAACTAGTAAATTGGAAACTCACAATGTTTCAAGTGTTTGAAACAACAATTACAAACTCCTTGAATATGAAATAACACTCAATTCAACACTAAGAATTAACTCCAAAACAAAATAAACTCACATGGTAGTAGTCGTAGTAGAAGGCTTGGAGAGGATCTCCCGGAGTGGGGACAAGTAGAAATACTGAAATTCGGGCTCCCGATGAACCTTTTAACTATTGGACAGAGGGCAGTCAGACTCTTTCTAGAGTTTCCGGGGCTGTTGGGGGCTGCCGGGTGTATGGAGATCACCAAGAGGTGCTGGACAGTGGCGGGCAGCAGGGATTAGAGGGGTCTTGAGGTGTCGGCATGTTGTAGGAGTGTTCCTGGAGTTCCCAAGGCTGGGGGGGGGGGTGTTGTCGGCTTTATGGAGAACACAGTAGGGGCTGGACACAGGCGGGCAGCGGGGAGGAGAGGGAGGATTTGAGGGGTTGGCCGACTGTAGGAATCCAAGCTATTGAGATGGGGGAAGTGGGGTTCGACTGGATGAAGAGTGGCTCCACGAGAATGGGTGGAGTGGGGTGGTGCTCATTTGTGGGAGAAGTGGGGTGAGTAAATGGGTGGGCCAGATGCAGTAGTCGGAAGGATGGGTGGACTCCACGTGTGAGAAATGGGGGTAGTGGTGTAGTGGGGAGTTATGGAGGTAGTGTGGGGAGGTTGTTATTGGGTAGTGGGGTGTTGGATGGCCGGAGGTGGTCGCTGAAGAGGCTGATGATGGTGGTGGCCGAAGGTGTTTTCCGGCAACCGCCGGAAAATGGAAGATGAAGGCAAATTGGAGGGTTATGTTGGAGGTTCGTCGTAAGTGGTTGGGGATGGTTTTTTGGTGATCACCGGAGATCGTAAACTGGGAGAATTTGGAGGAGAGAGGGGTTGTTTTGGTGGAGATTTGGGAGGGGATATGGTGGTGGCCGGCCGGTGGTTAGGGGGCTGGTTTGGGGCTGCCGGAAGGAGGTGATGGTGGGGTGGGAAAGGGTTGTTAGTTGTGGGAGGGAGGATGGGATATGGGGTGATTGGAAGGTTCGGTTGGAGGGGTAAAGGGGAGGGGTATGGCCGGAGGCCAAGGGAAGAGGGGAGATCCAAGCATCGCATTTGGAGGGGTTCCGGCTTCAGCACCCGTTGATCAAAAGCTAGGCATCTTGCCTTCAAATCTCAATACCTCTCATTAGAGCCTTCTACCTCAACTAGAAGGAGGGGGGGGGGGAACGAACGGTCATGATTCTTCGTTTGTTGCCTACCTCAAAACAAACAAAATTACAAAGTAAAATTAAAATTGCAAAGAACGAAAATCACTACAATCGGCGATCCGCTTAAGATGAGCGGTCCCGATCGTCATTGTGTCCATGATTGGCGGGAATAAACCCTAACGGGCCAAGTGGCAGGATCCCCATCAAAAGGTTGTGAGTTCGTGCCTCTGTTAGAGTATTCATACATAGGTCCTCGACATTCGTTTCTCACTTGATATTTTTATCGTCTCTCTTGACGGATTTGACATTGCGTGAATTTTCAATTGGTCAGCAAATAAATTATTTGGAAGGGCGAGACACATGTTTCTTGATACGTGTTCAGGCAGCGCAGGGTCAGAAGACCACTATACGCTTGATGAATAACTTACTGCATTATTTTCTGATGTTTTGCAGATCCGTTGAGCCTCCCTCCACCACATTGACATGATCACTGCATTTACTTGCTACTAGGTACCCTTCAATAGTGGTGCGATCGTATCGTTATCCTTTTGTTAGAAGGACGAGATTGAATTTCACCAAGATAAGATTCTCCAACTAGGGATAATCATGCCAATGAGTCCTTGTTCTCCTCTCCCGTGCTTTTTGTTTAAATGAGGGAAAACAACACTCTTATTTCGACTACTTGCCTGTTGAATGAAAAGAATGTGAAGGACAAGTTTTTGATCCCAGTGGCTGATGAACTTTTGGATGAAGTGATGAACCATATCACACATGCTTATTCACAAGATTAGGTCTCATGCTACTAACACCCAGATGATAACACTAAGTTGATCTTCCAAACACACCATGATCATTTAGAATTTTTAGTAATGCCTTTTAGGCTCAGTAATGTGCCATTCACCATTCAATCTCAGATGAAAGAGGTATTCTGCCCTCACATATGGGTAGCAAGATGAATATCAACTCTATAGTGAATCATTTACAACACCTTCAAATAGTTCTAGAATTTATCAGTCCATGAACGCTTCCTACGGCAGGGTGCATTCAACAACAATTTAGTCGTCTATCTCAATCATATTTTCCATACAACGGGAGTTCCAGCAGACCCAGATAAAATTAGTATCATCGAGGACTGGTTTGAACCACAATGGATGATTAGAGCATTGTGAAGTTTTCTTGGTCTCACTGGATACAACCTCAAGTTCATCAAGGACTACAACATCATTATGGCTCCGTTTGGGAGGACTTATTTTCACCGGTCAAGCGGTTACGACCGCATAGACCGGACCTTATTCACCGGTCAAGCGGTTACGACCGCATGGACCGGACCTTAATTAAGGTCCGGTCCATGCGGTCGTAACTTTTTGACCGGTGAAAATAACTCCTCCCAAATGGAGCCTATATCTCCGCTAATAAGCCTCCCCGGGAAAGGATCCTTCCAATGAACGTGGCTGCTCAATAAGCATTTAGGCAATGCAAGACACTCTTGTAGGCAGCTCTCCGCTACTTGCTTGACTTTCAGCAGGATTTCGAACTCAAATGCGACGCCTCAGGGTGCTACGTTGGCCTAATAGGACATCAAAATGTACTTGTGTTGCATCGTAGGGGAAAAATTCAAGGAGTGGGTCAGCTGGTTGTCACAGATAGAGTATTGTTACAATGCTTCTTATCGTATGTCGTTACATAGGATACCATTTAGACTCATGTTTGGGCGAGATCTCCCATACTTCCATCCTACGTTCTAGAGTTAACCACTTTTGACAGTGGACTGGGCACTACAATTTTTTGAACACATAATCAACAACATTTGTGCCCACTTGGTCTAAACCCATGATCGCATGAAGTACTTTGACGAACACCATGACGAGCTCCATTTTGATGTAGGTGTTTGCATCTTGCTCAAGATTCAACCACATCAACGTCTTCATCTTTCCAGTCGAGTGAGTTGTAAACTCTTGGCAAAACTCTATGGGCCCTTCAAGATGCTCGGCAAATGTTGAGCCTTATGCTACTCATGTTCTGATCGTAGCCATCTATCGTTCTCCTACAAATGCTATTCCATAATTGTTAGCTGGGTGACCCATATGGTTAATGGATTGAGGGATGTTTATTGGTTGTGCTAGTACTCCACATTCTTGAGAGGTTCCATAATACATGTGATCTTTGCATTTTGTTGGTTCTATGAATTTGATGATGGCTGATCCTAATGGAGCAGATCTTAAGTCGATGACTTGTCTAGTGGACTATTGTGTTTTCATGATGTTGTTTTCCTTGGAGCCGAAGAAGAAGATGGAATCAGTGTAAAGTTTAGAAAAGGAGATCTAGTTTGGTGGTGAATATTGAATGAGAAGATTTCTTTTTGAGGTGTTCATTTCAACTTTTACATTTATCTACTATATGAGGGTTGAGCTCAGTATATTGTACCGACATCCATGGATGATTTTAGAATATGAGAATTTTCTTCCCTAACTCGCCATGTGCCAAAAGATGGTGATGTTGAAGGATAAATATTGATTCATGTTTTTTCGTGGAGGCATCAAGGCGGCGAAGCATAAAGAAGTTACTATTTAATTCGTTAAGAGTCCATAAAGTGAAGGAATGATGGTTCTCAGTGAAATGGTGGTCAATACTAGGAGCCTTCTGCGAATGGATCTGATCAGTACAATGAGATTAGAGATCGTCACTATCGCGGTGTAAGAATAATCAGTGAGGATAAAGTTATTTGGACAATGAAATATGCTGCAATTACAAGAAGGGTCGTTATTCTTGTTTTTTCTTACTATGAAGGCCATCAGAGGAAATCATATGCTTAATTAAGAGATCTCTTTGATGCTAGATTGCTAGTGGATGACTTATTATTATTTTGGCAATTACTTGGATTTATTCAACAATAGTGTTTTTAGTGTGATGGTATTTCTGCTGATTATCTTACCTAATTAGTAATTGATGGAATTGATTTTTTGCACTTATCGTATTTACTTTGGTGTTTATTGTTTGCAGTGCAAGAAGGAAGGATGACTCCGTCAAACAATACCTTGGTGTTTATTGTTTGCAGATGATATTGTTTTGGTCGATGAGACGTGCGAGTGTGTAAACGCGAAACTTGAATCATGGCGCGACACTTTTAAAAAGAAAGGTTTTAGGTTGAGCAGGACAAAGACGGAGTGTATGGAGCTTAAATTTAGTAGTGCAAGAAGGTCATATGACTTCGTCATTAAGTTGGGTGACTAAGATATTTCTCGCAATAAGTGCTTTAAATATCTGGGGTCGATAGTTCAAAAAGATACATAGAATCCAAGCAGGTTGGTTGAAGTCGAGATGCATGCCTGTCATATGTGATTCTAAAGTACTATTAAAACTTAAAGGCAAGTTTTACCTTACTGTAATTAGACCGGCGATGCTCTGCGGTTCTGAGTGTTGAGCAGTGAATTATGCACATGAGCAAAAATTGGGAATTGTGGAGATGAGAATATTTAGGTGGATGTGTGGACACACGACAACAACAACACTCAAGCCTTTATCCCACTATAGTGGGGTCAGCTATATGGATCCTTTGTCGCAATTGTGCCCTATCTTTTGTCATAATCTCACTAATGCTTAAGTACATCATGTCTTTCCTTATAGTTTAATTCCAAGTCTTTGTTGGTCTACCCCTCCCTCGTCTAACATGCCTAGTGACTAGACTCTCACAGCGCCTAACAGGTGTCTATAATGGTCTCCTTTGTACGTGTCCAAATCATCTTAGACGAGCTTCTCACATCTTCTCTACAATTGGTGCTACTCCTGTCTTATACCTGATACATCCATTCCTAATTTTATCCAATCTCGTGTGTCCACACATCCACCTAAGCATTCTCATCTTCGCAACTCCCATTTTTTGCTCATGTACACAATTCACTGCCCAACACTCAGAACCATAGAGCATCGCTGGTCTAATTACAGTACAGTAAAATTTGCCCTTAGGTTTTAGTGGTACTTTACGATCACATAAGATCCCTGACGCGTCTCTCCACTTCAAACAACCCGCTTGGATTCTGTGTCACATCTTTATCAATACCTCCATCTTTTTGAACTATCGATCCAAGATATTTAAAACACTCAATACGGGAAATATCTTGACCAACTTAATAACGAAGTCATTTGTTCTTCTTGTACTGCTAAATTTAAGCTCCATATACTCCGTCTTTACCCTTCTCAACCTAAAACCCTTTTTTTCTAAAGTATCTCGCCAAGATTCTAGTTTTGCGTTTACACCCTCGCACATCTCATCAACCAAAACAATATCATCCGCAAAAAAGAAACACCAAGGCATTGCTTGTTGGATATGTCTGGTGAGCTCATCTAAGATAAGGGTAAAAAAATAAGGGCTTAAAGCTTAACCTTGATGTAAGCCAACAGTGATAGGGAATTCCTGTGTTAATCCTCAAGACTGGATAAAATTAGGAATGAATGTATCATGGATAAAACATGAGTGGCACCAATTGTAGAGAAGTTGCGAGAAGCTTGATTAAAATGGTTTGCACACGTACAAAGGAGATCATTAGAGGCACCTGTTAAGCATTGTGAGAGTTTAACCACTAGGCATGTTAAATGGGGGAGGGATAGACCCAAAAATCCTTGGAATGAAACTATAAGAAAAGACACGATCTACTTAGGCATTAGTGATATTTTGACAAACGATAGGGCGCAATGGCAACAAAGGATCCATATAGCCAACCCCACTATGGTGGGATAAAGGCTTGAGTGTTGTGTTGTATTACTTTGGTGGTCGTTTAACGATTATATTGATGCATAATATTCTCATGTTGTTTTATACCTCAAGAAAGGCTATTTTGGCATCAACTGATGCGCCGGCTTAACATATCACAATATAATCCAACTAATTGCATTATCAAAACGATCCTCAGGGAGTATTCAATAAAAGATAACTTAAAATTGATAGTCAGCAAGTTCATTACTTGTGGGTCCTGATTCGCCACTGGCTCTATTTAACAAACCACACTCAAGATCAATTGTCAATGCAGCCCTAGAATCACAAACATTACTATTTGCCAACCAATCCCAAAATGTGCCGATGAGGTTGTTCAACAACCTAAAGCGTGTATATTAGGAAACATGAGACAAATTTTGAGGGGATCATCTAATAGCAAGGAGTTGGGGTGCGATGGAGACGGGAAGGCCAACGGAGTGGGCGGCGTTGGTTGTGTGAATGCGGGAGAGAGAGCGAGTGTGTTAAGCACTAACTAGGAGAAGAACTAAGAGAAGGGAGTAGAGGAAAGTAGAGAGGAATTAGGGTTAGGGTTGGGAGAGAAGAGAAAAGAACCTGAATATTTCTTGCCTAGCTCCAAAAGAGAGGGGTCCGGGTATTTATACCCCCGGACCCAAGACCGGCCAGCCAAGGGGGCCGGCCGGCCCAAATGGGGCTGAACCCGGCGTGGTTCAGCCCCCCGATCCCGTATATTTAAGAGGAGGAGGCTGAACCCATTGGTTCAGCCCCAACATTGCCATGCCCGTGCCGTTGCCGCCGTTTGTAATGCTGTCCGAATAATCTAGCCTCGTCCGGGGGCGTAACATTCCCTGCCCCATCAAAAGTCAGCTTGTCCCCAAGGTGATAGTCAGGGTAGAGCTCCCGGAACTCCAATAGATCAACCCACGTATTATGCTCTGCAGAGAGATCCTTCCACTTGACTAACAGCTCTGGACAGTACGCCGTGCCACGACGTTTCCATTTGATCAAGAGAACATCCTCCGGAATTGGGCGAAGCTCGCCCCCACCAGTTGCCTCGGGCAAAATGGGACAAATCGAAACAGCAGCCCCCAACTTCCGCTTCAATAAGGAGACATGGAAGGTAGGATGAATCCGGGAGCTCGCCGGTAAGGCCAAGGTATACGCCACCGGACCGACGCGCCGCGTGATCCGAAACGGGCCATAGTAACGGGGTGCCAGTTTCTGATTAGTCCGCTGGGCCACCGACAACTGGCGATAAGGACGAAGTTTGAGGAAAACCTCATCCCCCACCTGGAACTCCCGCTCGGTGCGATGACGATCCGCCTGCACCTTCATACGATCCTGTGCCGCCCGAAGGTTCTCCCGCAAGGTGGCGAGGGTCCGATCACGATCCCGAAGAGCCCGATCCACTGCGGCAACTGCGGTACTGCCGGGCTCATAACTGCTCAAGGAAGGAGGTGGCCGCTCATAGACGACCTCAAAAGGCGTGAGTTTACTAGCCGAGTGATAAGAAATGTTGAAGCAGTACTCCGCCCAAGGTAACCAGCTAGTCCAGGTCCGCGGCTCATCCATGACAAAGCAGCGAAGGTAAGTCTCGACGCCCCGATTTAATACCTCTGTCTGGCCATCGGTCTGGGGATGGTGGGCCGTGCTGAAACGTAAGGACGTCCCCTGCAAGCGGAAGAGCTCTGTCCAAAATTGGCCAACAAAGGTAGGATCCCGATCGGAAATGATCGCCCGGGGAACCCCATGCAACCGAACAATCTCTCGCACAAATAAGGCCGCCACCGACTCTGCTGTGTAGGGGTGGCTCAGAGCAAGGAAGTGCCCATACTTGGACAACTTGTCCACCACTACCAATATCACCGTGTTACCCTTCGACTTGGGCAGCCCGTCGATGAAGTCCATAGAAACCGTATCCCAGATCAGATGCAGAATCTCCAAGGGAGTGAGGAGGCCCGCTGGAGAAGTAGTCTCATATTTCTGCCGTTGGCACACATCACACGTCTGCACAAACTCCTGAATGTCACGGCGCATTACCTTCCAAAACACGTTGGCCCGAGCCCGCTGAAGGGTGCGAAGAACGCCGGCGTGACCGCCGGTCGGCGAAGAGTGAAACTCATGCATCATCACCGTGCGCCAAGCTGATTGAGCAGGAATGACCACGCGTCCCTGATGGTACAGCCGATCATTCTGTAAATGATAACCTGGGGCGACCTCATGACCTTGTCGCAGGTCCTCCACAATGGCCCGTAACTCGGGATCATGCTGCACCGCGTCCTGAATCCCATCCATCGAATCCAATTGAGGCCCGAAAATGTGTGCCAAAACCCCCTCAGGTAAGCGAGACAGGGCGTCAGCCACCCGATTGTCCTTTCCGGGGCGATACTCGATCGCATAATCATATCCCAACAACTTGGTGACCCACTTTTGTTGCAGGGGAGAAGAAATCCGCTGCTCCAAAAAATGCTTCAAGCTCTGATGATCGGTCCGTATCGTAAAGTGACGCCCAAGTAGGTAGGGCCGCCATAGGGCCACCGCATGAATAACCGCCAGCATCTCCTTTTCATACACTGAGAGTCCCAGAGTTCGGGGAGCCAAAGCCTTACTGTAGAAGGCGATCGGCCGCCCTTCCTGCATCAAGACCGCCCCCACGCCCACGCCAGAACCATCTGTCTCTACCACGAACTGTTTGGTGAAATCCGGAAGTGCCAGCACTGGAGTCGTCGACATAGCCCGTTTGAGCCCTAGAAGGCCGTCTCTGCCTCAGCGTGCCACTCGAAAGCATCTTTTTGTAGCAACTGTGTAAGCGGCCTAGCAATCTTCCCATAGTCTTGCACAAAGCGCCGGTAGTAACCAGTGAGGCCTAAGAACCCCCGCAGCGCCCGAATGGTCAGAGGTCGTGGCCAAGAAAGCATACTCTCGATCTTCCGTGGGTCGGCCTTCACCCCGTCAACGGAAACTAGATGCCCCAAGTACTCCACCTCAGGTTGTCCAAAAGAACACTTGGACCGCTTAGCATATAGCTGATGTTGCCGGAGAGTAGAGAAGACCTGAGCCACATGACGTAGATGATCCTCCCAAGTAGCACTGTAGATCAGAATGTCGTCAAAAAAGATCAAGACGAAACGTCGCAGGAATGAGCGAAAAATCTCATTCATATTGGCCTGGAAGGTAGACGGCCCCCCCGTCAAACCATTGGCCATCACCAAGAACTCATAGTGACCGTCATGAGTCCTGAAGGCCGTCTTATGCGCATCCTCCTCCTTCATCAGAATCTGGTAGTAGCCTGACCGCAGATCCAGCTTCGTGAATAGGGTCGCCCCATGCAACTCATCCAGCAGCTCCTCAATCACGGGAATCGGAAACTTGTCTTTCACAGTAACACTATTCAAGGCACGGTAGTCAACGCAAAAACGCCAAAATCCATCTTTTTTCTTAACCAGAATAATCGGTGCGGAGAAAGAACTGGTACTAGGCCGTATGATACCCGCATCAAGCATCTCCTTCACACTGCGCTCAATCTCCGCCTTCTGGATGTAGGGGTACCTATACGGACGGATGTTGGGCGGTTCCGCTCCAGTCTGTAACACAATCTGATGATCACGGAAACGTGACGGTGGGAGTGTACTCGGCTCCTGGAAGATATCATCATACTCCTCTACGAGCGCCCGCAACTGGTCCGGAACCTGTGTCGATCCTTCCTCATCCGACCGCACCCCCAACAGAATCGCCATCAAACTACTGGATCCCTCAAGCTGCTGCAAACTGCGAAGGGAGATCTCCTTAACCGGAGAAGATCTGAGCCCGGTCAAACAAAACTGTCGCCCGCCTTGTCTGAACTCCATCGTCATCTGATCCCAATCAAAAGTAACCCGCCGCAACTGCTGTAACCACTGCACTCCCAGTACCATATCGGAGCCCCGGATCGGTAAGAGGTAGACATCCGTGCACCCCACATATTCCTGCATCCGAAGCTCTACCGCCTTCAATACCCCTTGGCATTGTAACTTGCTGCCATCCGCCACCATGACCTGAAATGCTGCGCCCGTGTCGATCCCCTGCCCCACCCTCCGTGCTACATCAGGGTGAATAAAGTTGTGAGTACTCCCACTGTCTACCAGAATCGTCACCCTCTCTCGTTGAATCCGCCCAGCCAACCGCATCGTAAGCGGGGGAGGATTGCATCCCTCCATGGCATGTAGGGAGACGCCCAACTCCGTCAAGTCTAGGTCTCCCCCAGACTCCAATTCCTCCTCCGGGAACACGTCCCCCTCGAGCTGCTCCTCCTGGTGCAACATAAAAACCTGTACCTTCTGGCACTTGTGACCTGGCACGAACTTCTCATCACAATTAAAGCATAAGCCTTTCTCCTTCCGAGCTGCCAACTCGCTCCAAGACAACCGAGTCACCGTTGGCTTGGTACCCGCGGGTGGCTCCCGTCGTGCTGCCGTCGCAGGGCCCAAAGCCGATCTACTCGTGATACGCGCCCGCTGCCTGTTGAACTTCTCTTCCTGGATACGTGCCAACGTAATGGCCTGATTCAAGGAACGAGGCATGAGTGCCTGCACCTCATCCCGAATATGCTCCTTAAGACCAGATATGAAACAGCTGTAGAGCGTCCTTTCCGGCCACTGCACCCGATTTGCCAACTTCTCGAACTCAGTACGATACTCCATAACCGACCCTTTTTGACGAAGCTTCTGAAGGAGTGCCTCAAAGTTCTCATACTCCAGTGGGCCAAACCGGGCCGTAAATCCATCCACGAACTCCCCCCAAGGCACGTACTCCCGTCCCCGCAGGAACCACTGTGTCCATTGGAAGGCATCGTCCTTCAGATGGAAGGACGCTAGCTGCACCCATTGGCCTTCAGGCACCTCCTGGTACTGGAAGAATAATTCAGCCTTGTGAATCCATTCCAAGGCGTCGCCGCCCTCGAATTCTGGAAAGTACATGCGCGTTAATCCGGGGGTCAACCGTTGTGTTCCTGGACCTCCGTCCCTCCTTGCGTGTTCCCCATGCTCAAAACCACCGTACCCGTGCGGCTGTCCCGCTCCCCAAGGCGGAGGCTGCGGAGGCTGCGGCTGGCCGCCCCACCCTGGGCCAAATCCGACCCCTCCTGGTGGCCCAAACCCGCGTGGAGGAGGAAGGAGTCCCCCCCTTTGCTGTCCCACCATGTCGGGTGGCCGCCGGAGCCCCAAAAGCTCCTCCCCGCCTCGGCGCCACTCTTCCGGGCCCGATCCCAGTCCGCCGAAGGCTGCTGCAGCGGATCCGGGCGGAAACAGCCCCGCCGGACCCCCGTACCCTGCTGCCGAGGTCGCAGGCAACCCGTATGCCGCCGATCCCGCACCCCCTGTCCATCCTTGCCACGCCGCGCCGGCCGGAGCCCCTCCCGAAGGCCGCACGCCCGCGATACCTTCCGCAGCCCGCTGGATCGGCTCCCGATCCGGCCGAATCGTCGTTGGCCGGGCCTTTCCCCTTCAGTAGAGTCTTCAACTCCTCCAAACGGGTCTCTAAACGCACTTCCAAAGCTGCCATGGAATCGGTGAGGCCAACAACATTCTCCTCTAGGGTTTCAATCCGCGAGGATTCCTCTTGATTGCGAGTATTCACCATTGCAGCGAGAATCGAATCCTCTGATACCAAATGTTAAGCACTAACTAGGAGAAGAACTAAGAGAAGGGAGTAGAGCAAAGTAGAGAGAAATTAGGGTTAGGGTTGGGAGAGAAGAGAAAAGAACCTGAATATTTCTTGCCTAGCTCCAAAAGAGAGGGGTCCGGGTATTTATACCCCCGGACCCAAGACCGGCCAGCCAAGGGGGCCGGCCGGCCCAAATGGGGCTGAACCCGGCGTGGTTCAGCCCCCCGATCCCGTATATTTAAGAGGAGGGGGCTGAACCCATTGGTTCAGCCCCAACATTGCCATGCCCGTGCCGTTGCCGCCGTTTGTAATGCTGTCCGAATAATCTAGCCTCGTCCGGGGGCGTAACAGAGTGAGTGAGAAAGAGGCGGCTAGGGAAAACGAGAACCGCTAGGTCGGTTTCCCCTTTTCTTAATTTCCAAATCACAAGCCAATTCAAGCATATACAAAAACAGTTTACATATCACCCTTATATAGGGAGAGATCAACAAAGCCCCGATCGGCCAAACACACAAACATACGCTACAAAATAAAATACAAAAAGATAAATAGATACTAGGCCCGTCAAGTGCGCGCAGGCTCACTCCATCTTCGTCCCTCGTGCGCGCCTAGTATAGACGCGCGCGAAACGTCTTCCTTCGACCGAGTCCACCCCGTACGTATCAACTACCCCGTGGTTCTCAACAACCTTGTCCTCAAGGTCAAAATCTAGAAACTGGGACTTCACTTCCGCTAATATCCATGTTGCCTCATCCTTGGCTTGTCCCTTCCACTGAATGAGAACCTGCCTCACGGGTTGGCCTTGAACATGTTCAGTGCAGTCGCCCAACAATGTCTCGGGCTCATAATGTGGGGCGACTTCACTACTCAGGCCTTCAGGCAGGGTGTCCTGGAGGGGGTGATTCCCCAACGCCCGCTTCAACTGCGACACATGAATACTGGATGAATTCGACTGTCAGGAGGAAGCTGCAAGCGGTATGCCCCTCACCTATCTTTTCCACGACCAGGAAAGGGCCAAATACCGCACAGAGAGCATGGGATGGAGGCGACGAGTCAAGGAACTTTGGCGATGCGGCTGCAACTTGACGAACACATGCTCGCCCGGTGATAGGAGAACCTCCCGGCGGTGTCGGTTGGCCTGCTGGGTCATTCTCTCCTGGGCGCGGCGGTGATGATGCTTCAACTACCGTAGAGCCTCATCCCGATCTTGAAGGTCCTCTGCCAAAGCTTGAACTTGACATTCCACGGCGAGACCGACCGGTATAGTCGAGGGAGGCCACCCATTGACTGTCTGGAAGGGGGTATCGCTTGCCGCCGATTGGTAGGTTGTGTTGTACCACAGTTCTGCCCATGCCACCCACTGGGTCCACTGACGGGGTTGCTCGGTAGCAAAGTAGCGAAGGTAGATGGCCACGCAGCGGTTGAGGACCTCAGTCTGTCCGTCAGACTGAGGGTGATATGTCGTACTGAATCATAGCTTCGTACCCTGCAAATAGAACAATTGCTGCCAGAAAGTGCTCCTGAAGACTAGGTCGCGGTCGCTAACAATGGAACGGGGAAAACCCGTGTAGGCAGACGATCTCGCCAATGAAGATCTGGGTCACCAACCTTGTCGTGTATGAATGCTTGTCGGGTATGAAGTGTTCGTACTTGGAGAGGCGGTCGACCACCACCAATAGACAGTTGTACCCCTGGGAGCGTGAAAGGCGGGTATTGAAATCCAATCTGATGTTCTCCCAAATCCGATCAGGCACCGACAGAGGTTGCAGCAAGCCGGCGGGGGCGAGGGTCCGGTATTTGGCCCTTTGACAGACCAAACAGTCAGCCACAAACTGTTGTACCGTTCTCATCATACCTTTCAAGTAGAGGATAGCTGCCAACCGACGGTAGATCAAATAGCCTCCTAAGTGTCTCGCTGTCGATGTGGAATGGAACTCCTCCAATAGGTGCGGTATCCATGGTGATGATGCTGCGAGGACCAGACAGTCACGGTAGTAGAGTCTGTCTCCCACTAGTCGGAAGGGAGGGCACGCATCTGGCACGATTTGTAGCTCGTTGTTCATGTGGCCGTAACGGGGATCTGCCTGTATCTCCTCCTGGAGGACTTCCGTGTCCTGCCACTAGCAAAGGGAGATCGTCGCCAATGTGTCGTCATGCTCGCGGCGGGATAAGGCATTCGCGACCGAGTTTGTGCGCCTGGTCTTGTACTTGATTGAGAATTGGTAGCCTAAGAGCTTGGCTATCCAGAGTTGTTGTGTTGGGGTGGAGACCTTCTGGCTCTATAGATGCTTCAAGCTGCGGTGGTCGGTCCTGACGTTAAAGGGCCTCCCAAGCAAATACGGGCGCCAATGTTGGACTGCTAGTACCAAAGCACATAACTCGCTATCATAGGCGGAAGCCACCTTCCGTCGGTCGGTGAAGGCCTTGTAGTAAGCGATGGGGCTGCCCTCCTACATGAGGACGACGCTGATTCCCTTCTTGGAGCCGTCACACTCCACGACAAGCGACTGGGAAAATCGGGCATGCTCAGGACCGGTGCTGCCACGAGAGCGCGCTGCAAGCTATAGAAGGCCTCTTGGGCGGTCGAAGGGCACCTGAGCGCCTCCTTCAGGAGGTGTGTCAGTGGCTGTGTCAAAGCCCCATAGTCGTGGATGAAGCGACGATAGTAGTCGGTGAGTCCCAAGAATCCCCTCACGGCCCGACGGCTCGCCGGCGTCGCCTGATGCAGGACAACCTTGATCTTTTTTGGGTCCATAGCGAGCCCTTCGTTTGAGATGATGTGACTCAAGTACTCGACCTACGGCTGGCCAAAAGTACACTTCTTCTGATGGGCCGCAAACCGATGGAATGCAAGGAAGCGGAGAACGGTGGAGAGATGGGCTAGATGGAGCTTCCGAGAAGAACTATAAACAAAAATGTCGCCAAAGAAAACCAGGATGAACCTACGCAAGTGCAGGCGGAACACGTCGTTCATGGCTGACTAGAAGGTGGTCGGGGAGTTCGTCAAGCCAAACGGCATAACGAGGAACTCGTAGTGTCCTTTGTGTGTCCGGAAGGCTGTCTTAGGCACGTCCTCTGCTCGCGCGCGAATCTGGTGGTAGCCCGAGCGTAAGTCCAGTTTGGAGAAATAGCGAGCACCTCGCAGTTCATCCAACAGCTCCTGGATGATGGGAATGAGGTACCTGTCCGGCACCGTGAGCTTGTTTAGCTCTTTGTAGTCGACACAAAACCGTCAACTGTCGTCCTTCTTTCGCACGAGCAGCATCGGGTAGGGGTGCAAACTTGTCCCGGGCCCAGTTACCCGGCCCGGCCCGGGTCTGAGCCCAGTAAGGCCCGGTCTGAGCCCGTTAAGGCTCGGGTCTGTTTAGGCCCGTACCAATCCCAGACCGAGCCTAAGGGCGCTCATCAGGCCCCCTTATTTGGCTAAGGCCCAGCCTGGTGTCTGGCCCGGGCTAGACTCAGGCCTGGCCCGGCCTGAAAGCTCTACTCCGACCATTAAAAAATGTTGGGTTGAGCATTATAAAATGTTGGCCCAACATTTTTTTAATACTGGACAACATTAAAATGTTGGGCACGGTGCCCAGCATTAAAATGTTGGACAGCCCTACATTTTAAAATGTTGGACAACCAGACATTTTATAATGTTGTGCGAGCATTTTGGGGCCTGCTTGGGCCCGGTGTGGTGGGATCAGGTAGGTCCCCATATTATAACGAGGTATGGGCTGGCTTGGGCCCGGTTTGAGTGGGGCCCTACCTGGGTCTGGCAACAAAAAAGCCCGGGCCCAGGGGGCCCAAGCCCGGCCCGGGCCCAGTGGGCTTTTTTTGCACGCCTAGCATCGGGTTGGAGAAGGGCTGACACTCGGTTGGATGATGCCTGCACTCATCATCTCGACCACCATGGCCTCCATGGCATTCTTCTGGTCGTGGCTGTATCGATAGGGACGGACCGAGATTGCCGCCACGCTGGGTTGCACGATGTTGTGGTCGAACGCACGCGGCGGAGGTAGCCCATGCGGTATGAAGAAAACTGCTGGATAGTCGTCGAGGAGGCGCTGGACGTTCGGATGTACTGGTGGTGGTGTCGGGTCAGATCTCAACTCCACGTGCCACATGAGAACACTGGAATCCGGGTCGAGAGTGTGTAGAATGGATCGGAGGCCGGCTGGGGAACAAGCTAGGGAGGGATCGCCCTGAAGGTGATGAGTCGTCCTCGCTGCTTCATAGTCCATTGTGAGCCATCCTCACTTGTGCTTACAGTCCCCGAGTGTGCTCAACCATTGCAGGCTGACACACCGACCAGAAGTGTGTCTACGGTGGTCGTCTCCAAGGGAGACATGGAATCCTGGTGCTGGAGTCACCGTAAGGCAGAGAACCTCAACAAGGCCCTGTGAGAGGAAGTTGTGACTGGCGCCGTTATCGATCATAAATACCACTGTCGTTCGTCTGCTGCAGGGTGGCCGCCAACTTCATTGTGCACGGGTCGGTGATGTCGCGCACTGAGTAGCAAGAAACTTTCAGGCGCTGGATGGTGGCGCTCGGCTCTGCCATATTGGTCCTGTCATCCTCGAGCTCGAGGGCCTCAAAGTCGGCCATGACAATCTCTTCTTCCTCAACTCCTAAGAGCATCTGGAGGCCCTTGTTGGGACACTCGTGGGTCGGTGAGTACGGACCCTTGCAGCGGAAACAAATACCCCTTCCCCGAAGGTCAAGGTACTCCTGATGAGAGATATGATGGGGGACGTGTTGGTGGCGGTGCGACTGTGATGGGGGATGTCCTGAGGTGGGAACATTATCCGGGGCTGGCCGACCAAGAGGAGCCGGCGGCCGGGAAGCGGCAGGCCGGGAGGGGGACCGAAAGAGGTGGTGGGAACCGGACGTCGGGGGCGGCGGCGGCGACGACGGTGGCAAAATTTGCCTCCACAAAACGCGCTTGCTCCATTGCGCGAGACAGGGTAGTGGGGTCGTGGACCCGAAGACGGTTACGGACGTGTGTGGCCACCTCGATGAAGTCGTCTATGTAAGCGTCCACGGAGTCGGCATGGCGGACGTTGCTCAAGCGCTCATACGAGTTGTCGGCGACGATTGGCGGAGCCAACGGTCCCAATGAAGGGTCAAACCCTTCATGTAAATCGTGGCGAGGGGGACCATTTGAGCCGTGGACGTTCCCTGGATGTCGAAGTTGTGCTCGGCCCGTGCGAACCAACCCAAGGGATCGGTCCCGTCGAAGACCGGCAGTTCAAGGTGGCGTAGGGGGCCAGAGGAGAGCTCGAAGAGAGGATGGTCGTCGGCCGGAAAAGTGTCGGGGCTGCTGGCCGACGCCACGGTGGCGGACGGTTGGGCCAGCGAGGCAGCCGATGACGGGGGGCGGGCGGCGAGGAGTGCGTGGATGTTGTGGAAGGCCACTTGGAGGTCTGATAGAATCGCATCGACCCGGTCGAGGCGGTCGGAGAGCGCCGCCGTGACTGCGGCCAGATCGGGATCACGCACCATGCTGCGGGTGAGGGGCATACGCCGGGCCGCGGAGAGGAGGCCCAGATGTCGACCGGAGGCGAGATACACGGGAAAGGGGGTGCCGAAAGGCCCCAAGAAGTCGCACGGACGGTCAGCGGGCGGCACCTGTGTGTGGCATAGCGGGGTGCGACGCGGCAAGGGGTGCGGCGTGCGGAGGCTGGCTGGCCAGTTGTAGCGAGGAGTTGGAGTGCGGGGGAGGCGGGAAGGCCTGCGGTGAGGTTGCCGAGCGGGCGGCGTCGGGCTGTGCGAGCGCAGGAGAGAGAGAGAGAGAGAGAGAGAGAGAGAGAGAGAGAGAGAGAGAGAGAGAGAGAGAGAGAGAGAGAGAGAGAGAGAGAGAGAGAGAGAGAGAGAGAGAGCAAACGGAACCGCTGGGTTTGTTTTCCCTTTCCTTAATTTCCAAATCACAATTCAATTCAAGGATACAAAAACAGATTACCTATCAGCCTTATATGAGAGGCCAACAAGGCCGATTGGCCAAACACACAAACATACGCTACAAAATAAAATACAAAAAGATAAATAGATACTAGGCCCGCCAAATGCCGCGCAGGCTCATGCCGTCTTCGTCTCTCACGCGCGCGTAGTATAGACGCGCGCGAAACGTCTTCCTCTGACCTGGTCTGCCCCGTCCGTATCACCATCTATCAAGGGTGAACAAATGTTCCTTATTTCTTAATCAGCGCGACGCATTATAGATTTATTGTAGCGTGTTATCCTATGAAATCAGTATATATAGTTCCCATAAAATTGCAATATGCTTCATTTATTGATTTTTTTTTACTTATTACGCCGTGTTTAATGAAATGCTCAAAATTCTAGTATAAATAATTTTCAGCTTGAAGGAGGGGATTCCAAACTTAATTTCTGATCTTTATTCCTCGACCCTTGTGGTATTTTTGGTGTTTGGAGGGAGGTATTCTTTTCATCTCGTGTTAGATAAGAGACACAAACAATTAATACAGTATTCCATCATTTGCTAGTATTTTATGTCTCTCTTTCTCTTGATGAACGACTGATAACGATGGTGAATGGCCCGGCATAGGTTCGAGAGCGATTTTCATCAAAATCACTCGTAGACACTTCACCTTATTTATCACTTCCTCCGTTGTGAGCAGCAAGCTGTCAAGAAGGAATGACTTGATGGTGAGGATAGAAGCCACTTTCTCAAGTGCACTAGTCCTCGTCCTAATCAGTTCGATGTCTTGAATGAGTATGGTTAAATGAGATATGATGCATTTATTATTTCGAGTTAGCTCCATACTCTCATTCATCATGAATTGCTCCACAATTTTATCCATCATTTTGATGCTCTCCTTCGGGGTCGCGATTTCACCCTCCAAAACATGATCACGAGTATGCGCAGCACTAATCACCTAGGCAAGAAGAAGAGTAGCAAGAAGGATCAGATCATTATAAGCATGCCTACATTAAATATATGATGTATACTAGACCTCTAGGAAGATCAAGCTTGGGAGCTCTCTTTAGTTGGTAGTCCAGCTGCCGAGGCATATCTGCAGGAGATGAATCCCACTCCTTGCCTCTTGTTCTCCTAGAAGTCGCGGAAGATATTTCCCACTCACTCACATATTGGGGGAATCTCCTCAAGAAGGCATGACCTTATCTCCAGAAGGCCCTTTAACAAATCGATTGAAATCATTAATGTATGCTCTGAGGAAGTGGGACTTGCAAAAAGAATACTTGCCCTCATAAAGGGAGTGCTTGTTCTATCAAAAATCAAGGGAGCCAATTTCCTTGCAATAAAGGGAAAGAAATTACCATAATATTGAGTGTCAAGACGAACACAAAAGAATAACAAAGATAATAGGACACTAACCATAGTCGGTTGTTGCCCCCTTTTCTAGATGTTGATATGTGATCTTTCAGGGGTGGAAGTTTATCAGGCACCATCACCTCATGTGAGATGAGCTAGTTCGCACACAACAAGATAGGGTGTTTGTTACATTCGACACAACCAGATAGGGTGTTTACATATAAGTTCTCTAACCTAACAAAGTTCAATGTTTTTTTCCCTTTTCTTGGGAGAAGATTTTTTGGAACTGATGGCCGAAGAAGAAGATGAATCACCAAGAGAAAAGAAGGGTGGAGAAGGCAAGGACATTAAGTCTATTTACTTACTTTTTTTTTAATTGTATATGGTCATTTTGATAAAAATGCCCTAAAAGTGATGACAGCTGGATACTCACAAAACTACCAATCTTAGGCATGTTAGCATAAGTGCGAACTCAACATGTCAGGAGATGACATTTGACATGTGAAGTTACCTGGGCACACTAGTCATCAAGAGACATACTAATCATAAGTAATTGCCATTAATGATACCTAATATTCATTAGCTTGGCATGGGGAACAGCATTTAGATCCCCATTCATCATCAGTTGTTCAACACATGACGTAATCATCAATTCGATTCAACAAGGCACCCACAAGGCTATTTGTCAATCTGATTTGGCAAAATGCATGTAAGGCAATGATATCTCTTTCATTTAAGGGGGGTACATTTATGGAGGTGCATTGGCCTAAGGAATTAGCATGCTTTCCATAAATCCCCTATTTCAATGCAATGATATCTCTTTCATTTATTAACGCGAGGTTCACAAAACGTCAGAAATTCATGTATAATATTTATAAAACCGATATCGACAAGTGTTGAACATGGGCAATGGAGATGTGTCAAGGGTCATTACTATTGGAGATGTGCGTCTAAAGGCTAACCTAGGTTCCTTGTTATTTCTCTCAGAATTTTGTGTTCCTGATATTCATTTTTGGGTGTGTATTGGGGGGAGGCTCACCAAGTGCTCAGTGGTTACAGTTAGGGGATGCAAGAGGTTCAACCTCTGCAATATGGATTTGAGTGTCATTAGTGAAGATGAGGTGAATGTTGTTAGAGATGATGGGTCCACTGGCTTGTGGCGCACAACGAAGTCTTCACATTTGTTGAGGGGAAGCGTTGCTTGGTGACTACGGAAGCGCTTTTAGAGTTGAAGGTGAGAAAAAACGAACAACATTTGGTGTCATCGTCTTCTTCAACAAGATCAGTTATTGCTCGAGCTGGTTCGTCCAAATCTTTGCCTCCCATTGAAGATGTTTCTTACTTTGTGATGAAAGGTCAAGTATTAGCATTGTGCTTAAAAACTGAAACATGAAAAAAAAAACCCAGTTAGACAACGGGCTCACGATCATTCTTCGACGTGCGGATCATCATTGTGGCTTCTGTTATTAGCGGATTTGAGTCCCTTCTCCTGCGGATGTAGAGGACAAATTAGAAGCTGAGCCACACAATTCTGTGTGTGATTTTAAGTTGAATTTTCTTTTATGATTAATGGGCTTGAAATGAAGCATATCTCCCCATGACTCTTTTAAATTATTAACTACGGTCTCTGTTCCGCAGCTACTTGTAGGTTGGGTTGGCTCGTTTCAAATTTGATTTCGCAGCTTTCGTTTTTTTCTCATCCGCCTGTCTTTTTTGTTTTCTTAATTGAAATGAGAGGCGGTGGTTGGATTGACGAGGAAAGCTTGTCGTGGTTGGACTCTGATTATCCCTTAAATTTTATCCTCTCTTAGTTGTGTTAAAAATTCTCGTGTTTCTGTTTTTTTTTTCTGTAGTTGTTATTTCCTAGTTTGCAAAGTGTGAGCTTTTTTAACAGGCTGCGCGCTGTCATGAGCCATTCATAATTTTCGCGGCACGTTTCCATTTGGTTCGCTCTAGTCTGGATCTCTTGGGCTTGTTCTCTTTTAGATGCTATTTTACTTTCTTGGGCTACTGATTATTATGTTATTTTCTGTGTTGTTATTGTGCTTCTTGTGTTTCTCTAGTGCCGCCCACCCTCGCCCTCGCCCTCCCCAGGTCTTCTCCCTCATGCCACGCTCGTGCCCCCTTGAGCTCTCTCTCTCTCTCTCTCTCTCTCTCTCTTTCTCTACGCCCACCTATTTGAGAATGCTTGATGGTCTGAATTTACTGTATTTTTTGGAGAAATTTCTGTCCATTTTTAGTGAAAGGAAAAAATGTTAGATCATCATAACTTTACTAGTCATGCATGGACTTCCCCATTTCGTAGTATGAGGCAACAGTCACTACTATTATAAATCTTTATGATGGTGGCTTTATGCACGATCATTACTATTATAAATCTTTATTTTTATTGCCGCCATCACATTTTGAGGTTTGCAAATAACAACTGCCTTATTTAATTATAAGCTTGAAATTTATTAAAAATAAGTAGTGCTAATGGAAATTGAGGACACCACATTCAAAGACATACAAATGCACATTTTTTTTGAACATAATGCGTGGAGGGGGGATCGTTCGTTGACGACATAATAGTACAGTTGTCTCAATCATCAACACCATAGTTCACCATTCAGCACCTATGAACAACGATATTCTGTCATGCCGAGCATCCCTACATTCTGATGATCCCTTGATCTATTGAATAACAATTGACGAATCGCCCTATCTCTGCCATGGTAGCCAAAACGCCTTCGTGCGTATGTGTATGCTTTAGTAAAAGAAGTTCGATGGTGTTGACTATTGGGCCATGGATGAGAGTTATGCGGGCACAGGGGAAAGCGTCCTGGGCAGAAATGCGCGTACACAGGTTATAAAAAGATCGAATTGTGCTCACGAAAAGAAATTTAATCGTTGGTGTTCTTGACAAGAATGAACAAAATTCGCGGGGTTCTATTGACAGTGGTGTGCTTAGTAATGCTTGCTAGTGGTGGTGTCCATTGGCAGTTTAGCAACTAGCAAGCTTGATAAAATTTTTAAAAAAGTGTTAAGTAAGCCAGTAATAGTGGTGTTCATTTTTTATCATGCTTAAAGTTTATTTTGTCATTAATATGACAGATCATAAAAATACAAAAAATTAAATTAGGGTAGAAAAGAAAACATATCCATGTACTTATTTTTTATGATCATGCGTTGCATCTCCATGGTAATTTCTATCATAAGTATAAATATTTGTTTTTGAACCTTAGGTTGAAATAATATCAAAGTTTATAATTTTTTAAAATTATTGTTCAAATCTCAGTGATAAAACTTTCAATAATATCATTAAAATGTCAAGAATTTGATTTTAAAAAAAGTTCAATATTTAGCGCCATCACATAAAAGAGAGTACGCGCACATGAGTGAAGGTGCACGGCCTCTCGTGCCCGACGCGACTGTATTTCGGAGGCTCCCCGGCGGGCTTCGCGAGCTTGTATAAAATGATGTGGTCGCACGTGCTTCGACCGTATCATTTTTACGGTGGGCTTAGGTGTTTTTATTCTTTTGACCCTATCATTTTTTGTAATTAATGAAAAAAATTAATTTTTTTGAGAAATATCCGCATGCTCGCGCCAATATGCAGATCGTAATTAATGAAAAAAATGGAAAATATATTTTTATTTTTTTGAAAAAAAACTGCATGTTCACGCCTTGATTTATATATTTTAAATATAATATTTATATATTTAAAATACTATAATTAAATATAAATATTTTAACCGCGTGGGCCGAGCTCTGGATGCCTCCGTCGCAGGCGGAGGTGCGCGATGCACTGCGCGTGATGGGTTTCAAAATCATTTATAGGAGAGAAAACCCCCTCATGATCCCCACCAAAAGAGGATCATGGATGGGCCACTCCCCCCATAATCTCTCATGATGAGAATTATGGGGGCGGGACCCACTCCCTCTCCTCGGGGAGGAGGGCTGCCACCGGCGGCAAGACCGCCGCCGTCGGACGGTCTAACCCCCGCCGGCGGCCGGACCTCCCAGGCTTCGCCACGGCTGGACCACCGGCCTCACCGTCAGGGAGGCCGCCGGCTTGGCCGCGGCCGACAAAGGCCGGCCTAACCGGCCACGGCCCGCCTAGCCGCGGCCAGCCGTAGCCGGCCAAGCCTGGCCGCGGCCGACCAAGGCCGGCCTAACCGGCCACGGCCCGCCTAGCCGCGGCCGGCCTAGACGCGGCCGCCTTGCGACGACTCGGCCTAGCCGCGGCCGCCTTGCGACGGCCCGACAACAGCCGGTCTTGCCGCGGCTGGCCATGGCCGCCCCGACCGCGACCAGCCGCTGGCGGACCGGCCACGGCAGGCCGCTGGCCGAGCCACGGCAAGCCGCCGGCCTAGCAGCGATCGGACCGCCACCTTTAGCCGCCAGGCCGGCCGCCCCCACCGCCGGCCGCCCGACCGACCACCGCCGTCGCTATGACGGCCTGCCACCATGGGAGGCCTCCCCACCGTCCGATCGAGGGGAGGCCCTCCTCGTCATTCGATCACGAGGGTAACCACCCACTAACCCAGCCCGCCATGATCCTCCCCTGGAGGCTATAAAAGGGACCCCAGGGCCTCTTCATTCTTCACCTTTTCTCATCTCCAGGTTGTCTTCTTCTTCCTCAGGTGAGAGCACTCCTACCTCCTCCATCGAGTCGGCCACCGCTCGCCAAGAACCACCAGCAGCCCCCATCGGCCACCAGTGATCACCAGCGGCTATAAGCACCCCGCCAATGCGTTGTCAGCAAAAGAACGCCCAAGACCTCAAGGAAGTCGAACGAAGAAGGCCTCCGAAGCCAGCAAGCGCGCGCTGCCCCGAGAGTACGCGCCAGAAGCATCCCACGCATTCCCCGTCTAAGTCACTTCCGCGGTGCAGTCTGTTGCCCGCAGGAAGCTATAGTCTTTCTCTTCCCTCAAGTTGTAACGGGAGTGGCCTGTCGCCCCGATTCACCAAACATACTGTAATTACCGGAAGCTAGTGGAATTTGACCGGCACAGACCCTGTCACGTGGTTTTTTACCCATTTAAGGGGTTTTTCCACGTCATCATGACTTGTGTCTACTGTTCATCTTCATTGACTGTGTGCGCGCGTTAGTCCGCAACAGCGCGGTTTTAAGTTTTTTAATTAAAAAAGGTAAAAAAAAGGCGGGTTGTAATAGGCGGTGAGATTAGTCCCACATCGGGCATAATTTTTAACTTGATCTGGTGTTTATAAGTAAAGGCGTGACAAAACAACTATAATCGAAATTCTATGGGCTGGACCGTGCAGGCTGCATATGCAGAGCGGGCAGAATAGGCAGTCTTGAATAGGCGGTGTTGCACCTATATGCAGGGTGATGGCCTTTGCATATATATTGGCCACCACTTCGAATGGTAGGATGCCCTACAAATTTCTAGGTTTAGGGCACTCTATCATTGTAAGTTTAGGAGATCTCGGGAAAAAATATGGGCAGTTTTGATTCTTTTCTGCGATCAAACGGCTGAGATCTTATGTTCTGATCAAATCGGATGGCTTAGATTGATTTGGCGGAGATCGGCGTTACACCGCGATATATTTTTGTATATATATATGAGAGATTTTTGCGTGCCAACAAAGGAGGTTGGGTCTACGCATTTGTGACTTCTGTCATACACTTTTGCATAGAGCCTACAAAATTTTGGCTTCTCATTGGCTTATACGCCGCCTGAGGCCCGGACCCAAGAAAAAAATCTATATATATAGGCTATTAGAAAACCGGTCGTGGAAAACCAAAGTTATTAGAAAAAAATTTGTAGAAAAAAATAGTATGGATAGAAAGTAGATGTAGGACCTACAAAACTAGAAGCATGAAAATGTGATACAAAAGTTATAACTTTTCTAAAATTGTAACGTTTCACTGTTTTTCAAAAAGCCTCAAAAACACTTCACAAGTTTTTTCCCACCACCGAGAAATTAGCGAAAATTTTCTGTACGTGGAACGCACGCGGAGAACCGTGCGTTTCACGTCAATTTTCTCCTATGTCTTCTATTTTTTCACAAAATAAATCACGAAATATTGAACTATGCATTTTTACGCTCATTTTAAGTACTCATATAACTATGTTTTGGGGTGAAAATCCAACTGTAAAAAAAATGTTTTTTTGAACTAAAAATCCAGTTCATTTTTCGAACTAAAATTCAACTGGATTTTACAATCAATGAAAATCAAACTGTATTTTTGAACTAAAAAAAGGTTCCGCACAATTCTCTCATGCGTTGCACGCACAGAAAATTCTCTCGAGAAATTAAGGCTCCTTTTTTGGCAGGGTGATGACTGTCATAGGGTTAAATTATCATTAGGCACTTCATCAACTTTTATGTTCAAACTGATGATATTTGTTAGATGATCCTTAATAAATGACGGTTTAACTCATGCGTTTCTGAACACCTCTCAAACAACAATAGCTGTGGGAGTAGAACTTTTCACAAAGCTGCTAACATTCAATATCTTTAAACAAATTCAATCAACTTTGTAGATAGAAGTGGGAGGGGGTTCAGGAAGGATAAAGTGCAGCGAATACACTGCACCGTAAAATGCAGGTGATCCGACGGCTGCGAGTTCATTTTAGCTCGTGCGGAGATGCGTGCACATCTTAACTCGCTTTGAGATGTGTGCGTTGAGATGTGCACGCATCTCCGAGTGCTCACATCCATCGAATTGATAGAGTGCAGCGGCTCGCATCCGTCGAATCGCGTTGCACTTTACCCTCCCCGGATCTAGTGGGAGGAAGGAAAGAGGAAAATATTTTCGGTCTCCTAACTAATAAGAGATACTAAAAAGATGATTAGACTGAAATAGTGAACCACAGAGATTCTTTTGCCCATGTGCCAGTCCTTTTTTACAAGGATTTGCCCTCTTTATCATAAGGCTATATTCAAACCGTACTATTTAACATTTAAATTTTTCTCTGAATTCCTTTTCTAATCTAATAACATTAAAGGTGTAAGTTGAAACCAATTGAACCGCCTAATTAAATCGAACCAAATCAAATTGCTCAATTCAATCACGGTTTTAATTTTTGAAAAACCATGTGGTTTGTTTTGGTTCGTGATTTTGAAAATCAAACCGAACTAAGTCGTACCAAACCGAGCCGTATTAGCACTTACGTAAACATTGGTAATTTAGGGTCGTGATATGATTTATTTATTTGGGCGTCACAATTGACACGTAAAAATTTAATAAAAAGTTAATTTGTGTTGAATTAAGTTATTAACTACAGTCACGCATTGTTTCTCTTCAATTCATGCGAGTTATGGTGATAATCATCATACATGCAAGTATATAACTATATTTTAAAAAGTTTTTTTTAAGATTATGACTTAGTTTGGCATGGTGGTGGCGATTGTGAACATGGGGATTAAATTTGTTAGGTCGCTCAAAGTAGAATTACCTTCCTGCTGTCCCCAACTTGGGTTTTATAGGCAAACCCTAGGTTTAATACAGGTATCGGATATTCCGGTATCCGAACCAGACTCGTTAAGCCTCCGAACCCGTTATGTACCCAAATATATATTAACAAAATCGTCATTCGTTAATGCCCTCCTAAAGAACTTCATCCACTTTTATGTTAAAGCAGATATATTCTTTAGGTGAGCGTTAACGAATCACCGTTTAACCCCATCATGTTCACGACCATCACCACTATGCCAAATATATTCATATATTCAGTTTGGTCCAATAATTTTCACTATTCCATTTAAATTTTCGAAATCACATAAAGATGATTCTGTTTATGATTTTACTGTAAAAAAAAAAACAAACCAAACTAAATCATTAGAGTCCTATGCAAGGCTTCATGCTCCCAAACTAATGCTTATAAATACTTGTATAACAAATTGTTAGACAAATAACCCCCGACCTTCCTCTGAAGAAAAAAAAAATCATTTCAAACAAATAATATATTATTTTGATCTCGCACGAGTCTTCTCCTTTCACATCCTCGATATCCTCCCCCATACATTCATGTACGCCGCATTATTATTATCATATTCATATAGAACCCTATCAATCCCGAGGAGAGAGAGAGAGAGAGCAAAGACTAAAGAGAGGTCAGGGAGGAGAGAGATGAAGAGTTTAGAAATTGAGACCTACACTCTATAGGGAGGAGAGAGAAGCCCAAAAGAGCAGAGAGAGAGAGAGAGTAGAAAGAGGAGAGAGAAAGAAGAGCTAGAGAGGGAGAGAGTCGCATAAAGCTGATCTGAGGAAGCTAATAACTCAGTCGTCCTCTTCTACCTCCCGCCTCCATATCTCAACAGCAGCAGCAGCAGCAGCCAGCAGCGTGCTTCTCTTCCCTGTTGCTGTTAGAACAAAAAGAGTCCCGACAACGCCAGCTTTTTCCTTCAATATCCTTTCACTTCTCCGAAAGCTATCCCCCCGCTCGGCCCTCGTCACTATATATCTTTATTTATAATTTTATTTACCACTACTTTTATTATTTTGCCAAAAATGGATAGTCAACTTAAAATACACCTCTATACATTTAGGTCGCGCTCTCTCTCTCTTTCCATCTCCTAAAGATACATAAAACCGCATGCAGTCTACATTATTCCCATCACTCTCAATTTCTCAATCACAATAAATTCTGCCACTTTTATATTTATTTATATATATAAATATAAAGTTAACAAATAATATTTGTGATGATTTTAACCATCGGTGTCATAGGAGATATAGATGTTGGGCCACTTTAGGCAAAATGCTATCATTGGACATAGTGCAATGCAAATAAATAGCCATGGGAACTAGCTCAACTTCCTAAATTAATTTGGGCGCTGATATTAGCACCGCAGTTTTGGCTATTCGCACTCAAAAATTAAAAAAGGGGGAGGAGCAGGGCATCATTGTCTGGAGGAGGAATGGACGCTTGAAAATCAAGAATAGAGGAGCGCTGCCGGCAAGAGGAAGAGAGATTGCTAGCCGTCAAATAATGGAGGAAAACGCGGCGGGATAAAGAACGCCGCTCGGAAAATGGAGGAAGCACGAGGGAGGCGAGTGTAAATAAAGAATAATTTTTATGGAGTGCTGGCTAATGGGAATTCTAAAAATCCAAAAAAAGTCAAATTTTGAGTGCAGATAGCCAAAAGTGCGGTGTTAATATCAACGCTCATTCATTTCTCATATTGAAAAAAAGGATTAGTAGGTTAATTAATGAATAACCATTATAGTTTATGTGCATGGAGGAGACATGTTATATTATCATTTAATTATGTTATATAATCAGTAATGTATAGCAAGCATATGAGCTGCTAACAGTGAAAGCTTTATGTTAGCTCATGTGTAACTCTCTTTTATATTCATATTCTATTCACCAAAGACAGACATTCATTGATAATGAAATCCATGTCCAAAGTAGCAACCAATTACCACCAAAAAATTCTCCAAGCGACACGAAAGAAATGGTTGAGAGGGAGCTATCTTACCTCGTAGAGAGCGAACGCGAAGGGACGATGAGATATCATATTGTTATTATCGATATAGCTCGTCATATCATAGATATGGATTAATTGTAAAATTTAATGAATAGTTGAAATTAAGCTTTTGCAAGATTAATGAAATACATTATTTCTTTTAGTATGATGAATAACCTTTCTAGATGCTTATACATTCTCAATGCATTTACTTAGGCTCCGTTTGGAAGGATTTATTTGACCGGTGAAAATAAGTCATGTCAAATAGAGCCTTAGACTAGTAAATTGACAGTGTTGAGCTAGAAAATTTCCAATTGACATAGAGCTTTTCCACTCAATACCAATGAATTTTAATATCTTTTGTAAATGCCTCCCTAAAAAAGCCAACTAACAGTAAATGCCAATACAATAATTTTAATTTATAATATCAATTGTAAATGCCTCTCTAAAGATAAATGGTCCTACTCAATTGGCAGTGCTGAGCTTTTCCACTGTAGATGTCTCCTAACAACAACATCAACACTACCTTTACAATATATATATATCTCATTCTATGATTTTGCTTCAATTACTCCTCCAAGATGGATAATGGGCATTATCATTGTTTTATGAGATTTATGCCAATGGCACACATGTGATAGCTGTGAGTAAATGTAATCGCAAAGAGAATGATTGTAAATGCTCAACAGATGTATTGTAGTTTTTTCGCACAATTTTCTTATAACATTTTATGCGTACTTCTTTTCATCCAGATACTATGAAAAGTGTGCTTGTTGGTAATTTCTCTGAAATGAAGCATTGAAGTTCTTATAGAACTTGTTTATACACTTTTTGGCAAACTTTTACTCGTCACTCTCCTTCCAACATGAGTCACATCAGTTTTCACTTCTAACACATTATGGAAAAATTTCACTTATGTTGGGTCAAACAGAACATGATACCCAACGTCTAAAGTTTTGGTCACGGAGAATAGGTTTTTCTTCATTCAAGATACATGATAAATACTTCGCAAAGTGAGTGACCCATTATTACTGCCTCAAGAAATCGTACCCTCCTTCTCTACTACATATATAGTATCATCAGTGGTAATAATAACATCATTACCTGAGTACGTTTTCAGAAAAGAGAACTTTGACTCATCCCCAGTGAGATGATGTGCATACCCCGAGTTAATGATTCAGTCATCCTAGAAGTTGATAGAGGTCATGACACGAATAGTTGTTGTAGACATATCTTCCATGAAAACATTCTCCCATTCATCTTCATCATCCCTGGATTCAGCTTCTCCTTTTCCTGCAACGTGCCCCGACTAAAGATTAACACTGTCGCCTTTCCTGATATGACCAAGCTTATTGCACATGTAGTATCTTGGTCCTCTCTTCCTAGCTCGATCCCTCCATCCTGCTTAGGAGGCTTGCTCCTTTCCAGTTGTGATGTAGTTGATGGACCATCTTCTACAAGTGTCTTCTTCTGCCAGTTTCATCTCTCTTCTTCTTCCCAGAATAAAAAACTTCACTATCTCCCCCTGAGATATATAGTGCATTCATCCATCCATCTTGCCAAGTTCTCTTGCAAAGTAACCAGATTTTCCAGCTCCAACAACGATTGTTGATTGGTCCGTCCATGCACAGATGTAACAAAGGCCACATATTCCTTCCACAAGCACCGGATAATGTTCCTCTTCAACTTCACCTCTGAGATAGGCTTTTCCAGATCCAATGCTGAAATTTCAGTGCATAGGTTCTTCATCTTCTAGAAGAAAGATGATATAGACAGCTCTTCTTGAGTTGCTTTTGCCAACTCATTCTCTATAAATTATAGCTGAACTATATTCTTTTTATTGAACAGGTCATCCAAGGCCGTTCAAATCTCAGCAGCCGACCAACATCCAATAATGTGGTCGAAGAGCTCCGGTAAGATTGCTCGCTTTAGAGTGAACTTTGCCTTCGTATTTATTCTCCTCTAAGCCCTCACCGCCTCAGTATTTCCTCCAGCAGCAACTACTTCTTGTCTGTCATCTCCATCGACGACCTCCCAAAGGTCCTCGCCCAGAAGTTAGCTCTACATGTAAGACCTCTACTTTTTAAAGTTGGTATGCATCAGGATCTCAATTCTCAGACCTCTTGCATAATTGGCTTCCATTGTTGTAACTCTGGTTCACTTAAGCTTCCAAAGGACTATCACACCTCTGAGGTTAATCTCTACTAACTCATATGTCTCTTTGATACCATGTAAATTTTTCGTAACAAATAATATTTGTGATGATTTTAACCATCGGTGTCATAGGAGATATAGATGTTGGGCCACTTTAGGCAAAATGCTATCATTGGACATAGTGCAATGCAAATAAATAGCCATGGGAACTAGCTCAACTTCCTAAATTAATTTGGGCGCTGATATTACCACCGCAGTTTTGACTACTAACAAATAATATTTGTGATGATTTTAACCATCGGTGTCATAGGAGATATAGATGTTGGGCCACTTTAGGCAAAATGCTATCATTGGACATAGTGCAATGCAAATAAATAGCCATGGGAACTAGCTCAACTTCCTAAATTAATTTGGGCGCTGATATTACCACCGCAGTTTTGACTATTCGCATTCAAAAATTGAAAAAGGGGGAGGAGCAGGGTACCATTGTCTGGAGGAGGAATGGACGCTTGAAAATCAAGAATAGAGGAGCACCGCCGGCAAGAGGAAGAGAGATTGCTAGCCGTCAGATAATGGAGGAAAACGCGGCGGGATAAAGAACGCCGCTCGGAAAATGGAGGAAGCACGGGAGAGGCGAGTGTGAATAAGGAATAATTTTTGTGGAGTGCTGGCTAATGGGAATTCTAAAAGTCCAAAAAAAGTCAAATTTTGAGTGCGGATAACCAAAAGTGCGGTGTTAATATCAACGCTCATTCATTTCTCATATTGAAAAAAAAGGATTAGTAGGTTAATTAATGAATAACCATTATAGTTTATGTGCGTGGAGGAGATATGTTATTTTTCTTATCATTTAATTATGTTATATAATCAGTAATGCATAGCAAGCATATGAGCTGCTCACAGTGAAAGCTTTATGTTAGCTCATGTGTAACTCTCTTTTATATTCATATTCTATTCACCAAAGACAGACATTCATTGATAATGAAATCCATGTCCAAAGTAGCAACCAATTACCACCAAAAAATTCTCCAAGGGACACGAAAAAAATGCTTGAGAGAGAGCTATCTTAGCTCGTAGAGAGCGAATGGGAAGGGACGATGAGATATCATATTGTTATTATCGATATAGCTAGTCATATCATAGATATGGATTAATTGTAAAATTTAATGAATAGTTGAAATTAAGCTTTTGCAAGATTAATGAAATACATTATTTCTTTTAGTATATTGAATATTCTTTCTAGATGCTTATACATTCTCAATGCATTTACTTAGGCTCCGTTTGGGAGGACTTATTTGACCGGTGAAAATAAGTCATGTCAAATAGAGCCTTAGACTAGTAAATTGACAGTGTTGAGCTAGAAAATTTCCAATTGACATTGAGCTTTTCCACTCAATACCCATGAATTGTAATATCTTTTGTAAATGCCTCCCTAAAAAAGCCAACTAACAGTAAATGTCAATACAATAATTTCAATTTATAATATCATTTGTAAATGCCTCTCTAAAGATAAATGGTCCTACTCAATTGGCAGTGCTGAGCTTTTCCACTGTAGATGTCTCCTAACAACAACATCAACACTACCTTTACAATATATATCTCTCATTCTATGATTTTGCTTCAATTACTCCTCCATGATGGATAATGGGCATTATCATTGTTTTATGGAGATTTATGCCTATGACACACATGTGATAGCTGTGGGTAAATGTAATCCCAAAGAGATTGATTGCAAGTGCTCAACAGATGTATTGTAGTTTTTTCGCACAATTTTCTTATAACATTTTATGCGTACTTCTTTTCATCCAGATACTATGAAAAGTGTGCTTGTTGGTAATTTCTCTGAAATGAAGCATTGAAGTTCTTATAGAACTTGTTTATACACTTTTTTGGCAAACTTTTACTCGTCACTCTTCTTCCAACATGAGTCACATCAGTTTTCACTACTAACACATTATGGAAAAATTTCACTTATGTTGGGTCAAACAGAACATGATACCCAACGTCTAAAGTTTTGGTCACGGAGAATAGATTTTTCTTCATTCCAAATACATGATACATTTCGCAAAGTGAGTGACCCCTTATTACTGCCAAAAGAAATCGTACCCTCCTTCTCTACTACATATATAGTATCATCAGTGGTAATAATAGCATCATTACCTGAGTACGTCTTCAGAAAAGTGAACTTTGACTCATCCCCAGTGAGATGATGTGCATACCCCGAGTTAATGATCAAGTCATCCTAGAAGTTGATAGAGGTCATGACACGAATAGTTGTTGTAGACATATCTTCCATGAAAGCATTCTCCCATTCATCTTCATCATCCCTGGAATATTCAGCTTCTCCTTTTCCTGCAACGTGCCCCGACTAAAGATTAACACTGTCGCCTTTCCTGATATGACCAAGCTTATTGCACATGTAGCATCTTGGTCCTCTCTTCCTAGCTCGATCCCTCCATCCTGCTTAGGAGGCTTGCTCCTTTCCAGTTGTGATGTAGTTGATGGACCATCTTCTACAAGTGTCTTCTTCTGCCAGTTTCATCTCTCTTCTTCTTCCCAGAATAAAAAACTTCACTATCTCCCCCTGAGATATATAGTGCATTCATCCATCCATCTTGCCAAGTTCTCTTGCAAAGTAAGCAGATTTTCCAGCTCCAGCAACGATTGTTGATTGGTCCGTCCATGCACAGATGTAACAAAGGCCACATATTCCTTCCACAAGCACCGGATAATGTTCCTCTTCAACTTCACCTCTGAGATAGGCTCTTTCGGGTCCAATGCTGAAATTTCAGTGCATAGGTGTACAACCCCGTATCCCGCGAGTGGTCGACAGGGGTTGAACCGGCCGGCTCAGATCACCTTGAACCCAGCTTGCCGAGCCCGAGCTCGGCAATAGTCGAGCTAAGCTCGGCGATGGCCGAACGAAGTCCGGCATGCCGAGACCGAGCTCGGGTGCGGAAACAGGGCTCGACGATGGTCGAGCCAAGCTCGACGATCTCCGTGCCGAGTCCGAGCTCGGCGATCGTCGTGCCGAGCCCGAGCTCGGCAATAGTCCAGCCGAGCCCAGCGCTAGCCGAGCACAGTCCGCCCAGGGCGAGGCGAGTCGGGCCCCTTGCCGAGCGAGTGCCCCCTCAGGTCCAGCTCGCATTTTGGCCATGGCACACTTTTACTGTGTGGCCCCTTTTGGTTTGCCTGTAGTCCTCGAAAACAGTGAAGGTTGTATATTGGCAGGCCATCTTTTCCTATAAATAGGACCCAAGGGGTACCTCAGAAGGCACGCTTACTAATTCTCTGGCCTACTAGCGCTTTCTGAGGTACCTTAGCCCGGCATTTGGCTAAGGAGGGGAAGCGCTCTGAGATCTTCCGGGTTTGTGGTGGGACCTCCACGCCGGGCCCTTGGTCTAGTCCTTGTTTCTTCTTTTCTTTGTCGTTTTCTTGCAGGAGTGAAGTAGGTGCGCGGCCACCCCTTCCCCAAGGGTCGAACTCCACAAGAGACCGGTTTTCCGGTTTCAACATTTTGGTGCGGTGAGCGTGGACAGTGGTCAGCAGAGAAAATCTTCTGCAGGTTCGATGACCGGGGAAGAAGGACAAGGATCAGGCAGGGGCAACTCGCCACCCCCTCCCCCACCCCCAGCGGCGAGCATGCCGGCGGAGCTTAGGGAGGAGATCCTCGGGCTCGTCAGGACCGCTCTCGGCATGCGAGCTGAGAGTGCGACGCCGGCTGTCCCGGTGGTCGCCGTTCCCGCACTCGGCGACGACGCGCCGCTCAGGCGACCAGGGAAGGAGCCCGCCGAGAGGGGCGAGCGCGAGTTCCAGGGGCGAGTTCTATTCCCCGGCTCGGCCGCCGAGTACCACTTCGGCGAGACGGCAGGGAGGGAGTTCCCGACTCGCCCGGCTGAGGGGGGGAGCCCTTTCAGCGAGTTCGTTTCTTCAGCCCCCGTTCCCGAGGGGTTTCGCGAGCCGGAGATGACTTACTACTCCGGAAGAGGAGACCCGGTCCACCACATCCAGTGGTTCGAGGACATGGTCTCCATTCGACAGATGTCAGACGGCTTCAAGTGCCGGCTCTTCGCCATCACCCTCAGAGAAAAGGCGAGAGAGTGGTTCCACCAACTCCCGACCGGGTCCATTTACTGCTTTGAGGATCTGCGACGGGGTTTCATGCTGAGGTTCACCACTTCAAAGAAGAGGAAGAGGGAGGCGGAGTCTTTGTTCCGCATCAAGCAGAGGGTAGGAGAGACCCTGGGGAGCTACCTGGACAGGTTCCAAGAGGAACTGTCCCAAGTTCAGGAGATGCCAGGGCACACCATGATGGTGGCCTTCACCCTGGGTCTCCAGTCCGGGTTCTTCGCCATGGAGCTGAAGAGGTCACCTCCAGTGTCTTTTGAGGCACTTCTAGAGAGGGCGGCCAGGGAGGCCGAAATGGAGGCAGCGCATCCAGAGTTCGCGCGAAGGTTGGCCAAGTGGGCCGTGGAAGAGGAAAGGCCAAGGGTGGCCGAATTCAGGAGGAGAGGAGGGCTGAACCTCGGCAGAGGGAGCAGCCGCAGCAGCAGCCGCAACCCAGGTGGGTGCGTCCGGAGCAGACCCACCGTTTGGGGTGGAGGCCCGAATGGCAAGACCAGGCACCACGAAGGGGTTATCAGGGAGGAGATAACCGCCAGGGTGGCCGAGGGCAGTACAACCCTCAGGGGGGTAGGCAGGGTCAGAGACCCCCTCTCCCCGACCAGGAGGAGGCAATGGCGATTGCCATGAGGGGAAGGAGGAGAGGACTGCCGAGGAGAAGGAGGGAGGTCAGGGTGGACCTGCCCTATTGCGACTTTCATCAGGAAGAGGGGCACCTCACGTCCACGTGTCCGGAGTTTCTCGAGATGAGAGGGAGAAGAGAGCAGCAACAGCAGCAGGAAGTTCGGATAGAGGAGATCCGGCCCCGGGAGGAGGGGGATCGGTGCGAAGACCGGGTTGATGTGGGCACCCGAGGAAGGATCGGAGCGATCCACGGGGGGGCCGGGATCGAGGCTTCCCGCAAGTCAAGCCTCCACACCATGTACCGGAGGAGCGTTGGCTCCACATCCCAATCCCCTCCCCCGGAGGAGAAAATCACCTTCTCCAGAGAGGATTTGCCGGGTCACGAGGACCCCTTCTGCGATGCGCTGGTTATCCAGACAGCCATCGAGGATTTCACTGTCTCCCGGATCCTCGTGGACAATGGGAGTTCGGTCAACGTCATCTTTAAGAAGGCGTTTGATGCGATGAAGGTGGAGGCCAGGAGGGTGTTGGCCTCGGACGGGCCTCTGTTCGGCTTTTCAGGGGAGAGGAAGGAAGTCGAGGGAGGAGTGGGACTCCATGTCACTCTAGGGGGGCAGTCGCGCAACTGCAAGTTTGTTATCGTGGACGCCCCTAGCAGTTACAGCGCCATCTTCGGGAGACCCCTCATCAGCGCCTTCCGCTGCGTCCCCTCGTCCTTCCACCAGTGTCTCAAGCTCAACGTCGAGGGGGTCCAGATCCGGGTCCGAGGAGACCCCAAGGAGGCAAGGGAGTGCTACGTCTCGGCGGTAAACTCCATCTCTTGGCTGGAGGGGGCCGAGGAGATGGGACGGAGGCTGGAGGAGGAGGGGCAGGAAGCTGACGAAGAGATGGAGGTGGAATGCCGCGCTCGGAAGGAGGTCGCGGAAGAGACTCGGGGGTCGGCCGAGTCCATGGCCGTCGAAGAGGCTGAGGAAGAGGCCCTCGCCCCCGGAGGGGGAGGTACCAGGGAATGGGAGGAACAGTCCCGCCTGGAGGCGGCGGAAGAGGTGGAGGAGATGGAGGTCCACACCATTGGAGGAAGGGTGGAGAAGGTCCGCGTCAGCGGAGGTCTGACCCCGGAAGCTCAAGGCAGGATGCTGGAGTGCATCCAGAGGAACGTGGACATCTTCGCCTGGAGCGCCGCGGAGATGCCAGGGATCGACCCCGACGTGGCCTGCCACCGCCTCAACCTGGACCCGGAGGCTCCCCCCATCCAGCAGAAAAAGAGGTCCATCACGGACAAGCTCGCCGAGCCAATCAGAGAGGAAGTCGCCAAGCTCCTCGAGGCTGGCTTCATATCTGAAATCCAATACCCGGCTGGGTCTCCAACGTTGTAATGGTTAAAAAAGGAGACGGCGGTGGAGGATGTGTATCGACTTTTCTCTTCTTAATAAATCATGCCCGAAAGATTGTTATCCTCTGCCTCGGATCGACGCGCTGGTTGACTCAGCCGTCGGTTTCCCTGTAATGAGTTTTTTAGATGCTTTTTCAGGTTATCACCAAATCAGGATGCACCCCCCTGACGTCAAAGATGTCTCGTTCATCACGGGAGATGGGTGTTATTGTTACAAGATGATGCCCTTCGGGCTAAAGAATGCAGGGGCTACCTACCAAAAAATGATGGATAGGGTCTTCCGAGAGCAGAAGGGGAGGAACCTCGAAGTGTATGTGGATGATCTCATGGTCAAGAGCTTGGATGTCGACTCCCACATCCAGGACTTGGAAGAGACTTTCGCCACTCTCCGCAAGTTTAAGATGAGGCTGAACCCCTTGAAGTGTGTCTTCGGGGCAAGCCGGGGAAAGTTCCTAGGGCACCTTCTCACCCCTCTGGGGTAGAACCTAACCCAGACAAGGTGAGGGCGATCCTGGAACTAAGGTCGCCGTAAAATACCAAGGAAGTACAGCAGCTGACAGGGAAGTTGGCAGGGTTGAGTAGATTCCTCTCCCGGGCCGGGGAGAGGTGTTCCTCATTCTTTAAAACCTTGAGAGGGGGTCGAAGGTTTGAATGGACCTCGGAGTGCGAGGAGGCATTCCAGGCTTTAAAGAAACAGCTGACTCAGGCCCCCCTGCTCCAAGGGCCCAAGGAGGGGGAGGACTTATTCCTATATCTAGGGGTCGGGGCTGAAGCCTTGAGTTCGGTTTTGGTTCGGGAAGAGGGGAAGAGGCAACTCCCCGTCTACTATGTGAGTCGGATACTAAAGAAGGCCGAGCTCCGCTACCCCATCCTGGAAAAACTGGCCTTCGCCTTAATCATCTCAGCCCGGAGGCTTCGGCCTTATTTCCAGGCGCACTCAATCCGAGTAGTGACTGACCACCCCTGCGCAACATCTTCAAGGGGGTGGAGCATTCAGGTAGGTTGGCCAAATGGTCGGTGGAACTGAGCGAGTTCGACCTCTCCTTCGTCCCCCGCCTCTCAATCAAGGCCCAAGCTATGGCTGACTTCCTGGCAGAGTATGTGGTCGAGGTGGCGGAGGAGAGACTCACTCGCCCCCTCCCCTGGAAAGTCAGGGTGGACGGTGCCTCGGGGAAGCATTCTTTAGGGGTTGGGGTCATCTTAGAAAGCCCCAAGGGATAAAGATCGAGCAGACCGTGGTAGTGCACTTTCCTATCACCAACAACCAAGCCGAATACGAAGCTGTAATCGCAGGTCTGCGCCTGGCAAGAGACTTGGGGGTGCATGACGTGGAGGTCCTCACTGACTCCATGGTGGTGGCTTCCCAGATCAAGGGGGAGTTTGAGGTAAGGGAGCCCACCCTGCAGCTCTATTTGATGAAGGTAAGGGGAGTCATTGGGACCTTCCAGACCTTCTCAATCAAGCACGTGCCAAGAGGGGAAAACGAGCCAGTCGACCAGCTAGCAAAGCATGGTCCCCGGATGGGAGGCACCATTACGGATCTCTTCCGACTTCCATCGAGGAGGGGGAGCTAATGGGAGTAGAACAACACCCCTCATGGATGGATCCCTTCGTCATCTTCTTGTCCACCGGGGAATACCCGGAGGGGATGGACCGAAGAGGGCTCAAGCACAAGGCGGCAAACTACCTCCTACGCGAGGGACAGTTATACCGCAAGACCCTCTCAGGGATGTTGGCCCGTTGCGTGGCCGAAAGAGAGGTGCACAAAATTTTGGAGGAAGTCCATTCCGGTGAATGTGGGAGTCACTCGGGGAGTCGGACTCTGGAAGGGAGGGTCGTCAGGCAAGGGTACTTCTGGCCCACCCTCGGTCAGGATGCAGTCGAATTCGCGAAAAAGTGTCATAAGTGCCAACTATATGCCCCGCTCCAGCTCCAGCCGGCTCAGAGGTTAAGAAGTATCATGGCACCATGGCCCTTCGCCATATGGGGGCTGGACCTTGTAGGACCTTTCCCTCAGGCCAGCGGGCAGAGGAGGTTTTTTGTTGGTCATGATCGATTATTTTTCTAAGTGGATGGAGGTGAAGGCTCTAGCCAAGGTAACCTCTCAGGTAGTCAGGAACTTCATCTGGGGAGAGATCATCTGCAGGCATGGGCTGCCACAAGCTATTGTCACGGACAACGGACCTCAGTTCGCCAGTACGGAGTTCATTCGTTTCTGCGAGCAGCTAGGGATTGACCTTCGGTTTGCTTCTGTCCATCATCCCAGGAGCAACGGGCAGGTGGAAGCGGCCAACAAAATCATCGTGAACCTCTTAAAGAAGAAAGTGGAAAACTTGAAGGGAAGCTGGGTGGAGCAGCTTCCATCGGTCCTTTGGGCATTAAGGACCACCCCCAATACGGCCACGGGGGAGACTCCTTTCAAGCTCTCTCACGGCTGCGAGGCCGTTCTTCCTATCGAATTCGAGGTCCAGACGCCTCGGGTCGTCGAGGCAGGAGCCGGAAGGGAAGAATGGAGGTCAGAGAATGAGGAGGAGCTCCGACTCTCCCTTGATATGTGGAGGAACTACGCGACTTGTCCGTCATCAGGCAGGAAGAGGCCAAGCGAAGGATGGCCAAGTATTTCGACAAGCACGTCCGTGTCAAGCAGTTCGTGGAGGGGGACCTTGTCTTGAAAAAAGTGGATGCGGCAGGGAGATCAGCCGCTGTGGGAAAACTCCACCCCAATTGGGAGGGCCCCTACATTGTGCAGGAGGCCTTGAAATCGGGGGGTATCGCCTCCAAGATGTAAGAGGGGACACCCTCAGCCACACTTGGAGTGGCGACGATCTGAAACGTTTTTACCCTTGAAAATATTGTAAATGACTTGGCTTTAAGAATGAAAGAGAATCTCGTTGCCGTATTTCACGCTCTGTTAAAATATTGAAGGTAAAGGGATTCGCAGCTTAAACCCCCAAGAGGCAAAAGTTTCTAAGTCTTCTCGCTCTGGGGTTAGGTCTCGTCACTCCCCGGCCAGGCTCCCACCTAGCTGGTACGACCGAGTCTCGATGGACATCGTTATGACCCTGGGGCTGAGCCCGGAGGATGTTCAACACCCGCCCTCAGGCTCTCACCTAGCTGACTGGCCCGGTGGTAGCACCCGGGAGAGGCAAAAGTTTCTAAGTCTTCTCGCTCTGGGGTTAGGTCTCGTCACTCCCCTGCCAGGCTCCCACCTAGCTGGTACGGCCGAGTCTCGATGGACATCGTTATGACCCTGGGGATCGAGCCCGTGGTAGTGTTTCCTATCACCAACAACCAAGCCCTCGCAGGTCTGCGCCTGGCTGACTTGGGGGTGCAACAGGTCACCCGGTGGTGGCAGATCAAGTTTCTAAGTCCCTCAGCTCTGATGAAGGTAAGGTCCCTTCCAGCACGTGCCACTCGACCAGCTAGCTGGTCCCCGGATGGGAGGCATTACGGATCTCTTCCGACCTTCCATCGAGGAGGGGGAGCCCGGGAGTAGAACAACACCCCTCATGGCCCTTCGTCATCTTCTTGACCGGCCCGGTGGACCGAAGAGGGCTCAAGCACAAGGCGGCTAAGTCTTCTCGCTCTGGGGTTAGGTCTCGTCACTCCCCTGCCAGGCTCCCACCTAGCTGGTACGGCCGAGTCTCGATGGACATCGTTATGACCCTGGGGCTGAGCCCGGAGGATGTTCAACACCCGCCCTCAGGCTCTCACCTAGCTGACTGGCCCGGTGGTAGCACCCGGGAGAGGCAAAAGTTTCTAAGTCTTCTCGCTCTGGGGTTAGGTCTCGTCACTCCCTGCCAGGCTCCTTGTAGGACACCTAGCTCGGTACGGCCGAGTCTCGATGGAGTCATATTGTCTACGGACAACGGACCTCTTCTCGCTCTGGGGTTAGGTCACGTCACTCCCCTGCCAGGCTCCCACGGAGTATGACCTGGTTTGCACCCGGGAGGGGCAAAAGTTTCTAAGTCTTCTCGCTCTGGGGTTAGGTCATCCCACTCCCCTGCAACGGGCAGGTGAGCCCAACAAAATCATCGTGAACCTCGTTAGGATGGAAAACTTCGGTCCTTTGGGCAACACCCGCCCTCAGGCTCTCACCTAGCTGACTGGCCCGGTGGTAGCACCCGGGAGGCAGGCAAAAGTTTCTAAGTCTTCTCGCTCTGGGGTTAGGTCTCGTCACTCCCCTGCCAGGCTCCCACCTAGCTGGTACGGCCGAGTCTCGATGGACATCGTTATGACCCACCCCAATGGGGCTGAGCCTTGAAATCGGAGGATGTTCAACACCCGCCCTCAGGCTCTCACCTAGCTGACTGGCTTTAAGAATGAAAGAGAATCCGGTGGTAGCACCCGGGAGAGGTAAAGGGATTCAAAAGTTTCAGCTTCTCGCTCTGGGGTTAGGTCACGTCACCCCCAAGAGGCTCCCACCTAGGCAAAAGTTCCTAAGTCAACACCCGCCCTTCTCGCTCTGGGGTTAGGGGAGGGGCAAAAGTCTCGTCACTCCCCTGCCAGGCTCCCACCTAGCTGTACGGCCGAGTCTCGATGGACATCGTTATGACCCTGGGGCTGAGCCCGGAGGATGTTCAACACCCGCCCTCAGGCTCTCACCTAGCTGACTGGCCCGGTGGTAGCACCCGGGAGAGGCAAAAGTTTCTAAGTCTTCTCGCTCTGGGGTTAGGTCACGTCACTCCCCTGCCAGGCTCCCACCTAGCTGGTACGGCCGAGTCTCGATGGACATCGTTATGACCCTGGGGCTGAGCCCGGAGGATGTTCAACACCCGCCCTCAGGCTCTCACCTAGCTGACTGGCCCGGTGGTAGCACCCGGGAGAGGCAAAAGTTTCTAAGTCTTCTCGCTCTGGGGTTAGGTCTCGTCACTCCTGGCCAGGCTCACCTAGCTGACGGCCGAGTCTCGATGGACATCGTTATGACCCTGGGGCTGAGCCCGGAGGATCAACACCCGCCCTCACCTCACCTAGCTGACTGGCTGGTAGCACCCGGCCACAGTCTGACGGGTAATCTTTTTCTAAGTCTTCTCGCTCTGGGGTTAGGTCTCGTCACTCCCCTGCCAGGCTCCCACCTAGCTGGCACGGCCGAGTCTCGACGGACATCGTTATGACCCTGGGGCTGAGCCCGGAGGATGTTCAACACCCGCCCTCAGGCTCTCACCTAGCTGACTGGCCCGGTGGTAGCACCCGGGAGAGGCAAAAGTTTCTAAGTCTTCTCGCTCTGGGGTTAGGTCTCGTCACTCCCCTGCCAGGCTCCCACCTAGCTGGCACGGCCGAGTCTCGATGGACGTCGCTACGACCCTGAAGTTGAGACTGGGAGTTGGCCCGAGGAAAATACCCGGGGGGGGGGGGGGGGGGCGAGCTCGCCAGTTAAGACGGCGAGCTCGGAATATCCTACCCCCCCCCCCTCCCCTCTCTCTCCAGCTCGCTACTAAAGAAACCTTGGTTCTGTCCCAGACTCAGGGGAAGGAGAGCGGCTCTCTCCAGCGAGCCCAGCCTCGCTCCAGCTAGCTCGGCGAAAGACATGCCCTGATGTCTAAGGCGGATGCCGGCAATATCTTGACCCAAGCGTGTTTTCATTTGTCTGAATTATCGAAAAACTAAGGCGAGACATGGCAGGGGAAGGTGAGGCGCGAGTAGGATATGGCGCGAGCACGCGTCCTAGGGATTCGCCGCGAGCACCGCGGGTGCTGGTCCTAACTCAAAACATTCTACAGGCGAGGTCGCTCTACCTAGCGCGCGGGTATAACATCGCAAGTAAGCTCGAAAAGAAGATAGCAAAATTGTGCAAAAATATCTTTGAGTTATCATTACAGGTTTGCAAGGCCCGCCTCGGCAGGGTACAAAAAAGAACAGAGAAAAGAAAACAAAAATTAACTCCCCTCAGGCTCTCACCTAGCTGACTGGCCCGGTGGTAGCACCCGGGAGAGGCAAAAGTTTCTAAGTCTTCTCGCTCTGGGGTTAGGTCTCGTCACTCCCCTGCCAGGCTCCCACCTAGCTGGTACGGCCGAGTCTCGATGGACATCGTTATGACCCTGGGGCTGAGCCCGGAGGATGTTCAACACCCGCCCTCAGGCTCTCACCTAGCTGACTGGCCGGTGGTAGCACCCGGGAGAGGCAAAAGTTTCTAAGTCTTCTCGCTCTGGGGTTAGGTCTCGTCACTCCCCGGCCAGGCTCCCACCTAGCTGGTACGGCCGAGTCTCGATGTTCAAACACCCGACATCGTTAGCACCCGGGAGAGGCAAAAGTGTCTTCTCTGCTCTGGGGTTACCCTGGGGCTGAGCCCGGAGGATGTGAGCCCGGAGGATCAACACCCGCCCTCAGGCTCTCACCTAGCTGACTGGCCCGGTGGTAGCACCCGGGAGAGGCAAAAGTTTCTAAGTCTTCTCGCTCTGGGGTTAGGTCTCGTCACTCCCCTGCCAGGCTCCCACCTAGCTGGTACGGCCGAGTCTCGATGGACACCCGGGAGAGGCAAAAGTCGTTTCTCGCTCTGGGGTTATGACCCCCGGCCAGGCTGGGGCTGAGCCCGGAGGATGTTCAACACCGCCCTCAGGCTCTCACCTAGCTGACTGGCCCAGTGGGGAGAGGCAAAAGTAGCTTCTCGCTCTGGGGTTACCCACTCCCCTGGGAGAGGCAAAAGTTTCTAAGTCAACACCCGCCCTTCTCGCTCTGGGGTTAGGGGAGAGGCAAAAGTCTCGTCACTCCCCTGCCAGGCTCCCACCTAGCTGGTACGGCCGAGTCTCGATGGACATCGTTATGACCCTGGGGCTGAGCCCGGAGGATGTTCAACACCCGCCCTCAGGCTCTCACCTAGCTGACTGGCCCGGTGGTAGCACCCGGGAGAGGCAAAAGTTTCTAAGTCTTCTCGCTCTGGGGTTAGGTCTCGTCACTCCCCTGCCAGGCTCCCACCTAGCTGGTACGGCCGAGTCTCGATGGACATCGTTATGACCCTGGGGCTGAGCCCGGAGGATGTTCAACACCCGCCCTCAGGCTCTCACCTAGCTGACTGGCCCGGTGGTAGCACCCGGAGAGGCAAAAGTTTCTAAGTCTTCTCGCTCTGGGGTTAGGTCTCGTCACCCCCTGCCAAGGCTCCCACCTAGCTGGCACGGCCGAGTCTCGATGGACGTCGCTACGACCCTGAAGTTGAGACTGCTCTGGCTCGGTCTCTCCAGTAGCTAAGGGGATGCGTCTGAATTATCGTCATGGGATTCCCGCGTGCGTGCAAAAATATCTTTGAGTGGCCCGCCTCGGCAGGGTACAAAAAAGAACAGAGAAAAGAAAACAAAAATTACCTAGCTGGGGTTAGGTCTCGTCACTCCCCTGCTCCCACCTAGGGTACGGCCGAGTCTCGATGGACATCGTTATGACCCTGGGGCTGAGCCCGGAGGATGTTCAACACCCGCCCTCAGGCTCTCACCTAGCTGACTGGACCCGGTGGTAGCACCCGGGAGGGGCAAAAGTTTCAAGTCTTCTCGCTCTGGGGTTAGGTCTCGTCACTCCCCGGCCAGGCTTAGCTGGTACTATGGACATCGTTATGACCCTGGGGCTGAGCCCGGAGGATGTTCAGCCCTCAGGCTCTCACCTAGGGGCCCGGTGGTAGGGGCAAAAGTTTCTAAGTCTTCTCGCTCTGGGGTTAGGTCTCGTCACTCCCCTGCCAGGCTCCCACCTAGCTGGTACGGCCGAGTCTCGATGGACATCGTTATGACCCTGGGGCTGAGCCCGGAGGATGTTCAACACCCGCCCTCAGGCTCTCACCTAGCTGACTGGCCCGGTGGTAGCACCCGGGAGAGGCAAAAGTTCCTAAGTCTTCTCGCTCTGGGGTTAGGTCTCGTCACTCCCCTGCCAGGCTCCCACCTAGCTGGTACGGCCGAGTCTCGATGGACATCGTTATGACCCTGGGGCTGAGCCCGGAGGATGTTCAACACCCGCCCTCAGGCTCTCACCTAGCTGACTGGCCCGGTGGTAGCACCCGGGAGAGGCAAAAGTTTCTAAGTCTTCTCGCTCTGGGGGTTAGGTCACGTCACTCCTGCCAGGCTCCCACCTAGCTGGTACGGCCGAGTCTCGATGGACATCGTTATGACCCTGGGGCTGAGCCCGGAGGATGTTCAACACCCGCCCTCAGGCTCTCACCTAGCTGACTGGCCCGGTGGTAGCACCCGGGAGAGGCAAAAGTTTCTAAGTCTTCTCGCTCTGGGGTTAGGTCTCGTCACTCCCCTGCCAGGCTCCCACCTAGCTGGCACGGCCGAGTCTCGATGGACATCGTTATGACCCTGGGGCTGAGCCCGGAGGATGTTCAACACCCGCCCTCAGGCTCTCACCTAGCTGACTGGCCCGGTGGTAGCACCCGGGAGAGGCAAAAGTTTCTAAGTCTTCTCGCTCTGGGGTTAGGTCACGTCACTCCCCTGCCAGGCTCCCACCTAGCTGGTACGGCCGAGTCTCGATGGACATCGCTTTATGACCCTGAAGTTGAGACTGGGAGTTGGCCCGAGGAAATATACCCGGGGGGGGGGCGAGCTCGCCAGTTAAGACGGCGAGCTCGGAATATCATACCCCCCCTCCCCTCTCTCTCCAGCTCGCTACTAAAGAAACCTTGGTTCTGTCCCAGACTCAGGGGAAGGAGAGCGGCTCTCTCCAGCGAGCCCAGCCTCGCTCCAGCTAGCTCGGCGAAAGACATGCCCTGATGTCTAAGGCGGATGCCGGCAATATCTTGACCCAAGCGTGTTTTCACTTGTCTGAATTATCGAAAAACTAAGGCGAGACATGGCAGGGGAAGGTGAGGCGCGAGTAGGATATGGCGCGAGCACGCGTCCTAGGGATTCGCCGCGAGCACCGCGGGTGCTGGTCCTAACTCAAAACATTCTACAGGCGAGGTCGCTCTTACCTAGCGCGCGGGTATAACATCGCAAGTAAGCTCGAAAAGAAGATAGCAAAATTGTGCAAAAATATCTTTGAGTTATCATTACAGGTTTGCAAGGCCCGCCTCGGAGGGTACAAAAAAGAACAGAGAAAAGAAAACAAAAATTAACTCTCGCCCTCCCCCCTCGAGTGGCGGTCCTCCTCGTCACCAAGCCGAGCGTCCTTCTCCCTCACCCCAGCAAAAAGCGAGTCAAAGCTATCTTCCTTCTCGCTGAGCGGGCTGGGCGGGAGGGGGGAGGGAACAGGGTTGGCAGGAGCTCCCGGACGGTGACCTCCTCGCAGCCTTCCGCCAAGATCCCCGTCCCCCTCATGGCCTGTAGGAGACACTCGGCAGCCTCGACGGAGTTGACTCGCAGCCGCTCCGCGACGTCAGCCTCGCCAAAACACCCGGGGCCTCTTGAAGGGAAGGCCGCTCGCTGGCGTCCGGGGGAAGGAGAGCGTCGGCTTGGCGAAGGACCTCTCCCAGGAGCCCCTTATTCTTCTCTTTCAATTCCTCCACTCGCCCCCAGCCGGGCGGCAACAGCCTCCTGCTCCTGGGAATATGTCTTCTGATCGGCGAGCTGGGCTTCCCGCTCAGCGAGCTGAGCCCGCAACTGAGCCATCTCGTCTCGCATCGCGTTAGCGGCTTCGGCGTCCTGTAAGACTAGAAGTTCAGAAACGCGCAGGAATAATCTTAAGCAAGGTAAATAGAGGTATCCAGCGATTACCAGGCCCGCCGACAGACTTCGCGAGTAGAGCGTCCGCAAGGCCGAACCGCCTTTCCGCGTCGACCGCGCTCTCCTTCGCCAGGTCGCGCTCCTGCTCGGCAGTCAGCAGGGGCGTTGCTGAGCTGGAAGCCGCGGCGGACCATCATGTGATGGAGCTCGAAGGCCCGCAGGTGGCCTGCATCCCCTCGTAGCGAGCGGACTAGGGGTCAGCTTCTTGTACGACTCGGCGCTTGTCGCGGCTGTAGAGGCGAAGCCGAAAGCGAAGGCATGGGCGGTGGGCGGCCGGCGAGCTCCCCAGGAGGGGGCGCGAGTGGAGACGGAAACTCGGTGAGCCCCCTCGTCCCACTTCAAGATGGGCTCGCCAGCCGCATCTTTGCTCTTGCACCCCTTGCCGAAGTTGGGGTGATCCTTCGGCAGACTGGGCTCGCGGACGGTGTCCTCCCCGGTAGAATCGGAGGACGGCCCGCTCTTCTTCTTCCCTTTCGGGGAGAGGAGGCTTCTTTCAGCGGGCTCAAGGGCGGCTCGTCGGACAGAGCCTCCGGCGAGCTCATGAACTTGGCGGGAGACGAGGGAAGGTGCAGCCGTCCGCGCGAGACCACCTTCGCCCTCTTCTTCTTGGGGAGCGAAGAATCGGGGCGCGAGCTCGACCCCCCGGACTCCGAGCGCTTCTTGCCGGAGGGTTGGACTCGCGGTTGCTCCTCGCGACAAGCCAGCGCCGCCGCCCGGGCCAGCTCCAGAGGGTCCGAGAATATCCCCGGGTCGGCGAACGGCGGATGCTCCGGGAGAACCCGTTCCCCTGCAGAGAAAGACTTAGTCAAAAAAAAGAGAGAGGGAAAAATCATATGAGATCCACCTTGATAAAGTTCGCGAGAGGGCTGAGCGAGATATACCTTCGCCGGGGAGAAACGGGCTGAAGCAAGTCGAGGCCGCGGCGGAGGAAGGCGACCTCGAAGTCCTTGTGGAGAAAGAACTTGTGGAGGTCGGCGTCGCTACCGGACAGGGAGGAGGACGGTATATGTCCTCGCTCTTCTGCAGGGGGCGAAAAGGGATGTTGCCGAGCTCGCCTTTGATGAAGACGAGCCGGGTCATCCAGTTGTGATTCTTGTTCGCCAGCTCGCGAACCTTGATGAAGGACCCGCCGAAGTAGGCGACCCCGTCGGGAGTAGCCTTGTAAGAGAACAACTTGCGGAACACCGCGAGGTTGAACTCAATTCGCTCCGGCGAAGGAAGCAGCCCGCGAACGCCACCATCATAGCGATGGCGTTGGAATTCAACTGCGCGGGCACCGCGCCATAGTACTTCAGGATCTGGCGGATTTCTGGCCAGAGGGGGAGGCGCAGTCCCACCTCGAAGTGCGAGATGGGAAAGGCGAGCTCGCCCTCCGGGAAGGAGGAGTTGATGGCTTCATGCTCGGGGGCCTGCGAGCCTGGAAGCGCGGGGGGACGAACGCCGCCGTGAACTCGACGCGCTCCTCCTCTGTGATGTGCCCTCGAAAAAGCAGTGATCAACGAAGTGCTGGGCGCACTTAGACCGACCGTCCGCATCAGGGTTGGTCTTCACCATGGTCACAGAGAAAAGGAAAGCGCGAGCTCGGGAAGACAGGAGCGAAGGAAAAATTCGAAAGCAATAAAGGCGTGCCTCGGAGTAGGTGAGAAGGTCTATTTATAGAAGAAGGTAAAGAAGGGTGAGAGGGAGGGCGAGTCGGCCGATCGGTCCGGTCTCGCCGCGCCACCTCGCCACCCTCTCCTCGCAAGCCTTGCGAGCTGGCCAGGTCCCCGAAGGGGGAATTCGAAAAGACTCGCCGAAATATTGAAAAGCGTCTACATATACAAAGTAGTTAAAAAGTTGTTCCAAGATTATTACATGCAGACCATTCAGAATAAATAAAAGAAAAATACAAATAGGGGCGCGAGGACCATGCGAGGGCGGGGGCCGAGTACCGGCCGACTGACAGAAGAGCCGTTTCATTCTCCCCGGTCTCGCCGGCCCGCCGCCGCAGGCCGCCGCGCATGAAGTTCGCGAAGCCGCCCCATTTTCCTGTTTATCACCCGCAGGTTCTCGTCGATTTCGTCCATCAGCACCAGGGAAGACGCCTCCTCGAACGCCAGGCTGACTCCAGCACCGTCGCGAGACGCGAGCACTCCCACTGCAGCCTGTTGTTGTCCTTCCGCAGGTCGTGGAGCTCGCGCACCAGCTTCTTGAGAACCTTCCGCTCCCGTCTTGCGCGTTCAGGGCTGCCCACCTCGGAGTCCAGGAAGGCGTCCAGGGCGCTTGGAGAGGGAGGGGCGAGTAAGGAGGTCGATCCACGGACTCGCCGTCCTCCGTCCGCCCGGGAAATTCTGGGGTGAAGAATTGAAAGACGGTCAGAAAAGCAAAAATCCACGAACAGAAGAGCAAGCCGGGAAACTTACCGCGCGAGCCTGGCTCCTCCGGGTGGGCGCGAGGAGAGAGTGGCGCAGGTCCTTGCCACGCCCCAGCAGTTCTTGAGGAGCGAGTTGGTAGCGGGAAACGGGGATAATCCCGGCGCCCCTCCCCACGATAAGGGATCCAGGGGAGGGTTGGGGGAAGGGAGGCGACTCGGCGATGCCGGTTCTCGCGAGCCCAGCTCCTTAACCTCGGGATCCTGCCGTGGCGAGTTGACAGGAGCACTTTTGGTCCGGGGGGTGGACGCTTCGCCGCTGTTCTCCGGTCAGAAGACAATTCCACGAGATTTTTAGTGGAGGAGCCAAGAATTGGCTGGTTGGAGGAAACCGACCCCGTTCCCCAAGGCGGCAGTAAAGTCGGCCAGGATGGGTTCGGCCCCCGGGGGAAGGGGCTTCGCCCGCTTGGCCGAGCTGAGATCGGCAAAAACGGCGAGCAGGGACTTCAAGGTTGGTTAGCCCCGCGGCCTGGGCAGCGATCTCCCCGCGGGAGCGTGCGAGTCGCTCTAAGACTTCCTTGGGGAGCGGCATCTTGTCAGAATTTGGGGGAAGGCAAAGGTCAGCCAGATGCGCAGGGGTACATATATATAGCTATCTGTGGGGCCTACCAGAAGATTCCTTTCTGCCCCTGTCGCACTCACCGGATCCCATGGGGTTGGATGTTTCTTTCCGAGCTTGTCCCAACCTCGCAAAGAGCGGGGATTATGTACAACCCGTATCCCGCGAAGTGGTCGACAGGGGTTGAACCGGCCGGCTCAGATCACCTTGAACCCAGCTTGCCGAGCCCGAGCTCGGCAATAGTCGAGCTAAGCTCGGCGATGGCCGAACGAAGTCCGGCATGCCGAGACCGAGCTCGGGTGCGGAAACAGGGCTCGACGATGGTCGAGCCAAGCTCGACGATCTCCGTGCCGAGTCCGAGCTCGGCGATCGTCGTGCCGAGCCCGAGCTCGGCAATAGTCCAGCCGAGCCCAGCGCTAGCCGAGCACAGTCCGCCCAGGGCGAGGCGAGTCGGGCCCCTTGCCGAGCGAGTGCCCCCTCAGGTCCAGCTCGCATTTTGGCCATGGCACACTTTTACTCTGTGTGGCCCCTTTTGGTTTGCCTGTAGTCCTCGAAAACAGTGAAGGTTGTATATTGGCAGGCCATCTTTTCCTATAAATAGGACCCAAGGGGTACCTCAGAAGGCACACGCTTACTAATTCTCTGGCCTACTAGCGCTTTCTGAGGTACCTTAGCCCGGCATTTGGCTAAGGAGAGGAAGCGCTCTGAGATCTTCCGGGTTTGTGGTGGGACCTCCACGCCGGGCCCTTGGTCTAGTCCTTGTTTCTTCTTTTCTTTGTCGTTTTCTTGCAGGAGTGAAGTAGGTGCGCGGCCACCCCTTCCCCAAGGGTCGAACTCCACAAGAGACCGGTTTTCCGGTTTCAACAATATGTTCTTCATCTTCTAGAAGAAAGATGATATAGACAGCTCTTCTTGAGTTGCTTTTGCCAACTCATTCTCTATAAATTATAGCTGAACTATATTCTTTTTATTGAACAGGTCATCCAAGGCCGTTCAAATCTCAGCAGCCGACCAACATCCAATAATGTGGTCGAAGAGCTCGGTAAGATTGCTCGCTTTAGAGTGAACTTTGCCTTCGTATTTATTCTCCTCTAAGCCCTCACCGCCTCAGTATTTCCTCCAGCAGCAACTACTTCTTGTCTGTCATCTCCATCGACGACCTCCCAAAGGTCCTCGCCCAGAAGTTAGCTCTACATGTAAGACCTCTACTTTTTAAAGTTGGTATGCATCAGGATCTCAATTCTCAGACCTCTTGCATAATTGGCTTCCATTGTTGTAACTCTGGTTCACTTAAGCTTCCAAAGAGACTATCACACCTCTAAGGTTAATCTCTACTAACTCATATGTCTCTTTGATACCATGTAAATTTTCGTAATAGAAAGGTCGCAGGAACACTCAACCAAATCAAACAAATAAACAGAAGCAGTAAAAGAATAAAAGTCACAATGAAATTAATAATCTTCTTTACAGTATGAGACATACATTGTCAAACATGATTTCATAATGCACCCGATGGAAATAGAAATACACATGCACGTGTAAATTGGGCGACTGAAACCAATAACCGCCTATCCACCGAGACCACTAAGTTGTTACACAAATCAAGCTATCAAACTGCCGAACTGCCAGACCGCATGCATGCACCTTAACCACACAAACTGTCTGCTTATTAAATGTTGAGGAAGATAATCTTGTCCGCACTTCTTGGTCGCCTAACAGTGAGCTCGCCTGATCACAGAAGTTTGCCGCAAATAGATTGAACTATAACTGAATTGTTGTTCAGTCCGCCAAAGACGAACTGAAAAAAACAAGCTTATTAAACTGCCAAGGAAGACCGCCTAGCTGCCTAACCGCGACCTGCTGCTAACCGCCGTCGACTACTACCAGCTATCCACACTGGCTCCTCTGACGTGTCCGTCAGAACCAAGTGGTAGACGCACAATCTGCAAAGCACATCAATAAACAGTTACTACACCTTGTCGTGCGGATACAAAATATTCAACCGTAGAGTTTAACCCGAGTTTCAGTTCTTACAGTTCCAGTTGGTTATGACAAGGCTATCACCCCTATTTATAGGTGCGTGGGTATGTGAATACTATCACCGTTCAGGGGGATAGAGTAACCGTCGGTGACATAGCAGCTTGCAGCACCAGTCCGCCCACATGCGGACTGCCACACCAAACCGTGCAGTTAAATACCAAACTACATACGATGTTGGAACCATCAGTCTACACAGCTATGCAGACAACATCATCCCATCAGTCCTCGTGGAATTGAGTAGATACCATACAACCACGCGACCTGAACCTGAACCGCACCTAAGCGATGGTCTGTCGGTCTCTGCGGTCTCCCATACCAGACCGCGCAGTCCGCGGTTAGCTAAGGCAAACCACGCAGTTATGTGATTAACCGCATCAAACCGCCTAGACACCAGCCAGGAACTACTGTGCAACTGCAACATAACCGCAACACCAACAAAACCACCGCGGTCTTGGCGATCTCCGTGGTCTCTCAAACAAAACCGCATTGTTCATTGTTAGTCAACACCTAACCAAAGCGGGCAGTCCTCCGGGAACAACTTCTTGGTCAGACCACAAGAAGAGTAGTTGAAGAGTCGGCTAGTCACCAAAATCTATCCGCGCTACCTGCGCGGTCTCTGGGGTCTGCGCGGTCTGCCCTCCTCAAACCGCCCACTTTCACTTCACTATTTTCAACAATATCTTCCACTGCCAGGGTTCTTCTTCCCCAATTGCTACCTTATTCTACTCGATTAATATTTAGCGTGGTGTTGTTATAGAGGTATCTTTGGGGGAAAGGTGGGAAATCTTCATTCAGGTATAATAGATATTGAGCATTGTTACGAGCACACTCATTTTGGCCATGGACGCGGTGCCTTTTATATTGCCACACCACGAAATTTTATTTGCAACTACTTTTTATGAGCACATCAAATTGAATCTTTTTTAAAAATTATGTACCCAAAATTACAAAGACTTGATGCAACATGAAATCAACCCTAAATAACACATAAGTGATCTTGTGAGGGAGAGGATCAGGGGATATAGCAGGGGCCTGCAATCTAAAAATTAAGCATGAGCATGGTCTGAATCATAAAATTTGTGTGGGACAGCCAAGCTTCCTCACTGGTTATCATGTAAAATTCTGCAACCAGTGAACTGAGAAGATGCTATTTTATTGACCATCTCCTCTACTTATTCTTGGTGCTGCAATTTCAGTGTCTTATAAATAGAATCAATCTCTTTGTTCACAGTTGTAAAACTAGTGTCATCTTGATAATTTTGTGAGACACTGTTAGATTGGGGTTGCGACAAAGAATCCATATAAAGTCGACCCCATTATAGTGGGATAAAGGCTTGAGTGTTGTTGTTGTACTGTTAGATTGGGGCACACAACTTCACAACTGTTATGAACTTGATTGCATCCTTGCAAAATTGGAACTACATTGCCCTTCTTGATCGGAATCAATATGATAAAAATTATTGGAACAAAAATTTTGTTTGCATAGAAATTTGGGCTTGAAGAATAAGGTAGTGTTTGGTTCAACTGAGAGGTAGTGGTGCGGTTTGGCCGCATCATGATTTAGATAATAGGCAGTGTTTGGTGCGGCTTTTTGCAAAAACTCCATTTATTTAATTCCGTTGTTTCCTCTTGTTCTCCATCCGAGAAAAAAAAACTGCTTTTGGAGTGCTTCTGGCGGAAGCCATGCGGAAGGCGAAAGCCGTGCGGAAGTGTCTGCCCGACTCGCCCAGAAAAAATGACTTTTGTGGCATACCACCGCGCGTTAGCTAGCTAACGCCCCGCGGTAGCTTCCAGAACTAGTTTTCCTGGATCGAAATAATTCGAATTTTTAATAAACATCGTAAACCTTATTACCCCCTCCCACCCCCCCCCCCCCCCCCCCCCCCCCCCCTCTTAAGGTTGGTCACTAGATCCAATATGTGGGACAACCGGATTGTATACATGGAGGGCACTAAGTAAGTTAGGGATAACAAGAAATCCCTACTTAATCAGCAATATGAGGCCTTCAAGCAAAGCAGTAAGGACCGCATAGCTGATTGCTATTAAAAATTTTCAGAGTGGTCAATGAGCTAAGGAATTATGGGAGGGTCTTCAGCAATTATGAGCTGAATGATAAGTTTCTAAGATCTCTAACTAAAGATTGGGACACAAAGATTTGTACTACCATAGAAGTGGCCAAGCTTATTGAAACTCCTCCTCACACTTTGTTTGGAAAGCTGCTTTCTTATGAGATGCAGCTATCTGTCAGGAATGAGGAGGAGACCACCATCGGGTCTCATGCCAAGGAGAGGGCAGTGGCCTTCAAGGCTGAGATCTCCAAGAAGAGCAAGGAGAGGATTATATCTCCCCCCAAGGAGGCCAACTGATTTAGAAAGCTCTGAGTCCAGCTCATCTGACAGTAACATGTCAGATGGAGAGTTTGTTGCCGTCTCAAGGCAATTATAGAAGATGATGAAGAGGAGGTATAGTGGAAGAACAATCCTTCCTCCTCACATTACAAGAAGGATCACAACAAATTTGGGAATAAGTTCTCTAAAGGACACAGGTATGATTCTAAACCCAACAAACATAATTCCTCTAAAATTATTTGTTATTGTTGTAGCAAGTATGGCCATGTCATTGTTAATTGCCCCGTCAAATGAAAAGGGATAGGTGAAAAGAAGCATCGCCACCACAAGGGCAAGAATTAAAAAACCTTCATTGTCAAGAATGAGAAGAGCTAGAGCCAAACTGACTCAGCATCTTCTGACTCTGAAGAAGAAGATGAAGCCTATATATGGCTGTTTGTTGCTGCTACTAAAGAGGATGAAGACTATCCAGCTGCTAGGATAAGAATCAGGGTCTCTTTATCATACTCAGATAGTCACAATGAGGTGGATGAAGATGTTAGTGGCTGTTATGAACTTATGGACATGATAGATGGTGAATCTAGCCAGGATCAGTCTAATCCACATGAGGTACTAATTCATTCTATCTCCTCCTCTGAATCTGACTATAAAACAAGTCCTAATTCTGATGCTCCTTCATTTTAGGATGAAGATGGCTTAGAATTTGAGGAAGATGTCAATCAATTGATTGACAATTATGGGTTAATCTTGGAAGCTCTGAAGAAGAACAAGTTATTTGTCAAAAGACAAGCCATGGAGATTGTCTCTTTAAGAAAAGAACTCTCTCTACACACTGAGTCAGCCTCACAGTACTTTCCTCAAACTCTATTTTCAATAATCAGTTTTCCATCAGCAACAGTCCAATCAAACAAACCCTACGAATCGTCTATGAATGAATTGGTTGTTCGGTATGCATTAATTTGGAAAGCATTTGGTATTTTTCATAAGGTTAGTAGATCCTCTTGAATGGCTGGACGATTCTTTACGCTCTGGCCAGCGGTGGGCGGTGGATGAAAACCGGTGTAAACCGTTTGGAACAAAAGGTTTCCACTACTCTATTGAATCAAGAGAGCATGAATATATATTGCATGCAACAACAGCATATGACTTTGAGGAAGATAACTCCAGGCGATAGCTGTGTGGTCGGCGACGAGGGTCAAGGAGGAAGACAATTAACAGTGGCCAGGGGGCGGACTGGGAGAACGAAGGGGACTACGTGAAAGAGAACTCATGAACACCTACTAATCTCTTTAAAGGAGAAGTAAAAGCAGGTAAATAAACATATAACGCAAGTACCTGAGGAGAATCACAAACACCTGCTAATCACTGCAAAAGATAAATAAAAAATAATTAAATAAACATATAATGCGAGTAACAATGCTGTATATATTGGAAGCCACCACTACAAAAAAATGGGGACCTCCATATATAATGACATTACTATCATTTAATATTTTTTATTGGGATTTTTTATAGTTTGAAAATTGATATTAAAGGGGAGATAGGGGGAAAAATTATTGCTAGTTTAAACCCATCAAAATTAGTTTGACTTTAGTATCTTATATAGTTGGGCTTAATTTTGAATTAAGATCCGTTTCATGCGGTTGCAACCGCTTGATCGTTAAAAATAAGTTCCTCCAAACGAAACCTAAGATACATTTCAAAATTAAACCGTGATCACGTCTTTGCTCAGCATCCCCTCTCTTGTCCACGTACAACGGAAACTAACCACCCCGTACAGTTAACTCCTTTTGACCGGCTACATCCATGGCCTGCATTCTTAGACCTTCCTCTTTGTCTTCATTGAGCTCTTCTCCTCCAGGCTCCATCTTCGCCGTTCTCTTGGTTGATTTCGTTTGATGCGGCTTATTTGTTCATATGAATTTGATCAAAAACATCTTTTATCATAGAAAATATATTTGGCAAGATAAAAGTTATGACCATCATCATGAAACTAAACTAGATTTGAACATAAAACTCATGAATTTTTTTATGTGAGGTATAGTATGGCGTTCACGAATGATGGTTCATGACCAGCCACCCTGTTAACTACCGCCACGACTGTGCCACACGAAGCCTGTATCTCACCTAGGTCATAATTGCCGGGGACACAAGTGAAGTATACAACAATCTTCGAAACAAATTGACAAGTTATAAAGTAAATATCAATACTTCAAACCTAGGGCAGTGAATTTTGAAAGGGAGAAGCATTCGGAGGGAGAATTGAGATCAGCGATTAAGGTTATGTTTGACGCGGCTTATTGCAACTATTCGCTCCGGTGAAGTTGGAAAAAAACGTAATTGTCAAAAAAATGTATGTTTGGTATTATTACAAATGCTACTATCATTACCAAAAAAAATTGATTTGGCGCGTAAAAAACCGCTTCAAAGTCCGCAATAAAACCACTTCAAAGTCCAAACGCAGCCTAAATCGTGAAAATTGTATAAAATTGATTTAAATTAATTTTTTATTGGGGTATTGAATAATAGGGGTGCTTTTTTTACTTCTCTTAAAATTTCAAATCCAAATGCCCATTTTTATGAATGCATACATTTTCTCATGGCCATAATAATCTAATTATCACAATTTCAGTGTATACATGTGTGACACGTCCTTACAATCAACTGCGACAGTATCCCGATTGCGACATCATGATAGTGCATGGATCAAACCCCCAATAATAGGTGCAACAATATCTCGACCATGATATTGCCCAGCGTGACGGCCACTCACAAATCTCTGAGCACTATACTCCGCTCATCGCTCGATTTTTTTCAAGTAGGTTTTGAAAGAGATAATGAGCTTAATTTTATTTTAAAGATGGGCAAAATTTAGAAAGAAAGTTCAGTGTTTTTTTTCTTTTTAATGCAATATAGTCTATATAGATAATAATAAAATTAATGATAAAATAGATTTGATAATGAAATATTATGAGGAGCAGTTACCATCGGTTTCCACGGTGTATAAATGAAGTACGGAAGAGTTTCCATGCAAAGAAGAAACCGCTTTAAGCTCGGCCAGAAAAGGCATGGCCGAAGCCAACCTTACACGGCTGCATGGACACGACCATACCAAAACCCTAAACCCAAGCTATCCCTAAACCCTAAATTAAACACCATTTAATATAACCACCACCACCACCCTCAAACCCTAACTAGCCGGCTAGGGTTTCAAGTCGCACCGCGGCTCATTCCCGACGACATCAGCTTCGTCGGCACCAGCTCGAAGAACTCCGGATACTGTATGATGTCCTCAAGCAACCCATTTGACACCGCCGGAAAATTCTCCCCGAAACTGAACCCGAAGCCGCCGGCCGTCATGTCTTCGAACGAGCTCGTCGGCGTTTCTTCTTTCATGGCGGCGCTGACGTCGGCAATATCGTGCTGACGCTTGGGGTAGAATCCGTGTATCACTTCCTGGAGAAGGCCGGACCCGGGTGGCTCCGGCGACAAGAATTCGCAGTCGTTGAACTCCGCCGGCGGGTCGGCTGACGGCGGGAAGGGTTCGGCGGCGGGAGAGTAAGAAGGGGTGATGAGGTTGCGGAAGAGGATGGATGGTGAAGGGGAGACGTCGACGTGGCGCCAGGGATAGTGCGGGGAGTTGAACAGCGGCGGCGATGGAGCAGCGGCGGCGGCGGCGGCGGAGGCGGGGGGAAGAGGGTAGTGGAAATTGGTGCGGGCCTTGATACCGCGCATGGCACGTGCGGCAATGTCGTAGGCGCAGGCGGCCTGCTCTGCGGTATCGAAGGTTCCGAGCCAGCGGCGTTCTTTTGAGAGGGGGTCTCGGATCTCGGCGGCGTAACGGCCCCACGGCCGTCGGCGAACGCCGCGGTAACGCGTGGCGTCTTTTGGGGCGGTAGTGGGGGGCGGCGGGAGAGCTGACGTGGCAGAGCGCTTGTAATGAGTGCGGCTGTTGGGATCGACGTCCATTTCGTTCAGGATTAGGGTTTGGTGTTAGGGTGGAAGAAGAGGAGAGTGTGGTTTAGGAGTATTTATAGGCAGAAAGAGAGTGGATGGTTTGTGGATTTATTGAGGGGAATTATAACGGATAACTAGGCTCTCTCTCTCTCTCTCTCTCTCTGTTTCTCTCTCTATCCCCCACTCTCTCTCTCTCTCTTACTCTTTCTCTCTCTTCGGATATGAATCATTTTCATTGGAAACCTGCTAGTATTTATTTCTCATCATGGTGTAGAATATAACAGTTGTAGAGAGCCCGGCCCCTTCAACGAATGCATTATATATGTTCATAAATGCATATTAGTTTTCATAAATTGTAATTTAATCTTTTTTTTCTACTAAAATAGTGTGATTAAATATTTACCGGATTTTAAAAAACATATTATTAACTTGGCTCTCAAATTATTTATTTCTCATGATGGTGTAGAATTTAATCTTTTTGTTCGGCGGGTCACGCCGGGGCCGAGCCGCAGCCGCCCCTCCCAGTGACCGCCATCCGCGGCCGTGGGATTCCGCTCACGAGGGGCGGCCACGACCCAACCACCCCCCCGCGGCTGCCTCGACTTGGCCGCCCCACCCCGCGACCGCCTCCTGCGGCCAAGAGGCGCCACCCCTCCCCGCGGCCTCCTCCTGCGGCGCGGAACGCCACCTACAAGGGGCGGCCGAGTCCAGCCGCCCCACCCCTGCGGTCGCGAGGCGCCACCTGCGAAGGGCGGCAGCGCCCGACGCCCATCCTTGCGGGTTCTCCGTCGCGACCGGCCGTCCCACCGGCCGCGACTCCTCCTCTCCCCTCACTGGCGATCGTCCACCAGTGAGGTGGCCGCACTACCGTAGCAGACCTTCCTCGTCGTCCGATCATTCCACTGTGTTTGCATCCGTCCATTTCGTGAGTAACCACCCACTAACCGTCATAAATAGTGGGGTCTGCATTTAGTAAATATTATGCACATTATGTACACCAAAAACTATATTAAATGTGGTATACAGATATTAATTGTGGGTGATTACGGTGTGTGGATAGTCGTGTAACCACCATCGTAACCATCTCCTGGAGCCTATAAAAAGGCTCAAGGACCATCTTTATTTCTAACCTTTCCTCCCCCGGTTTTCTTCTTCCTCAAGCCGGAGTTCTACTCATGAAATCCTCCTATGAGCCTCCTTCACTATTCCGGTCGTCCAAAAATTTGTCTGAGGCCACGACTCTCCCAAGAAGAAGACATTATGCACAACATTTCGCAAAACCTCCTACATGCGCCGCGCCACTCAAGTCATCACCCTCGCACCTATGTGTGCTCCGCCGTAAAGTTCGTCAAACAGCACTCAGAAATGCTCCATCTGAGCATAAAGAAGTACTCGCTTCGTGTGAGGCAGTCACTCGCTTACCAAGCATTCTCAATCTCTCACCTCACTGTTGTGACGAAGAGCGGTCTGGCGCCCTCAATTCTAAGCACAATCTGCAAATAGCCGTCAATAGTGTAGTTTGACCGGCATCATGTAGGTCATGTGGGTTTTTACTCATTTAAGGGGTTTTCCACATTAAAATTACCTTGTGTGTTTCTGCTTATTCTGTGACTGTGTGCACACTCGACCGCTCCACGGGCTAAGACGGTCTAATTTAGTCTGGCCTACCAGGAGGGTTGAGTTGGCCGCAATAATTTGGCGCTGTCTGTGGAAACACGTTCCCCCAAAGCCCGACGAAGCATTCTGAAGACTTTGAAGATAGTGTCCGCTGCTCAACGACACTCGTTACTGAAATCAATGACGAGAAAAAGTACTGGCACAACTCAGGGATCAGCCCAGCAGGGACTGGATAATGTCGGGCCATCAAATTTCCTGATAAATGTTCCCCGTGAAAGATAATTCTATGGGTAGTTTATCACCTAGAGTGAGGTGAATAGATGTCTTTTAAAATTCTTTGTCACTTATATTATATGTTCATCTGATATTTGAAAAGTAAACTTCACAAGTACACATCACAAGCAATCCACTGAACATAACACAAGCAATATAATCCACTGAACACAACACAAGCAATCCACAGTACACAGAATTTTTTTAGTGGTTCCGTTATCTAGGGTACATCCACTTTCCCCCTTCTTCCTCACTAGCAATGTGCTAGATAAGGTTATATCTCCTCTTCAACTCAGATCAAAAGATCTTACAGACTCAGTTTCTGTTAAGAAACCTACACTCAGACCAACATGTCCTACCTTAGAGATTCACTCAATCTCCTACCTCAGGTCCCTCAAGAACCCTACCTCAGCCTTACACCTCAGTGATCCCACACAAATCACCTATCTCAGGTCCCTCAAGAACCTTACCTCAGCCTTTATAAATCAGGTTTTTAACTCAGAGATTAAATCTCCTAACCACTCAGATCTCAAAGAGATCTTACAAAATTAAGAGGTAAATAATTTCAGAAAACAGCAATTCTGTAATCTGACTTATCTGGGAATTCAGATTCTTCAATTCAGCAGCAAAGAATTAATTCTTGATAAACAGACTGACTGAAAAATATACTTATCTGGATCTGCAATCTTCTTGATGATGATCGGATTGATTTCCTTGAAAAACTTGTAGTACAGATCCACTTTAATCCTCTGATCAACTTGTTGAAAGGATTAGATGATTTTCTTGAAGACCTTCGTCTTCCTTCTTCTTCTTGGAGTTAGCTTCCTCCCATAACTTGGAAGAAATTAGAATGAGAGAATTGATTTATTAAAATTCTGATTCTTCTTTTCTGTGTAGATAACCCCTCTATTTATAGCTTTCACTGATTGTTGGCTTCTGATTGATGACATCATCATTACGCCATCATACTCTAAGTCTTCCTTTAAATAGTTTCTGATGAGATATCACGTTATTGTAGCTGATGTGACATTTTTGACTTGTCTTGACACTTCTTGTGTTGACTCTGTACATCTTCAGAATCATAAGTGTTTAGATGTCCAAAGTGTCTCAACACTATGTTACTTAAGTGTTCTTAGAAGGTGTCGAGACATCTTAACAATCACGACACAATATTACTTAGTAGAATTTTCAGTCTGAACTTGAAGGTGTCGAGACAGTTGACTTGTCTCGACACAACTATCGACTATGTCGACATCTTTAAAACTGCACTGTGTCGAGATAGTTGAATTGTCTTGACACTACTATCTGCCGGGTGTCGACACTTGTTTTAATTCTTCACTGTGTCGAGAAAGTTGAATTGTCTCGACACAACTGTCTGTTAGGTGTCGATACTTTAAGTCTACAATTCAATCTTCATTGTGTCGAGATTGTTGTATTGTCTCGACACTACTGTCTTAAGGTGTCGATATATCTGACTTGTCTCGACACATCTGTCTTAATCTTCAAAGTGTCGAAATAACAAAATTGTCTCGACACAGCTGTCTTGAACTTCAAAGTGTCGAGATAACTGATTTGTCTCGACACAGTTGACTTGAACTTCAAAGTGTCGAGATAATTAACTTGTCTCAACACAGCTCCAGCAAAAGTTATCGACATAGTTGAAATATGTCGACACTTTCGTACTTAGCCATTTCTATGCACTGCATTTTGCTAGGCATTGACTGTTTTGACTTCACTCATCACTTTTAATTAGTTGTATGACGTTGAGTGAACTTGTTTCACTCGATGCTTTTGTACTTAGACAATTTTCTATCTTTCCAGTTAGCTTCTTTGAGTCCACCTATCAATATAGCTTGGACTACCTGTTCAATAAATATGACATAGGCAACATGTATGCATGAACTAAAACATACATCAAATACATACTTATGTATATCATTGAGTTGAAAGAGCTTCTTCAAATCAAGTACATTGTGTCCAATGTACCCAACACCCCGACAAGAGAAATGATTGTCATGCTAGACAACGCGCTCATGGGAATGATCACCTGCCTAGAGGAACAACAAACTGAAGCACTCGTGCTTCTTAGAGACTTGAGAATGGCCCAGGCAGCCATAACGCCACCAGCACTCGCCGACCAGGCTCCACCACCCGGAGTCCCCGCTCTAGAAAATCATTTAGATGAGAGCTCTGAAGAATACTCAGAAGTCGTAAGTACTTTGCACTCCGCTCATCTGGCTAGGACCACCGAAGGTGGGCAGTTGCAGCAATGCCAACGGGTGTCCGCCCCTAGAAGACCTATCAGATAAGAGATTAGGTAATTCCTAGCAGAGGAGTATGGACAGATCGGCCGACGAACTACATATCTGCATCACCCTGCCCAGACCGGATCCCCGCTAGCGTGGAATATTCTGATACATCTAGTCCCGACTGGATTCAAGTTACCCAATATTGAGACTTACGACGGGACTGAAGACCCTTTGGAATATATCAATCACTTCACTACAGTGTTGTGAATCTACAATGGGTCGGATTAACTACTCTGCCAAGTATTCCTAGTCATGCTAAAGGGCTAGGCCCGAACATGGTTCCACTCCCTCAGAGAAGGGGCAGTTCATAGCTTTGCTGAGTTGACTCGATAATTTCTAGGTCAGTTCGTAGCTAATCGGAGGATTTTGATGGACCCTTCCCACCTATCTGGTATTCGTTAGAATGAAGGAGAAACCCTAAAGGATTTCTTTCGCCGATTCACATCAGATGTAACGAAAATATCGAGGGTAGATCCCAAACTGCTCTGAGGAGTCTTCTAAGGGTGACTCCGCCCCAACGGATTCTGTTCATCATTAACGAGAGAAATAGTCTCTAGCTACCCTGACCTTGTTCGAAGGGTAGAATCGCGGTTGATGAAGTCATAGAAGCTCATCGCCGACAGTTTGAGGGAGCAACAAAAAGAAAGTGAGAAGAATCGACCCCGCGTCGACAAGAGGAGCGTCAAAATAGCACACAACCACAAGAACGGTGCGGGACCGCCCTCCCAAAAGCTACAAAGAGTACACGCCTCTAAACACCTCACACACAAATGTCTTATACGCGATACAAAATAATCCTGCATTATGGAAGCCTCGAGAAATACCAGAAGGGAAGGGGGACCGAACGAAGTACTGCGAGTTCCATAAAGGAACATGACACACTAATGAAAAATGTGTGAAACTAAAGGATGAGATCGAGAGCTTGATTTGATAAGAAATCCTAAGAAGGTTTTTTCAAGATCAGACCCACAATCACCAAGCGTAACCTTGGAGAGAACAACCATAGCCCCACCAAGAACCGCAGGAGAGCAAAAAAGTCGTCGGGATAGTAGTGGCCATCTCCGGGGGACACCCGACCACCACCAATATCATCATTTAACCCTCGGAAGGAAACTAGATGACCTATGACAAAGAGACAATAAGCTTCGGTGAAGAAGATCTGAAAGGATTGATCATTCCACATCATGATCCACTGGTCATCAATGCCGAGATCTGAGATACCAGATTCCGTGTCAAGAGGATCCTCGTAGACAATGACAACTCAGTGAACATCATATTTCTAACCCCACTCCGTAATATGAAGATCTCCGAGGATATGATTCGGCCAGCTTTTGGCCCTATTTATGGGTTCGATGGCAGGCCCGTCTCAGTTAAAGGTCTCATCAAGCTCCCAGTCATATTGGGAGAATTTCCGAAATGAGCCACACATGAAATCCAATTTGTCTTCGTCTAGGCAGAGTCACCCTACAATCTAATCTTCGGACGACCCCTTTAAGTGGCCTTTAAGGCAATTCCGTCCAACCTCCATTTGGCGATAAAGTTCATAACCTCCGCAGGAGTTGGAGTCAAACATGGAGATCAGGAGACCGTGTGCGCATGCTATCTACAACAGACTCAACCGACACCAGAAGTAGTCGCACGCTCAGAATCCACCGGCACCTAAAAAGCCTTCGACGGAAATGAGCTAGGAACCGGGTAGAAACACCTTACTATGTTCTGACTTATAGAACTTTATCTTTAATTCATCTACTACAACTAACCGAGACAAAGATACCATTATATCTGCACCCATACATTACATTTTAATCTAACCACTTTTGTTTGTTTATGATCTGGCTATCGTAGGAATACTCGGAGCACATCCACTCAATCACCACTAGCCATCATCACAGTAGTCCTTATTTGCCCTAGATCGAAGGTGAGCCCTCCTCCCCCGCGTAAGGACACACCTCGAATGACCTCACACTTCCCTTGGTCGAAGGTGCCCCCCCCCCCCCCCCCGCGTACGCCAAAATGGCTTGTAGGGTCTACTGCTCGACCTCTCCAAGTGGCCTCGCACCACCCCTGATTAAAGGTTTGCCCTTATAACCCGCGGTAGGTCACGACGTCGTCAGGGCCTCCCCCCCCCCCCTCGTGGTTGTCTCGGTTGAGGGTTGGTACTTTGTTGTCATGATTAACAAACAACTGGTAGGGTCTACCCCTCGCCATCATCAACTGGCCTCGCACCGCCCCAGATCGAAGGTATGACCTTCCCCGCGGTAAGTCACTACAATCAGTGATACCTCTCGGTCCGAATATCATAATCTTCGCCTGGCCAGCAAAGTTAAAATGTCACCGGGTCTCATCCTTCAACATACAACCAGTCAACGACGTCAATACGTTCAAAATCATCACACAAGCTAAGTCTAACACTGAAAGAGAATTGCAAAGGCAAGCAACATATACATATCGTCAAAGGATGTTACAAGATACAAGTACAAAAGTACAAAGACAAATACAAAGACCTCACATGATAGCAACAACATACAAGACTCAGTTGATAAAGCATGTACTAACAGACAAAAGCCAAAAGACTACTGGCCAACAACATTCATGTCAGAATCAGAATTCGAACCATCATCATCAGAAAGATCATCATAGCCAAGGCCTGAGAAATCGCACCCAAGCCTCCTGGCTATCATCCAGAGCGCCTTCGATACTCCCCGCCTGAGAGCAACCTCTCGGATATCATCCATCTGGGGCTCTATATGTCTTGTACAAACATCCTTACGGCTCTCCTCGCCAATCAATTAAGCAACGATCGCGCATATAGTACAAAAAGTCCTTGTGCTCCGCAAGCCCGGTAACCTTCAGCACTGCCACTCGATCCTCTGAGGAAAGTCGCTTCACTTCATCCTTTGAAGCCCCCAGCTTCGTCTTCAAACGAGAAGCCTCCTCTTTGGTAGTCCTCAGTAACTATGCAGAGCTCTCTACTAAGGACTTCTCCGTCAGCAATTCTGCCCGAGCCCTCTCAAGCTCTACCTTCAACTCCGATCTGATCCACCGAAATCAAGATATATCTGGTTCATAATGCTCCTTCAAGTCATCCAATGAACTCTTCGCCACTCGCAGCTTCTCCTGAAGGACCAAGTACCCTGTCTTTCAAACTCACATAATGATCATTCCACGTGAACATTGTATGTGTCTGGGCGTCAATCTGCAACCAAAAAAGAGAGAAATGTCAGAACTGCACAAAGTAGTTAAACTAAAAGCTAGAAACAAAGAGCCTCACTTACCACATCACTCGTCGCCTTAAAAGTGCAAGACACTCGGGGGGGGGGGGGGGGCAGACATCTCCAAACAAAGGACTCAGGGGGGGGGGGGGAGGGGGGGAGGGGGGAGGAGACTCCAATGCTTTGACATCGAGATTAGCTAATGCAACCTCATCTCGAGGAACCTTCTAAATCTGGCAAACCCTCTGCCCCGACGAAGGCCGAGGCGTCGCATCCCCTCCGCCAGCATCCATCGAGGCAAGATTTCTCTTCAGATCACAAGCCGATGACACCTCCGCAACGCGCTCAGAATCAGTCAAAAGTCTGTATAGCCGCGGGCGCTTCTCCTCCACAAGTAGAGAGATGCTAAACAAACGATTCGCCAGCTCCCGAGACACTGTGAATCATAGCACGGGAGAGAAGTCCCGCTCTCATCCTTTCTGACGACAAAAACGGTCAGGCAAGGAATTTCAAAGCTCCGACAGATCCCAGGAATTTCGAACATAGCAAAACAAGGTGTTCTCGTGGCGGCGATCTGTCCGACTCTCAAAATTGAGTCAACTCTTGTTGCTGTAAACCTCAACACGGTTGATGTCGTCAACACGGACCTCACACCAATCTTTGAACAACTCTAAGGAGAACTTCTAGTCATGCTCTCTGAGGAACGCAACTAGCCTCATGATGCGTGTCATCCTAAGAGTAGTAAATTGCGACATAAAGATGACGCAAAACTTCAAGATGTCAATCACATATTCGCACGACGAAAACAGGAATCCAGGTCATAATAACGTCTCATATACTGTCAGCCACCCCTTTAGCAGGTTCTGAACTCTTTTCTCAGCATGAGGAATCCTCACTTCAAGATCGGCAGGTAACTCGTATCTTTTTCTTCAAATTACAACTTGTTCATCGTTAAGTGTGGAGCGCAATCATATCGGGTGAACTTGTGCATTACGCTTCGAGACCTGAAAATCAAGTCAAACGAGAATTACAAAAAGTTGCAATAGAAATAAACAACAATGACAACGTCAGACCGACAATGTGGTAATCGTGTTTGGGGTGCTCAAAAGAGCCCCCTCGCACGAACACTTGTAATCCGAAAAGTGCACGCGAAAAATGCGTCTCTGGTAATACATGAGTACACGTGCCCGGGAGGGCCAAATCGCACACCCAAGCACGTGCTCACACCCACACTCGCGTGCACAAAAGTGATCGAGCGAAGGTGCGTGCGCCCAAGTGCGCGCACTACTGCGCACGGATGCGCGCGCCCGGATACGCACGCACCTCCGCGTGCACCTCAGCGCTCCCACAGGCGCACGGGCAGGTGCACGCGCCCCACCGCGTGCGCCCGGATGCACACCCGACTGCACTCACCCAGGTGCACGCACGGGTAGTTCAGAAGAGAAGGTCAAGATCTGGCCTTGTGCAATAAACTGATTATTTAAAATAAAACATAGATGCAATTCATGCATATTTCCATTAGGATTTAGGAGCAGTGATTTATTAAAGTTGATGTTATATGCATGTAATTTTTGACTCTGTAGTTGAGAGCGATTTTTTCGTACACATATGCATGCATTACTTGTGCACGGGCGAATCTGATCATACACGTAGGCATGTATTTCAACGCTTCAGATTTTTTTGGATTTGATGAGACTATCACTGAATTTATAGAGAAATTATGGTGTGTATAGCCTCCCCTCCCCATGATCCTCCACTAATTTGGTGAGATCATGAGTTTGACCTCCACACATGCAATCGCCACACGCAATCTGCGAACACCGTCTGATCCACCACCACGATTGGCCGCCCGCGCCGCCTTCACCGGCGTCGGGAGGCCCGTGACCGGCCGGCCATGCAGGAGCCGCGCCGCAGCCGCCCCACACCGCGACTGGCATACGCGACTGCGGGGTTCCACTCCGCGCCGCGCGGCACCGCCCGCAAGGGGAGGCCATGTTCAACCGCCCCTCCCCGCGGCTGCCTTCTGCGGCCGCGGGACGCCTCCCGCAAGGGGCAGCTGAGTCCGGCCACCCCACCCTGCGGTCGCGAGGCGCCTCCCGCACGGGGAGGTTGCGCCCGGCCGCCCCTCCCCGCTGATTCTCTCGCCGCGGCTGGCCGTCCCACCGGTCGCAGCTCATCCTCTCCCCTTGCCGACGACCATCCGCCAGTGAGGTGGTCGCTCTATCGTAGCGAACCTTCCTCGCCGCTCGATCATTCCACCGCGATCGCCGCCGTCCATTTCGTGGGTAACCATCCATGACCGCCATAAACAGTGGGGGGTATCATTAATTAAAAGTTGTCCTGCATTTAGTAAATATTTAAAACTATATTAAATGTGGTCTACAAATAGTAATTGTGGGTGGTTAAGGTGTGCGAATAACAGCGAAACCACCGAAACCACCTCCTGGAGTCTATAAAAGGCTTCAGGACCCCATTCATTTCTAACTTATTCTCTCACAGACTTCTTCTTCATTCGGTCGGAGCTCTGCCAAAATCCTCCAACGAGCCCCCTCCATCAGTCGAGCCGTCCGAAAATCTATTTAAGTCCACGACGCTCCCAAGAAAAAAGACATTTCGCGCAACATTCCACAAAGCCTCTTACGTGTGCAATGACACTTAAGTCATCGTCCATGCACTTCTTTGCGCTCCGTCACGAAGTTCGTTAAGCAGCACTTGGAAACGCTCCATCCGAGCATAGAGAAGTACCCGCTTCGTGTGAGGCGGCGTGTCGCCCACCGAACACTCTCAATCTCTCACCCCATTGTTGTAACGAGGAGCGGCTTGTTGTCCTCAATTTTCCGCACAATCTGTAAACAACCGTCAATAGTGAAGTTTAATCAGCACTGTACCAGTCACGTGATTTCTTACCCATTTAAGGGGTTTTTTCACCTTAAAATTGTTTTGTATGCTTCTGTTTATTCTGTGACTGTGTGCGCACGCGACCGCTCCACGGGGTAAGATGGTCTAATTTAGTCTGCTCTATCAGGAGGGTTGAGTTGGCCGCAACAGGACTGTAGTGTAGTCATTGATTAATATGACCGTATGATCTCCACCGTTGAAATCAAGGATCGGACGGCCGCGTACGAGCAGAAATATGTGTGTATGTATGAAAAAAATGTTCGCGTTGTTCAAGAATAAATGTAAGCCAATTAAATCATAGAAAGTTGTGAACCCGTATTAATCTTAACCTACACATAACCGTTATGAAATTGTGCGGCTTGCACCTAATGGAAATAGACCAGCCTATACTTATTAATTTTATTTAATGTTGATTAAGGATTTTATTATTATATAAATATTGGAAAGAATGTCAAATCACAAGCAAAATAATTATTTATAGTAATCAGGAATTGGAATTCTCAAGGCCTGGAAAGCCAGAGCTTCATGTTTTTAATTGTTCTTCAAATAAAGCAGCGGAAGGGAGATGGTGAAGATCTCTCGAATTTATAATGATGACGCATTTCTCATCCTTTACCCAACCACCTTTTTTTTATTTGTCAACTGCACTGTTTTCTTTTAAGTTTTAACCAATTAAATAATTCCCGATAATAAATACTATAATAAATACTATAATATGATTAATATGATTATCTATTATTTTATTATACAGCAGGAAATATATATATATATATATATATATATATATATATATATATATATATATATATACATATATATATATATATACATATATATATATATATATACATATATATACATATATATATATATATAAGAGATTAAATTTATTGTGGAAAATTAATAATACTATTGATGTGTTCCCTTAAGTATTTTTGAGTTGAGTCAAGGGGATCAAGCGGTCTGAAAGAGTGTACGTAAGTATAGTCGGTCTGAACACAAGTGCAGCACGGAAGCATAAAAGTCACACGCCCCATAGGCTTCGACCTAGCAGGAGCGTTTTCATTGAGCCTCCGAGAACTTTGCGATTTTTTCCACTAGAGCGCTAGTGACGGACCGAGAAACTTTTTCTAGTGTAGGTGAATCTAAAAATTGCAAAAAAAAAATTAATCGAATTACGAACATTCATATTTTGAAAGGATTTCACGATGAATGAACAACTCGGGGGGGGGGGGGGGGGGGGGAGGGGGGTGCAAAAGAAAAGAGAAAAAATCATGAAAAACTATTTGTCACGGTTTTAAGTCATGACAAATACTATTAAGATGAGAAACTATTAGTTACGGTTTTAATCTGTGGTTAGGGGTGGATCAGTTCGGTTCGTTTTCACTCAGAACCCAGAACCGATCAGTACATATTTGATTACAAATTTTTGGAATCAGAACTGAGCCATGATTTTAAATTATAGAACCAGAACTGTACAAGTTCGGTTCCGATTCGATTCTCGGTTTCTTAAATTTAGGATGTAAACATCCTACATTAGAAAAAAATAAAAGCAAAACCAAAGTTTATAAATCGAATAAAATAGAAGATCTTAAACTTACATGACTCCAAAATCATAAGGATTTCTTAGATTTCTAAATACATTTAATAATCTCATCATACAACATTTCATCTTCAAAATTACACGTGAAATAACTTCATCAAACTAATTATTCATCAATCTCTATCAAAAGTCTTTTGCTCGACACAAATTTATTTTTGATACTTAAACTCAATAACTCGCTTCTCAGATCGGTTCTAGGTATCCAAGTGTAAGAACTAAGAACCGAGCCAAGTGGTCGGTTCTGAAAATTTGGACCTAGAACCTGGACCGAGACACATGAGAACTGACCATAACTGCTTGGTTCGGTTCGGTTTCGGTCCGATTCTTGGTTCTTCAGTTATTTCTGCAATCCCATATCTGTGGTATATACAATTCAGATGAAGAACTATTAGCCACAGTTTTAAGTCGTGGCTAATACTATCATTTATTTTAAAAAAAATGAGTGTGGGCAGCCGCCCACAATCGCCCCAAGGTGAGTCTGTTCCTGTGGAGCGTTTCCACAGGGGCTCCAAGAACATAATTTATTTTCTACCATTTTCATATTATGAACTTGTAACGGAGAGGTGACATGTCTCCTTCCGAGGAAATCTCTCAACTCTTGAAAACTCAAACGAAATAATGGATTTTGATCTTACACAAATCTGACCACGTGGTTTTCATTTTCTTCAAGTTTTTCAAATAATTTTTTTTTGTCATTTGCTGTTGTTTTTCATTAACTGTTTGTATGTCGGTCCAATTTCGAGCTATGACGATCTGATTCTTCGGACCGAGGAAAACTTAATGACCCGCAACACTACTGAAAATATAAGATTTTAAATTGTTAATTCTCGTCGTATCTTTGAAAAACTTTCTGTTTTGGTGATGTTAGGATTTAGGGTCAGTTTGACACAACAATGAAAGTCTTGAATGTGGTAGTTATGAACCATTGTTTTAGAACGCCGGCCTCACATACATTCTATAATGACAATATTTCTATTAAAACTCACCAGATCAAAAATGGAATGCGAAACAGTGACTTATGCTGCATTAATTTCGTGTGGCTTATTGAGGCTCATTTGCTCCGGTGAGGTTGAACAAAAACGTCATTGTCATGGAATGTATGTTTTGTATGACAAATGTTACTACAGTTACACAAAAAAAACTAATTTAGAGTATAAAATCTTGATATGACAATGATATTTTTATACAACTTTATCTGAGCAAATAAGTCATGATAAATCGCGGCAAACCTAGACTTATTTTGCCAAATGAATGCTCCTACATGTGTTTCTCAACCCATGCTTTTTGAGTGATTTTGAAAATATTAAATTGTCAAGCATTCTTGATTGGTCAAAAATAAAAGATCGCATAAGCATTTTAAAATAATATAATTTATTAGTCCTCTCATTCCCTAAGTTCTCTAATCAAAAGCTAACAAATTATTTTTTAAAAAAATTTACTTTAAAAACTGATTATTTAAATACCGAATTAAAATATGGGAGAACTTGTTTTAGCAAAGAGGCGAATCGTAAAATTAATCTTGAATGTAGAAAATGATGGAAGGATCTCCCAAATCCCAATCCATATACATAACTCATGAAATATAGGGGGTGCCTTGTGCATAAAAACCCGCAAACAATCAAATTTGCCAAAATCAGCCCTGCAAATATTTTTTTTACACATCTACACTTACAATGTAACAAAATTATGCATGCACACATTTCACCTTTCTTTATTTTTTTATTATAATATAAATATCAAAAATTGATATAATGTCGCTGATACTTAATAATGATCAAATCATAATCATTGAAGGGAAAGAAAACATGTTACTCAAATACAATAACATTTGTAATTTTTCCTCGTATTTGTAGTTTAATCTTTCAAAAAATCTACTCCATGTTTAAAAATAGAATCAAATAGATCAAATCGAACTGATCAGTTTCGATTTGGGGTACGTAAGACGAAAGATTAGTCGATTTGATTTCGATTTCACTTATAATCAAATTGAACCGAACTATTTTCAGGCCTAATGAAATAGGATCCGGATCCTTCTGCGGTTCCTCCGGGAACTGCAGAGGTGGAGTTCGCAAATTTGCGGATTAACGGAGCGAAATTAGAAAAAATGATTAACATGAAAGTTGTAGATATCTTCGAGACGAATAACTTTTATGTTGAACATTTTTTTGATTTGAAGTCGTTTAGACCCCCGATTTGGGCCCCGAAAAAAAACCGTCCGCAAATAATTAATTAAATATTTTGCGGACGGTTTTTTTTCGGGACCCAAATCGGGAGTCTAAACTACTTCAAATCAAAAAATGTTCAACATGAAAGTTATTCGTATTGAAGATATTTACAACTTTCATGTTAACCACTTTTTCTAATTTTGCTCCGTTAATCCACAAGTTTGTGAACTCCACCTCTGTAGTTCCTCCGGGAACTGCAGAGGATCCGGATCCAATGAAATATATTCAACCAAGCAAAAACCAATGTGTCCAAGCAAAGCAGACAGAAGCGGTGAAAGAAGAGGACGACTGATCATGCCCCAACAAACGCTCCGCAATTTGACGACACACAAAACACACCCTATAATCTAAGGTTGTGTTTGGCGCGGCTTATCAGAGTTTATTTGCTTCGGTGTTTTTGAACAAAAACGTCATTATCATAAAATATATTTTTGGAAATGACAAATGTTATATAAAAAAAAATAGTTGGAGGCATAAAATTTTGATATGACAATAACATTTTTGTCCAAATTCACCGAAACAAATAAGTCGCGATAAGCCGCATAAAACGCAGCCTAAATACCTTGGAGAATGATAAAATCAGAAATTAATATTGCGCCTAAGATAATAACTATTTATACATCTACATCTCTAATCTCTCTCTATATATTATATACTTCTTAGGCTTCTTTTGGTTCGGCGTTTCGTCGTCTTTTTTTGGAGCAAACGTCGTCGGACAGCGGGTAAACAAACGACCACCGTCGGCATTTGCTCTATTTGCACCCGCAACAAGGAGGAAACGACCGCAATCCGCTCCAGTTCCAAAGATATGTTTCGCCCCACTAGATGCATTCGCCGCCACCGAACCAAATATAGTCTTAATAACAGTATATACACGGTCATCATACATACATTTGAATATAAAAAAATAAATGAACATGTGTGGGAATGAAAAATGAGGTAGGCGCGCGTGGGGAGGTCACGTGACGTTAGTAAAAGAATGATGGGACGTCGCGCCGTGAATACAAACGGGACAGAAGAAGGATTCAGTTGTCTCCCGGCTGCGTTTCCCGATAATGGCAGCCATGCCCAGCGGGCAGCGGGCAGCGGGCAGCGGGCAGCGGGCAGCGGGCAGCGGGCAGCGCAGGCAGCTTCTTCTTTCTTTTAATTCTCTCATTCCCATTCCAATTCCCGGTTCCAGCCAGCCGTCCATCCATCCATCCATCACTTCATAGTTCATCCCCCCTCTCTCTCTCTCTCTCTCTCTCTCTCTCTCTCTCTCTCTCTTCTCTCTCTCTCTCTCTCTCTCTATTTTTCAAACCACCACAAGTCGTTCCGCAAAACAACAAAAGCAACAAAACAAAATCCAGCGCTACACACTGTTTCTCTCTCTTCCCCTACCGGGGGGCTTCATTCCGCCATTAATGAGCTCAAGTCCTTTCCTTGTCCCTCCCCCACGGCCAGCTCCGCGCGTGTTAGCTGTGCAGGCTTTGACTTTACGCCCCTCTTCTCGATCTCCCACGCTTGCACGCATGCAGGTTAACAGAGTCTACAACACTTAACCCTTTAACTATTAACTAAAGGGGCCAGCTGTTTGGTAGAGCGCTTGTCGGCAGCTGGTAATCCGGCAAACGTTGTCAACGCGGGGAGAGGCGTTTGTTTTCCCACCTCACACAGCGGCTGCTCACGCACCGACGTCCGACACCCATCCAAACAGACCCTAAGGCTACATTTGATGCGGTTCGTTTTTTGCATGGGTGTGTTTGGACTGAGTGTATGTTTGGAACATAAAGGTGGATGAATTGGTTCATAATCACAACGTTCGTGACCGCCACCGCAGCGTTCGGGACACTTTAATGTCAAACACTTGCACCGCAACTAAGGTTGCGGTAATTCCCGTCTCTTTTCATACGGAAGGGAGGGGGGTTGATTTTGAAAGTCATGCAATCTACGGTGTCATTGTTTTTGAAATCAAATTCTTGGCGATATCGATCTTTTTTGATTTTTTTTGAAACCTTTCAATTATTTTTTGGAGCCCGCTCAATTCGTGGTATCTTCTTTTGGAATTACCTAAATTCCATTAATTATGGGGGAGCATTGATGGCAGAATATATTTTGTTCCAATTAATGAAGGAAATTTTTTGGAAGGAAATTTTTTCTCCTTTCTTCATTGGATCTAGCCGGCCCCACATTTTTTTACCCAATTTAAGTTTCTTCAAGCCTATATAAAGAGCAGGCCGGTTTTTCCCAAGTAAGCAAAGAATTCAGCCAGCAAGAGATTCGCAGTGGAGGTCGGTTGGGCTTGGCCGAACCTAGGGCTTTCTTCTCTGTTGCGATCGCGTGTGCATTTCTTTGTGGTTGGCGCCGTCATCCTTGTCGCCCGACTTCTTCCTTGTCGCAGCTTTGCCAACGAGCTTCTTCTTTGTTGTAGTGCGCTCGGCTCGCGGCCGCCAGTTCTTCTCCTGCTGATGAATCTATTTCTCGCCGCAATGTGTACAACCAGATCTTGAGAAATATTTCTCTGTCAGTTTATTTTTTTCCTCCCTTATAGCCGTATTGTATGTTTGAAAAAAGAAAAATAAAGTTATCTGTCTGCATGATGGACGTACCATTTTCAATTTCGGGAAAACACTTTAAATTTGGTGTGTTCTTTGTCTGTGATTTTTTCCGTGCTTATTATTCTTCGTAACCGCTCGTTTTGTCGTTAGATAATTTATTGGAACAGGAAAATCATCTTCACTTGGACTGTGTTTTTCATAGCAAGTGGTATCAGAGCGAGGTTCGATCGACGACTAATTGGACGTTCCGTTTCGAGTTGGGTTAACGGCAGCTGACGACATCAATCCGCTCCCTATCATGCAAATCTTGATCCGTGAAATTTTCTGATCGTCTCAGTCTCATTACAATTTTTTTCAGTTTGATTTCTATGATATTTCTACACTCTGCAAAGTTTGAAGTTGTGTTATTATAATTCTTATTTTGAAGTTATTTTTCCTGGTCAAGATCTTCGTTTTGAGAATGTAGTTCAGTCATCTTCTATTAGTAATGTTCTTTTATTATGACTCATTCGTTTTACATTATCTTAGAGTGTGTCCAATCAATCTTTTTTTGATTAGTTCTCATAAGGGTTTATTTTCTCATGCTGAAATCAGTTTTGTTTGCATTCATTGTTGATGTGTCTGCTGTTGAAACCGGAAAACCGGTCTCTTGTGGAATTCGACCCTTGGGGAAGGGGTGGCCGCGCACCTACTTCACTCCTGCAAGAAAATGACAAAGAAAAAGAGAAGGAACAAGGACTAGACCAAGGGCCCGGCGTGGAGGTCCCACCACACACCCGGAAGATCTTAGAGCGCTTCCCCTCCTTAGCCAAATGCCGGGCTAAGGTACCTCAGAAAGCGCTAGTAGGCCGGAGAATTAGTCAGTGTGCCTTCTGAGGTACCCCTTGGGTCCTATTTATAGGAAAAGATGGCCTGCTAATATACAACTTTCACTGTTTTCGAGGACTACAGGCAAACCAAAAGGGGCCACATAATAAAGGTATGCCATGGCCGAGATGCGAGCTGGACCTGAGGGGGCACTCGCTTGGCAGGAGGCCTGACTCGCCTCGTCTTGGGCCTAGGCGGGCAGGTACTCGGCAGACTTGTGCTCGACTACCGCTGAGCTCGGCTTGACTATTGCCGAGCTCGGGCTCGGCACGACGATCGCCGAGCTCCATCAGAAACCGAACTCGGCACGGGCATCGTCGAGCTTGGCTCGACTATCGTCGAGCCCTGTTCCTGCACCCGAGCTCGGTCTCGGCATGCCGGGCTTCGTTCGGCCATCGCCGAGCTCAGCTCGACTATTGCCGAGCTCGGGCTCGGCATACTGGGTCCAAGTTGGTCTGAGCCGGCCGGTTCAACCCCTGTCGACCACTCGCGGGATACGGGGTTGTACATAATCCCCGCTCTTTGCGAGGTTGGGACAAGCTCGGAAAGAAACATCCAACCCCATAAGATCCGGCGAGTGCGACAGGGGCAAAAAGGAATCTTCTGGTAGGCCCCACAGGTAGCTATATATACGTACCCCTGCGCATCTGGCTGACCTTTGCCCTTCCCCAAATTCTGATAAGAAGCCGCTCCCCAAGGAAGTCTTAGAGCGACTCGCACGTTCCCGCGAGGAGATCGCTGCCCAGGCCGCGGGGCTGACCAACCTTGAGGCCCCTGCTCGCCGTTTTGCCGATTTTGGCTCGGCCAAGCGGGCGAAGCCCCTTCCCCCGGGGGCCGAACCCATTCTGGCCGACTTTACTGCCGCCTTGGGGAACGGGGCCGGTTCCTCCAACCAGCCAGTTCTTGGCTCTTCTGCTAAAAATCTAGTGGAATTGTCTTCCGACCGGGAGAACAGCGGCGAAGCATCCACCCCTCGGGCCAAAAGTATTCCCGTCAACTCGCCACGGCAGGATCCCGAGGTTAAGGAGCCGGGCTCGCGAGAGCCGGCGTCGCCGAGCCGCCTCCCTTCCCGGCAACCCTCCCCTGGATCCCTGGTCGTGGGGAGAGGCGCCGGGATTATCCCTGTTCCCGGCTACCAACTTGCTCCTCAAGAACTGCCGGGGCGTGGCAAGGACCTGCGCCACTTCTCTCCTCGCGCCAACCCGGAGGAGCCAGGCTCGCGCGGTAAGTTTCCGGCATTGCTCTTCTGTTCCGTGGATATTTGCTTTTCTGACCGTCTTTCAGTTTTTCACCCAGAATTTCCCGGGCGGACGGAGGACGGCGAGTCCGTGGATCGACCTCCTTACTCGCCCCTCCCTTCTCCAAGCGCCCTGGACACCTTCCTGGACTCCGAGGTGGGCAACCCTGAACGCGCGAGACGGGAGCGGAAGGTTCTCAAGAAGCTGGTGCGCGAGCTCCACGACCTGCGGAAGGACAACAACAGGCTGCAGTGGGAGTGCTCGCGTCTCGCGGACGGTGCTGGAGTCAGCCTGGCGTTCGAGGAGGCGTCTTCCCTGGTGCTGATGGACGAAATTGACGAGAACCTGCGGGTGATAAATAGGAACATGGGGCGGCTTCGTGAACTTCATGCGCGGCGGCCTGCGACGGCGGGCCGGCGAGACCGGGGAGAATGAAACGGCTCCTCTGTCAGTCGGCCGGTACTCGCCCCCGCCCTCGCATGGTCCTCGCGCCCTTATTTATATTTTTTCTTTTATTTGCTCTGAATGGTCTGCTTGTAATAACTTGGAACAACTTTTCAACCACTTTGTATATGTAGATGCTTTTTCAATATTTTGGTGAGTCTTTTCGAATTCCCCCTTCGGGGCCTGGCCGGCTCGCAGGACTTGCGAGGAGAGGGTGGCGAGGTGGCGCGGCGAGACCGGACCGATCGGCCGACTCGCCCTCCCTCTCGCCCTTCTTTACCTTCTTCTATAAATAGACCTTCTCACCTACCCCCGAGGCACGCCTTTATTGCTTTCGAATTTTTGCTTCGTCTCTGTCTTCCCGAGCTCGCGATTTCCCTTTTCTCTGCGACCATGGTCAAGACCAACCCTGACGCGGACGGTCGGTCTAAGTGCGCCCAGCACTTTGTTGATCATTGCTTTTTCGAGGGGCACATTACAGAGGAGGAGCTCGCCGAGTTCACGGTGGCGTTCGTCCCCCCCGGCTTCCAGGCTCGCAGGCCCGCCGAGCATGAGGCCATCAATTCCTTCCCGGAGGGTGAGCTCGCCTTCCCCATCTCGCACTTCGAGGTGGGACTGCGCCTCCCCCTCTGGCCAGAAATCCGACAGATCCTGAAGTACTACGGCGCGGTGCCCGCGCAGTTGAATTCCAACGCCATTGCTATGATGGTGGCGTTCGCCTGCTTCCTTCGCCGGGAGCGAATCGAGTTCAACCTCGCGGTGTTCCGCAAGTTGTTCTCTTACAAGGCTACCCATGACGGGGTCGCCTACTTCGGCGGGTCCTTCATCAAGGTTCGCGAGCTGGCGAACAAGAATCATAATTGGATGACCCGGCTCGTCTTCATTAAGGGCGAGCTCGGCAACATCCCCTTTCGCCCCCTGCAGAAGAGCGAGGACATATATCGTCCTCCTTCCCTGTCTGGTAGCGACGCCGACCTCCACAAGTTCTTCCTCCACAAGGACTTCGAGGTCGCCTTCCTCCGCCGCGGCCTTGACTCGCTTCAACCCGTTCTCCCCGGTGAAGGTATATCTCGCTCTGCCCTCTCGCGAACTTTATCAAGGTGGATCTCATATCATTTTTCCCTCTCTCTTTTTTTGACTAAGTCTTTCTCTGCAGGGGAACGGGTTCTGCCGGAGCATCCGCCGTTCGCCGACCCGGGGATATTCTCAGACCCTCTGGAGCTGGCCCGGGCGGCGGCAGCGGCTTGTCGCGAGGAGCAAGCACGAGTCCAACCCCCCGGCAAGAAGCGCTTGGAGTCCGGGGGGTCGAGCTCGCGCCCCGATCCTTCGCTCCCCAAGAAGAAGAGGGCGAAGGTGGTCTCGCGCGGACGGCTGCACCTTCCCCCGTCGCCTACCAAGTTCATGAGCTCGCCGGAGGCTCTGTCCGACGAGCCGCCCTTGAGCCCGTTGAAAGAAGCCTCCTCCCTCCGAAAGGGGAAGAAGAAGAGCGGGCCGTCCTCCGATTCTACCGGGGAGGACGCCATCCGCGAGTCCAGTCTGCCGAAGGATCACCCCAACTTCGGCAAGGGGTGCAAGAGCAAAGATGCGGCTGGCGAGCCCATCTTGAAGTGGGACGAGGGGGCTCACCGAGTTTCCGTCTCTACTCGCGCCCCCTCCTGGGGAGCTCGCCGGCCGCCCACCGCCCACGCCTTCGCTTTCGGCTTCGGCCTCTACAGCCGCGACAGCGCCGAGTCGTACAAGAAACTTACCCCCAGTCAGCTCGGCTACGGGGGGATGCAGGCCCACCTGCGGGCCTTCGAGCTCCACCACATGATGGTCCGCCGCGGCTTCCAACTCAGCAACGCCCTGCTGACTGCCGAGCAGGAGCGCGACCTGGCGAAGGAGAGCGCGGTCGACGCGGAAAGGCGGTTCGGCCTCGCGGACGCTCTACTCGCGAAGTCTGTCGGTGGCTTGGTAATCACTGGATACCTCTATTTACCTTGCTTAAGATTATTCCTGCGCGTGTTCTGAACTTTTAACCCTTACAGGACGCCGAAGCCGCTGACGCGATGCGAGACGAGGTAGCTCAGTTGCGGGCTCAGCTCGCTGAGCGGGAAGCCCAGCTCGCCGAGCAAAAGACATATTCCCAGGAGCAGGAGGCTGTTGCCGCCCGGCTGGGGGCGGAGGTGGAGGAATTGAAAGAGAAGAACAAGGGGCTCCTGGGAGAGGTCCTCCACCAAGCCGACGCTCTCCTTCCCCCGGACGCCAGCGAGCCGGCCTTCCCCTTCAAGAGGCCCCGGGTGTTTGGCGAGTCTGATGTCGCGGAGCGGCTGTGAGTCAACTCCGTCGAGGCTGCCGAGTGTCTTCTACAAGCCATGAGGGGGACGGGGATTTTGGCGGAAGGCTGCGAGGAGGTCACCGTCCGGGAACTTCTGCCAACCCTGTTCCCGCCCAGCCCGCTCAGCGAGAAGGAAGATAGCTTCGACTCGCTCTTTGCGGGGGTGAGGGAGAAGGACGCTCGGCTTGGTGACGAGGAGGACCGTCACTCGAGGGGGGAGGGCGAGAGTTAACTTTTGTTTTCTTCTTTCTCTCTTTTTTTGTACCCTGCCGAGGCGGGCCTTGTAAACTTGTAATGATGAATCAAAGATATTTTGCACAATTCTACTATCTTCTTTTTAAGCTCACTTGCGATATTATACCCGCACGCTTGGTAGAGCGACCTCGCCTGTAGAATGTCTTGAGTTAGGACCAGCCCCCGCGGTGCTCGCGGCGAATCCCTAGGACACGTGCTCGCGCCATATCCTACTCGCGCCTCACCTTCCCCCGCCATGTCTCGCCTTAGTTTTTCGATAATTCAGACAAGTGAAAATACGCTTGGGTCAAGATGTTGCCGGCATCCGCCTTAGACATCAGGGCGTGTCTTTCGCCGAGTTAGCTGGAGCGAGGCTAGGCTCGCTGGAGAGAGCCGCTTTCCTTCCCCTGGGTCTGGGACAGGACCAGGGCTTCCTTAGTAGCGAGCTGGAGAGAGGGGGGGGGGGGGTAGGATATTCCGAGCTCGCCGTCTTGACTGGCGAGCTCGCACCCTGGTGTTTTCCTCGGGCCAACTCCCAGTCTCAACTCCAGGGTCGTAGCGATGTCCATCGAGACTCGGCCGTGCCAGCTAGGTGGGGGCCTGGCAGGGGAGTGATGAGACCTAACCCCAGAGCGAGAAGACTTAGAAATTTTTGCCTCTCCCGGGTGCTACCACCTGGCCAGTCAGCTAAGTGAGAGCCTGAGGGTGGGTGTTGAACATCCTCCGGGCTCAGCCCCAGGGTCATAGCGATGTCCATCGAGACTCGGCCGTGCCAGCTAGGTGGGAGCCTGGCAGGGGAGTGACAAGACCTAACCCCAGAGCGAGAAGACTTAGAAATTTTTGCCTCTCCCGGGTGCTACCACCTGGCCAGTCAGCTAAGTGAGAGCCTGAGGGCGGGTGTTGAACATCCTCCGGGCTCAGCCCCAGGGTCATAGCGATGTCCATCGAGACTCGGCCGTGCCAGCTAGGTGGGAGCCTGGCAGGGGAGTGACGAGACCTAACCCCAGAGCGAGAAGACTTAGAAATTTTTGCCTCTCCCGGGTGCTACCACCTGGCCAGTCAGCTAAGTGAGAGCCTGAGGGCGGGTGTTGAACATCCTCCGGGCTCAGCCCCAGGGTCATAGCGATGTCCATCGAGACTCGGCCGCGCCAGCTAGGTGGGAGCCTGGCAGGGGAGTGACGAGACCTAACCCCAGAGCGAGAAGACTTAGAAATTTTTGCCTCTCCCGGGTGCTACCACCTGGCCAGTCAGCTAAGTGAGAGCCTGAGGGCGGGTGTTGAACATCCTCCGGGCTCAGCCCCAGGGTCATAGCAATGTCCATCGAGACTCGGCCGTGCCAGCTAGGTGGGAGCCTGGCAGGGGAGTGACGAGACCTAACCCCAGAGCGAGAAGACTTAGAAATTTTTGCCTCTCCCGGGTGCTACCACCTGGCCAGTCAGCTAAGTGAGAGCCTGAGGGCGGGTGTTGAACATCCTCCGGGCTCAGCCCCAGGGTCACAGTGATGTCCATCGAGACTCGGCCGTGCCAGCTAGGTGGGAGCCTGGTAGGGGAGTGACGAGACCTAACCCCAGAGCGAGAAGACTTAGAAATTTTTGCCTCTCCCGGGTGCTACCACCTGGCCAGTCAGCTAAGTGAGAGCCTGAGGGCGGGGGTTGAACATCCTCCGGGCTCAGCCCCAGGGTCACAGCGATGTCCATCGAGACTCGGCCGTGCCAGCTACGTGGGAACCTGGTAGGGGAGTGACGAGACCTAACCCCAGAGCGAGAAGACTTAGAAATTTTTGCCTCTCCCGGGTGCTACCACCTGGCCAGTCAGCTAAGTGAGAGCCTGAGGGCGGGTGTTGAACATCCTCCGGGCTCAGCCCTAGGGTCATAGCGATGTCCATCGAGACTCGGCCGTGCCCACTAGGTGGGAGCCTGGCAGGGGAGTGACGAGACCTAACCCCGGAGCGAGAAGACTTAGAAACTTTTGCCTCTCCCGGGTGCTACCACCGGGCCAGTCAGCTAGGTGAGAGCCTGAGGGCGGGTGTTGAACATCCTCCGGGCTCAGCCACAGGGTCATAGCGATGTCCATCGAGACTCGGCCGTGCCAACTAGGTGGGAGCCTGGCAGGGGAGTGACGAGACCTAACCCCAGAGCGAGAAGACTTAGAAACTTTTGCCTCTCCCGGGTGCTACCACCGGGCCAGTCAGCTAGGTGAGAGCCTGAGGGCGGGTGTTGAACATCCTCCGGGCTCAGCCCCAGGGTCATAGCGATGTCCATCGAGACTCGGCCGTGCCAGCTAGGTGGGAGCCTGGCAGGGGAGTGACGAGACCTAACCCCAGAGCGAGAAGACTTAGAAACTTTTGCCTCTCCCGGGTGCTACCACCGGGCCAGTCAGCTAGGTGAGAGCCTGAGGGCGGGTGTTGAACATCCTCCGGGCTCAGCCCCAGGGTCATAGCGATGTCCATCGAGACTCGGCCGTGCCATCTAGGTGGGAGCCTGGCAGGGGAGTGATGAGACCTACCCCCAGAGCGAGAAGACTTAGAAACTTTTGCCTCTCCCGGGTGCTACCACCGGGCCAGTCAGCTAGGTGAGAGCCTGAGGGCGGGTGTTGAACATCCTCCGGGCTCAGCCCTAGGGTCATAGCGATGTCTATCGAGACTCGGCCGTGCCAGCTAGGTGGGAGCCTGGCAGGGGAGTGACGAGACCTAGCGAGAAGACTTAGAAACTTTTGCCTCTCCCGGGTGCTACCACCGGGCCAGTCAGCTAGGTGAGAGCCTGAGGGCGGGTGTTGAACATCCTCCGGGCTCAGCCCCAGGGTCATAGCGATGTCCATCGAGACTCGGCCGTGCCAGCTAGGTGGGAGCCTGGCAGGGGAGTGACGAGACCTAACCCCAGAGCGAGAAGACTTAGAAACTTTTGCCTCTCCCGGGTGCTACCACCGGGCCAGTCAGCTAGGTGAGAGCCTGAGGGCGGGTGTTGAACATCCTCCGGGCTCAGCCCCAGGGTCATAGCGATGTCCATCGAGACTCGGCCGTGCCAACTAGGTGGGAGCCTGGCAGGGGAGTGACGAGACCTAACCCCAGAACGAGAAGACTTAGAAACTTTTGCCTCTCCTGGGTGATACCACCGGGCCAGTCAGCTAGGTGAGAGCCTGAGGGCGGGTGTTGAACATCCTCCGGGCTCAGCCCCAGGGTCATAGCGATGTCCATCGAGACTCGGCCGTGCCAACTAGGTGGGAGCCTGGCAGGGGAGTGACGAGACCTAACCCCAGAGCGAGAAGACTTAGAAACTTTTGCCTCTCCCGGGTGCTACCACCGGGCCAGTCAGCTAGGTGAAAGCCTGAGGGCGGGTGTTGAACATCCTCCGGGCTCAGCCCCAGGGTCATAGCGATGTCCATCGAGACTCGGCCGTGCCAGCTAGGTGGGAGCCTAGCAGGGGAGTGACGAGACCTAACCCCAGAGCGAGAAGACTTAGAAACTTTTGCCTCTCCCGGGTGCTACCACCGGGCCAGTCAGCTAGGTGAGAGCCTGAGGGCGGGTGTTGAACATCCTCCGGGCTCAGCCCCAGGGTCATAGCGATGTCCATCGAGACTCGGCCGTGCCAGCTAGGTGGGAGCCTGGCAGGGGAGTGATGAGACCTACCCCCAGAGCGAGAAGACTTAGAAACTTTTGCCTCTCCTACCACCGGGCCAGTCAGCTAGGTGAGAGCCTGAGGGCGGGTGTTGAACATCCTCCGGGCTCAGCCCCAGGGTCATAGCGATGTCCATCGAGACTCGGCCGTGCCAGCTAGGTGGGAGCCTAGCAGGGGAGTGACGAGACCTAACCCCAGAGCGAGAAGACTTAGAAACTTTTGCCTCTCCCGGGTGCTACCACCGGGCCAGTCAGCTAGGTGAGAGCCTGAGGGCGGGTGTTGAACATCCTCCGGGCTCAGCCCCAGGGTCATAGCGATGTCCATCGAGACTCGGCCGTGCCAGCTAGGTGGGAGCCTGGCAGGGAAGTGATGAGACCTACCCCCAGAGCGAGAAGACTTAGAAACTTTTGCCTCTCCCGGGTGCTACCACCGGGCCAGTCAGCTAGGTGAGAGCCTGAGGGCGGGTGTTGAACATCCTCCGGGCTCAGCCCCAGGGTCATAGCGATGTCCATCGAGACTCGGTCGTGCCAGCTAGGTGGGAGCCTGGCAGGGGAGTGACGAGACCTAACCCCAGAGCGAGAAGACTTAGAAACTTTTGCCTCTCCCGGGTGCTACCACCGGGCCAGTCAGCTAGGTGAGAGCCTGAGGGCGGGTGTTGAACATCCTCCGGGCTCAGCCCCAGGATCATAGCGATGTCCATCGAGACTCGGCCGTGCCAGCTAGGTGGGAGCCTGGAAGGGGAGTGACGAGACCTAACCCCAGAGCGAGAAGACTTAGAAACTTTTGCCTCTCCCGGGTTTAAGCTGAGGACCCCTTTACCCTCACTATTTTGACAGAGCATAAAATACGACAATGAGATTTGTTTTCATTCTTAAGGCCAAGATATTTACAACATTTTCAAGGGTAGAAACGTTTCAGATCGTCGCCACTCCAAGTGTGGCTGAGGGTGTCCCCTCTTACATCTTGGAGGCGATACCCCCCCCCGATTTCAAGACCTCCTGCACAATGTAGGGGCCCTCCCATTTGGGGTGGAGTTTTCCCACGGCGGCTGATCTCCCTGCCGCGTCCACTTTTTTCAAGACAAGGTCCCCCTCCACGAACTGCTTGACACGGACGTGTTTGTCGAAATACTTGGCCATCCTTCGCTTGGCCTCTTCCTGCCTGACGACGGACAAGTCGCGTAGTTCTTCCACCATATCAAGGGAGAGTCGAAGCTCCTCCTCATTCTCTGACCTCCATTCTTCCCTTCCGGCTCCTGCCTCGACGACCCGAGGCGTCTGGACCTCAAATTCGATAGGTAGAACGGCCTCGCAGCCGTGAGAGAGTTTGAAAGGTGTCTCCCCTGTGGCCGTATTGGGGGTGGTCCTCAAGGCCCAGAGGACTGATGGAAGCTGTTCCACCCAACTTCCCCTCAAATTTTCCACTTTCTTTTTTAAGAGGTTCACGATGATTTTGTTGGCTGCTTCCACCTGCCCGTTGCTCCTGGGGTGATGGACAGAAGCAAACCGAAGGGCAATCCCTAGCTGCTCGCAGAAACGAATGAACTCCGTGCTGGCGAACTGAGGTCCGTTGTCCGTGACGATAGCCTGTGGCAGCCCATGCCTGCAGATAATCTCTCCCCAGATAAAGTTCCTGACTACCTGAGAGGTCACCTTGGCTAGAGCCTTCACCTCCATCCACTTAGAAAAATAATCAACCATGACCAACAAAAACCTCCTCTGCCCGCTGGCCTGAGGGAAAGGTCCTACGAGGTCCAACCCCCATATGGCGAAGGGCCATGGTGCCATGATGCTTCTTAACCTCTGAGCCGGCTGGAGCTGGAGCGGGGCATATAGTTGACACTTATGACATTTTTTCGCGAATTCGGCTGCATCCTGATCGAGGGTGGGCCAGAAGTACCCTTGCCTGACGATTCTCCCTTCCAGGGTCCGACTCCCCGAATGACTCCCACATTCACCGGAATGGACTTCCTCCAAAATTTTGTGCACCTCTCTTTCGGCCACGCAACGGGCCAACATCCCTGAGAGGGTCTTGCGGTACAACTGTCCCTCACGTAGGAGGTAGTATGCCGCCTTGTGCTTGAGCCCTCTTCGGTCCATTCCCCCCGGATATTCTCCGGTGGACAAGAAGGTGACGAAGGGGTCCATCCATGAGGGGTGCTGTTCTACTTCCATTAGTTCCCCCTCCTCGATGGAAGGTCGGAAGAGATCCGTAATGGTGCCTCCCATCCGGGGGCCGTGCTTTGCTAGCTGGTCGACTGGCTCATTTTCCCCTCGCGGCACGTGCTTGATTGAGAAGGTCTGGAAGGTCCCAATGACTCCCCTTACCTTCATCAAATAGAGCTGCAGGGTGGGCTCCCTTGCCTCAAACTCCCCCTTGACCTGGGAAGCCACCACCATGGAGTCGGTGAGAACCTCCACGTCATGCACCCCCAAGTCTCTTGCCAGGCGCAGTCCTGCGATTACGGCTTCGTATTCGGCTTGGTTGTTGGTGATTGGAAAGTGCACCACCACTGTCTGCTCGATCTTTATCCCTTGAGGGCTTTCTAAGATGACCCCAACCCCTAAAGAATGCTTCCCCGAGGCACCGTCCACCCTGACTTTCCAGGGGAGAGGGCGAGTGAGTCTCTCCTCCGCCACCTCGACCACATACTCTGTCAGGAAGTCAGCCATGGCTTGGGCCTTGATTGAGAGGCGGGGGACGAAGGAGATGTCGAACTCGCTCAGCTCCACTGACCATTTGGCCAACCTACCTGAATGCTCTACCCCCTTGAAGATGTTGCGCAGGGGGTGGTCAGTCACTACTCGGATTGAGTGTGCCTGGAAATAAGGCCGAAGCCTCCGGGCTGAGATGATTAAGGCGAAGGCCAGTTTTTCCAGGATGGGGTAACGGAGCTCGGCCCTCTTCAATATCCGACTCACATAATAGACGGGGAGTTGCCTCTTCCCTTCTTCCCGAACCAAAACCGAACTCAAGGCTTCAGCCCCGACCCCTAGATATAGGAATAAGTCTTCCCCCTCCTTGGGCCCTTGGAGCAGGGGGGCCTGAGTCAGCTGTTTCTTTAAAGCCTGGAATGCCTCCTCGCACTCCGAGATCCATTCAAACCTTCGACCCCCTCTCAAGGTTTTGAAGAATGAGGAGCACCTCTCCCCGGCCCGGGAGAGGAATCTACTCAACCCTGCCAACTTCCCTGTCAGTTGCTGTACTTCCTTGGTATTTTGTGGCGACCTTAGTTCCAGGATTGCCCTCACCTTATCTGGGTTAGGTTCTACCCCAGCGGGGGTGAGAAGATGCCCTAGGAACTTTCCCCGGCTCGCCCCGAAGACACACTTCAAGGGGTTCAGCCTCATCTTAAACTTGCGGAGAGTGGCGAAGGTCTCTTCCAAGTCCTGGATGTGGGAGTCGACATCCAAGCTCTTGACCATGAGATCATCCACGTACACTTCGAGATTCCTCCCCTTCTGCTCTCGGAAGACCCTATCCATCATTTTTTGATAGGTAGCCCCTGCATTCTTTAGCCCGAAGGGCATCATTTTGTAACAATAACATCCGTCTCCCGTGATGAACGAGACGTCTTTGACGTCAGGGGGGTGCATCCTGATTTGGTGATAACCTGAAAAAGCATCCAGAAAACTCATTACAGGGAAACCGACGGCTGAGTCAACCAGCGCGTCGATCCGAGGCAAAGGATAACAATCTTTCGGGCATGATTTATTAAGAAGAGAAAAGTCGATACACATCCTCCACCGGCCGTCTCCTTTTTTAACCATTACAACGTTGGAGACCCAGCCGGGGTATTGGATTTCAGATATGAAGCCAGCCTCGAGGAGCTTGGCGACTTTCTCTCTGATTGGCTCGGCGAGCTTGTCCGTGATGGATCTCTTTTTCTGCTGGATGGGGGGAGCCTCCGGGTCCAGGTTGAGGCGGTGGCAGGCCACGTCGGGGTCGATCCCTGGCATCTCCGCGGCGCTCCAGGCGAGGATGTCCACGTTCCTCTGGATGCACTCCAGCATCCTGCCTTGAGCTTCCGGGGTCAGGCCTCCGCTGACGCGGACCTTCTCCACCCTGCCTCCAATGGTGAGGACCTCCATCTCCTCCACCTCTTCCGCCGCCTCCAGACGGGACTGTTCCTCCCATTCCTCGATACCTCCCCTTCCGGGGGCGAGGACCTCGTCCTCAGCCTCCTCGACGGCCATGGCCTCGGCCGACCCCCGAGTCTCTTCCGCGACCTCCTCCCGAGCGTGGCACTCCACCTCCATTTCTTTGTCAGCTTCCTGCTCCTCCTCCTCCAACCTCCGCCCCATCTCCTCGGCCCCCTCCAACCAAGAGATGGAGTTTACCGCCGAGACGTAGCACTCCCTTGCCTCCTTAGGGTCTCCTCGAACCCGGATCTGGACCCCCTCGACGCTGAGCTTTAGACACTGGTGGAAGGACGAGGGGACGCAGCGGAAGGCACTGATGAGGGGTCTCCCGAAGATGGCGCTGTAACCGCTAGGAGCGTCCACGATGACGAACTTGCAGTTGCGTGACTGCCCCCCTAGAGTGACATGGAGTCCCACTCCTCCCTCGATTTCTTTCCTCTCCCCTGAAAAGCCGAACAGAGGCCCATCCGAGGCTAACACCCTCCTGGCCTCTACCTTCATCGCATCGAACGCCTTCTTGAAGATGACGCTGACCGAACTCCCATTGTCCACAAGGATTCGGGAGACAGTGAAATCCTCGATGGCTGTCTGGATAACCAGCGCATCGCAGAAGGGGTCCTCGTGACCCGGCAAGTCCTCTCTGGAGAAGGTGATTTTCTCCTCTGGGGGAGGGGATTGGGATGTGGAGCCAACGCTCCTCCGGTACATAGTGTGGAGGCTTGACTTACGGGAGGCCTCGATCCCGGCCCCCCCGTGGATCGCTCCGATCCTTCCTCGGGTGCCCACATCAACCCGGTCTTCGCACCGATCCCCCTCCTCCCGAGGCCGGATCTCCTCTATCCGAACTTCCTGATGGCCTTGTTGTTACTGTTCCCTTCTCCCTCTCATCTCGAGGAACTCCGGGCACGTGGATGTGAGGTTCCCCTCTTCCTGATGAAAGTCACAATGGGGCAGGTCCACCCTGACCTCCCTCCTCCTCGGCTGTCCTCTCCTCCTCCCCCTCATGGCAATTGCCATTGCCTCCTCCTGGTCGGGGAGAGGGGGTCTCTAACCCTGCCTACCCACCTGGAGGTTGTACTGCCCTCGGCCACCCTGGCGGTTATCTCCTCCCTGATAACCCCTTCGTGGTGCCTGGTCTTGCCACTCGGGCCTCCATCCCAAACGGTGGGTCTGCTCCGGACGCACCCACCTGGGTTGCGGCTGCTGCTGCGGCTGCTCCCTTTGCCGAGGTTCAGCCCTCCTCTCCTCCTGAATTCGGCCACCCCTTGGCCTTTCTTCTTCCACGGCCCACTTGGCCAACCTTCGCGCAAACTCTGGATGTGCTGCCTCCATTTCGGCCTCCCTGGCCGCCCTCTCCAGAAGTGCCTCAAAAGACACTGGAGGTGACCTCTTCAGTTCCATTGCGAAGAACCCGGACTGGAGACCCAGGGTGAAGGCCACCATCATGGTGTGCCCTGGCATCTCCTGAACTTGGGACAGTTCCTCTTGGAACCTGTCCAGGTAGCTTCCCAGGGTCTCTCCCACCTTCTGCTTGATGCGGAACAAAGACTCCGCCTCCCTCTTCCTCTTCTTAGAAGTGGTGAATCTCAGCATGAAACCTCGTCGCAGATCCTCAAAGCAGTAGATGGACCCGGCCGGGAGTTGATGGAACCACTCTCTCGCCTTTTCTCTGAGGGTGATGGCGAAAAGTCGGCACTTGAAGCCGTCTGACATCTGTCGAATGGAGACCATGTCATCGAACCACTGGATGTGGTGGACCGGGTCTCCTCTCCCGGAGTAGTAAGTCATCTCCGGCTCGCGAAACCCCTCGGGGACTGGGGCTGAAGAAACGAACTCGCTGAAGGGGCTCCCCCCCTCAGCCGGGCGAGTCGGGAACTCCCTCCCTGCAGTCTCGCCGAAGTGGTACTCGGCGGCCGAGCCGGGGAACAGAACTCGCCCCTGGAACTCACGCTCGCCCCTCTCGGCGGGTTCCTTCCCTGGTCGCCTGAGCGGTGCGTCGTCGCCGAGTGCGGGAACGGCGACCACCGGGATAGCCGGTGTCGCACTCTCAGCTCGCATGCCGAGGGCGGTCCTGACGAGCCCGAGGATCTCCTCCCTGAGCTCCGCCGGCATGCTCGCCGCTGGGGGTGGGGGAGGGGGTGGCGAGTTGCCCCTGCCTGATCCCTGTCCTTCATCTCCAGTCATCGAGCCTGCAGAAGGTTTTCTCTGCTGACCACTTTCCACGCTCACCGCACCAAAATGTTGAAACCGGAAAACCGGTCTCTTGTGGAGTTTGACCCTTGGGGAAGGGGTGGCCGCGCACCTACTTCGCTCCTGCAAGAAAATGACAAGAAGAAAGAAGAACTAAGGACTAGACCAAGGGCCCGGCGTGGAGGTCCCACCACACACCCGGAAGATCTTAGAGCGCTTCCCCTCCTTAGCCAAATGTCGGGCTAGGGTACCTCAGAAAGCGCTAATAGGCCGGAGAATTAGTAAGCGTGCCTTCTAAAGTACCCCTTGGGTCCTATTTATAGGAAAAGATGGCCTGCCAATATACAACCTTCACTGTTTTCGAGGACTACATGCAAACCAAAAGGGGCCACATAGTAAAGGTATGCCATGGCCGGGGTGCGAGCTGGACCTGAGAGGGCACTCGCTTGGCAGGAGGCCTGACTCGCCTCGCCTTGGGCCTAGGCGGGCAGGTATTCGGCAGACTTGTGCTCGACTACCGCTGAGCTCGGCTTGACTATTGCCGAGCTCGGGCTCGGCACGACGATCGCCGAGCTCCATCAGAAGCCGAACTCGGCACGGGCATCGTCGAGCTTGGCTCGACTATCGTCGAGCCCTGTTCCTGCCCCCGAGCTCGGTCTCGGCATGCCAGGCTTCGTTCGGCCATCGCCGAGCTCAGCTCGACTATTGCCGAGCTCGGGCTCGGCATACTGGGTCCAAGTTGGTCTGAGCCGGCCGGTTCAACCCCTGTCGACCACTCGCGGGATACGGGGTTGTACATCTGCATTTGTCAATTTTTCTCTCGCACGCATATCAAAGGTGAGAAGTCTTGACAGGTTCATTTATTTTACTCTGGGAGATCACCGCTGGAGGTGGAGTAATTAAAATTTAGCTTCAAAGTGTAGCTTTTATGAGATAGTCACGTCAATCCAGTTTGTGTGCTACTCAGGATTGAATGATTTTATTTTATGATCCATTTTTGACCGAAGTTTATTCAGTTCGTCCATTTGACTTTGGATCTTGGTGATCTTTGAGGCATCTTGACATTATCTCAGACATGTGGAGCTTGTCATGAAAGTGACGTTAAAGTAGAGATTGTTGCGGTAATTGCCGTCTTTTTCCATACGGACGGGAGACTGATTTTAGAAGTCACACAATCTATGATGTCATCGTTTTTGGAATCAAATTCTCGGTGGTATTTTTTGATTTTTTGGAAACCTTCCAATATTTTTTTGGAGACCGATCAATTCGTTGCTCCGCCTTTTGGAATTCCACAAATTCCAGCAATTTTGGAGGAGCATTGGTGACAGAATATATTTTCTTTTAAACAATGAATGAGATTGTTTGGAAGAAAAAAAATTTTTCTTCCTTGATTGTACTCTGACGGCTCCACCTTCCTTTTACCCGATTTAGGGTTCTTCAAGCTTATATAAAGAGGGGCTAGATTTCCCCGCGAGTAAGCAGAGAATTTGGTCAGAAAGAGATTCGCAGTGGAGGTCGGCTAGGCTTGGCTGAACCTGAGGCTTTCTTCTTCGTTGCTATCGCGTGTGTGTTTCTTTGTGGTCGGCGGCGTCATCTTTGTTGTTGGGCTTCTTCAATTCCTTCCCGCAGCTTTGCCGACGGGCTTCTTCTTTGCAGCAGCGTGCTTGGCTCATGGCCCCCGACTATTCTCTTGTCGGCAGAGATTTTTTTTTCTCAAATATACAATACTGCTATAAGCCGAAACCATGACGGTGTACGCGTAGCAAAAATATTAAAATGATATGCGCCACAAACCATACCAAAATGGTCGCAATTAGTGATTAGGTGGTTCCATTCTGCGAATAACTGCATAACTGCCGTAGCCAGTGCTTGGGTCTATAAATAGCTAGGACCTTGGGCCTCCCCCTCATTCTCACTTTTTTTCTCCCCTGTTTCTCCCCCTACGTGCTACGATTCTCCACTGGGATTGTTCTTGATCTTCAAAGCTGCCCTCAAATACCTCAGAGCTCTTCAAAGATCGTCCATCTTCGTGCAACTCTAAGCGCTCCATTTCGTGTGCACTCCTCCCACCGCAGCAAGCAATTTACCCACAACACGTCCAACGTTCATCACTCACCTGTCAATCGACGGCCTTCTTCGCTCCAGCATTTAAGTGCAAGCAAAAGCCCGCCAAGTATCCAAAGCGCGTGCGCCCTCTTCTCCGCACATAGTGCCAAATAATACTTGGCTTTGTGAGAGATAGTCTATCACTCATTGAACATCTCTTTCTCTCAACCTCCAGCAGTTGTAATGAGGAGTGGCATGCCACTCTTGCATTCTCCCAAAGCCTTGTACAACAGCAAAAGTATAGTGAAAATTTGATCGTCATCGATCCGGCCACGTGATTTTTTCCCCAAGTTTATGAGTTTTTAACACATTAAAATAATCATTTTGGCAACTTTCTTTTCTAAGACTGTTTGCACGCTCGTCTGCTCTTCGTGTTAAGACGGTTTAATTAACCAAGTCGATCTAAAGTCTCGGGCGATCCGCAACAGTATTTATAAAACAAAATTTGTAAAGAAATTGTTTAGTTTGTAGACATTTTAACTCAATTTCTAGACTTTTATGTTTAAACATAAAAATAAAGATATTTAGTTTAGGAATAAAAATTTTAACTGATCCCGAAGTATCTATCTACTCATTTAAATAGATTCATTCATAAATGGGTAACGCCAGAATTAATTTTTTTTTCCAAATTAAATATTAAGAGTATTTTCTATTTTTTAAAAAAATGCCCGGATGATCCAAAACCTTAGTTAAAAGAAATAATTTACACTATGTAGGTATAATAGAAATAAATTATTGCTGAATTATTGTAATTAAGTACATAATTGCCATGATATTTGTTATGATTGGTACTACTAAACTCTATTTCTATTAGCACTCATAAATGGGTAATTAGCCCTAAAAATGAACTTTTATTGGATTTCTAAGAAAATCTATTGGCAGTCATGCTCGTCTTCGCGGCGCTCGAATCCTCCCATGTTCTCGAGCACGGCAACCGTCACCGGCCCATTTGTTCCTGACAGTGCTCACAGTTGTACACTCTTTGACGGTTAGCAGCTCATAAATAGCAGAATTTTTTTTTTGCGTGTAACACATGGAAAATCTGTACGGGACCTTTTTTAGTTTAAAAATTCGTCTGTACTTTCATTCACCGTAAAAATGAACTTGATTTGAGTTATAAATTGCAGTAATAACAATAGTTCAAAAAAAGATTTTTTTACAGTTATATTTTCACCTCAAAATATAGTCATGTGAGTATTTAAAATAAATATAAAAATATATGGATTAATATTTCATGATTTATTCTGTAAAAAAATGAAAAACATGAGAGAAATTTGCATTTCCCCATGATCCTCGCATATGCGTTACACGTGCAATTTTTTTTTATTTTTTAAAAAGAAGATAAATATGGAACTTCTCTTAGGCTCTTAGCGCGAGAGACCAGCCTTTTCCTACTCTTAGGGTCTGTTTGGGGCAGCTCTGGCGGTTGGAAAATCTCTATTCCAACCGCCAGAGCTGCTTTCAGTCTGTTTGGGACAGCTCCCTGTGAAGAGTTTTTCAAAAATCTGGAGCTGTTTTGCAGCTTTTCAGAAATCTCTCTATCCCCAGCTTCTGCTCCCGCAAAATAGCTTTCTCTCTCACATGTTTTGAAAATCTAATGGTTTCTTCAGTTGGAACATGCTCAGAGGCCGGACGGCCTTCCTCCGGCGATTTCGAGCCCCGGACGGCTTTCCTCCGGCAATTCCAAGCCCCCGACGTCCTTCCTCCGGCGATTCCGAGCGCACTTCTGCACAGAACACCCAAACAGTCTGCAGCTTTTCAAAACTGCTCCCCAGAGATCTATTTTAAAACAGCTCTATCCGGACAACAGCTTTTCAATCCGCCAGAGCTGTCCCAAACAGACCCTTAGGCTCTGTTTGGGACAGCTCTGGCGGATTAAAAAGCTGCTGTCCGGATAGAGCTGTTTTGAAAAAGCTCTCTGGGGAGCAGTTTTGAAAAGCTGCAGAGTGTTTGAGTGTTCTGTGCAGAAGTGCGCTTTGAAGAGCAATTTTCTAATTTAGCTGTTTGGAGAAACAGTTTTTGAAAGCTGTTTTTTTTAAACTTTAAATACATAAATATTTTAACGCAGCGAATAATTAAAAACAACCGATAACAAGAGTCTTTCACATCATTCTTAAAAACAGGTCTAAATAACACAAAATAACTGATAAATGTAAAATGACTTCCAACGTCCGTTGACTGCTCTCCCCAATCCTAAACTGTGATTTTTGCAAAAGTTATTTTTGATCCGCTGTATAATCAAACACTGGAAAATAGCGGTTGCGGATCAGAAAGCAGCTTTCTGATCCGCAGCCGCTGCCCCAAACAGAGCCTTAGAGCACAGCGGCACCAGCGAACTTGAAGTAGGCACATATCGCTTTTTACGATGGCTTAGGTATGAAGGAGGGAAGGGAAAAAGTTTGGACAAGGAGAACTTCCACGAACTAAGGCTCCTTTTGGGAGGACTTAGGCTCCGTTTGGAAGGACTTATTTTCACCGGTCAAGCGATTACGACCGCATGAATCAGACCTTAATTAAGATCCGATTCATGCGGTTACGACCGCATGACCGGTGAAAATAAGTCCCCCCAAACGGAGACTTAGTTTCACCGATCAAGCGGTTACGATCGCATGAATAAAATTTTAATTTAGATCGGGTTCATGCGATAGTAATCGTTTGATCGGTAAAAATAAGTTCTCCCAAACAAAACCTAAGACAAATACTTCGTGACTTTGCACTCCAACGGCAAGAGCTGGAGGGAAAACCAGATTCCGGCTTTCGGCAACAAAATTGGAGCATTCTCGGATCCTTATATAAATCCGATTCGATTGGACCGAAATATTGTCTTCTTGGAATTCCCTCGGCAGCATCCAGCCTTTAGAAATATTTACTATGTTTGAGTTCTTTTAAAAAAAAAAATTTATAACTGTGTATATCATTCATGTTTGTAGAGATATATTTCTTCATTTACTTTAAAATAAGACAACAATAAATTTTAATGTGCACAAAATTGAATAATAATAATAATAATAATAATAATAATAATAATAATGGGTCAACTAGAATATGGTTAACTAGGAGCGCTTTAAGAATAGGGGGAGGTAAAATGTTACAAAATTATCCGCGTTATTTCGTCGCTGAGGAACGCACAACGGAATAGCAATAGCGATAAAAATAAGAGAAATAAATGCAGAAACAAAACAAGCTCATAGACGACACCGAAATTTTACGTGGTTCGGAGAGAAGCTCATACATCCACGGGAAGAGCGCCGGAGAAGATCCACTATAATCAGAGATAAAGTACAAATGATGTAACAAGAACAATATAACCTGGAGCACCAAAGTTTAGAACTCGTCGGCGATCAAGATATCACACTGGCCCTAGAACAGCAAAGACCGAACCCGGCAAACAACACGGAGATGGCCGGAGAAGACACTACTCCGCCTTCTCGTGCCTGAAAACGCCGTTGGTTCCCACCCTTGCTCTCACAGCCGGAGCCCAAGACTTCTTCGCCAAAGACCGCCACTAGCACTCGATGCCTGGAGATCGAGAAACTTTTTTTTGCCGAAAGCTTTGTTCTGCCTCTTGCCCTAATGAATCGGGAAAACACACTATATATATTTAGAAGAGAGAGAGAGAGGGTTAAATAAATCCAATCAAAGAACCTCCCGGTTCAGGCCAACAGCAATGTGGCGGCAAAGAAACAACAATCTCCACCTTGACGTCCCTTGTGATTGAGCTCCACCATCAGTTTGGATCTTATCCCAAATGGAACACCCCCTCTCCCTTGGGTTACCACGATCAACAGGTGCAAATGTGAGCCAAGTCAAGACAGTGCTTGAACTTGACTCCTGTCAGAGGTTTTGTCGACATATCAACAACATTGTCCTTTGTGGGCACCTTTAGTAACTGAATATCGCCTCCTCCAACAAACTCCCTCAGCTTGTGGTAGCGCACATCAATGTGTTTTGTCCTTGCATGATAGACTGAGTCCTTTGCAAGACAAATTGCACTCTAACTATCACTGTGCAACTTCACTAACTCTTGAGAAACTTTAAGTTCCTTGATGAGACCTCTGAGCCAAATAGCTTCTTTACCGGCCTCCACCGCAGCAATATACTCTGTCTCTGTCATGGATAGAGCTACTATATCCTGAAGATTAGCTTTCCAACTGATAGGACCTCCACCTAGAAAAAATATGTAACCTGAAGTAAATCTTCTCCTATCGAGGTCACCTACGTAGTCAGAATCAACGAAGCCCTCTAAAGCTCTAACAACTTCGCCCCTTTTGAAAAGTAAGCCAACATATGGCATTCCATTCAAATACTGCAGAATCCACTTGACTGCTTCCCAGTGTTGTCGCCCTGGATTTGCATGTATCTGCTAACAACACTAACTACCTAAGAAATATCTGGTCTCGTGCATATCATTGCGTACATCAATCATCATACCACACTAACGTACGACACTCTAAGCATCTTTTGGCATTCCTCCTCGGTGTCAGGGCACTGTCGTGATGACAATCTAAACTGTTGTCTCAATGGAGTCGTAACATCTTTAGATTCCATCATATTGAACTTTTCAAGTACCTTCTGAATGTAACTGGTTTGAGAAAGCCACAATATGGCTCGCTTTTTTGTCACGTTTGATCTCCATCCTAAGAATCTTCTGAGCATGACCGAGATCTTTCATCTCAAATTTAGCATTCAATTTCTGCTTCAGTATCTGAATTATTCTGACTGACTTGCAAACAATCAACATATAATCAACATATGACATCAGAATCAGAATATTGCCATCTATGAGAAATCTGTAGTAGTCGCAACTATCGTACTGGCTCCTGTTGTAACCGTGTGAAGTCATGAAAGTGTCGAACCTCTTGTTCCACATCCTCAGAGTCTGCTTCAGACCATAAAGAGATCTTTTCAGCATGCACACCTTTTTCTCATCACCAGGTCGAATAAACCTCTCAAGCTGTAGTATATAGATCTCTTCCTTTAGGCTGCCGTGAAGAAAAGCAGTCTTCACGTCCATCTGTTCCAGCTTCATGTCCCACATAGCTACCATGGCGAGTAGTACCTGAATGGAACAATGTTTCACTACTGGTGAGAAGATCTTGTCAAAGTCGACTCCCTTCTTCTGCGCGAATTTCTTTGCTACAAATCTGGCCTTGTATCTTCATTGATTCTTCCCTAATGTGCACTCCTTTTTGGACACCCATTTGGAACTGATTGTCGCCCCTTTAGGCAGACTAATCAGATCCCAAGTCTTGTTCTTCTTAAGGGATTCCATCTCTTCCACCATAACCGCTTTACACTGAGAGAAGTTTCTGCTCTCTATAACTTCTCGGTAAAAATAAGGGTCTGAGGAGATCACCTGAAAAGCGTATGCTACAATGTCATGTAGCCTGAGTGATAGTCTGACCTCTCTCCTCTCCTTTCCTCTAGCAATTGAGTATGACTCTGCTTCAACAAGTTGAACATCATTTATTTCCTCCGATTCGTAGGAATCGTTGTGAACATCTGCTTTGGCACTTCCATCTAGCTCCACCTCCAATGGTGATTATGGAGTCTTCTCTATCCCTTTAGCATGAGACTGAGACTTCTTCAGCACGGAGACCTCATCAAAGATGATGTCGCGCTTCAGCTCGGCCTTCTTGATTTCAGGATTCCACAACTTGAACCAATTAGTGCCGGCCTTTTGGCCCAGATAGATGCACATTTTGGACTTAACATCCAACTTTGTCCTTTCTAAATCCTACAGTAATGTGTAGACAGGATATCCAAAAATGTGAATATTAAAATAATCAACATATTTACCTAACCACACTTCTTGTGGAGACTTCAGATCTAGTTACATTGATGAAGACCGTTTCACTAGATAACATGTTGTATTGACGACCTCGACCTAAAAAGACTTAGGTAATTCAGCGAACAGTCGCATGCATCGAGCTCTTTCCAGCAACATTCTTTTCATCCTTTCTACGACACCATTCTGCTGCAATGTACCTGATATGGTGAGATGTCGAGTGATGTCTTCCTAATTGCAGTATGCCTGAAATTCTGCTGAGGTGTATTCACCGTCATTATCAGATTTAAGGTATTTCACCTTTTGCCCAGTCTGCTTTTCTACTCTGTTCTTCCAGATCTTGAACTTCTCGAATACTTCAGACTTGTGTTTGAGAAAGTAAATCAATTCATTTCGTGAGAAATCATCGATAAAGGTCATGAAATACCTGGCACCTCCAAGTGATGGCTCTGGGGTTGGCCCCTAAACATATTAGTGAACATACTCCAAGATCTGCTTGCTGGGCTTGCTCGATGTCACAAATTTTACTTTGTACTATTTCCCGAGAACGCACGTCTCACAGAAGTCAAGCTTGCATGTTTTTACTCTTTTCAGCAGTCCTTTCTTGTGCAGCTCCAAAAGTCCTCTCTCGCTCATGTGGCCAAGCCTAGCATGTCATAACAGAGAGGAATCCTCATCTGTCGATGTAGAAACTACTGTATCTCTAACTATTGTTGTGCCGATCAATCTATACAGAGTACCTGAGCGCTCGCCTTTCATCACGACTAGAGCGCCTTTTTTGACCTTCAAATAACCGTCATCACTAATATTGGAGTAACCGGCCGCCTCCAGAGTGCCTAAATAAATCAGTCTCTTTCCTAAATCAGGCACGTATCTGACATCTGTGAGGGTTCTAACGGTTCCATCGAAGATCTTGATTCTGATACTCCCAATCCCTATCATTATGCACTCTTAGGGATTTCCAATCAGAATATGACCACCATCACATTGCCTGAAGCTATGAAACCATTCTTTATTCGGGCATATTTGATAAGAGCATTCAGTATCCATGATATATGCATCTATGGTGTCGAGACTGGGTGAGACATGAGGAACGTCATCATCGCTTTCGAGAAATGTGAGGCATGAAGCGTTCACGTCGGGGCCCGGATGCTACCGCAGCCTGATGTGGCTCTTGAGTCCTCTCCTTGAGCTTCTTCTTCCGATAATTATTTTTCCAATGCCGCTCTTCCTTATAGTAGTGACACATGTTGTTTCGGCTTATGGACTTGGACTTGGGCCTATTTCCTGTTGAAACCGAAAAAATCGGTCCCTGTGGAGTCCGACCCTTGCGGAAGGGGTGATCGCACACTTACTTCTCTACTCACAAGCCCAAGTGACAAGGGAGAAGGACTGGGAACAGACCCAAGGCTTCAGCACGGAGGTCCCACCACACACCCGGAAGATCTTAGAGCGCTTTCCCTCCTTAGCCAAGTGCTGAAGCTAAGGTACCTTAAAAAGCGCTAGAAGACCGGGCACAAGAAAGCGTGCCTTCTGAGGTACCCCTTGGCTCCTATTTATAGGAAAAGATGGTCTGCAAATATCCAGCCGTCACTGTTTTCGAGGACTATAGGCAATCCAAAGGGGGTAACATGGTAAAAACACCCCACAACTGAAGGGCGAGCCGACCCTGAGAAGAGCCCATTGAGCGGGGGCGGCGAGTACGGGTGCGAGAAGGCTCCCCCCTGCGCCGAGGTGAAAAGCGGCGAGTGAGCTCGCCTCTCTCAGCGCCGCGAAAGAGGGCGTTGGATGAGCTCGCCTCTCTCAATGCCACGGTCCGGCTCGCCTCGCCTCAGGCCTGGGAAAGTTGGGCCTGAAGCCCCTGCTCGCAGATGACGGTCGCGTTGGCACTCGCCAACCCCTTGGCTCTAGACGAGCACGTACTCGGCCGGCCCCACGATGAATGGCTTCCTCTCGTCGGGCTCAGCTCCACGATCTTCGAGCTCGACCCGACGATTGCCGAGCCCGTACTCGGCATGCTGGGCTCAGCATACCCTGCTGAACTCGCCTGGGGATCGGGGGCGGTCTGGGCCGGCCGGATCAGCTCCTGTTAGCTCACTCGCTGGATACGGGGTTGTACACAATCCCCGCTCTTTGCGAGGTTGGCACAAACTCGGAAAGAAACATCCAACCCACTAAGATCCTGCGAGCGCGACAGGAGCCGAAAGGAATCTCTTGGTAGGACCCACCGGTGGCTATATATACATGCCCTGCCTGCTCGACTGACCTCCTCCCCTCTCTTTACTTAAGCCCTGCCGAGATACCACTCCCGAAAGAAGTCATGGAATGACTCGCGAAATCACGCGGGGAGACCGCCCTTCGCGCTGCGGCCCTGACGGATCTGAGCGCCCCGGCTCGCCGTTTTGCTGAATTTGGCTCGGCCAAGAGGGCGAGGCCCTTTCCTCCCGAGGCCGAGCACATCTTTGCTGACCTAAAGAACACTTTGGCCAATGGATCCGACTCTTCCAACCGTTCTGCCCTGGCCCCTCATGACAAAGACTTTGTGGATCTTACCGCCGAACAGGACCAAGGCGGCGAGGTCTCCACACCAAGGGTCGAGAATCTACCTGCCAAGGCGCCTGAGCCATCCTCTGACCCACGCCCGCGAGACTCGCCCCTTGTCACCGAAATCATGGAGCCGGATTCGCGGGGGCTGGTATCACCGGCTCGCCTTCACCCTCAACAACCCTCTTCCGCTCCCGTGGCTACTGGGGTGGATGCCGAGCACACACCCGCTCCTGCTTCCCCCCGAGATTCTGAAGGTATGTCCCTGACCCCCTCATTTTGCGTCCGATTCTAACTGGCGCTCGCCCCTCCCACTCGCTATCTCGACTTCCCTGTGCAGGCTTCCCTAACCGATCTGGGGCTGATGACTCAGCCGAACAGGCCGTCTACTCACCCCTTCCATCGCCGCGCGCTTTGGAAATCTTCTTGGACTCGGAGGTGGACAGCCCCGAACGGTCGAGGCGGAGCCAACTGGTCCTCAAAAAGTTAGTGCGCGAGCTCTAGGAGCTGAAGAAAGACAATTCCAGACTGCAGGAGGAGTGCGCACGGCTTGCTGGCGAGCCAAGGGTCAGCTCGGTGTATGCGGCGACGTCTTCCTCCATACTCTTCGATGAGATTGATGAGAACCTGCGAGCGGCGAACAGGAATCTGGGGCAGCTTCGGCAACTCTTCGCGCAGCGGCTGGCGACATCGGGTCGGCGAGACCAGGGTAATTAAGGACGGCTCCCTTGCGAGCCGACCGGTACTCGCCCCCACTGTCGCCTGGTCTATGCGCGCGCTTTTCTGTTTTTCTTTGTTCTGGACAATTTGCTTTTTTAATGCTAATAAAGTGTATAAATTTTTATCATACAAGCGAATCTTTTCTCCTTTGAGCGGTGCATGCCTTTTCGAATTCCTCAGCTAGGCAAGCCTAGGTCGGCGAGTAGAGAGCGGCGAGACGGGATACGCGAAACAGGGTATGCGAGCCGGGCTGGTCAGTCGGTTTCGCTTCCCCTCCCTTCTTCTATAAATAGAGATCCCCACCTACCCCCGGCTACGCCTTTATTGCCTTCTCATTTCTTCCTTCCCTTGCTCTCCCTACCTACTGCTGTCGTGCTTTCGTTCCCTCAGCGAGTATGGGTAAAGAAAACCCCGACTCCGAGGGCCGCACCAAGTGCGCCCAGAACTTCGCGGACCACTATTTTTTCGAGGGGAACACCACGGCGAGCGAGCTCGCCAAGTTTGTGGCGGATTATGTCCCTGCCGGCTTTGTGGCCCGCCTCCCGGCGGAGCATGAGGCCATCAACTCCTTCTTTGAGGATGAGCTCGTCTTCCCCATCTCGCACTTTGAGGTGGGGTTGCGCCTGCCGCTCTGGCCGGAGGTCCGCCAGGTACTCAAGTACTATGGCGCTGTGCCCGCGCAGCTCAACCCCAACGCCATCGCTATGATAGTGGGGTTTACCTGCTACCTCCGCCGAGAGCGGATCGAGTTCAACCTCACCGTCTTCCGCAAGCTCTTCTCCTACAAAGCCAACGCCGACGGGGTCGCCTTCTTCGGCGGTACATCCATAAAGATCTGCGAGGTCGCCAACAAAAATCACAACTGGATGTCGAAGATCGCCTTCATCCGGGGCGACCTCGGCAACATTCCCTTCTCGCCCCTGCAGAAGAGCGAGGAGGTGTACCGGCCGCCGTCCGTGTCTGGCAATGACGCCGAGCTCCACAAGTTCTTTCTGTACAAGGACTTTGAAGTCGCCTTCCTCCGTCGCGGCCTCGAATCCCTGCCACCTATCCTTCCTGGTGAAGGTTTGCCTCGCCCACCTCCCGCTCGCCACTTGGCCTAACCGATCAGAACCTTATTTTTCGGCTAAGTCTTTTTTGCAGGGGAGCGACTGATCCCGGTGAACCCTCCCTTCGCCGACCCGGGAGTGTTTTCGGACCCGCTTGAGCGGGCCCGAGCCGCGGCTGAGGCGTGCCGGGAAGAGAAGGTCAGAGGCAAGCCCTCCAGTAAGAGGCGGCTGGAGCTTGGGGGGCCGAGCTCGGTTCACCGCCCCCCGGCCCCTAAAAAGGCGAGGGTGGTCTCGCGAGGCCTGCCACAGCAGCCCATGTCGCCCGTCAGGTTCATGAGCTCGCCGGAGGCTTTCTCCGACGAAGCCCCGGCGAGCCCGCTGAAGGAGACATCATCCCCCCGCGGGAAGAAGCGCGGGTCCTCCTCTCCTCCTTCCGTCGAGGAGGTTGCCCCCAGTGGCTCGGGAGCTCCAAAGGACCACCCCCACTTCGGGAAGGGGGGAAGGAGCAAGGATGTGGCTGGCGAGCCGATGCTGCTCTGGGATGAGGGGGCCCACCGCGTCTCCGTCTCCACTCGCGCTCCCTCCTGGGGAGCTCGCCGGCCTCCCACGGTCCACGCATTTGCCCTTTGCTTCGGCCTCTATGGCCGGGAGGGCGCCGATGCCTACAAGAACTTGACTCCTCGACAGATAGGCCACAAGGGTCTGCAGGCTCATCTGAGGGCCTTCAAACTTCACCATATGATGGTCCGCCGCGGCTTCCAGCTCATCCAACTCCTGGTAAAAGCCGAGCAGGAGCGCGACCTGGCGGCGGAGAAAGCTGCTGACGCGGAGCGGCGGTTCGGCATTGCCGAGCGCTTACTCGACGAGGCCTCGGGCGGGCTGATAAGAGCCGACCAACTTTCCTTTTAACTTGGAAAATATTTTACCGAGAATCTGACCTTTTTGCTTTTCAGGATGCCGAGTCCGCCAAGGTGTTGCAAGCCCGTGCCAGCGAGTTGGAGGGCGAGACTGCCCTATTGCGGCTCCGCCTCGCGGATCAGGAGGCCAGCTCACGCGAGCAGGAGGCCCTTACTGCTCGGTCGGCGACCGAGGTGGAGGCGCTAAAGGAGCAGAACCGCTGTCTCCAAGGCGAGGTCCGTCGGCTGAAGGAAGCCCTCTTCCCCCCAGACAGTGCCGAGCCCCCTTTCCCCTACAAGCGGCCCCGGGTTTTCGGCGAGGGGGAGGTCATGGAGCGGCTGCGAGTCAACTCGATCGAGTCTGCCGAATGCCTCCTGAACGCCATGAAAGGATCGGGGATTCTGGCCGAGGGCTGCGGGGAGGTGGCGGTCCAAGATCTTATGCCGAGCCTGTTCCCACCGTCTCCGCCCAGCGAGAAGGAGGAGAGCTTTGGCTCCTTCTTTGATGGGGCAAAGGGCAAGGAAAGGTCGCTCGGAGGCGAGGAGGAGGATCGCCATTCGGGAGAGGAGGGCGAGAGCTGACCGAACTCTCCCCCCCTTTTTCTATCTCTTTTTTACCTTCAGCGCTAGAATGTACGTGAGTTAGGATTCGCGCTCGGCGAGAGGCCTTGAGCATTGGCAGCGACCAGACTCGCGATTTCTCAGCCTACTCGCCGTGTGACCTTTGTGAGAGCGGCCGCCGCAGGTGTCCGCCTATCATTCCGGGAAAAGATCTTCTGCCGAGCAGACCCCTGCGAGTCCAGGCTCGCGCGGGAGGCACATTTTTCCTTCGACTAGGTGGGGCAAAAAAAATCTTTTCTAGTCAGACAACCATGGGAGACAGGACCCCTTGGGATCCATGATTGTTGAACATCCTCAGGGCTCAGCCCCAGGGTCATAACGACGTCCATCGAGACCCCGGCCCTGCCAGCTTTGAAGGAGCCTGACAGCGGGAGAATCGAGACCTAACCCTAGAGCGAGAATACTTAGAACATTTTCCTCCCCCGGGTGCTACCACCAGGCCTATCAGCTAGATGGGAGCCTGAGGGCGGGTGTTGAGCATCCTCCGGGCTCAGCTCCAGGGTCATAACGACGTCCATCGAGACCCCGACCCTGCCATCTTGGAGGGAGCCTGACAGCGGGAGAATCGAGACCTAACCCTAGAGCGAGAACACTTAGAATATTTTCCTCTCCCGGGTGCTACCACCAGGCCTGTCAGCTAGATGGGAGCCTGAGGGCGGGTGTTGAGCATCCTCCGGGCTCAGCTACAGGGTCATAACGACGTCCATCGAGACCCCGGCCCTGCCAGCTTGGAGGGAGCCTGGCAGCGGGAGAATCGAGACCTAACCCCAGAGCGAGAACACTTAGAATATTTTCCTCTCCCGGGTGCTACCACCAGGCCTATCAGCTAGATGGGAGCCTGAGGGCGGGTGTTGAACATCCTCCAGGCTCAGCTCTAGGGTCATAACGACATCCATCGAGACCCCAGCCCTGCCAGCTTGGAGGGAGCCTGGCAGCGGGAGAATCGAGACCTAACCCCAGAGCGAGAACACTTAGAATATTTTCCTCTCCCGGGTGCTACCACCAGGCCTGTCAGCTAGATGGGAGCTTGAGGGCGGGTGTTGAACATCCTCCGGGCTCAGCTCTAGGGTCATAACGACGTCCATCGAGACCCCGGCTCTGCCAGCTTGGGAGGAGCCTGACAGCGGGAGAGTCGAGACCTAACCCCAGAGCGAGAACACTTAGAATATTTTCCTCTCCCGGGTGCTACCACCAGGCCTGTCAGCTAGATGAGAGCCTGAGGGCCGGTGTTGAACATCCTCCGGGCTCAGCTCCAGGGTCATAACGACGTCCATCGAGAGCCTGCCCCTGCCAGCTTGGGGGGAGCCTGGCAGCGGGAGAATCGAGACCTAACCCCAGAGCGAGAACACTTAGAATATTTTCCTCTCCCGGGTGCTACCACCAGGCCTGCCAGCTAGATGGGAGCCTGAGGGCGGGTGTTGAACGTACTCCGGGCTCAGCTCCAGGGTCATAACGACGTCCATCGAGACCCCGACCCTTCCAGCTTGGGGGGAGCCTGGCAGCGGGAGAATCAAGACCTAACCCCAGAGCGAGAACACTTAGAATATTTTCCTCTCCCGGGTGTTACCACCAGGCCTGTCAGCTAGATGGGAGCCTGAGGGCGGGTGTTGAACGTCCTCCAGGCTCAGCTCCAGGGTCATAACGACGTCCATCGAGACCCCGGCCCTGCCAGCTTGGAGGGAGCCTGGCAGCGGGAGAATCGAGACCTAACCCCAGAGCGAGAACACTTAGAATATTTTCCTCTCCCGGGTGCTACCACCAGGCCTGCCAGCTAGATGGGAGCCTGAGGGCAGGTGTTGAACATCCTCCGGGCTCAGCTCCATGGTCATAACGACGTCCATCGAGACCCCGGCCCTGCCAGCTTGGGGGGAGCCTGACAGCAGGAGAGTCGAGACCTAACCCCAGAGCGAGAACACTTAGAATATTTTCCTCTCCCGGGTGCTACCACCAGGCCTGTCAGCTAGATGGGAGCCTGAGGGCAGGTGTTGAACATCCTTCGGGCTCAGCTCTAGGGTCATAACGACGTCCATCGAGACCCCGGACCTGCCAGCTTGGGAGGAGCCTGGTAGCGGGAGAATCGAGACCTAACCCCAGAGCGAGAACACTTAGAATATTTTCCTCTCCCGGGTGCTACCACCAGGCCTGTCAGCTAGATGGGAGCCTGAGGGCGGGTGTTGAACATCCTCCGGGCTTAGCTCCAGGGTCATAATGACGTCCATCGAGACCCCGGCCCTGCCAGCTTGGAGGGAGCCTGGCAGCGGGAGAATCGAGACCTAACCACAGAGCGAGAACACTTAGAATATTTTCCTCTCCCGGGTGCTACCACCAGGCCTGTCAGCTAGATGGGAGCCTGAGGGCGGGTATTGAACATCCTCCGGGCTCAGCTCCAGGGTCATAACGACGTCCATCGAGACCCCGACCCTGCCAGCTTGGAGGGAGCCTGGCAGCGTGAGAATCGAGACCTAACCCCAGAGCGAGAACACTTAGAATATTTTCCTCTCCCGGGTGCTACCACCAGGCCTGCCAGCTAGATGGGAGCCTGAGGGCGGGTGTTGAACATCCTCCGGGCTCAGATCCAGGGTCATAACGACGTCCATCGAGACCCAGGCCCTGTCAGTTTGGGGGAGTCTGGCAGCGGGAGAATCGAGACCTAACCCCAGAGCGAGAACACTTAGAATATTTGCTGAGTGTTTTTGATGCTCTTCCACGGAAGTTCCGCCACATCACATGTTATTGTTATGATTATTGTGAAAAAGGGAGGCTCAAAGGAGTGAAACACATTGCATTGAAAAAAACTGAGGCACGTACAAACATTCAGGGATAGAAGCGTTTCAGGTTGTCGCCGCTCCAGGTGTGGCTCAAAGTCTCGCCTTCCACATTTTGGAGGCGGTACCCTCCCGATTTTAATGTCTCCCTTACGATGTAGGGCCCCTCCCAGTTTGGATGGAGCTTGCCCACGGCCGCCGATCTTCCCGCCGCATTAACCTTCTTTAGAACCAGGTCGCCTTCCACAAACTGTTTGACCCGGACATGCTTGTAAAAATACTTAGCCATTCTCCGCTTGACTTCCTCCTGCCGAACCGCGGAGAGGTCGCGCATTTCCTCTATCAAGTCCAAGGAGAGCCATTGTTCTCCCTCATTCTCAACTCTCCACTCCTCCCTTCCAGCTTCCGCCGCAGCGACCCTGGGAGTACGGACCTCAAGTTCAATGGGGAGCACCGCCTCGCTTCCATGAGATAGTTTAAAAGGCGTCTCCCCCGTGGCGGTGTTGGGACTAGTCCTCAGGGCCCAGAGGACCGAGGGAAGTTACTATACCCAATTCCCCTTCAAATTTTCCACCTTCTTTTTCAGGAGGTTCACGATAATCTTGTTGTCCGCCTCTACCTGCCCGTTGCTCCTTGGGTGGTGGACAGAGGCGAACCTGAGGTCGATCCCGAGCTCTCTACAGAACTTGATGAACTCATTGCTGGCGAATTGTGGTCCGTTGTCGATGACGATGGCTTGGGACATCCCATGCCTGCAGATGATTTCCCCCCATACGAAATTTCGAATGATCTGCGAGGTCACCTTGGCCAAAGCCTTCACCTCCATCCACTTGGAGAAATAATCGATCATTACCAGCAAGAATCTCCTCTGCTTGCTTGCCTGGGGGAAGGGACCTACCAAGTCCATTCCCCAAATTACGAAAGGCCAAGGGGCCGTGATACTCCTGAGTCGCTGAGCCGGTTGCAGTTGGAGGGGGGAAAACAGTTGGCACTTATGGCATTTTTTGACAAATTCTGAGGCATCGTGCCCCAGAGTAGGCCAGAAGTAGCCCTGCCTGATGATCCTTCCCTCCAGGGTCTGACCTCCCGAATGACTCCCACATTCCCCGGAGTGGACTTCTTCCAAAATCCTCGACACCTCCCCCTCCGCCACGCAACGAGCCAGTAATCCCGAAAGGGTCTTGCGGTAAAGTTGCCCGTCGCGCAAGAGGTAATATGCTGACTTGTACTTGAGCTTCTTTCTATCCATCCCTTCTGGGTACTCTCCCGTGGACAGGTAGGTAGTGAATGGGTCCATCCATGTGGACCGCCGATCTATCTCCATCAACTCTCCTTCCTCCAGGGATGGGTAGAAAAGGTCCGTGATAGTGCCCCCCACCCGAGGGCCGGGCTTGGCGAGGTGGTCGACTTGTTCATTTTCCTCCCGCGGCACATGCTGAATGGAGAAGGTTTGGAACCCCCAAATAATTCCCTTAACCTTGGCCAGATATCGTTGCAGGGTGGGCTCCCTCGCCTCGAACTCCCCGTTGATCTGGGAGGCTACTACCATAGAGTTAGTGAGGACCTTCACATCATGCACTCCCAATTCCTTGGCCAGGCGCAGTCCTGCGATTAGCGCCTCGTACTCGGCCTGGTTGTTGGTTATGGAGAAATGTATCACCACCGTTTGCTCAATCCGGGTCCCTTGGGGACTCTCCAAGACGACCCCAACCCCCAAGGAGTGTTTCCCTGAAGCCCCATCCACCATCACCTTCCAAGGGACGGGGCAAGTGAGTTTGTCTTCTGCTACCTCGACCACATAGTCAGCCAGGAAGTCAGCCATTGCTTGCGCCTTAATTGCGAGTCGAGGGACAAAGGAGATGTCAAACTCGCTCAACTCTACCGACCACTTGGCGAGTCTTCCTGAGTGATCCAATCCCTCGAAGATGTTGCGGAGGGGGTGGTCGGTTACCACCTGGATGGAGTGTGCCTGGAAGTAGGGCCTGAGCCTCCGGGCCGAGATGATTAGAGCGAAGGTCAACTTCTCCAAGATGGGGTAACGGAGTTCCGCCTTCCTCAGAACCCTACTCACATAATAGATGGGCAGCTGCTTTCTCCCCTCTTCCCGAACTAAGATAGAACTTACGGCCTCTGCCCTGATCCCTAAATACAAAAACAAGTCCTCCCCCTCCTTTGGCCCTTGGAGCAAGGGGGCCTGAGTCAACTGCCTCTTCAAGGCCTGGAATGCTTCCTCGCACTCCAGGGTCTATTCGAACTTCCGACCTCCCCTCAAGGTCTTGAAGAAGGGAGAACACCTCTCCCCGGCCCGGGAGAGGAACCTGCTCAGTCCTTCCAGCTTCCCTGTCAGCCGTTGTACCTCCTTTGCATCCCGAGGTGGCCCCAACTCCATAATCGCCCAAACCTTGTCAGGGATGGGTTCGACTCCGGCGGGGGTGAGGAGATGACCCAGAAATTTGCCTTTGCTCTCCCCGAAGATGCACTTCAGAGGATTCAACCTCATCTTGTATTTACGTAAGGTGCCGAAGGTCTCCTCCAGATCCTGGAGGTGAGAATCGACCTCCCGGCTTTTTACCAACAGGTCATCCACGTACATTTCCAAGTTCCTTCCCTTCTGCCCCTGGAATACTCGGTCCATCATCTTCTGGTATGTTGCCCCTTCGTTCTTTAACCCAAAAGACATCATCTTGTAGCAGTAGCATCCATCTCCCGTGATGAATGAGACATTCTTCATGTCAGGAGGGTGCATCCTGATTTGATGATAACCTGAAAAAGCATCTAAAAAACTCATTACAGAGAAACCAACGGCTGAATCTACCAGCGCGTCGATTCTAGGCAAGGGGTAACAATCCTTCGGACATGATTTATTAAGTAGTGAAAAATCTACACACATCCTCCATCGGCCGTCCCCTTTTTTCACCATTACAACATTCGAGACCCAGCCGGGGTATTGAATTTCGGAAACGAAACCGGCCTTAAGGAGCTTGGCGACTTCCTCCCTGATGGGTTCGGCCAGTTTGTCCGTGACGGACCTCCTCTTCTGCTGGATGGGGCGAGCCTCCGGGTGTAGATTGAGGCGGTGGCAGACGACGTCGGCATCGATCCCAGGCATCTCTGCTGCGCTCCAGGCGAAGACATCCACATTCTTTTGGATGCACTCCAGCATCCTGCCTTGATCTTCCGGGGTCAGCCCCCCGCTGATGCGGACCTTCTCCACCCTGCCATCCTGGGTGAGGACTTCCATCTCCACTACCTCCTCGGCGGCCTCCAATCGGGACTGCTCCTCCCACTCTGTGGTGTCCTCCCCCCTTGGAGTAAGGACCTCCCCTCCTTCTACGATCATCGCCTCAACTGACTCCTATGGGAATACCTCCTCGCGTGCTTCCCCTTCCATCATTCCTTCCTCCCCACCTTCTTCTCCGGCCTCCTGCCCTTCCACCTCCTCCATCCTTCTCCCCATCTCCTCGGCCTCCTCCTGCCAAAAAATGGAATTCACCGCCGTCACGTAGCATTCCCGAGCTGCCTTGGGGTCTCCGCAAACCCGGACCTGGATCCCGTCCACGTTGAACTTAAGACATTGATGGAAGGAGGAGGGGATGCATCAGAAGGCGCTGATGAGGGGTCTCCCAAAAATGGCGTTGTAGCTGCTGGGGGCCTCCACTATGACGAACCGATAGTTCCTGGACTGTCCCCCCAAGCTGACATGGAGTCCCACTCCCCCCTCTACTTCTTTCCTCTCCCCCGAAAAACCGAAGAGAGGCCCATCGGAGGCCAGCACCCTCTTGGCTTCTACTTGCATGACATCGAAGGGCTTCTTGAAGATGATGTTGACGGAGCTCCCATTGTCAATGAGGATACGGGAGACTGTGAAATTCTCGATGGCTGTCTGGATGACCAGCGCATCGCAGAAGGGGTCATCATGACCCGGCATATCGTCCCTTGAGAAGGTGATCCTCTCCTCTGGGGGTGGAGTCTGAGATGTGGAGCCGATGCTCCTTTGATACATGGTGTGGAGGCTTGCCTTCCGAGAAGCCTCGACTCCCACCCCTCCATGGATCACTCCGATCCCTCCTCGGGTCCCCACATCGGCCCGGTCTTCGCAACGATCCCCCTCCGCCTGAGGCCGAACTTCCTCAATACGCACCTCCTGATGATTTCGCTGCTGCCGCTGCTGCTCCCTGTTCTCCCGCATCTCGAGGAACTCCGGACACATGACCGTCGTGTGCCCCTCCTCTTGTTGGTAGTCGCAATAGGGTAGGTCTACCCTGACCTCCCTCCTCCTCCTTAGTTGCCCTCTCCTTCGCCCCCCTAGGGCGATAGCCATGGCCTCCTCCTGGTCGGGAAGAGGCGGTCTCTGGCCCTGCCTCCCTCCCTGGGGGTAAAACTGGTCACGCCCACCTTAACGGTTATCACCCCCCTGATAACCCCTCTGTGGCCCTTGATCCTGCCACTCCGGCCTCCAACCCAATCGGTTGTTCGGCTCCTGACGCCCCCACCTGTGCTGCTGCGGCTGCTGTTCTCTCTGCCGGGGCTCGACCCTTCTCTCCTCCTGGGCCCGACCTCCCCTTGGCTTCTCCTCCTCCACGGCCCACCTGGCCAACCTCCGAGCAAACTCTGGATGTGCTGCCTCCATGTCGGCCTCCCTTGCCGCCCTTTCCAGGAGCGCTTCGAAAGACACCGGAGGCGTCCTCTTCAACTCCATGGCGAAGAACCCGAGTTGGAGACCCAGGGTGAAGGCCACCATCATGGTGTGCCCTGGCATCTCTTGTACCTGGGACAGTTCTTCCTGAAACCTGTCCAGGTAACTTCCCAGGGTCTCCCCTACTTTCTGCCTGACACGGAACAAGGACTCGACCTCCCTCTTCCTCTTCTTTGAGGTGGTGAATCTCAACATGAATCCCCTGCGTAAATCCTCGAAGCAGTAGATGGAACCGGCCGGGAGCTGATGAAACCACTCTCTCGCTTTCTCCCTGAGGGTGATGGTGAAGAGCCTACACTTGGAGCCATCCGACATCTGTCGGATTGACACCACATCTTCGAACCACTGGACGTGCTGGATCGGATCTCCCTTCCCTGAGTAGTAGGACATCTTCGGCTCTCGGAACCCTTCTGGAACTGGGGCTGACGAAACGAACTCGCTGAAGGGACTTCCTCCTTCGGCCGGGCGAGTTGGGAACTCCCTCCCCACCGTCTCGCCAACAGGTACTCGTCTGCCAAGCCTGGGAAGAGGACTTGCCCCCTCGGCTCGCGCTCCCCCTCGCTCGCGACCTCCTTCCCCGCGCGTCTGAGGGGCGCATCGTTGCCTAGCGCTGGATCGGCGACCACGGGAACCGCTGGCGTCGTGCTCTCGGCCCGCATGCCGAGTGCGACCCTGACGAGTCCGAGCACTTCCTCCCCGAGCTCCGCGGACATCCCCGCCATCGCGGGAGGGGGAGGGGGTGGCGAGCTCGCCCTGCCTGAACCTTGCCCCTCATCTCTTGCCATCGGTCCTGCGGAAGTTTTCTGTGCTGACCACGCTCCACGCTCACCGCACCAAAGTGTTGAAACTGAAAAAATCGGTCCCTGTGGAGTCCGACCCTTGCGGAAGGGGTGATCGCACACTTACTTCTCTACTCACAAGCCCAAGTGACAAGGGAGAAGGACCGGGAACAGACCCAAGGCTTCAGTACGGAGGTCCCACCACACACCCGGAAGATCTTAGAGCGCTTCCCCTCCTTAGCCAAGTGCTGAAGCTAAGATACCTCAAAAAGCGCTAGAAGACCGGGCACAAGAAAGCGTGCCTTCTGAGGTACCCCTTGGATCCTATTTATAGGAAAAGATGGTCTGCAAATATCCAGCCGTCACTGTTTTCGAGGACTATAGGCAATCCAAAGGGAGTAGCATGGTAAAAACACCCCACAACTAAAGGGCGAGCCTACCCTGAGAAGAGCCCATTGAGCGGGGGCAGCGAGTACGGGTGCGAGAAGGCTCCCCTCTGCGCCGAGGTGAAAAGCGGCGAGTGAGCTCGCCTCTCTCAGCGCCGCGGGAGAGGGCGTTGGATGAGCTCGCCTCTCTCAATGCCACGGTCCGGCTCGCCTCGCCTCAGGCCTGGGAAAGTTAGGCCTGAAGCCCCTGCTCGCAGATGACGATCGCGTTAGCACTCGCCAACCCCTTGGCTCTAGACAAGCACGTACTCGACCGGCCCCACGATGAATGGCTTCCTCTCGTCGGGCTCAGCTCCACGATCTTCGAGCTCGACCCGACGATTGCCGAGCCCGTACTCGGCATGCTGGGCTCGGCATACCCTGCTGAACTCGCCTGGGGCTCGGGGGCGGTCTGGGCCGGCCGGATCGGCTTCTGTTTGCTCACTCGCTGGATACGGGGTTGTACATTTCCCTTCTTGCCTCTGTCTCTAGCTCTGCCTCTAACCGAGTCATTTCTCTTCACCAATAGACCCTAACCAGTGCTAGAACCTGACTTGCTTCTTGTTTCATTAGACAGTAACATATTCATCACCTCTTCCATCTTCAGGGTGTCCTTCCCATAAAGGATCGTGGTGACCAAGTGATCAAAGGACTTCGGCAACGAAGACAGCAGAAGAAGAACATGGTCTTCTTCCTCAACTTTCACATCTATATTGCGCAACCGAGAAATGAGATTGTTGAACACATTCATATGCTCTAACAACTGAGTACTCCCCGACATCCTCAAGCTGTATAACTGCTTCTTGACGTAGAGTTTGCTCGTGAGTGACTTGGACATATAGAGTTCCTTTAATTTCTTCCACAGATCTGTTGTAGTTTCAGCGTCAACTACATTATATATCACCTCGTCTGCTAGACACAACTGAATTGTACTGATGGTTTTCAGATCAAATTCTTCTCATTCATTGTTCTCCTTCTCAGACTTCTCCTTGCCAATGAGCGCTTTATGAGACCTTGCTGAATGAGAACTGTCTTGACCCGTTTCTGTCACAGACCAAAATCAATCTTGCCATCGTACTTCGGAATCTCGAATTTTGCCGCTATTGCGTTGCATAAGGTTTTTCCAAGAACCGGAACCTCCCTCTGATACCAATTGTTATGAAATTATCCTCGGTCTCTCGTCATCGCAAAACGCACAACGGAATAGCAATAACGACAAAAACAAGAAAAATAAATGCAGAAACAAAACAAGCCCACAGACAACACACAAATTTTACTTGGTTCGGAGAGAAGCTCCTACATCTACGGGAAGAGCGTCAGATAAGATCCACTATAATCGGAGATAAAGTACAAATGATGTAACAAGAACAATATAACATAGAGAGCCAAAGTTTAGAACTCGCCGACGATCAAGATATCACACTGGCCCTAGAACGGCAGAGATCGAACCAAGCGAACAACACAGAGATGGCCGGAGAAGACACTGCCCCGCCTTCTCGCGCCTGAAAACGCCGTTTGTTCCCACCCTCGTTCTCACAGCCGAAGCCCAAGACTTCTTTGCCGAAGACCGCCGCTCGCACCCGGAGATCGGGATTTTTTTTTGGCTGAAAGCTCTGTTCTGCCTCTTGCCCCAATGAACCGGGAAAACACACTATGGCTCAGTTTGTTTCCACGTTATACCCTCCGTTGAGTTTCGACTGCAAATATATTTATTTTTTCACCAGTTTGGATCGGCGTTGCGTCGGTGCCGGGAGTAAAATTCCGTTGTCAACAGAGCATTGCGACAGCTCCTGAGAGCTCCTAATTTTCAACGCCCGCAACCAGGAGATTTGCGCGCAACTTTGCAGCGGCGATGGTTGCCGAATCCGTGCTCCGGCGATGGACGGGAGAGAACTGCAGTGGCAGTAGCTCTTTCAACAGCTCCGGCGAAGGAAACCGGCGGGATGCCTTGGAGAATCCCCCCCCCCCCCCCCCCCCTATCTCCTCCTCCACCGCCATGGACGACACCGACGAGAAGGTCTGCCATGGACGCTGCAGTTCTCTCCCGTCCATCGCCGGAGCACACCTTCTTTGTCCCTCGCCGGAGAACCCCCCCCCCCCCCCCCCCCCCCCCCCCCCCCCCGTGATGCGTCTCTATTTTATATTCAGGGGTAGTTTGGTAATGTTATATATATGTATCTCTATATATAGTGGTTGTTAGGTCTTATTAGAAATGTTAAATGTATTGTCTTGTGGTGGTTCTGCGTGGCTGCACGGGAGAGTCTCCCCTCGCCGGACGATCAATCTGTTCAGAACGCAGCGCGATCAGTTATCATGTATTTTGCTTTTCCCTTTTGAATCCATGCATTACTAGTTATGATCCATTAATTTCTACATTTGTGCTCAAGATTATTTTGAATCCATGTATTTTGTCTTCACCCACCTTTTTTTTAGTCAAATCGATCTCACCCAAAACTCTCCATAATTAATTCCACAGCAGCCTCCCCTCCCAATCCTTTCTTCATCCTATGGCTGCTATGGAGGAAAGATGGACACGAATATTTGTCCTGCTCAACAATATTAATGCTCAGGTAGCGCGTCATGGCACCTTGATCGAGGCTCTTGAAGCTAAGCTTTCACTACACTCCGCCGGCGGTTCCTCCCACTCTTCGAGAACACATCCTCCATCTGCGGGCGACTCCCCCATTATTCCGCCGCCGCATCCACAACCCGCCGCAACTCCGCCGATTTCATTGCTGTCGCGGGCCACCGCCAATGTCATCCCTCCCGTTGGGGTGACCACTCAACAAATTTCACCACCACTGATTCCTGTCATTACTCCGCTTACCACGTCGCCGCTTGCTACGACCATCATGCTAGCATCAGTGCTGCCGACCCAGCCCTTGTCGGCCCCTACTTCGCCACCCCCTTCAGTCACATTGACGATGTTCTTGCCGATCCTAGTTTCCTCGGCCGTGATCTGCCTGGCCGCCATGCCACGACGCCTCATTGCCGCATCGCCAGACCCGTTCTTGATATGGGACATTGTTCCTCCGGCCGCCTTACTGATGATGCCACCTACCGCTTTGCCACAACTGCCGGACCCCATTCCTTCGGGGAATATTTGCTGGACGGTGCCGCTGCTGCTTGTCGAAGCTCCAACTATCGCACTCAATATCGGGAGTTGTTCTGGCGCGAAGTCAAATTGTCAGACGATCTGATCACCCACGTGATGTTCGAGCTTGAGGACAAGCTCGTTTTGAAGGAGGGAGTAATAATGCGTCTCTATTTTATATTCAGGGGTAGTTTAATTCGGTAATATTATATATATGTATCTCTATTTATTGTGGTTGTTAGGTCTTATTAGAAATGTTGAATGTATTGTGTCTTGTGGTGGTTCTGCGCGACTGCACGGGAGAGTCTCTCCTCACAGGACGATCAATCTGTTCAGAGCTCAGCGAGATCAGTTATCATGTATTTTGCTTTTCCCTTTTGAATTCATGTATTACTAGTTATGATCCATTAATTTCTACGTTTGTGCTCAAGATTATTTTGGATCCTAACACCTCACCCCGTCCCGGCCATGGACACTTGGAGAACCACCCCCTCCCGTCATCTGGAATCCAATTTCCGGCGATCTGCTATGTCCTATAAATTCAATTTATTATATTATTATTTATATATCCGATTAGTTTTATTATTAATAAAATATAAAATATATAATAAATATTACTTATAATCTATTTTAATTACTATAACTGTACTTTTATTTTATAATTAAGGTTATATTTGGTTCGGTGGTGGCGGGTGCATTCGGTGAGTCGAAACGTCACTTTGGAACCAGAGGGGGAGAGGTGGGGGTAGAAATGGAGCGGATCGGAGCCGTTTTCTCCCTGCTGCGGGTGCAAACGGAGCAAACGCCGCCACCGGCCGTTTGTTTACCCGCCATCCGTCGGCGTTTGCTCCAAACGGAGGCGGCGAAATGCCGAACCAAACGAAACCTAAATTTAACAGAAACACCACCGCTGTTTTACCAAGCTGTTTTTCCATTCTGAACAGTCATGTCCCCGCTGTTTTACCAAATTGTTTCTTCATTCTAAACAACTTCATTCTCACAGTTTCATTCTCACAGCTACTTTTACCACCGTCACCACCGAAACAAACTGACCCTATATATTTAGGAGAGAGAGGGTTTAATAAACCCAATCAAAGAACCGTCAGCAGCATTGGGGCGGCAAGGAAACAACAGTAAAATGCTATCTTAGGGGGTGCAAATAAGTTGAGCTCAAACGTAGCGACAAAATTTTCAACCTTGAGTTAACAATTTTAAGCTCGAGCTCATTTTGCTTGGCTTGAGTTCGAGCTCAAGCTCAAGACCTATTTATTGAGCTTGAGTTGCTCACCAGCTTTTACTAAAACTCTTTCAATGTATTTTAATTTTTCTTAAACAAAGTAGAAATAAAAAGCTCTCAAACCAGCTCTCTGAGTTAATGAACAACGTGTGTGTGTGAGCTCGACAGTGTTTAGCGAAAAGTTGTGAGTGTAGCTTGAGGCGTGCTCTTATTACGAGTTAATGAAGCACAATCTTGATGCGTTATTTGATGAAGTTCTTTTTATGCACACAAGTACTACTAATGCTCTGTTAAAATATCATTTAATGTTGGAAATCATTTTAGAGCAATATTTGTACCGAATTAACAGTCTCTCTCTCTCTCTCTCTCTCTATGTGTGTGTGTGTGCTGGTGGTGGTTGGAGTTTTGATTGATTGGAAGCTTGGCTGTGCGAGAATGGCGTGTGCAACAGTAGAAGGTACTAATGCTCCTCAATAAACTCCCTTCCCTCTAAAAGGAGGAAATGCTGGTAGAGAGAGAAACGCCGAGAGAGGGAGAGAGGAAGGGAGGCAGAAAGGACCGAAGAATGTAGATAGCTACATTATATTAATTGTAGACAGAGAGAGGTATAGAGAGAGAGAGACAGGAAGGAAGAGAGAGAGGGACTGTTTACTGGGTTACTTTCATGGCTTTTGAATCAATATCATTTAGAACGATGATAACACTGTGCGATCAGAAGTTGTTCCCTGCCAGCTAACTCTCTCTCTCTCTCTCTCTCTCTCTCTCTCTCTCTTCTCCTTTCTCTTTTTTTTTCTCTGTATGGTTATCAGGAAGAAGAAGGAAGGGGATTAGTGTTTAGTAGGAGAGATCAATTTTATAAAATTTGAATTACTTGCATTTACTTGCAATTTTAAAATGTACTGCGCGCTAATTTAATATATAAAAGTAAATGGGGGGATGCGTTTGGGAAATTACGAAAAAGAGCATTCGCGTTTTGAGTTATCTGTTGAGATTATTATTACAAAGGTTAATAATTCCCGACAGTGGCGCGTGAACGTGCTGATTTTGCAGGGATGCCGCAGGTGGCTCCCGTAGGTAGAGCGATGCAGGAATGTGCAGGTGGATCTAACCCAAGGATTACATGCCCCCCACCAGATTATTATTATTATTATTTATTATTTTGTATTTTTGAACCCAGCTTTTCGTTTTTTTTTAAAAAAAATTCTTCTGCCCGGTATAGCGTTGCAAACGCGGAGTCACCGGGCCCGGTCCGTTTGTTTTAATGTTGTTAACGCTGCTTTCGAACTCGAGGGGTGAGGAGGGGCTCTAGACGCCCGGCAAAAACGACTGGTTAATAATCGTCCGGTGGCGTTTGCTCTAAAAGCCCGACAAAAATGTCCGGCAAAAACGCTGCGCCAAATGAAACTCAGCGTTCACAAACGACGGTTAATAATCGTCACATTCACGAAGGCTATCACCAGATAGATGGGATAATGATGGGGAGTATTATTGTGCAAGTGGAGTTCAGAGAAAGACAACTGCTGATAGACTTTTAAGATGCCGTGCTTGTAGTAGGTCAAAGATGTATAGTAATTAGGTGAATCACACATGAGAATTGAAGAAAAATTATTGAGATTAAGGGTTTATTTGGCGCGGCGGTGACAGGTGGAGAAGCAATTTTTGGACTGGGGGGAGAGGCGGGGATCGAAATAGAAAAAACCCATGGCTTCATTGGCCCTGCATATTCGTGTTCTACGTACGCACCAACCTACGGGATACCTCAGGCGGATTTTGCCGAATATTGTTTGTTTTTTAGTCGTGGGGACAACTAAATCAGGTTGCCTATTTTAGCTGAGTTAGTCACTTCGTATTAACATGCATTGTTTTCCTTGAACTCACACATCTTAGTAATGGTATGTTTGGGTGCTTAGAGATATAGCCGTTAGAGACAAAATATTAAGTGTTTGCATTTTTTTAAAAAAACCCAAAAAAACTGTCAAGCAAATTAAGACTCTCTTTGGGGGGACTTGTTTTCAACGGTCAAGCGGTTACGATAAATTAAGGTATGATTCATGCGATCGTAACCGCTTGACCGGTGAAAATAAATCCCCCAAACGGAGCCTAAGCCTCCAACATATTATTAATACTGAATGCACCCAGAAAAAGAAAACAACTTATATCTCCAAGGGCGCACAAACTTTTCTGTGCACGGGGTAGATTTGGCCCATTAAAAGTGCATCACATTTAGTGAATCTTGATGCAGGAACTAATGGGTCAGATCTTCTTTGTGCGCCGGGCGGACACTAGGGCTCCGTTTGGCATGGTGATGGTGGTTATGAACACGAGGGTTAAATTGTCATTTGTTAACGCCCACCTAGGAAACTTCATCCACTTTTATGTTCAAACGGATGGTGTTTATTAGGTGATCTTTAACGAATGATGTTTTAACCCATGTGTTTACGACCACCACCACCGTGCCAAACGGAGCCTAATATTACTCAAAAAAATGATTTCCTAGTATAATGAGGCGAGTAATTACAGGACTACGACATGAACTTCATATTGGATGAAAATAAAAAAAAATGTAATAAGCCGGGAGGGGAGGTTTTCCCTTCTAAGGAATCATCCGCTCAGATAAACACCATTAGAGGCTGTACTCACGAAATAGAGCTCCCACCGGCATAAAATTTTTCGCTACGAGAGACGGTGCACGGGAGGCCCCCATGCGTCTGGGACAGTGCCACGACACTTCTGCTGCTCACAGTCCCTATAAGAGAAATGAGAAACTAAATTGCAAGTCGAAATGACTTAAAAATGAAATCTACTCTTGAGTTATAAAACCTTATCAATTTATCCTTCATCTTAAGCATATTAAGCAATAAAAGAGCATGTTTTCAGTTGGTAAAATAACTCTTGGCAAGCTTTTAGAATGAAAGATTTCAACATAAAAAGAGGCGCAGTTATGAATTTAATCTTATATCGAAATTAGAAGAAAAAACAAATTTAAATATAAGGTCATTCCAAGTGTTCTAGCAGAGATAAACATAACTTGCTAAATATCTCAAGCCCTAAACCCTAAACCTTACACCCATGAAAACTAGAGAGAGCTTCTTTCATGGCTTTGCTCAATAACACCAAACCCTCCTTTGACCTCATGAAGAACAGCTCTTGCCATTCATAATTATATGGTAATATTGCAATAGACTAATTATTAAATTCATGCTAAGAAAGAGTTTAGGGATTGAGGTTCTCCACCATTGTCTATGTCTATGTTGCACCGACACCGACACGGGACACGCGATACGACACGACACGTGACTCGTCAATTCTCAAAAAATAGCATATTCCGACACGCTAGGACACATATATTAAATATTCAGTTTTTATAATTATGAAAATCCTAAAACATTTAACAAAAAATAAAAAATCAACAATTAAAAAACATTTAAATAAATTAAGTAATGTTTAAATATTACTCATGAAATATTCAAATGCAAAACTTAACAATTGATTAAAAAAATGATAGAACATTAACACATTATCATTATATATCATCAGTAAAAATAATGAATTCACATGTAAATTTTTTTACCCACTTTCAATCTTCCTTTTTCTAGAAAAAATATCTACATCACTATTAGATCTACTTTCACTACTTGAAATGCTAGAAAGAGGTAAAGACGCTTTGAAGACAAATTGTCACCCGCCTCACCATGAGTATCTAACTTAGAGACACGCGTGTTCGATTGAGCGGGACACGCGTGTTCGATTGAGCGGGACACGTGAGCCAACGTGTCGGATTTCCGACTCGAGTGTCGGATTTCCGACTCGAGTGTCGGATTTCCGACTCGAGTGTCGGATTTCCGACTCGAGTGTCGGATTTCCGACTCGAGTGTCGGAGAGTGTCGGAGAGTGTCGGAGAGTCGGACGAGTGTTGGACTCTCCGACACTGACACGCTGGGCATTTTGAAGTGTCGGTGCTTCATAGGTCTATGTTGTATATCTTGCATAACTACGCACGCTCACGTCATCTTTTCGGGTGTTGAAGATCTTACTTAGAGTGATGACAGTTTACTGAGAACTCTCCATGGAGTTAGTACATGTCTAGAGCAGATGATAAAAAGTTAAGTCACACGGCCAAAAGTACCGGAGTTGAGGATGTTGTGATTAAAATCAGCGCGCTGAAGACCTGATAATTAGAACGGCTGCATAAAAGGAGGATATGATTGGAGAAGAAATTAAAAGACATGCGGAAATCGTCCTCCTGTACGAACCAATTCGGAACTAGATTATATCGGATAAAGCAATGAATCAACGATAAGGGAACAAGATCAACATCGTTCTATAACTTTAATTCAAGAAAAAAACTTGCTCAATTTCAATCCAATTTCAATATCCTTGCTAAACGTTTTGCTCCAACATGCATACTTGCATACACATTTGTAAAATAATATAAATATGCAAAATAAAACAAACATTTCAATCCGATCGTGTCTTAATTTTGACAGTGAAATATCAGAGACGTCTTTTCAAAGTAAGTGGAGTTGTGATGGAAACTTCATAGCTAAGCATGCTATGGTGAGTAGTCGGAGGATGTGTGATCTCTTGAGAAATGCTTATAGGCCACCTATGAAGAAAAAATTGCGTGATTCAACTTAGCATGGGCTAGGTTGAACTAAAACAGATAATACCTTCAGGGTTGTTACACGTATTTTCACATACTAGCACAACATACAACAAGAATACTCTGCTAGTCACACGAGTTTTATATTTGCAGCATTCAGTTGCGATAATATTTTTGTCCAACACATAACTCCCTTATATATTTTTTTCACTTTTATTTTGCTTCACTTAATCCCTTTCATATAAATTTTTTAGGATCCAAGTGTAAGGCAGATAAAGAAGAACTTTATCGTCTACGGTTTAAAAGAATAGTAGGAAGTTTTGAAGTGGCTACTAATCACGAAAAATTTTGCGGAAGCATGAAATGTCCCACTTGCCAAAGAAACTACTAATATAGCTTTTAATATAATGTACTGGACATGTATATATATGTACTTGTTTTAAGACATGTGAGATATGTAAATTACTTGAAATAAAAAATTCATTTATGTACTTTTAATTCGATACTTATTTTTTGGCATACTAAAATTGTTGCATTGCACTCAAATCTACATATATAATACAATGAATATTGTTGCTTTGTGGTGGTATACGAGCCGCTACACTATACCTTTGTAGAAGCAATTGGATGACTTGGAGGAGCAAGCAACAAAATATGGTGGCAAGATAACATGCAAAAGTAAAATATAAGACTATGTTTCAAGGTCTCTATGAAGGCTTATGGTAGACATCCATTTTACAAGATCTAGAAGTACTTGCACCTAAGCCTATTTTATCATATTGTGACAATAGAGTTGTCATCAGCATAGCGAACAATCCCTTTCAACATGAAAATTGAAAAGACTACGCATGTAGAATTGGATAGAAAATTTATCAAAGTTCATATGAACAAAGGAAATGTCGATACCCCTTTTGTTCGTTTCAAAGACCAACGGGTGGATGTCTTAACCGAATGTCTTAGTTGTGATACCTTCACTGATGACATAGTCAAGTTGGGAATCATAGATATCTTTTCCCAACTTAAAAGTGGGAGTTGAATTAAAGGATTGACTTTATTTTTCTATGTAGTGGTATTTATGTAAATATGTCATGTACTCATCATACCCCATTTATGTATAGTAGGTGTTAGTAACAAAACAATTTCATTCATGTTTATTCAACTACATATTCATTAAGAATCCAAGCGCAACCAAGGATTATCAGTATATATAGCAATACCATCATATGAGAATAAAAAGAATAGAAAGATGTTCAACAGATTGCATGAAAATGAAAAAATAAAATCTACCCTGCCATCTATTATCTTTAACTTATACAAACTTTTTGTTTTCGCCATTTTGAACCCTCGAATTACGTTTGTTCGTTCCTATCAAGTGTTTCCCTATGCGTTCATGCAGGTTCTCTAGGATCTACGCATTCTCCTCCCCAATCTTTCAACATTAACTATATCCACGTATCTGGTTGGTGCAATTAAAATATGCATCATAAAGAAGATAATACTGAAAATGTGTTGACTTAATGAGAGAAAAGAGAATTTCTATATTTCTACTTTGGATGAAAACAAAGACTGCCTGCCATATAATTAAATAATAATAATAACAATAATAATAATTTTGTGTTCCTTCCACTTAAGAACTAAGAACATATACAATTAAAAAATAAAAAAGACTACCTGCCATATATAATCAAATAATAATAAAAATCAATATTTTTTGTGCATTCCACTTAAGATCTAAGAACATATATATGGCTGATTGATAAAATGAAAATGCCAAAACAATATATGAAAGGCCAAAACATTGACATGCCATGAAATGAAAGTTAAAAACTAAGCAGGATAAGATGAACTGTACATACTGGGAAAGCAGGGAATTCCAAACCACAGATTTAAGGTTGTTAGATCACAATTGTTGGTCAAGACATGGATCCCGGTAGGACTTTTCGCCACCGCCAAGGTATTCTGAAACACTCACAGAAACTCCAGCTACGAAATTGTTCAGCCAAGAGGTACTGCGAGTTAGCCAACCAATACTCGACTCCGGGCTTTCCATGACTTGGTTGTTCTCCTTCTCTTCCAGTAATAGTATATCCATCCATCGCTTAGACATATACAGCTTCACAGCTTCTGCCCCTTGGTTTACAACCTCAATTGGCGGAATAACCAGTGGGTTCTGGTCCAAGTTTAACTTGGACAGGCTATCGAGACGACCAAATGAATCGGGTAGAGCGTGTATCTGATTGTTGCTGACATCAAGTTCTACGAGATTAATCAGATCGCCAAATGTAGGAGGAAGCACTTTCAGGTCACTGAAGTTACTGCTCAAGTTGAGATATTCAAGATTAGTCAGTTTTCCTATAGCATAAGGTAATCCATGAAGCTCATTGAAATGTGCATCGAGAAGTCTCAAGGATCTCATCTCGCAAATAGATGCGGGCAGAGAGCGAAGTTTATTAAGATAAATCCAGAGTTTCTGCAGATTCACCAGTTCATAGCCAATGTTTGTAGGCAAATAAGTAAGTTCATTATAGCTTGCATTCAGCTCCAAAAGAGAACTACATAAAAAGAGATGAATTTAGCAAATCTTTTGAACAAATATTTAGGTATAGATGCATATAGGTAAAGGAAGCAATACCTGCAGTGTGAAATGCTATCAGGAAGTGCCTTCAGTTTGTTATTAGACACATCTAGGATCTTCATGTTAAGCAACAAACCAATGGAATCAGGCAATGATACTAAGAGATTGGAGGAGAGTTGAAGCTCCTGCAGAAGTTCGAGCCCAGCTATCGCATCTGGTATGGCCTGCGCGCAATTTAAACATCAACACTAAAAATAGCAATATAACATGACTGGCGGTTTGGTGGGGGAAAATGGATTTGAAGAAAAAACTGCAGGCAAAGTAAAAGGTGAGCTTTTGGTCATTAGCAAACTTTGCGTACAGATTTATGACTATTGTGCCCGAAGCACCTATTTTCTGAAGTAGAATCATCATAGAGATAAAATTATTTAGTTTCAAACGATGGAGACTTGATACAAACACAACGGTCCTTCTCCTATGAGGGGAGATGTTACCTAGAGGTCGTCCAAATAACATCAAGGTTTCAATCCCCCTCATATACTCGCTACTCAGAGGCAGCATCTGAGGGTCCTGTAGTTAATCCACATCTAGAGAGTCAAACTTAGAGAAATTATTGGTGTTTCAGCCATTTATGTCAAACACGATTGAGTTTTGGGACCGCAATATCTCAATTATAAGTCTATTTATTATGAGTCTATGATAAGTCTTATTTTGAGTAATTAAGGGTCTTTAGATTTTTTAGTTATGAGATCGTGGTAGCCCCCCCCCCCCCCCCCTCTTTTTCTCACAAACCTCACTTAGGTAATCGCTATTCCGGCCATAGTACCCTCTTCCATCATCTCCACCTCCAGCCACCCACCGGAGAAACGACTACGTTCCACGGGTTGACCTATAATAACTTGGTATCAAAGTGAAACAACGCCGCCGATATGCTCCGCCCCATACCCTCCCATAGTAACCCAATGTTGCCTTCCGCACCTGCTCCTCAACGAGTCTAGATGCGCCCTCCACAAGCCACATCCCCAACCTTTTCTGCTCAGGATCTGCAGCTCAGCCATTCTTCTGACATGTGAAGCCTCCTTATATCCAGTAGAAGTCGACTGATCCCCTCGTTCAGCGCACAATCTCAAGGCACTCATCATCTCCGCCAAAGCCAATCAAGCAATGTCTTGCTTTTGTGCACGACATCCATCCATAAGTGGGTCCAGCGTTGTCTATCTTCCATCCGCACGCAACATCTAGTCATCGACAACTCTTCCTGAAAGCCCACGGCTGCAGCAACCCTGTCTTCCTTTGGTAAAATTGAGCCCAATACTCCTCCATCGAGCTATCGTGTCTGTTATTCGAGCCGCGCACCTCTCTCATTGATCCATGGAGCTGCGCCTGCTTTCTCTTGAGACCAACGTCAGTAGGGACAATCTGTGGTGTATCCATGGCAGCATTAAGCATGGATTAATTAATTTGCCAATTAATTGATTCATTAATTGAATTAATTAATTAATTTAATCTACTGCTTGATTGACCAATTAATTAATTAATTAATAATAGAAATCAACAGCCTCTAAATGACTTATGAGGCTACCCCGCCATCTTGGCATCCACATGTTGCCCACCATCTGTCTACTCGCCAAGTGGCAATCACGCACTCTCGTCCTCGTGTATTAGAATAAACATCATATGAGGTTGCCCACCAACCATATGTGGAGGCCATGACAGCTTTGGAGCAGTCTAATAGAGACTTAGGCTCCGTTTGGCACGGTGGTGGTGGTCATGAACATGAGGGTTAAATTGTCATTCGTTAATGCCCACCTAAGAAACTTCATCCACTTTTATGTTCAAACGGATGATATTTGTTAGGTGATCCTTAACGAATGATAGTTTAACCCATGCGTTTACGACCGCCACCACCGTGCGAAACGGAGCCTTAAGGACTGCTCACACAACAACACAAGCATTTTATGCCGCTTTTATTGCCAAACTCAATTTTCTTATAGTCGCAAAAGGACATATCCAGCCACACATCACATGATTAGAGATCCTACCACGATCCGAGATCCTGCACAGTAAAGTACATATCATTGATATTTTGGCAAGCCCATATATCACCCAATTGTTGCCTTCTATCGTTCTCATTTAGACAGATACCTCAGCAGCTCGGCATGCCCTACAGCTGCTCCACATGCTACCGTGTCACCCGTTCTGCCAACCACTCTTCATATATTGCTTCCAGTAGTCTCTCCCCCATAGTCACTTCCACTCCAGATCTTTATAATCACGGTCATTCCACGGGCACACAACAAACCCGCCCATCCCGGTGCATTGATGCAACATCTACACAAGCAAGCAAGCACAACGAAGGCTCCCCTCCCGAGGATGTCTAAGTCTCGGCGACACTCTACAAGGAGCTATTCTAGCGTGAAATCAAGGTAGTGGATAAATCACGTCGCAAGTTTCTAACTTTCTATACCCTTCTATGAGCTTAAGGGCAAGCTCAAAGTGAAGGAGCGGTGAGATGTTATGGACCCACACTATCTTAATTATATGTTCGTTTGTTAAGGACCCACACTATCTTAATTATATGTTCGTTTATTATATAATTGTATTACGAGTCAATGTATTTGTCTTATTTAGAGTAGTTAAGAGTCTTTAATTTTTTTCACAATTTTGAGTATTTTATATTAACTTCAAGTGTCGAGACTTGTTTGAAAACTCTTAAGGTCATGAATGATGCAAGAATTGAAGTATATTCTTTTGTCTCAAGTTATGAGATCACTGTTGAAGCCAAAATTTGACCTCTGTGGAGTTCGGGGTCCCAAAAGAGGGGTGACCGCGCGCCTACTACCCTCAAGCGAACGATCTAGGCACAAGACTAGGAGCACAAGGGACAGACCCAAGGTCTCAGCGTGGAGGTCCCACCGCATACCCGGAAGACTAACAAACTCTTCCCCTCCCAAGCCAAAGATTGAGCTAAGACACCTTCGGAGGGCGCTCTTGGCCGACCGGAACATCTAAGGAGGATCTCAAGACCAACTCTCTCCTATCCAGATGTGTCTCCTTGGGTCTACGCAAAATGTTCCTCATCCTCCCTACCAATGGGGTAATCCCGCCCCGCAGTTCTACTTTACGCAGCCCCAACTGGGCCGCCAACAACGTAACTCCGTTGTTCTAGAAGACTATCCAACCCTCGAGGGCTTCCAGGTAACTTTACCTCGAGGTCCCAACGGGGCGAACGGTTCACGAGGATACCGCCTGCCTAAGACGAAAGAGATAAATAAATAACATACACGAGGTATCACAGACATTTTAAATTACAGGAATACAAATTGCATACTTCGGCACGCAGGCCGGCAACAAAAGAAAATTAGGCCTTCTAGGGCCGACACCAGCTTGGGCTTAAGCCCGCTACTTCCCGCTTGATATTGCAACACATGTACGCCAACATCTCGACAAGCGGCGACAAGCTAAACGTCAGTCGCCTAAAAGCGAACCGGTTATATTACACTCACCCCCTTTTTCGGGGCTATGATGCTTATTTTCGACAAATAGATAATATCCAACTTCCTCGGAGTCTTCTCCGGGAATCTCAGAACATCACCAATCCGGCTTAAACGTCCGGATGAGCTTCACACAGCATGCCTAAATCCGCACTCACGCTTCTGGATACTAAATGCAGCTAACTGCGGGGATGTACACATCAACCCGTCGGAGAGCACCCTTCTCCCACCCGTCGGTGGAGAGGGGCTTCCATGCAAATATGTTAATTGAGGGCTTCACTTGCCCAAGAAGAAACTTCGTTACCCTTGACGCGCGTTTTGACGTAGCCGCAACCGCATATCTTGCATGAGGCTCGATGCCTAGTGACTGTAGCGACTGTCCAGGCACGGATCCGGTCTCCACCTGAGGGGTGGAGGCTCTAGGATATTTTTCCTATAACCGAGCTTCTCCCTAGCCAACCGTGTTCTGGACGACGCCGAGAATGTGACTCCCGGTTGTTCTTGCTGAAGGCGGTGCCGGGAGAGGGGCTTCTGGCCGATCTAGCTCCAGTCGGTGCCGGGAGAGAAGCTCCTGGCCGATCCCGATCCCAGGTGGCAGAGCTGTGCTCCAGGCGGCCGAGCCGGTGAAGGGGAGCCAGGGCTCAGCCAGCCCTGCTCCAGGCGGCGACGGGAAGGGCAGTCAGGGCTTGCTGCTCCAGGCGACAACGGGAAGGGCAGCCCGATCCCTCCTCCTCCCTGTCGGCCGGGGTAAGAGCGGTTGGGCCTCCTTTTTGCCCTATCTCCCTTCCTCCCTTTTTTCTCTACATCTCTATAAATATAATATAACCAATATATATTATAATATTAACATATATTTGTAAAAAGCCTTTACACATAAAATCTCCGCACGCATGCACGAGTGCTCGCATGTGCTCGAACGGGGCTGCACCAAAACGCTGCTCATAGCACACCCCGAGCCCGCCACCTGGGGAGGATCCCACTCGGCCGGATACGGGGTTGTACACAATCCCCGCTCTTTTCGAGCGAGTTCCACGCTCGAAAAGAAATGTCCAACCCTGAGTATCTGGCGAGTGGGGCCCGACCTCAAAAAAAAGTTTGAGAAATCTAGCTTTAGCATTCTGAACATATATAGCAATTCCCCTAAGATAGCAGGACGGAAAAAATCTATTCTTGCACAAATTGTGAAGGGACTTGCTCCTAATCCCATATGAGATGTAAATAAAATATTGTATTTGTTTTGCGGCTTGTGCGAACTGATCACTATTAAAAGCAAGATGCAAACATGAATTGACTATGATTTGATTTAACCGTCTCCCATCAAAACAACATAGTCTGATTTAACAATATCTATATTCGAATGTGCTATCGTGCACGTTTGAGTGACCCCATAAAATCACACTGGTATATCGTAATGAATGATGAAGTTGTAAATGAATCAAGAGTAGATGATATTCTTGTTATTGATATGCTAGCAAAAGGTCCATTAACTCCAATATAATATAAGTTTTTCCTTGCAGAAACTTTTAACGATGCTGCAAATGTTTTAGCAATCTCATATTGATGATTTATCATAACACTAACTACTGTTTGATTGAGACGCATAACAATATGATAAAGTATAGAAGAAGCAGTACCAGTGACATCATCATGATCACGTAAATAATGTTTACGTATATCAGAAATTTTACCCAATATAGGATTATTGATTTGATCATTATTATGAGTGATAAAGGTTCGTTAATATTCTTTATAATCAGTATATAATTCCTCATGACATTGTGAAACATCAAAGCCATACCTCTTTGTACTCACTTGTACACGCAGAGCTAATCCTTTCCCCCCAGGTGTGCCTACCGCCCTGCCCAGTTAATGAGAGCTTGAGCAGCGAGTCTACCCGGGGCCGAGCGCACTCGGGGTCTCTTACCCCCACAGGCGAGCCTACGGACCTGCCAGCTAGTGAGAGCCTGCGCAGCGGGTCTACCTGGGGCCGAGCCAGACTCGGGGTAGTGCAAAAGTCTCCAAGAACCAATCATTTCCCCCCAAGTGTGTCTACCGCTCTGCCCAGCTAATGAGAGCCTGAACAACGAGTCTACCCGGGGCCGAGAAGCACTCGGGGTCCCTTACCCCCACAGGCGAGCCTACGAACCTGCCAGCTAGTGAGAGCCTGCGCAGCGGGTCTACCTGGGGCCGAGCCAGGCTTGGGGTAGTGCAAAAGTCTCCAAGAACCAATCCTTTCCCCCCAGGTGTGCCTACCGCTCTGCCCAGCTAATGAGAGCCTGAACAGCGAGTCTACTCGGGGCCGAACAGCACTCGGGGTCCCTTACCCCCACAAGCGATCCTACGGACCTGTCAGCTAGTAAGAGCCAACGCAGCGGGTCTACCTGGGGCCGAGCCAAGCTCGGGGTAGTGCAAAAGTCTCTAAGAACCAATCCTTTCTCCCAGGTGTGCCTACCGCCCTGCCCAGCTAATGAGAGCCTGAACAGCGAGTCTACCCGGGACCGAGCAGCACTCGGGGTCCCTTACCCCCACAGGCGAGCCTACGGACCTGCCAGCTAGTGAGAGCCTGCGCAGCAGGTCTACCTGGGGCCGAGCTAGGCTCGGGGTAGTGCAAAAGTCTCCAAGAACCAATCCTTTCCCCCCAGGTGTGCCTACCGCCCTGCCCAGCTAATGAGAGCCTAAACAACGAGTCTACTCGGGGCCGAGCAGCACTCGGGGTCCCTTACCCTCACAGGCGAGCCTGCGGACCTGCCAGCTAGTGAGAGCCTGCGCAGCGGGTCTACCTGGGGCCGAGCCAGGCTCGGGGTAGTGCAAAAGTCTCCAAGAACCAATCCTTTCCCCCCAGATGTGCCTACCGCCCTGCCCAGCTAATGAGAGCCTGAGCAGCGAGTCTACCCGGGACCGAGCAGCACTCGGGGTCCCTTACCCCCACAGGCGAGCCTACGGACCTGCCAGCTAGTGAGAACCTGCGCAGCGGGTCTACCTGGGGCCGAGCCAGGCTCGGGGTAGTGCAAAAGTCTCCAAGAACCAATCCTTTCCCCCCAGGTGTGCATACCGCCCTGCCCAGCTAATGAGAGCCTGAGCAACGAGTCTACCCGGGGCCGAACAGCACTCGGGGTCCCTTACCCCCACAGGAGAGCCTACGGACCTGCCAGCTAGTGAGAGCATGCGTAGGGGGTCTACCCGGGGCCGAGCTAGGCTCGGGATAGTGTAAAAGAGTCTCCAAGCTCTCCATCAGCTTTAAGATAGGTAAAAAAAACAACGAATCAGTAAAAACATTATAATAGAACTTGGATTTGAATATACAATTTTACCACCCTACTATTAGAGAGAGAAGCGCTTCAAATAGGTGCAAATCCTACTCCACATGCTATGGGATTCCAACAACAACTATAGGATAGGACAACTCCGAGTATGAGGACCTTACATACAAAGTGTCAGCGCATGACCCTGACCGTCACTTGGTTCCTCTTTTAAAACCATGACTTTTGCCCGAGTTCTTCTGTGCTGGCTACTCTCCACGCTCACCGCACCAAAAGTGTGGAAGCCAAAATTTGACCTCTGTGGAGTTCGGGGTCCCAAAAGAGGGGTGACCGCGCGCCTACTACCCTCTAGCGAACGATCTAGGCAGAAGACTAGGAGCACAAGAGACAGACCCAAGGTCTCAGCACGGAGGTCCCACCGCATACCCGGAAGACTAACAAACTCTTCCCCTCACAAGCCAAAAACTGAACTAAGACACCTTCGGAGGGCGCTCTTGCCCGACCGGAACATCTAAGGAGGATCTCAAGACCAACTTTCTCCTATCCAGATGTGTCTCCTTGGGTCTACGCAAAATGTTCCTCATCCGCCCTACCAATGGCGTAATCCCGCCCCGCAGTTCTACTTTACGCAGCCCCAATTGGGCCGCCAAAACCGTAACTCTGTTGTTCTAGAAGGCTATCCAACCCTCGAGGGCTTCCCGGTAACTTTACCTCGAGGTCCCTACGGGGCGAGCAGTTCACGAGGATACCGCCCGCCTAAGACGAAAGAGATAAATAAATAACATACACGAGGTATCACAAACATTTTAAATTACAGGAATACAAATTGCATATTTCGGCACGCAGACCGGCAACAGAAGCAAATTAGGCCTTCTAGGTCGGCACCAGCTTGGGCTTAAGCCCGCTACTTCCCGCTTGATATTGCAACACCTGTACGCCAACGTCTCGACAAGCGACGACAAGCTAAACATCAGTCGCCTAAAAGCGAACCGATTATATTACACTCACCCCCTTTTTCGGGGCTATGATGCTTATTTCCTGCAAATAGATAATATCCAACTTCCTCGGAGTCTTCTCCGGGAACCGCAAAACATCACCAATCCGGCTTACACGTCCGGATGAGCTTCACACAGCATGCCTAAATCCGCACTCACGCTTCCGGATACTAAATGCAGCTAACTGCGGGGATGTACACATCAACCCGTCGGAGAGCACTCTTCCCCCCACCCATCGGTGGAGAGGGGATTCCATGCAAATATGTTAATTGAGGGCTTCACCTGCCCAAGAAGAAACTTCGTTACCCTTGACGCGCGTTTTGACATAGCCGCAGCCGCATATCTTGCATGAGGCTTGATGCCTAGTGACTGTAGCGACTGTCCAGGCACGGGTCCAGTCTCCACCTGAGGTTTGGAGGCTCCAAGATATTTTTCCTATAACCGAGCTTCTCCCTAGCCAACCGTGTTCTGGACGACGCTGAGAATGTGTCTCTCAGTTGTTCTTGCTGAAGGCGGTGCCGGGAGAGGGGCTTCTGGCCGATCTAGCTCCAGTCGGTGCCGGGAGAGAAGCTCCTGGCCGATCCCGACCCCAGATGGCAGAGCTGTGCTCCAGGAGGCCGAGCCGGTGAAGGGGAGCCAGGGCTTGGCCAGCCCTGCTCCAGGCGGCGACGGGAAGGGCAGCCAGGGCTCGGCCAGCCCTGCTCCAGGCGGCGACGGGAAGGGCAGCCAGGGCTCGGCCAACCCTGCTCCAGGTGGCGACGGGAAGGGCAGTCAGGGCTCGGCCAGCCCTGCTCCAGGCGGCGACGGGAAGGGCATCCCGATCCCTCCTCCCTGTCGGCCGGCGCAGAGGAAGAAAACGGGAGCCGGGGAGAGAGCGGGATCGGGGCCGGGGGTAAGAGCGGGATCGGGGCCAGGGTAAGAGCGGTTGTGCCTCCTTTTTGCCCTATCTCCCTTCCTTTTTTTCTCTATATCTCTATATATATATAATATAACCAATATATATTATAATATTAACATATATTTGTAAAGTCTTTACACATAAAATCTCCGCACGCATGCACGAGTGCTCGCATGTGCTCGAACGGGGCTGCACCAAAACGCCGCTCATAGCACGCCCCGAGCCCGCCACCTGGGGAGGATCCCACTCGGCCGGATACGGGGTTGTACAATCACGGTAGCTCTCTCTCTTTCTCTATCCTTCAGTGAAGCGACCAATGCTCTCCGGGTTGACTTACAACAGATTGTCAAAGAGTCAACATTAACATTTTCATTTGCTCACTATGAGTTACCAACTGCTCTCTTGGTTGTCACTCCCTCACCAACATAATGGGTGATGGAGTATGGTGCATTTGACAATCACAGGTTCTTCTAAAAGCTTCATATCTTTTTTTCAAATATAATTATATGAGTGACAGTGCATAGGGGGGCCCTCGTGCCCCGCGTGATAGTACCTGGCCCGCCCCCGGCGGCGGGCTTATTATAGTTTTTTAATGTTGTTTTTTTAAATGTTTAAAAATTATATTTGTATATTTTCTTATTAAAATGACTTTTTATATATATTTACTAAATTATTTATCAATTACTTCTAATATAATTTATTAAATTGGCTTTTAAAAAAACCAAAATAAAAAAAATCAAAAAAAAATTTACATTTTAGGCGGCGCATGAGGCTTGAACCGCGCCAAGGGCAGGTTCGTAACAGTCTTCACCAAACATTAGTGTTGAAGCCAGGAAAATTCCCGACCTCAGAAATAGGATCAAGGCAGCCTAAGGTTACTGATTCTACGATCCGACGTCACGATTCAAGTGGCTAACACGAGAGAGAGGAAACTATCTATAAGCACACCCCAAGTGCTCCAGCGGGGAGGTCCCACCACGTACCCGGAAGCTTTGAAAAAACTTCCCCTCCGAAACCAAAAGGCTGGACGAGGTACTAGGCTGGCATGGACTTGACGAGTATCTACTTGGGGGGACCTCGCCTCTTCCAAAAAATGTCATTTCCAGTACCCTTGGGGGTCTATTTATAGAGAAATCCTGGGGGGGGGGGGGGGGTAGGCGAGTATCCAGCCTCTGCGAGCGAGTATCTAGGGCTACTCGCCCATATTCACGAGATACTCGCCCAAACTCGCCCAAACTTGCCTCTGCTCGCCCAAGCTCGCCCAATGGTCTATGAATAGCCATTTGCTTGAGTACTTCTGATCTCGACGAATTACGAGTTATACAATTAGTATAATTAACCTTTGCCAGTAACTTAAAATTCAATTCAATTGAACGGAGTGCATGATACTAAATAAAGTCGAAAGGACTTTTTTATTTGACGATGTGGGATTAATCCGTTCGCATTGCCCGGAGCCCAGGCGTAGCCACGGGATCTCCACGCCGCCGCCGGCCTGACCGGAGCCCACCGGCGAGTTCGCCGGGTAATGCGAACTCGCCGGTGGGCTCCGGTCAGGCTGCCGACCACTGATCTGCCGGCGGCCTAGGTAAGTTGCGTCGTTGTGTTTCGGAAATGGGGGGGGGGGGTATCGGGCTTTCGGCGTGAGGCTGGGAGGGTTTTTTTCGAGAAAGATTTATTTGCAGGCCAGATTTCTTAAATCCAACGGCTACAATTGATTTGATGGCAGGAACTCAGCCTCAAAATGTGTCCAAATGTTTTCTTATATATAATATAGATGAAGAAGGATAAAGTAAGCCTAACTGATGATTCTCACACATCCATCTCTGGGATATGATTTATTTCTTACACTTCTACTCTTATTTCAACCTACGTATTCCATGTTCCTAGATTCCCCAAAATTTTCTGTCTATAAGTCCTATTACTAAATTATTAATTGTATTGGTATAGTTTACCCTTCTCATGTTGTGTTTCAGGATATAAGTATAAAAATGCATCTAGGCTCTCATATAGCGGAAGATGGGTTATACATTCTAGATCAAGCCGCCTTCCAGGCCCTTACTGCCTTCGTTATCTCAACTATTGATTATTGGCACATATATTCAAGCACCCCAATCAAATGTGAAAAATCATTAGTAGCCATAAAAATCCTCTGCAATTTCAATATTGCAGATAATGATATTATTGGCCAAAGCATTTGTTTTGCGAGTCCAACACAAATGTCACCGAAAGAAAGTTTTTTTATCATCGCTTATTAGAGGTTACTCATTGAAGCGGGGAAAGCTGTGAAGGTAACTCTAAATATGCAACCCTAGGCAGGGTACCGAGGAAATCTGATAGGAAGGAGAAGGGGGAGAGAGAGGGATCTAAGGAGAAAACTAGAGAACTAGGGTTTGAGAAAGAGAGAAAGAGAAGTACCTTGAATGATCTTGCATAATACCCACATGAGAGCAGCCCGGGCATAAATACCCAAGCCAAGGAGGGGCCGGCCGGCCCCTCCAAAAGGGGCTGAACCCGCTGGTTCAGCCCAGGCCGGCCGGTTCACTGAGAGGGGGCTGAACCAGATGGTTCAGCCCCGTTGCCGCTTGTCGACTCCTTGCGCCTACGAAAATACTGTCGTCCCGAGAAGCGTAGTGGCGGCGTAACATTTCTCTTGTCATCAAGAACCAGCTTGTCCTCAAGGTGGTAGTCGGGGTAAAGCTCCTTGAAGTCCAGCAAATCCACCCAGAAGTTGTGCGCCGCCGAGAGATTCTTCCACTTGACCAAGAGCTCCAGGCGGTACTCAGCACCTCGTCGTTTCCACTTGAGTAGCACAATATCCTCCGGAAGTGGGAGAAGCTCGCCCGCACTTGTAGTCTCTGGCAGAAGAGCACTTGGTTGAACATTGGCTCTGACCTTCCGCTTGAGCAAAGATACATGAAAAGTTGGGTGAATGCGGGAACCCATAGGCAATGCCAACTTGTATGCCACCGGCCCCACTCTGCTGAGTATACGAAAGGGGCCGTAATACCGGGGAGATAACTTCTGATTCAGGCGACGAGCGACTGACAAATGTTGGTACGGTCGTAGCTTGAGAAACACCTCTTCGCCCACTGCAAATTCCCTCTTCTTGCGATGCTTGTCCGCCTGAACCTTCATGCGATCCTGGGCAAGGCGAAGGTTCTCACGCAGGGTTGCTAACATGCGATCCCTTTCCTGAAGGGCCCGATCAACCGTCGGCATGGTCGTGCTGCCCGGCTCATAGCTGGTCAGAGTAGGAGGAGAGCGGTCGTAAACAACCTCAAACGGGGTCATCCTGCTAGCCGAGTGGTAGAAAGTGTTGTAGCAATACTCGGCCCAGTGTAACCACCCAGCCAAGTCGGGGTTCATCCATAACAAAACAACGGAGGTAGGTCTCCACCCCCTGATTTAAGACCTCTGTCTGGCCGTCCGTCTAGGGGTGATGTGCGGTGCTGAAATGTAGACATGTCCCTTGCAGCCGGAATAGTTCTTGACAAAAGTTGCTCACAAAGGTGGGGTCCCGGTCGGAGATGATAGCTCGGGGCAGGCCGTGCAAGCGGATTATCTCCCGGGCAAAAAGAGCGGCGACAGATTCGTCGGTATATGGATGACTCAAGGCAAGGAAGTGGCCGTACTTGGAGAGTTTGACAACCACCACCATAATTACGGATTTCCCCTGGGATTTGGGCAACCAGTCAATGAAATCCATCGACACCGCATCCCAAATCTGCTGCGGGATCTCGAGAGGCACAAGCAGTCCTGCTTGCGAGGTCGTCTCATACTTCTGACGCTGGCAAGTCTCACACTGCCGCACAAACTGATGTATGTCACGGCGCATGCCGGGCCAAAAAACATTTGCTCGCGCCCGCTGAAGGGTCTGGAGCACTCCCGCGTGGCCGCCTGTCGGTGAAGAATGAAACTCGTGCATCATCACAGTTTTCCATGCCGAGTCCGAAGGAAGAACCACTCGGCCATGATGGGGCGGCCATTCTGAAGGTGATAGCCGGAGTCCACGGTCTCGCCGCGCTGTAAAGCCTCCACCATGGTGCGTAAGTCGGTAGTTCGCATCACTTCCTCTTGTATATCATCCAGGGAGTCCACTAGAGGCCCCAAAATGTGAGCAACAGTACCCTCAGGAAGACAAGAGAGCGTCGGCCACCACGTTATCTTTGTCGCTCCGATAGGAAATCTGATAATCATAACCCAAAAGCTTGGTCACCCACTTTTGTTGAAGAGTGGAAGAAACCCGTTGGTCCAAGAAATGCTTCAAGCTCTGGTGGTCGGTGCGAATCGTAAAATGCCGGCCTAGAAGGTATGGCCGCCACACAGCCACCGCATGGATGATAACCAACATCTCCTTATCATAGGTGGACAATCCCAGCGTGCGAGGGGCCAGTGCCTTGCTGTAGAAGGCTAGGGGTCGGCCCTCCTGCATCAACACCACACCAATGCCCACCCCGGAGGCGTCAGTTTCCAGCACAAACTCCTTGGAGAAATCTGGGAGCGCCAGGACTGGTGTCGACGTCATGGCCCCCTTAAGTGCCTGGAACGCTGGCTCTGCCTCGTCCTGTCAAACAAAGGCATCTTTCTGTAACAACAGGGTGAGAGGTCGGGCAATCTTGCCATAGTCTTTCACAAAGCGGCGGTAGTAGCCTGTGAGGCCCAAGAAACCCCTCAATGCTCGTAAAGTCTGAGGGCGCGGCCAGGATAACATGCTTGCGATCTTTTGAGGGTCTGCCTTGACGCCGTCGGCCGACACCAAATGGCCCAAGTACTCGACCTCCTCCTGCCCGAAAGAGCATTTGGACTGCTTGGCGTACAGTTGGTGTTGGCGAAGAATGGCGAAGACCTGCTTCACATGGTGCAAATGTTCCTCCCAGCTGGCACTATAGATCTGAATATCATCAAAGAATATCAGCACTGACTGGCGGAGAAGGGGGCGGAATATCTCGTTCATGATGGCCTGGAATGTGGCGGGGGCGTTGGTGAGCCCGAACGACATCACCGGAAACTCATAATGTCCGTTATGCGTGCGGAAAGCGGTCTTGTGGACATCCTCTTCATGCATGCAAATTTGGTGGTAACCCGACCGGAGGTCGAGTTTAGTGAAACGGGAAGCACCGTGTAGTTCATCCAGTAGTTCTTTAATAAGTGGTATCAGAAACTTGTCTTCAATGGTGGAACTATTTAGGCCGCGGTAGTCCACGCAGAAGCGCCACGATCCGTCCTTCTTCTTAACCAAGATTATGGGGGATGAGAACGCACTGGTACTGGGCCGAATAAGTCCCGCTGTGATCATTTCCCGAACGCTGCGCTCGATCTCGGCCTTTTGGCTATACGGGTACCGGTACGGACGAATATTGATGGGCTCCGTACCGGTCTTCAACTGAATCCGGTGATCGCGGAATCGCGACGGTGGGAGCGTCCTGGGTGTCTGGAATACATCAACATATTAAGCGATGACCATCGCCATCATACTGCCCTGCTCCCCCAGACGCTCAAGACTGCGGAGGGATATCTCCTTCAGCGGGAAAGATTTGAGGTCACCAAGGCAGTACTTCCTCCCCTGATGGAGAAACTCCATTGTCATCTGTTCCCAATCAAAGGTCACTCATCGTAGTTGTTGTAGCCACTGCACCCCAAGCACCATGTATGACCCTCTGATGGGTAGGAGATAGACGTATGTGCGTCCCAAGTACCCCTGTATCCTTAGTTCCACGCCTTTCATGACCCCCTCACACTGAAGTTTGCTCCCATCGGCCACCATAACGTGAAAAACAGCTGCTCGGTCAACCTCGTGTCCCACCCTCTGCTCCACTTCCGGGTGGATGAAGTTGTGCGTACTCCCGCTGTCTACCAGGATAGTCACCCTCTCCTGGCGGACTCTCTCGGCCATCCTCATAGTGAGTGGTGCATTACATCTCTCCATCGCCTGAAGTGACACACCGAACTCAGTCAGATCCAAGTCCCCGTCCCACTCTGATATGGGTGTGCCCTCGTACTCCGTGTCCTCCTGTAGCATAAAGACCTGTATCTTTTGACATTTGTGCCCGGGAGCGAATTTCTCATCACAATTATAAGACAATCCCTTTTCCTTCTGCGCCTGAAGTTCTAACCAAGTCAGCCGAGTGACAACCGGCTTGCCCGGTCCCTGAGAGTCCTGAAACTTATTATTTTTGTGAGTGATGATGACCGCATTATTCCCGGACCTGAAACAAATAAATTGATGAGTTTTACGAGATCTCTTGTGAGGTCTTATGTGACAATTACATATGTTGCATGGAAGGAAGTTGATAAACAAATTAAAGATCAAATATGAGCAGAATTAAATGTAAGTAACTTTGTCATCAGTGATTACATAACTGTGATGTTTTAGTTAATTTTTAATTGATATTTTCTATTATTTTCAGATTTATTTTGATAATATAGATGATCTTTGCAATGCATTAATAAAAATCATAAGTGAAAGTTGGAAGTCTTGGAAATTCAAACTTTTTGTCACTTATGTAAAAGATGTTGATTTGGAGCATCGATACAATGTTCCTGTCAAATATAACTTTATTACTGCCGAAGACTGGAGAGTTTTTATCGACCATCGCACCACTTCTGAATATATGATTATGCATTCTTAATTCTTATTAAATTCAATGTTTTATATCATTCTTTAACTTTATAACTTATAAATAATCTAAGCATTAACAAATATTTATTTGTGTAGGAGAAAAGTAAGGTTAATACAGAGAGAGCAAAAACACAAAACACCTTTCATACTACTTCCAGAATGAGTTATTTTGGATTAGAAAAAGAATGGTATTAGTTATCTACTTCTTTCTTCTATTTTTTATTTTAAAAATTGTCTTCTCAATAAGTTAAATGATAATTTATTTTCATTTTATTGTCAAGTTTGAATAAGATGCAGCTGCACCAATTTCACGTGCGGAGTTATGGAAAACCGGTCATAAAAGAAAGACTGGTGAATACATTAGTAAAGATGCAGCTGAGTTGACATCTAAAATTATAAGTGTAAATGTATCATTTCTCCATGTAAATTATCAATAGTAATATAATAATATAGCTTATGAAGTATAATTTTTTATCTGCAATTCTGCATTAATAGTTATTACTTTTGCTTAGAATGAGTTGTCGAGCCAAGAGTCCCAGAGTTCTGAAACAGTGTCACAGGGAAGAGATGACATCCTTGCATCTGTTTTAGGCCAAGAACATCCAGGCAGAGTTAGAGCTGGTGGCAAGTTTTCCACCATTAAAAGTTTTTTCAAGAATGATAGACGGAGCGAGAGGAGATCAGTAGCTCATATTGGAGATGTGGAAGCTATAGTCAAAGAAAGACTGAGCCAGCAACAAAAATTATGAAGTCAACAACAACGAGAGCATCAAGCTTATATAAGCCAACAACAACAATCGCATCAAACTTATATAAGCCAACAACAACAAGCGCATCAAGCCGAGATGAGTAGTATGAAGAATCAAATTGAAGAGCTTATGCGCATGTTTAGTGCTGGAACTGGAACAAGTGTTGCACGTGAAGCTTCTCAATACATATCTCAGGTATTATTATGTTTAAATATTTATACTTTTATAAAATATTATGCTCTCTCTTCGTTGCGCAAATAATAAATAATGTTTTTGCTATTTTTTTTCTCAGCCGGAGCCTGAATCCAGGTCATATGAACCTGAGACATCACACGAGCGTTTACTTTCTTCAATTGTGGTATTATAATATTATTTTTGACTTTTACGTAATCAATGAATTCAATATTGATGTCCAAATATTAATTCTTTTATTTCCACAGACTAGTGAGACTACAAATGAATTCATTGTTATGTTACCTAGTTTTATAATTATGATGGAGAAAAAAAATAAAATAATATCTCTACTATTAGATTCAAAAATATTTGAGAGTGTTGAATCAACCAGTACATACTTTGAAATTTCAGAGTTGTACGATTTTCTAAATATGAAAAAAAATGAAGTTAACATCATTTAGCATGCATTTGGTGAGTACTGAGTATCAAATAATATAAATTTAAGATTTTTTATTAATATATAAATTGATTTTGAGTTCACATGTTTTTTTGCAGTTACATAAATTCACAATTAAAGAAACTTACATACAATAGAGGTGTATATTTTCATAATCCAACAACCATTTTTGTTTTTGATGATAAGTATGTCAAAGCACATTCAAAATCACGGACTGAAGATCTAAAAAACAGGCTTAGTCAACTTCAATCGGATTCTTTATTATTTATGCTTTATCATAGATTGTAAGTATGAAATCACTGAGTATAAATGATTATTGCTATTTTTTATTTTAATTAAGCTATTATTTATTTCATTTTTTTCACAGAGAACATTGGATGTTGGTTATTGTTGATTATAATAATAATACAATTTATTTACTTGATCCCCTAAATCTTGACGTTCGTGATGATATTAAAAATATCATTATAATGTAAGTTTATTAATTAGTTATTTTCCTATTTAGATTTTGGAACTCAAATTTGGCTATAAACGAAATTTTTTAATATTTTATGAAGTGCATTTAAGGGTTTAGCAAAGGATCGGCATACCAATTTTCAGAAACCACAAGTTTTAAAGTTGAAGTCGGTAAGTTATAGCTTATATTTGAGTATATTTATTCTAATTTTTTAAATATTAAAAAATTTGTAATTAAAATACTTACCAATTGTTTATTTTTTTAGTGCCCAAAACAACTATATAGTATTCAATGTGGTTATTATATCATGTGCTACATGATCAACATAGTTGATGCTCTTCAAAGTGTGTCAATGTCATGATCGGTAAGTTAAGTGTATGTAGATTGATGAATGATAATAATTATGTTGAATTGATTTTAACAAAAAAAATTTATTACAGATCTATATTGGAGTGACACAATTTTCGCCGGAGAAAATAGATAACATGCGAAATAAGATTTGTGATTATATAATCACTAATTGTGCTGAATGATTCATGATTGACAAATGTATTTTTTACTTGCATATTTATTTATGTAACATACTAACACATTAAGTTACTTGACTAACTTCATACTTGTATAGAAGTAGAATAAATGAAAATGGTCTTGTTGACTATTGTAAATGAACATGTTCTTTAGTTCTTTCTACTTTAAATGATATTTAAATTGTTCTTTGTATTGAATAATTGCATTTTTAATTATTTTTTCTCTACTTATATTGCAGTTCATTTGATAGTCCTTTAAATTGTTCATTGTGATGATTTCTTTAGCTTAAGAATAGCTGGTTATTTCATTGTCCCGAGTCCCGACCTAACTTTGCATTTTAAAGGTCCTGTTTGTGAAAAATGGAAGACCAAAACAACAATAGTCTTGCTCCATCCATTGATAACAATGATCTTGATCCAAAAACAGATCCTAAAAGAAAAACACAGTCAAAGAATCCTGATTGGAAATATGGACATTGACCCGACCTAAAAGATAAAAATACTATTAAATGTAATTTGTGTGATAGATTGTTAAAATGTGGCATTAAAAGGTTGAAACAACACTTATGTGGCGGGTATGGAGATGTTTCAAAGTGTTTTAAGACTACTTCTGAAATAGCAGTTGAGATGTATTCAGCTTTAAATGATAAAAAAATGACAATGTGCATCTGACTGCTGATGATGACAATGAGAGTGAACAAGAAAGAGAGCCCACAGGAACACATAATGTATCCCCGACATTATCTACTGCTAAATCGTCATTTGTCTCAAGTTCTTGGACAAGTGCCAAAAACAGAAAAGTAATCCACTTGCCACAAAAAAGGGGCCCTATGAATGCTCATGTGAGGCGTGCTTCTGAAGATGTAGTTGATGATAGACGTGCTAAAGGTGTTGCACAAACTATTATCGAGAGATGTTTTAGATCACCTGAAGAAAAAAAAAGAGTTGATAATTATGTTGCTGATTGGTTCTATGAGTGTGGAATTTCATTAAATGCTGCAAAGACACGAAGTTTTGAAGTCATGCTTGAAGCAGTTGGACAGTATGGGTCTGGTTATAAAGGTCATAGTTATCATGATTTGAGAGTCTCATTGTTATCTGTTGAGAGAACTCAAAACTTGTATGTATTGCTTGTGTATGTAAATACAAAGAGAGAATACATATATATAGGAGAAAGAAGAAGAGAAGAAATCATATACATGATGTGGGACTAAGAGGAGAAGAAGGAAAAAGCAATAAAACATGGGCTCAATAATGAGCCCTTTACATGGGCTTTTCTAACACTCCCCCGCAAGCTGGAGCGTACAAATCGTAAGCGCCAAGCTTGGACAAGCACTGATAGAAGAGGGTACTGGAAAGAGCCTTTGTGAGGACATCCGCAACTTGTTTTGTCCCTGGAACATGTTTCAGGTCGATCTTCCTCATTTGAACTTCTTCTCTAATGAAGTGACAATCAACTTCAATATGTTTTGTTCTCTCGTGGAAGACTGGGTTCTTAGCTGTGTATAGCAGCTTGGCTGTCACATAGGAGAAGAGCTGGGGAAGAGAGTCTTACACCCAGATCGGTAAGAAGACTTTCAAGCCAAGTTAGTTCTGAAACTACCGAAGACATTGCCCGGTATTCTGCCTCAGCTGATGATCGAACAACAACTGTTTGTTTCTTGCTTCGCCAGGTAATCAAATGACCTCCAATGTATGTGCAAAACCCACTGGTTGATCGCCGATCATCAAGTGAACCAACATAATCAACATCAGCATAAGCCATTAATGTTGGAGCTGAAGATGAGGTTTTGTATACCAATCATTGACCAGGAGCCGTTTTAAGGTACCTGAGAATGCGTTCAACGACCTGAAAATGAGATCTTCGAGGGAAATACATATACCGGCTGACAATACCAACAGCGAAAGACATATCTGGTCTGGTTACTGTGAGGTAGATCAGTTTTCCCACTAGACGACGATAGTATTCTGGGTTCTCGAGTAAGAGATTTGAGTCTGATGCGTTAGCGCATAACTTGTGATTAACATCCATCGGGTTATTAATCGGCTTACAACCTGAATAACCCGCATCATGAAGGAGGTCGAGGCAGTACTTCCGCTGCGAGAGGACGAGGTCATCTGGCCGTCTAGCAATCTCAAGACCCAGAAAATACCGAAGGGGCCCCAGATCCTTTGTTTGAAAAACAGTGCATAGATGTCGTTTGACCTCCTGTATTCCTTTCGAGTCATCTCCCGTAATGATGATATCGTCAACATAGACTAATAGAAGAACCGTTCACGTTGTCCGGTCATGAGTGAACAGCGAGAAGTCTGCCGAGCTGCGAGTGAAACCAACTTCCCGAAGGGCCTTACTGAACCTGTCGAACCATGCCCGTAGGGATTGTTTGAGGCCATACAGAGCCTTCATAAGGCGACACACCTGAGACTCCCCCGTGGTCTGAAACCCGGGAGGTTGCTGCATATACACTGTTTCCTGGAGGTCGTCATTCAAAAAAGCATTCTTAATATCCATTGCAGTAAGGGCCACAGATGATGGACGCAGACGGAGATGTGGACCCGAACGGTGCTTGAGTTTAACCACTGGTGAGAAGTTTCTTCATAGTCTAACCCTGGTTGTTGGGTGAAGCCCCGGGCTACCAGTCGAGCTTTCAACCGATCAATCGTCCCATCAGCGGCATGCTTGACGACAAAGACCCACTTACACCCAACCGATTGCTGACCCGAGGAAGTGGTACGAGTCCAGGTCTAATTGGCCCAGAGAGCAACCATTTCTTCTTCCATGGCGGCTCGCCAGCCAGGATGTTGTAACGCCTCCTGCACAGAGTTAGGAACCAAAATGGAGGAAAGAGAAGTAGCAAAAGTGTGCAATTGGGGAGATAGGCGATGTAAGGAGACACAGTTCGCCAGAGGATGAGCAATGGAGGCAGATACCTGATCAGCAGGGTGCGGAATAGCCGAGATCGAGGTCGACTGCAGAGGGGCAACAGAACGAGGAGGTTGGCGGCGAGTGTAGACACGGATAACTGGTGGCTTGGAGGGAGCATGAGCAGGGTCGGAAAGAACCGGGGAAAGAGGCGTAGTAGCGGGAATGACAGGGCGAGGTATGGGTGGTGGTTGAGATGTCAGTGAGGAAGGAGTGGCTAGAGCGAAAGAGAAGAAAGGTTGATCCTCCCGAAAGGTAACATCAACGGAGACGGTGACCTTCCGGGTAACTGGAGAATGACAAACGTAGCCCTTCTGAGTACGAGAATAGCCGACGAAAATATGTTTGGCCGCCCGGGGTCCAGCTTATCCGAGGATGGTCGGAGAAGGTGACAAAGCAGGTACAGCCAAAGACCCTGGAAGTGAGAGGGAAGGCTGGAGCTGAGGGAAAGAGGAGGTTTGATGAATAATACCGAACTTGCACATAGATGGGCAAATTCGTGGCTTGTGTACTCTCGAGAATTATCGGTGCGCAACGTTTTAATGGTTGTGGAGAATTGCATTCGAGTCTCTAATATAAAGTTGCGATACACACGAGGAAGCTCGGAGCGATCACGAAGTACGTAAAACCATGTTGTGCGAGAGTAATCATCAATGAAAGTGATAAAATATTGATAGTCAGAGATACTAGTAATTTTGAAAGGACCCAAACATCGGAGTGCAGTAAATCAAACGAGCAGAACTCCTAGTACAATGAGCGTGAAAGGAAGAACGCGACTGCTTGCCGTAAATACACGAATCACACTGAAAAACAGGGAGAGATACATCAGGAAGTGCCTTCTGGAGGACTGGCAGAGGGGCATGCCCAAGACGGTGATGCCAATCAACGGAGGAGACGGATGAGAGGACGGTAGGAGAGGTGTCTAGAAAGTAGAGCTCGTTTTGCAGTCGACCCATACCAATGGTAATCCGCGTCTGCCGATCCTGTATCAAAAAAGTAGACGGAGTGAATATGACAGAGTAATCCATATCATTAGTAAGACGACCAACAAAAAGCAAATTAAACGGAGAGCCCGGAACATAAAAAGCCGATCAAAGAGAGATGGAGGGGTCGAGGGAGATGTCAGCGCAACCAGAGACCGGAACAATCGCCCCATTAGCTACAGTGATAGACTTTGGATGAGGAGCATCCGAGTACTGGTGGTGCCTCAACGAAGTGATGTGATGAGTGGCACCCGAGTCCAAGATCCAACGCGGACTTGAGGAAAAACAAGCACTACCTACAGTGAAGGTGGAGGCAACAGAAGCCGAAGGAGGGCTAAGAAGCCCCTGGAGTCGCTGTAGCTGGAGGCGAACGGCCTCAAGGTCGGCACCAGTGGTGGAGGAGTCGTCAGTGGCCACCGCCCAGTCGTTGAGGAGGGTATCCATTTTTCTTGTAGCACACGGCCTCAGTGTGGCCGTCCTGGCCGCAATAGGAACACTTTGGGCGGCCCCGACCCCCACGTCCCCGTCCGCGGGAGCCTGAACGTCCACCACGAGCATAAGGTGGTGAGGAAAGTAAGGGGGAAGGGCCTGCTGAAGAACGGCCGGAGAGGAGGGGCCAAGAATATCCAGGGGCGGTGGCAAGCGAAGGAGCATAGAGCACACATCAGAGAGAGGAGTAGTGGCCGAAGCAAGGACATGAGCTCGGATACTCTGAAGATATGGCAGAACACGAGTCATCATCATAGCAACGCAGACGGCTTCCTTTTGGGCCCGTTGTGCAACAAGATCAGGAGTAGCAGACTGATGTTGGATCCAGGCCTCAGCAAGAGTCTTGACTCGAGCGACAAACGACGTCATGTCCGCAGCCCCGCCAACATCGAGAGCCTGAAGGTCGGTAATAATATCATAGAGGTGCTGGAGCCTATCCTTGCCGGAGTATAAGGAGTGCAGTTCCTCCCACATAGCGTTGGCCGTCTCATGGTACATGACCATCTGGTAGGGCTCACCCTCCAGGGAATTGAGTAGCCAAGTCTGAACGCGAACGTCGTTACGCAACCAGTCGTGGTAAGGGGGGACGGAGGTCCCTGAGTTAGATGAAGACCAAGGCCTTTGGCCTGTAGAACTCGGCGAACCGAGTGCACCCATGGGATGAAGTTCTTCTTTCTGGAGAGGGAAATTGTAGTGATCTGCAGCTCATCGCGGAGCTCTGGAGGAGTGGCCGGGCGGTCAGCAGAGGTGTTAGCCGCCCGGCCGGTAGAGTCCACAGAAGAACCCATAGAGGCCGAAGAGGTCGCTGCGGTTAGACAAGAAAACCGCCGGAGGAGAGATCGCTGCGGAAGAATACTCTTGCACGACAAGCCCACACGGTTACAAAAGAGGCCGCGGTGGGTAGTCACAGCGACAAGAGCAGGCGAGAAGGAGAGGGAGGCCGCGACCCGAGTGCTGAAGAACAATCCGCACGGTCACAGTGTAAAAACTAGCGGCCAGAGAGAGGGAGTGACCAGAGAGGTCGGCTCAAACACAAGGAGAGAGGCCGCAGCGGTTGGAGAAAAGACCGCGCAGGGAGGCGAGAAGGAGGCAGACCGCGAGTTAAGAGGGAACCGTGCGGGAAGAGAGAGAAAGGGAAGAAGAAACAAGCCGCACGGTCAGAGTGAGAACACTAGCGGCAGGGGAAGAAGTCGCGACCAAGTGCGGAAATCGCCACGGAGAGAGACCGCGGGAATAGAGGAAGTCGCGCGGTAAGCAAGGAAGCCGCGCGGGAGAAGAGAAGGGAGAAGATCGCGAGCGAAGAGGAGAGCTCGCGGTGGAAGAGAAGGGCGACCTGCGCGCGAGTAGACGACGCAGACAGGTGCGAAAAAGAAACCGCGCGGATAAGACCGAACCCGCGGCAGATAGAGAAAGGATGACCCGGGAATGGGTCCCACGGGTCTTGAAAGAGAGTGGCTATAAGAAGGGTGGGGTGGGGGGAAGGGTGGATCCACGGGAAAGAGGAGAGGATGCGGTTAGAAAAAGGGAGACCGCAGGGAGGCCGGCGAGAAGAGCCGGTGAAGGGAAACTCGCGACAAGAAGAGTCGGTGAAGCGAGTAGAGGAGAGAAGTCGCGGAAGAGCCGCGGGTAGGGAAGGCGGATGGTCGGGGCGGTTAGAAAAGAGGAAACCGCTGTGACCGGACCGCTCCCTCTGATACCATGTTGAGAGAGCTCAAAACTTGTATGTATTGCTTGTGTATGTAAATACAAAGAGAGAATACATATATATAGGAGAGAGAAGGAGGGAAGAAATCCTAAACATGATGTGGGACTAAGAGGAGAAGAAGAAAGAACAATAAAACATGAGCTCAATAATGAGCCCTTTACATGGGCTTTTCTAACATTATCGAATACAAATGATAAAGTTTAGAAGATGAAGACAAACTATCAAGCGTACCGAAAGAGATATGATTGCACACTTATGTCAGATAGTTGGGCAGATAGGAGAAGGAGACATTTGATCAATTTCCTAGTCAACTGTCCAGAAGGATCTTATTTTATGGGTTCCGTAGATGCATCCAGTCATATTCAAGATGCCGCAATGTTATCTGAGTTACTTGATTGTAAGATTAGAGAGATAGGAGCAGAGTGCGTTGTTCAAGTAAATTTTTTGATTTCACTAATTTTCATATTTCAAGTTAATAATTTACAACTTTCAAAATATACAAAGTTATGTTGTATGCAGGTGGTGACTGACAATGCTTCCAATTACAAGGCAGCTGGTAAATTTTTAATGCAGAGAAGACCAACATTATTTTGGACTCCTTGTGCAGTTCATTGCATTGATCTTATGCTACAGGATATAGACAGGCTACAACAGAATAAAATTGTGATAAGAAAGGCAAGGATGATTACAAATTTCATCTACAGACACACTCGTTTACTTGATGCAATAAAGACTACTATAGGTGGTGATCTAGTGAGACATTCAGTGACTAGATTTGCAACATCATTCCTTACTCTACAAATGTGCTTAAGCATGAGGAGAAATTGAAATTATTTTGTGTCGCCTTCGTGGAATGCAACTAATTTGGCAAAAACTAAAGCCGGTAAACAAGTTGTTGAAATAATACTTTCAACCATTTTTTGGAATGGAGTAAGAGATTGCATAAAAGGAGAAAAACCACTTATTGTCGTTTTGCGATTAGTAGATGGAGATGAAAGCCCGGTTATGCCTGAAGTATATGTGGCAATGGAAGAAGCTAAACAAAAGATCAAAAAAATTTTGATAACAAAGAAAGATTATTTAAAAAGATTATTGACATTGTTGAAAATAGGTGGACAAATCAAATGGAGCAAAAATTGTATAGAGCGGCTTTGTTTCTAAATCCAAACAAATATTTTGAATACGAGGAAAAACATAATGATGATGTCTGGAAATTTTAAGATGCTTTAATGATATTATTGCAAGACTAGTGCCCGATCAAGAATTGCAAAATAGGATTGCAGAGCAAGATACTAACTACAAAGCATCTCGAAGTAATTTTGGAAATCCTATGGCTATTAGGCAACGAACCACCTTAAATCCAAGTAAGTATTGAACTTTGATTAAGTTTTTATTTTTTTCTTAAATTATTTATATGTCAAATAATTTATATTTGTCTTGAATGAATAGTAAATTGGTGGGTGCACATAGAGGACCGAATGTTGACCTTACAAATGTAGCATTGCGCATACTTGGCTTATGTTGTTCTTCTTCTAGTTGTGAGCGCAATTGGAGTACTTTTGAGTTTGTAAGTATACAAATATTCAATAGAAAAATTAATATTTTTATATTGACTAATAAGTTTGTAATTATCTTGATTAAGATTCACACAAAAAAAAGAAATAGATTGGAGCATCAAAGGCTTAGTGATCTTGTATACATCCAATATAATTGTAGTCTACAAGCGCGATTCCAATAAAGACGTGAAAAGGGAAGAAATTACAACTCTTTAGTGCTTGATGAGCTAGATTGGAGTAGTGAGTGGATGATGAACAAACCAGAGGATGCTCTAGTTTTTGATGATGATAATCTCACATGGGAAGCTGTAGAGAGAGCTATTAGAACTGGTGCTCGAAATTTACGAAGTGGAGCTGAAGCTAATCTTCAACTAATGGATGAAGGGGATGAAGATTTAGATCATTTTTTTGTTGTCAATGATGATGAAAATATTGACGATAATTATGGGCAAAAGACAAGTACCTCAAACCAACCAAGCACATGCAATGCCAATGACGACTTACTAAATGATGATTCTATTTGATCTTTTATGATTATTTAAAGTTTATGTTAAAAAAAATTTCATGCTAATATGTTATTGTGCAATGGATGAAGACGTTTTGGATTTGACCACAATTCTATACTATGATATTTTTGTGTTCACTTTTCTGTTATTTCTTTCTCTGAAGTCTATATTGATTGACATTGTTTTTTCTTACTGCTTACTGCTTCATGGTATTTGAGATAGGTATGAATGTATTGAGAGCTGAGAATTTGAGATATCATGAATTCATAATATCAAAAAATTTGTGCTTGCTACTTCTTAGTATGAATGTGTTGAGAATTGAGATATGAAAATATCATAAATTCATGATATCAGAACATATGTGTTTAGTTGTTTTACTTGCTTACTGACTAATGGTACAAATATAGAGATTTGAGAATTTGAGATATCATGATATCAGAAGCTATGCTTAGTTGTTTACTGATTACTGTTAACTGATATGAATAAAACAATCTGTGTGGCTGTGTTAGTAAACATTCTGTCAAGTTAAAAAAAATTGAAGCTTTAGACAGCGGGTATTGTAATAACCGTTGTCTATAGTCTACATGACATACTTTAGACATCGGTTATTATAATAACCGTTGTCTATAGTCGACTATAGACAGCGGGTATTGTAATAACCGTTGTCTATAGTCGACTATAGACAGCGGGTATTGTAATAACCGTTGTCTATAGTATAGGCAGCGGTTATTGTAATAACCGCTGTCTATAGTATGCATACTATAGACAGCGGTTATTACAATAACCGCTGCCTATAGCTTGCCTTTAAAAAAAAAATTGGCGTCTTGCCAGCTGCTCGCCTTATTATCGCTTAGGCGTCCGCCACGTCGCCTAAGCGTCAAGGCGCCCGACGCTCGCCTTGGTTCGCCTTGTCGTCGTGACAAGAATGGCGGGGAGGTATTTCTCGCTCAACCTTTGCTTCATCTCATCCCATCTGGCGATGAGGTAGTACCCATCTTGATCCAACGCCCTCTCGACGCTAATCCAGAATACCTTAGCTTGTCCAATCAGCTTCATTTTTGTGAAGGGAACACAATGCTCGTCACTCATGTCATACCACTCGAAGTAATGGTCCATGTCCAAGAGCCAAATGCTGAAGTCTTTCGGATCTAGGCGACCATCAAAAGAAGGGGCGCCGAGCCGGATGCGAAGAGTGATGTCATGGTGGTGGTCTCCTCTTCGTGGGTCGGGATAATCCTGAGGATAATCATCATGGGCGTAGTCATATTGAGCGGATGGGGGACCACGCTCTCTCCAACCCGGGGATAATATTCATCGTGGTGATGATCACGGCAATCGTGGGGGCACACGATCTCTGGGGTCAGGCTGAGGCTGACATGGCATACGACACTCATCACGCTGATGGGGAAGCCTATCCCGCGCCGGAACTTGTCTATGATCTATTGCAAAATCAGGAGTTTGCCTTATTGGCGGGATTGTAACAATCCATAAAATAATAATAATAATAATAATAATAATAATAAAAACCATAAAAAAAGACCAAACCAAATCAATCGGTCCTAAACCTACCCCCCCTCTTTAATAAAATCCCAAGCCCCCGGTCCAGAATCCCGCATCCCGCAGGAAAAATCCCGCTTCCGCCTCGCTCGCACCCGACGGCCCCGATTCCGCCCCGTGCGTCCCCCGGCAGCCCCGATCCCGGCCTCTGGCGCCTCCTCCTCCTTCGGTAGGCCTCCGGCACCCCTCCTCTGGCTTCCCCGTCGCTTCCTGCTCCTTCCCCGTGGCCGACGATTCCTGCAAGCCACCTCCCGTGGCCGACTGCTTCCAAGAGAGGGCTGACAGAAGCTTTTTCTCCCTTCCTCTCCTCCTTCTCCGGCTAGTGAAGGCAAAGACAGCATCACTTCTCCGGCAACCCTAGCTCCTATTCGTTCCGGCCGGTGGATTTCGTGAGGGACTCCTAGGGTTTCGCTCGAAACCCCTCCTCGTGGATTCCTGAGCCCAGATAGGGTCTCTTTGGGTAAGGAATTTCATCAATCCCTCATATTCTTTGTGCCCTAATTTTTTTAGGAGGATTTCCGCCCTCCGATTGACGTAATTTCGTCGGTCTCCCTTAAGTTTGTCGTGAATTCGACTAATTTTCGCTTATGTTTATGTTTCCGGTGCCGCTCGTCCAGTCTAGGTGGTGGGATCGCTCCAATCTTGGGATTTTCGCCTCCAAATCGCCGCCAAAATCCCCGATCTCTCGCGGTAGCCACTTCTCCCCTCACTCTCGAGGGAGGTAAATTTCTACAACCCCCCCCCCTGTGGTGTGATGCGAATATTCAACGCATGTGCAAGTATAAAACTCTTGTTAATTCAACCTAAAATGCGTTGTGAATTCTGAGCAGGTTTAACTCGAGCTCCTAACCTTGCTCGCGCCACTTAGCTGTCGCTAGCTTTTTCGGCGTGACCTTGAGGCAAGTAGAGAAATCTCTCTCGCTTGCAAACATGAAATTTATATTACTTGACTTGTTGCAATAAAATAGACCCTTATAAACTGGAATCGTCAAAATAATAATTTGTCATCTTGAATCCCTGAAATCATATACAACCATATGCAAATATTGAGGTAAGAGTGTTGTTTTGGTGTGACGCCTTGAATCGAGCTCCCGACTAACTGGTAACAGAAACCATTAGTTGATCATTGCAAGCACCGTCGTTGATAAGCCTTGCATCAATTTATAAACTGGAATCATGTACACCAAATGACAACACATTCACCCTTCAATATAGATCGCTTATGGTTTTGCAGCTAGGCTAAACTCCGGAGTAGGCTATTAACGTAAAAGAATCCTGTTAGACATTGTTACTTGTCTAGTTGCTACATGTGAGACTAGCTCACTGAGCTCTAGTTTTCTTTACTTACTTTTTGCGTAAGTTTTTGACTTGAATCATTATGTAACTTCATGTTCTGAGGCATTTTTCATTCTGTTTGGATTTTGCCTTAGGTTTCGTGACTGCGCCGCGGTTCCTGAGATTTCTTCCTCCAGCTACAACTTTTGTTTGGAGGTTCCTCTTTGTCTAATGTATCAGCAGGTTCTATGTATTTTGCTTCAGTACTGTTGGGATTTTTCTGTTTATGTATTAGTTATCATCAGACATTTTCTCTTATATCGTGGACAACTATTTAGGGCAAAACATTGTACTAGTTCATTTCACTTATGATATTCTACATTTGTGACTAATTGCATTCATCTAATCTTAGCACTACTTGTGCCTTAGTTTTTATAAAAAAATGCATGGCTTCCGCACTACTCTAAAAATCATTTAAAATTCTTTCAAAAATAGCTGTTTTAAAAACTAGTTGTATAATTTCTGGTCCCGCCTTAGCAGGCATGGTTTTTTTTTTCTCTGCATACCTGTGGCATCACGACCCGCCCGAAGCTCACTCTGATCTTGTTGAGACGGGTCGTGACAGTTGGTATCAGAGGGAGGTTTGAAAAAAAAGGGGTATTTTGAAAATATTACATATTTTTGAATTTTACTATATTTATACATGCATTATTACTTCACTCACTCTATCATTGTCTGTTGTTCGAGGCTGAAACACGCACACACTCACTCATAAGCATGAGTAGTATGCGTACAGATGTTAAGGGAGTATGGGCAAACTTAACATTTATATGCATATGAATTTCCACTAAGACAAACACCGCTTGCAAATATTAAATTGTATGGGCGGTTTAATATTTTCAAGTGCGTGACATTAGAATCATAATGCGCATGACATGTTAAGTGATATGGGCGCTTAACATGGCATGTGTATCCATTCATGGGCATTTTTTTTAGGAATGCATTGTAGGCATAATTACATTGCATGCATATCATAACTCATTGCACAAGTGTTAAGCTAAGATCAACAGATGACGATTGTACACACATGGATTTCAAAATCATAATGCTATCGCACGCGATTTTATCGTCGCATTTGCATTTGCATGGCTATCACCTAGAGTTGTCCACTGAAAATGCTGTAACTATTACATGATTTATGTATCCAACAGTGTTAGAATGCTAGAACCTGTAGTTTTGATCTGTTATGCTTAGCCTGACCATTCTCTTCCTCAATTCTTTTGTCTCTCTTAGATGGCTCCTAAGCGATCGCAGCGAAAGAAAGCTACCCCTGCTGCGAGGGAGGCCCCTAGAGATGAAACTACCCAGCTTTTGAGACAGCTTCTAGAGCGTGTCACCCGTCTGGAAGGGGAACGCCAAACTCCTGATCCAGCCTCTGGTTCCGGAAGCGCTGGGACGACTGGAGTAGCTGTTACCACCACCCCTCCTGCACCCGGATCTGGAACCGGCTTGTCTATTGGCACCCTCGAGGCCCCGCTTGTGCCAAGTCCGACTACTTCCGTAACGATGGCAGATACTCTAGCTTTCAAGAGACTAAATCCGCCTACTTACAGCGGCGACCGTGACTACTTCGTGATCACTGAATGGGTCTCCCAGATGGAGAAACACTTTGAGTATGCTGCAGTTCCCGAGGTCCAAAAGGTTCTCCTTGCGGCCTATCAGCTTACCGAAGATGCTTACACTTGGTGGCTTCAGCACCGCAGCCTCCCCGATTCTAGCACCTTGACTTGGGGACAGTTCAAGGATGCTCTCATGGGAAACTTCCTCGCTTCTGTGGAGCGGGACAAGTTAGCTGAGAAGTTCCTATCCCTTCAGCAGTATGACAGGACAGTGACCGAGTATGCGAGAGAGTTCTCCCGCTTGTCCCTCCTTGCTGCGGAGTTTGTGCCAGATGAAGCCAAAAGGATCAGCCGTTTCGTGAAGGGACTCCGTCATGACTTCCAACAGCATGTGGTAGCCCATGGCACCACCACCTACGCAGAGGCCGTGGGAGCCGCCTTGAAGGTAGAAGCAATTGAGCTGGATCGATCTACCAAGAAAGTCCAGCATGGCACCAGCAATGCCGCAGCATCCGACCTCAAGCGCAAGAATGCTCCCTCTCAGGAGCAAGGTCCCGGGCCTAAGGAGGTGTGTGCTTTCTGTCACAAGGTGGGCCATGTTGCCCAAGTATGTCGTCTCTCCTGAAGAAGCAAAAGAAGGACATTCATGCCCCGTCTCCTCAGATGACGCTTGCCTCTACCTCCACCGTCTGTGCGTACTGCAAGAAGCCGGGCCACCAGCTGAAGGACTGCCGTCGTAAGCAGAAGGCCTGTTTCAAGTGCGGGCAGGTTGGACACCTCAAGCTAGACTGCCCTATGAGGGAAAGCCCGATTCCCGCTCAGCCACTGCAGGTTGTCCCGGAGCTCAGGATAGGGGAAAGGCTGTGTTGAACGTCACCCACTCAGGACGAGGCGCTCGCATCTACCTCCGTCATCTCCGGTATGTTCTATGTAGAGTTTAAATTTCCCGCATCCTTAATTACCTGTCTTTAGTATGGATAATCTTGAAATGTGTTTATGATGTTTATTCTAGGGAATTTTAGGGTCAAGAATAAGTGGATGCAAATCCTTTTCGATTCCGGGGCATCTCACTCTTTTATAGCACGCCACATCGTGGACCTTTATAGTTGGCCTACTTCGACACTTGAGGTCCCTTTCGAGGTTTCTGTACCCGGTCATATGCATCTCTCCACCAGCGGCATTCTCAATTGCCCGATCCTGCTTGGAGAATTGCAAGTTTTCGCCGATCTCATAGTTCTGGAGATGTCAGAATTTGACGTAATCTTGGGGATGAATTGGTTGGTCGCGTATCGAGCTAAGCTGGACTGTGTGGCAAAGAGGGTCAATCTCAGCATTCGCGGCAAGGACTACAGTGTTCATGTTCAGACCACCCGCAGCCACCTGAAGGTACTACATGCTGTGCGCGCCACTCGCCTTCTTAGTCAGGGTTGTTCTGCTTATTTTGTGTATGCTTCACATTCGGATGTTATCATACCGCAACTTGAGTCTATCCCGATTGCTTCCGAGTTTCCCGACGTGTTCCCCACCGAGTTGCCTGGGATGCCTCCCGATCGTGATGTAGAGTTCCCTATTGATGTGGAGCCTGGAACGCGCCCCATATCTAAAGCTCCATACCGTATGGCACCACGCGAGTTGGAAGAACTCAAATTGCAGTTGGATGAGATGCTCGAGCATGGATACATTCGTCCCAGCTCGTCTCCTTGGGGAGCCCCCGTCCTCTTCGTAAAGAAGAAGGATGGTTCCCTGAGGCTGTGTATCGACTATCGGGAGCTGAATAAGGTCACCATCAAGAATAAGTATCCCCTCCCACGCGTCGATGACCTCTTTGATCAGCTCAAAGGCAGTTCTGTGTTTTCCAAGATAGATCTCAGAACGGGTTACCATCAACTAAAGATTAAGGAATCCGACATCCCCAAGACAGCCTTTCGAACTCGGTATGGACATTTTGAATTCTTAGTGATGTCTTTTGGGTTGACTAACGCCCCATCTGGTTTCATGGATATGATGAACCGTGCATTCTGCGAGTTTCTAGACAAATTCGTCATCGTCTTCATAGATGATATTTTGGTCTACTCCAAAACTTGTGAAGAGCATGCAGTTCACCTTAGACTCGTCCTCTCTACCCTACGCCAGCATCAACTCTACGCCAAACTGGCAAAATGCGAGTTCTGGCTGGATCGTGTTGCCTTCTTGGGGCATGTCATTTCAGGGGATGGGCTATCCGTTGATCCCGCCAAAGTCTCCGCAGTGATGGACTGGAAGCAACCCACTACTCCCACCGAGATCCGCAGTTTCCTTGGGTTAGCTGGTTATTACCGGCGCTTCGTCAAGGGTTTCTCCTCCCTTGCCGCTCCTCTGACAAGGCTAACTCAAAAGCATGCAAGGTTTGAGTGGACAGATCAGTGTGAGCAGGCCTTTTCCGAGCTAAAGCAGCGACTATGTTCTGCGCCAGTATTAGCTCTTCCGTCAGATCAATTAGACTTTTCAGTCTACACCGATGCTTCTGGAGTTGGGTTGGGCTGCGTGCTGATGCAGGATGATCGTGTTATTGCTTACGGGTCAAGGCAGCTGAAAATTCATGAGCGCAATTATCCCACTCATGATCTGGAATTCGCTGCAGTGGTGTTTGCCTTGAAGCTGTGGCGTCATTATCTCTATGGTGTGAAGTGCCACTTTTACACCGACCATCAGAGCCTGAAGTATATTTTTGTTCAAAAAGACCTCAATCTTCGTCAGAGACGTTGGCTCGAGTTTGTTTCGGACTATGACTTGCAACTCACGTATGTTCCTGGTAAGGCCAATTCAGTGGCAGATGCGTTGAGTCGGCAGGCTTCTGTTGCCGCTTGTGCACCCATGTCAGCTATTCTTGCAGCCCTGATTGATGACCTCGATCGGATGGACATATCCATCGCACCCGAGGGTCATGAGGGGGTTTCCGGTCCGTTATGGGTGGAGCAGGTGAAGGATTTACAGCCATCGGATCCCGCACTTCAGCGCATTCGCCGGCAAGTTGAACTTGGGACTCTTCCGGATTTCTCCATCTCTGATGATGATGTTCTTCGTTTCCGAGGTCGACTCTGCATTCCTGATGTCCCTGAATTACTTGATAGTATCTGCAGAGAAGCTCATGAGTCCCGCTCATCTGGTCACCCTGGCAACAACAAGATGTATCATGACCTGAAGCAGATCGTGTGGTGGCCTGGTATGAAGAACTATATCGCACGCTTCATCTCCCGATGTCTGACGTGCCAGAAGTGAAAGCTCAGCGTCAGCGTCCTGGTGGACTTTTGCAGCCCCTGCCTATCCCTGAATGGAAGTGGGAAGATGTTTCTATGGACTTCATCACTGGATTGCCTCGCACTCCGAGGGGACATGATGCGATTTGGGTTATTGTGGACCGCTTGACTAAAGTGGCTCATTTTATTCCATATAAGGAGGGTCATTCCACCGAGAAGATGGCTCGATCTATGTTGCAGAGATTGTTCGACTTCATGGGATTCCTCTGCGAATCGTTTCTGATCGTGACTCAAGGTTTGTATCTCACTTCTGGAAGGGATTTCAGCAAGCTTTGGGCACTGATCTTAACCTGAGCACCGCTTATCACCCGACGACTGATGGCCAGACCGAGAGGGTCAATCAAATTCTTGAAGACATGCTTCGGTGCTATATTCTGGATTACAAGGGAGCTTGGGATGAGCATCTACCCTTGGTTGAATTCGCCTACAACAACAGCTATCAAGAGAGCCTCAAGATGGCCCCCTTCGAAGCACTGTACGGGCGTCGCTGTAGGACCCCGCTTTACTGGTCAGAAGTCGGTGAAAAGGTGATTTTGGGTCCTGAGTTACTCCAGGAAATGGAAGAAGCTACTAAGAAGACTCGTGCTCAGCTCAGTCGTGCCATTGAGAGACAGAGAAAGTATGCAAATCAACGCCGCCGTCCGTTAGAGTTCGCTGTTGGTGATCAGGTGTTTCTGAAGGTTTCTCCTACTCCTGGGGTGAAACGGTTCGGTCGCCACCATAAGCTCAGCCCGAGGTTCGTGGGACCGTATGTCATCTCAGAGCGTGTTGGAGGATCTGCCTATCGTCTGGAGCTACCTGCTTCTTTGGCCGGTGTTCATGACGTCTTTCATGTCAGCCATCATCCGGAAGTACATCATCCTAATCGTGTTCTTGAAGAAGTTCCAGTTATCCTGAAGCCAATCTGTCTTATCCGATCGAGCCTTCGAAGATCGTCGAATATCAAGAGCGCAAGCTTCGCAAGAGAACCATTCCGATGGTGAAGGTACTTTGGGTGCATGGCAAGTCTGAGGAGTACACTTGGGAACTCGAATCTGACATGCGCAACAAGTATCCACAACTCTTCTCTTGATTCTTGGTACGTCTCTACGTCTTCCTTGTTATTTCAATATCCTTTATAGTTAGCTTTCATGCGTTAATCTGCAAACTTCTGTATGTCGTTGTTTTAGTTCCATTCAAAGAATTCCTATGTGAGTTTCGGGACGAAACTTCCTAAGTAGGGGAGAATGTAACAATCCATAAAATAATAATAATAATAATAATAATAATAATAAAAACCATAAAAAAAACCAAACCAAATCAATCGGTCCTAAACCTACCCCCCCTCTTTAATAAAATCCCAAGCCCCCGTCCAGAATCCCGCATCCCGCAGGAAAAATCCCGCTTCCGCCTCGCTCGCACCCGACGGCCCCGATTCCGCCCCGTGCGTCCCCCGGCAGCCCCGATCCCGGCCTCTGGCGCCTCCTCCTCCTTCGGTAGGCCTCCGGCACCCCTCATCTGGCTTCCCCGTCGCTTCCTGCTCCTTCCCCGTGGCCGACGATTCCTGCAAGCCACCTCCCGTGGCCGACTGCTTCCAAGAGAGGGCTGACAGAAGCTTTTTCTCCCTTCCTCTCCTCCTTCTCCGGCTAGTGAAGGCAAAGACAGCATCACTTCTCCGGCAACCCTAGCTCCTATTCGTTCCGGCCGGTGGATTTCGTGAGGGACTCCTAGGGTTTCGCTCGAAACCCCTCCTCGTGGATTCCTGAGCCCAGATAGGGTCTCTTTGGGTAAGGAATTTCATCAATCCCTCATATTCTTTGTGCCCTAATTTTTTTAGGAGGATTTCCGCCTCCGATTGACGTAATTTCGTCGGTCTCCCTTAAGTTTGTCGTGAATTCGACTAATTTTCGCTTATGTTTATGTTTCCGGTGCCGCTCGTCCAGTCTAGGTGGTGGGATCGCTCCAATCTTGGGATTTTCGCCTCCAAATCGCCGCCAAAATCCCCGATCTCTCGCGGTAGCCACTTCTCCCCTCACTCTCGAGGGAGGTAAATTTCTACAACCCCCCCCCCTGTGGTGTGATGCGAATATTCAACGCATGTGCAAGTATAAAACTCTTGTTAATTCAACCTAAAATGCGTTGTGAATTCTGAGCAGGTTTAACTCGAGCTCCTAACCTTGCTCGCGCCACTTAGCTGTCGCTAGCTTTTTCGGCGTGACCTTGAGGCAAAGTAGAGAAAATCTCTCTCTCGCTTGCAAACATGAAA